>JAGFNQ010002188.1:27500-629522 GCA_024364735.1 Boesenbergia rotunda | reverse complement strand
ATGTATCAAAGATTCATCATAGAAAACAACATCAATTATGGGTGCCTCTAAAATTATTTTCACCACCCTATCTACAAGAGATGTATCAAGTAATGCATGATGATCAAGGAAATCAATATTTGATACCTCTATTGGATTTTCACAAACAATCTCTACACAAGGTATATCAATAAAATCATCAGAGTCAATAGAATCATCCCCTAGGTACCTTCACTGTATTTTCTGACAAAGAGGAGAAATACTACCTGAGCGTGCTGGATAATACCTGAAGGTGTATCTGTGGTCTCCTCCTGGTTATGTTCAAGCTCCTCTTCAGCCTCAGGCTCTGGTGGACAATCAACTGGTGATCCTTGGGTGCTTGCTTCCACCAAGCAAGTCCCTACACTTTCTGGTTCATTCTCTAAATCTTGTGGTGGTCCCTGGGGCTTAGTGCAATCCCCTACACTTATGGAATCATCTCCTCTGCATGCTTCTCCTGTAATATCTGCAACAACAGTATCAGAAAAATTAGGACCACTAATAATACTATCATCAGAAAATAAAAGTCTAGAATGGTCCTGTGGAGCTTCAATTTCTTCTTCTTGAGCTGAAACATTCGAAATTTGATTTTGAATAGGAGTCTCCGGAGGAATGCATGCTCTAGGTGCCCAGACTTTGATGAGTACGTCATCTTCTTCTTCTATCAAATGTGCAAGATTACTTGAAGAAGAACTTGGCCATGCACTAGGGTCACCTTGAACTGATATAAAACCAACTCCGGGGGATTGTTCTGATTTTTGGGCTTGCCTTTGTTTCTCTTGTTGATGATATAGTAAAACTTGTTGAACTATCTCCCCCACCCTTTGTTGTTGCATAACTTGTTGCAACATTTCCTCGACCTTCTGTTGGAGCACATTTCCTGCACTAGAACTCCCATAGCCTCCTTGGTTAGCATAGCTCCTTGATTGACCTTGAAAGGATGAAGTAGGCTGAAAATTTTGAGCTTGCTGATTTGGTTGAAAACATGGCTGTTGGGGCTGATTAAAGGGCTGATATTCTTGGAAACTTTGCTGGGAAATGTAGCCTTGAAAGTTCTGATTTTGGTCTGGAAAATTAGGTGCCGAAGGCTGAAAATTCTGCCCTTGAAACCCTTGATTGTAGGGCTGTGAAAACTGGTTCAAGGGCTGTGTAGCCTGATAAAATGGCTGGTTTTGAGGCGGATCTTGCTGAAATGGTTGACACACTTGCTGCCCTTGATTGTATTGCTGGAATTGAGGTTCAAAATGCTGAAATGGTTGCTGAAAATTGGGCTGAAATTGCTGAAAACTGGGCTGAAAATTCTGGAAAATTGGCTGCCCGTTCTGAAAATTCTGGAAATTGCTGGAATTCGGCTGAAATTGTTGGAATTGTTGTGGTTGCTCGAATTGTTGCAATGGTGGCTGAAAAAACTGATTTGGTTGCTCAAAAACTGAAAATTGGGGCTGCCCATTCTGAATTTGTTGGAAATTTGAGTAGGGTTGTTGGAATTCTTGACTTAGCTGCTGAAATTGCTGGAGAGGCTAAAATTGTGGCTGAGGTAGCTTCTGGTAAGTAGATGACTGAGCTTTACGTTCTAGTTGGTAGTCCAACCCCTTTAACACATTTTTTAACTCCTCCAATGCCTCTTCTATCTCTTTTGACCCCATTTTGAATTTGCAGCCCTGTCACAAAACAAACAAGAAAAATGGCAGCAACCGTATATGAAAGATATAGCAAAATGAAATAGAACCCAATGATATGTTCAAAAGTATACAAGCAAAAATCAAACAAATCAACTAGTTGCTTCCCCGGCAACGGCGCCAAAAATTTGACGAACCCAAAATATACTAATTAATTTGTCACGAAATGTATGGGCTCATCAAATTTAAATATGAATAAATGAATGAAAGCTGGAAACCCTTTTACAATCAAAAGCATGAAAATGTAATATAGGGGCCACAGGTCGTATTTTTCTCGGGGACTAATTGACATTGTGTGATTCTAACTTGTATTTAGGTGTCGTTTGTGAATTTGGGTTTCGAATATGAATCTGGGTTTGGATTGCGATTGGAAATCAACTCACCATGATTGATGTAATAGCAGCAATAAAAATTGTGAATCACAAGGAGGAAAAAGAAATCTCTGTGCCGAAATGATACTAAGAGCTTGAACAGTTCATGATAATTCCAAATGAATGCTTGATTTAATTCAGGGAGCTAAGATATCAGTGACTGAATATATTGACATAGATGAAACAATGCAGCCAATACCATGGACTGATCACTTCAGATAATAGAACTCTTAATGCTGAAACGAATTGCATGAGTGCAGGAATTTACTTCAAGCCTTCAGAAATTGGTTGCAAAGCATGCAGCAACCCATTGAATGTAACGCAAGCTAGCAACTTTTGGAAGCAGAAATGTAACACAATCAAAAACCGAACTAATGTGCAGCTTTTGGAAGCAGAAATTCAGCAGCAGATATGGGACTTGAGTTATCAGAAATCAGAATTCAGAAACAGATTGAATTAATTCAGCTTGGAAGACCAAGCTGCCAATGAAGAGAAGACAGCTGATGCAGAAACTGAAGTGGCACACAAGGGAGTTGATACGCAGGGTGTGCAGAAAATGGATAGCATCAATTCGAGCTTGAAGTCTGATTAAAACAGGTACAAGTGACATGCAGAAATTTGCAAGACAAGCTGGGATTAAATGCATGATCCAATGCTCCAACAAACAGTTCAACTAAGTCTAACTGATATTTGGGAAATGGGCTGATACATTCAGAACCCTTGCAGAATTTTGAAGACAGAATTGCAAGCACACTCGCAATGCAGAATGTCAGGTTTTGATTGCAGAAATTCCACACAACCAATTGCAGAAATGAATTGCAGCATGAATTTGATACAAAGTCTAACAAGACAATTGTTTTCAGTTGCAATAAAAGTCTAAAGTGAAACTCAACTGATACAAATTCAGAGCCGTGACATGTGATTTGCAGATGTGGAGTTAGCAGAAATGGATTCAAGTTGCAGAAATTGATGCAGAGGCAAACTGAACAAAAAGTGCAAATAGAATTCTAAATATGAAACATCTTAGATCAATTGCATTGTCTAACTAAATGTTGTCTACAATTGCAGGCATCAAGACTAAACACAAACTGAATTCGAAACAACTGGCAAAATTCAGAAATGACTGAAAATGGAAGTGGCACGCAAGCTGGGCTTTAACATGAACTGATACGCAAGGAATTAAACGAAATTAAACTGAAATTACAACTATTTGTTCACTGAACAAAATGCCTAGCTAAATTACTTGCAGAAAATAAACCTAACTTAAGCAAAACAACAAAGAAACGAAATTAACCAATCTGAAATTTCAGAAACAGGAACAAAATTCAGAAACGAGATTACAGCTAATAAACGAGATTAACCAAGCTTCAATCCCTCATCTCAGCTCACAAATCCTTGCTGTCACTCAAGGATGAGTTTCCAATTAAGATAGAAGCAATCCATACAAGAAACGAAGCATCTGATACAAATTGCAGAAACGAAATAGCAGAAATTGAATTTGCGGCTAACAACTGAAAACTCGCCAATTAAGCTAAACCCTCAATCCAAATCCCTGCTGTCACTCAAGGATGAGCTCGAATTGAGGTGGTCACGCCTCCAAACGAAGAAATTGAAGAATCGATGAAGAAAATCGCTAAACTACTGAAGGAGACGAGCTGCGGCGAGGAAGACGCGACGAGTTGAGCTGCGGCTGTGTTTTTGATTAAATAGGAATCAATGGACGGCTCAGATCGATCGGAGGAGATCCAACGGCTGATCTTGCTCTGATTGAAGCCAAACTTTTATGATGATGATCTGGGGTCAGGATCTGCCTTGTGGTAGCTCGGATCCTCCAAATGTGCAACGGATGGTCCAGATCAACTCTATCTGTGAATGGACGCTCTAGAGCCCTCCTTGCTTGATCCAACGGTTGATTTAGCTCTGATTGGGATGAAACTTTCAGATCTTGATCATAGAGCTTGATCAACCCTAACCCTAGCTCGGATTGCTTCAGATCATCTCGGATGGCTCAGATCTAGCCGCTCTTGAATCGGATGGCCCGGATTAATCGTAGGCTTGATAATTCGATCCAGTTCACATCCGACTCAGGTTTGACCCAATATGCCCTAAGTCCAGGATCCTTTCATGCCTACAAAAATATATCAGAAAATTAGTGGCCAAATAATCCAAAATTTGTGTAATTTTGCAATTAAGTCCAAAATAATAGGAAATCCTAAAACCTAGGGTAAAATCACAATTAAACAATAAAATCATAGGTCAAACATGGATTTTAGCAATTAAAATAGTCAACAATATGGTACTTATCAAGCTACTGACTGGGGCTGGTCTGAGGGAAGCTTAGGGAGTCCAGAAGAGCTCAGTGGTGGTTGGTGGTTGCAGGTGAGCAGCTGGAGGCTACAGTGATATGTTGTCACCTGGCGTTCAAGAGGGAAACAAAAGGAGCGGTGTGGAGTAGAGCAAGAAGGAGTTGTTGTTGCCTTGGTTTTGTGCTGCGATTTCTTGCTGCATGCTTGTGCTCCTAGCTGATCATCCTCTCTTGAGAAAGCTACTGTGATCCTTGAAGCAACCATCCCTTGCTTGAGCACTTGGAGGAAGGAACAAGAGGCTTTGAGTCCAACAGCGAGAAGACACGCAGAAAGGGTTCTTGCGTGAGATCGTCGCTGGGTGGAGCTTGGAAGAAGCTTACTGTGTTCTTGTCTTTGCTAAGTGCTAAGTAAGATCTTTCTTGTGTTTCATTGTGCTTAAAACTATATCTATGATTGAAACGCTGTGGAGAGGTTACTCCACCGAGAAGGAGGTTGCTTTCTATCCGGATCTTCCGGGGCTTGATCTGCCGACGATCAAGGGATCGCCCACCTTACGAGCACGCCAAGGAGTAGGGGCAAGTTATCCCCGAACCTTGTAAATCCTCTTGTTAGCGTTCTTATGTTTGCTCATACTTTAGGGTTTTGATTTTCTGCATACTCTGTTTCTATTCTTTCCGCTGTGCTACTAAACGGTTTAAGTGCAGAATTTTGATAAGAGCTAAAGTTCCAAGTGATTGGCTATATTCACCCCCCCCCCTCTCTGGCCATCCGAGTTCCACCAAGTGGTATCAGAGCTTGGGGCTCTATTTTTACGGATTAACAACCGAGAGCTATCATCCATGGCATTGAGAGAAGGCTTTAGCACCACCCGACCTCCTTTCTTTGATGGCGCTGACTTTCAATATTGGAGATCAAAGATGGAGTATTACTTAAAGATGGACATCAACACTTGGTTCGCGGTGAAGGAGGGTTTCACCCCTCCAAAGGATGATGAAGGCAAGAAACTTGAATCGTGGTGGTGGACGGCCGAACAAACTCGAAAGAGTGAAGCCGACGCAAAGGCGGTCGTCACTCTACAATGCGGCATGAACAAAGACCAACTCATCAAGGTTGGTCCATTCACAAGTGCAAAGGACTTGTGGAACAAGCTCATCGAACTTCACGAGGGCACCCAAGATTCAAGAATCGCCAAGAGGGACTTGTTCCTCAATCAACTTCAAAATCTCTCCATGAGGGAGAATGAAACCGTAAGTGAGTTATATAGCCGGTTCAAGGAAGTCCTCAACGGGCTTCATTCTATTGATGAAAAGGTTGAAAATCGCGACCTTGTGAGGTATGTATTGAAAGCATTTCCAAGGAATGCTTTGTGGTCATCCATGGTGGATGCCTACAAAGTCTCCAAGGACTTATCAATTGTCAAATTAGATGATTTGTTTTGTGAAATGGAATTGCATGAAATGGATAACAAAGGCCCCAAGGAGAAGGAGATTGCCTTAGTTGCAGGGGACCGATCCAACAAGAAGAAGAAGGAGAAGAAGAAGGAGAAGGAGGTCTCCTCATCTTCATCCTCTTCCGAATCCGAGTCCGATTCTGAGGAAGATGGCAGCAGCTCTTCCTCCTCCGAGATGGCGAATTTTGTGAGAAGGATGATGAGAAGGGATCGACGCTTCAAGGGTAAAGGTAACCCTAGTGAAGCTAAAGTTGATAAGACTAATGTATCTTGTTTTGAGTGTGGTAGGAAAGGGCACTTCAAGAGTGAATGCCCAAAGCTAAAGAAGAAGGAGGAGAAATCCAAAAAGAAAGAAGAAAAATCCAAGAAGAAGAAGAAGGCCTTGAAGGCCACTTGGGATGAATCCTCTTCAAGCTCATCCGATGAAGAGAAGGAGGAGAAGAGCACAAGGCATGTGACACTCATGGCATTGGGAGATCAAGAGAGCAGTGATGAATCTTCTAACTCCTCAAACGCGGCTTCATCATCTTCGGATGATGAAGAGGTAACTTCTCCCGAACTTGAGATATGTTATAGAGCAATTGCATGTTTAACCAATATGTTAAAGAAGTCAAAAAAAATAAGGTTAAAACATTGCAATTGGAAATTGAACAATTGAAAGCGTCTAGGGATGATAATATAGATGACTTGTATGTTGAGATGTTAGAGGATGAGATTAAATCATTGAAACTTGAGGTTGAAAATTTAAAATTCTCTAAGGTTGAGGATGTAGATGATTTGCATGATGAATTGCTAGAAGAAGAAAACAAATCATTGAAGAGTGAAGTTGAGAGACTCAAGAATATTCTTGAGAAGTTCTCAACTAGTTCTAAGACCCTAGACATGATCTTGAATGCCCAAAGGGCAGTCTACAATAGGGCCAGTATTGGTTACCGACCCAAAGAACCTTCATTTGTGTCTTTGATGTCTAGGACTGATATGAGATAATCTAGGACACCTAAGGTTCAAAAGAAAGTTGTCAAGGCATGGGTGCCTAAATCTTGTTTAGTAGGTGCTTTAGGTCCCAAGGTTTGGGTACCTAAAACTTCTATTTTTCGAATTGTGTAGGTTATGATTGAGGGGGAGCATCTATCAACTTGGTTCGTTGATAGTGGGTGCTCCAAACACATGACCGGGGATAGATCATTGTTTACCACACTTCACAAGAAAAGTAGAGGTAATGTTTCATTTGGTAACAATGGTAGTCTTAAGGTCATAGGAATAGGAGACATTCAAATATCTGAATGTCTTAGAATCTCAAATGTCCTTCTAGTCAAGGGGATGACATTCAATCTCCTAAGTGTCAGTCAATTGTGTGACACGGGTTACACAATTGATTTTCAACCAAGTCAATGTCTAGTTAGACAACATGACACCTTGGACACGGTACTAGTAGGAACAAGAGTAGACAATATTTATCAAGTTTCATTTAAAAGTGCTACTAATGTTTCTGCTAAGTGTTTCATGTCAAAAGAAGAGGAGTCCACCCTTTGGCACCGGAGACTTGCACATGTTAACATGAAGAACATCCGGAAGTTGGCCAACAAGGGATTAGTTCGTGGCTTACCGAGCATCAAGTATGAAAAGGACAAACTTTGTGATGCATGTCAAATGGGTAAGCAAACAAAATCTGCACATAAAGGTAAAAGCGCTGTAAGTACATCTACCGCTTTAGATTTACTTCACATGGATCTATTTGATTGTAGTACTATCATATCATTGAATGGAAGTAGATATTGCTTTGTTATCATTGATGACTTTACTAGATATACATGGACTTATTTTCTTAAATATAAGGACCAAACCTTAGATGTTTTCATTTCTTTTTGTAGAAGGGTTGAAAATGAAAAATCTTCAACAATTAAGACAATTAGAAGTGATCATGGAGGTGAATTTCAAAACCAACGGTTTTTAGAATTTTGTCAAAATAGAGGTTATAGACATGAGTTCTCCACTCCTAGAACACCACAACAAAATGGTGTTGTAGAGAGGAAGAACCGTGTTCTACAAGAGGTCGCACGAAGTATGCTTAATGAGTACTCACTACCGAGTTACTTATGGGCTGAAGCTGTAAATACAGCGTGCTATGTGCAAAACCGAGTCCTCATCCGTAGGTTCTTAAGAAAGACTCCCCATGAACTTTGGTTTGGAAAACCACCTACGGTTAAACACCTTAGGGTGTTTGGTTGTAAGGTGTTCATCCTAAACACCAATGATCACCTTGGAAAGTTCACGGCAAAGGCTGATGAAGGGATACTAGTCGGGTATTCCCTGGTTAGCAAAGCCTATCGAGTCTACAAAACAAAATCTAGAGTGGTTGAAGAGTCTTCTGACGTTGTCTTTGAAGAAATTCCAAAAGTCAATGGTCAACCAGAAGATGAAGTCCAATTCGAACTTAGGAGACTAAGTTTGAATGAGAGTCCAAATGTTGTCGATGGTGATGAATCCGATGACGGTGACCCTAGACAATCCATAGATCAGCCGGATCCTGAGGCTGAGCTTGTGTCTAGTGAACCCATTCAAGAAGCACCACCAACACCTAGACAATCTAGATTAGCCTCTACTCATCCCCAAGACCAAATTGTTGGAGACATCCATCATAGGGTTAGAACTAGATCATTCTTTAGGAATGAGGCTAATAAAGTTGACCTAATTTCCGAAATTGAACCTAGAAAAATTGATGAAGCATTAAATGATCCTGATTGGATCATTGCAATGCAAGACGAACTAGGTCAATTCGAAAGAAGTCAAGTTTGGGACTTAGTCCCTAGACCTAAGAAGACCACCATCATTGGAACCAAATGGGTCTTCAAAAACAAATTGAACCATAAGGGAGAAATCATTAGAAACAAGGCACGCTTAGTAGCCAAGGGCTACAGTCAAGTCGAAGGCCTTGATTATGATGAGACCTATGCTCCCGTGGCACGATTAGAATCCATCCGATTGATGCTTGCATTTGCAGCACATCGAGGCTTCAAGTTATATCAAATGGATGTCAAATCGGCCTTTCTAAATGGTTTGATTAGAGAAGAGGTCTATGTCGAACAACCTCCGGGGTTTGAGAGTACCGAATTCCCAAACCACGTGTTCAAGCTCAAAAAGATACTTTATGGTCTTAAACAAGCACCCCGAGCTTGGTACGAGCGGTTGTCGACGTTCTTAATTGAAAAAGACTTTGTAAGAGGCCAAATAGACCCTACACTGTTTTTACGGAGAGATGGTGACAATATTTTTGTAGCCCAAGTATATGTCGATGACATTATTTGTGGCTCAAATAACAAGCGTTATTTAAATGAGTTCATTGGACACATGGAAAGCGAATTTGAAATGAGTTTAGTGGGAGAGTTGACTTTCTTCCTTGGACTTGAAATTAAGCAAACCCGAGATGGGATCCATGTGCACCAATCGAAGTATACTCAAGAAATGCTTCGAAAATTCAATATGAGTGATTCAAAAGAGATAATCACTCCCATGGCCACAAACACAAGATTAGATAATGATGAGAGTGGTAAACCCGTTGATTTGACCCAATATCGGAGTATGATAGGTAGCTTGCTATACCTCACAGCTAGTCGACCTGATATTCTTTTTGCTGTGGGTATGTGCGCTAGGTATTAAGTTTGTGCCAAGGAATCTCACTTAATCGCTGTTAAGAGGATTTTGAGATATCTTAAAGGCACAATTGGAGTCGGTCTTTGGTACCCCGTACCGAATCATTTGATTTAATTGGCTATACCGATTCCGACTACGCTGGATGTAAGTTGGATCGGAAAAGCACAAGTGGGGGTTGCCAATTCTTAGGTTCATCCTTAGTTAGTTGGTCGAGTCAGAAGCAACATTGTGTTGCTCTCTTCACGACTGAGGCAGAATATATCGCCATGGGAGAGAGCGTATCACAATTGTTGTGGATGATTCACACTCTAGAGGACTATGGATTAAGCTACAAGGGTGTGCAAGTGTTGTGTGACAACATTAGCACAATTAACCTAACCAAGAATCCAGTCCATCATTCTAGGACCAAACATATTGAAGTACGTCACCACTTCATTAGGGATCATGTTGCTAGGGGAGATATTGTACTCTCACATATAGAGTCCAAGTCAAACCTCGCTGACATTTTCACTAAACCACTCCCCGAAAATGAGTTTAGCTTCTTGAGAAGGGAGTTGGGAATGTGTCGCGCTTCATAGGATCAAAATGCATCCAAAACCCTTTGTGATCATTTCGAAATTGTTGGGATACAATTGGGTAACTTTGGGGACATCTCACACAAACTATAAGGCTTACCAAAACGTTTTTGCTTGCTAGAAATGGGGTGAGATGCTAGATCAACTCAATTTCTCAAAATGTCAATGCATCCCTTGAGAAATTAAGTTGACGAGATAAAAATCACTTCGGTGACCAAGTATGGGGAAAACCAATGCATAACATATGTGTATTTGGCTCCATGATCATACTTGGACATTCCAATCAAGGAAACTTGATTGGAAACTTGAATTTGGCACAATCTTGTTTGAATTTGATTGAATGATTGTTGATTGAGTTTGACTCCACTTGGGTGGAGCAAAGTGATTGTTGAACCTATAAGGACCTTTGATCCTTGTTCAGGGATCAATCTTAGTCAAGGGATCACTTCCAAGATCGATGTCTTTCATCAGATCTTGTCAAAAATCACTTGGAAGTCTGAAACTGAAAGTTTCAGATCGTATCAGGCAATATCAGGAACCCTGATCGGTCACTGGACCGATCAGGCGTAGGGCTGATCGGTCCCCGGACCGATCTGGCTCCCTCCTGGTGTGATCGGTCCACAGACCGATCAGAGGGGTCACAGAGACTTAACAAAATTTTTGTTCAACCATTCTGTGCTTGCCTGGATCGGTCCCCGGACCGATCTGGCACCCTGTGGTGATCGGTCCACAGACCGATCAGAGGGCTTCCCGAGTATCATCCAATCCTACTGTTCGCTTCCTGATCGATCAGCCGATCGATCAGGAGCCTGCCTGATCGGTCACCCGACCGATCAGGACCAGGCCAGTCCGATCAGGCCAGAGCCTGATCGGTCTGGGCGCTTCCAGATCGAACGGTGATCCGTTCAATCGCATTAAATTGCGGTTGGTGGACCGATCCACCAACCTAATAACTTCGCGAAAAACCTCATCTCCCGAACCCTAGCGCCGAACCTCACTACCTTGCGTCTCTTCACTTTGTGCGAGAACGGACCCTGCGTCGTCTTCCTCATCGAGTGAGCTTCTGCGTGTGCGATCCTAAGAAGGGTTCCTACAAGCTTTTCTCTCTTCCTGCGAGTTTCTCTCTCGCTGAAGGTGTTTGCGCTCCTTTCTTGCGTCGAGAGCCTCTTCTGCGCGATCTTTTCTTCCAACCTTCAAGAACTTCTTCAATGGCACCTAAGTAAGCATTTTTGGTTAATTTCTTTTTGGATCAATTCATGGATTGTGTATTTGGGGCTAACCATGTTTTGGTATTGTGCTGTGACCTCCTGTCTTGGCCATGACCCATCTTTGCCATGTCCTATCTGTGATCAATTCTACCTTATGCTTACTTGATTATTTCTCCTGTGATTGAATCTTGTGTCCTTGATTAAACGGTCTTCATATGATCAATTTCACCTTATGTTCACATGATTCTTTTTCCCGTGATCAAATCTTGGGTCCTTGATTAATCCATGTTCATATGATCAATTCGCTCTTGCTCAATTGACTTAAACTATGTGCATGATCAATTCTTAAATTCTAATCTTTAGAAAATCATCTAAGGAAAGGAATCAATGGAGGAAAGCTCAAAGGGCAAAGGCCCTTCAACATCTACACCTCCCTCAAGGCCTCTACCACCTCCACATACTCGATTTCAAAACATTCATTATGCTCTAAATTTTCAATGGCATACCTTCAAACTTATGCCATGTCGATCGATGGATCAAACCTACATTTACGAACATTGTCCCACGATACGACAAATTATTGAATACTATGAGCTTCAACCCATCATTTTCTTAGAGAGACCAATAAACTTTGATTTGGTCTCTGAATTTTATAATAATATGGTTATTGGAGAGGGCACGAGGTGGAGGACCCGTGTCGCTAGTGTTGACCTTGACGTTACTCTATCTGCTTTCACTACCTTTCTTGGATGTCGCCGGTCCGAGAATGTCTTTTCATTCTATCCCTATCTTCCGGATCCCTTACCGGTTCCCTTTGCTGGAGCCACTCCTGACTCCATCTATGAGCATTTTCTAGGCCATCCCAGGCCAAGGGGTTCCAGTGAGCGTGACTGTGATTTTCCAACATTTCCTGCTCTCCATCTTTCCCCCATAGACTATGTTTTGTTTAAGCTCATCACTAACTGTCTCCTTCCTACTACCACAAAGCACCTAGATGAGATTCATCCATTCCACTGCTTGATGCTCTATGGGATGCATCAGCGGTTAGACTTTGATCCAGTGACTTCTCTTTATTTCTCCATCATCGTCCATAGCCAGATGTATGGTCAGACGGTTTACATGCCCTTTGGCCATATCATTACTGCTTGGCTGCAGTCCGTAGGTATCGATGTTTCACAGGGCCGCACTGTGCCCATGGTTCGACAGGACTGCCGCCTGGATCGTCGCATGCTTGCTCAGTCCGACATTGTTATCGGGCCGCAGTGGCTAAGGTGGAAGGATCGAAGACGAGTGGGGGAGTTACCAGGAGCAGCCCATACCCAGGAGCGGCCCACTGTTACAGCAGATTACGATGAGTGGGCTCCTGACCTCCGTTGGCAGGTTGCGGAGCTAGAGCGGATGCTGCAGCACGAGTTACACATTTCTGAGCTCTGGCGCTAGGAGGTCAGCTCAGAGTTTCAGTCTTTCGATCGCCGTCTCGATGCACTAGCATCTGATGTCTCTGAGATCAGCGCACTACAGGATACATGGTATGAGGAGTGGTATCATCATACGTTTCCTGGTGGTGCGTCCCCCAGCAGCCCTCCGTCAGGGGGTGTTATATATATTGCTGATTCTTCAGACGATGACCACGCGGGGGATTGATGACATTGACCGTTATGATGAGTGTCATATTTGATTGTACTCAGTTCTTTTGAACTGTCTTGACTTTGATGCGATATGATGCATCTGATATTTTGCATGTATTTTATATTTGCCTGATCATGTTTAGAATGTTGGCTTATGTGTGTTCACATGATTACTATCAGCTTGTATGCCTCATTCTATATTATTATGCATGTTTATGATTTTGCTTATGATGCCTTGCCCATATGATACATATGTCTGTTTTGTCATGTCTTATCTTTGTCATATGTATTCATATGTTTGTCAAAATAATTCAAATCATATCTTTGTTGTTTTGGGAACCCCCTAGGGTTGAGGGGGAGTATGGTTAAACTTAACAGCCCGTCTAGACCCTTTTCGGTGTTCGACAAAGGGGGAGAGTGTGGTTGGTTAAGTTTAGGATGATTATGTTATAGGGGGAGGATCCTGATTCCCCTATGATTCTGAATTTGAGAAAATGATTATGTTGTAGGGGGAGGATCCTAATTCCCCTATGATTTTGAATTTGAGAAAATTGATTGGGAATCCTTAAACTTAAAATCGGGTTGTCAAACAACAAAAAGGGGGAGATTGTTGATGCAGTCTGACCTTGATTGTTGTTTTGGTGTTGACACCGATTTTAGTTTAGGTTGATGTTGATGATTATGATTATGGTTAAGTCCTGATCGGGGATTAGGCATGGTATGGGAAATCCTAGCTTGAAGGGCTAGGTGTTGAAAAATCCTAACCTGGAGGGTTAGGTGTGGAAAATCCTAGCTTGGAGGGGTAGGTGTTGAAAAGTCCTAATTCGGAAGGGTTGGGTGAAAATTCCTAGCTTGGAGGGCTAGGTGAAAAGTCCTAACTTGGAGGGTTAGGTGAAAAGTCCCAACTTGGAGGGTTAGGTGAAAAAGTCCTGGCTTGGAGGGTCAGGTCCTAGCTTGGAGGGCTAGGTCTGGAAAAGTCCTAATTCGGAAAAGTTGGGTGAAAAGTCCTTGCTTGGAGGGCTAGGTGAAAAGTCCTAACTTAGAGGGTTAGGTGAAAATTCCCAACTTGGAGGGTTAGGTGAAAAATCCTATGCTTGGAGGGCTAAGGTGGATGAAATCCTAGCTTGGAGGGCTAGGTTTAAGTCCCTGGATCGGTCTGGTGACCGATCAAGGAAGTTGGCACGCTGCTCCTTCGTGGATCGGTCTGGTGACCGATTCAGCAATGACTGATTGGTCTGGTGACCGATCAGGGAGCGCACAGTGAGGTTGGGAACCTACTGTGTGGCTCCTGATCGGTCTGGTGACCAATCAGGGAGCAGGTCGTTGCCTCGTTGCTTGGCTCCTGATCGGTCCGGTGACCGATCAGGGAGCAGGCAGCTTCCTCAGCTGCCTTGCTCTTGATCGGTCTAGTGACCGATCAGGGAGCCCACAATGAGTTGAGTTCTCCCGCTGATCAGTTCGTGAACGGTCCGGTGACCGATCAAAGACTTAGGATTTGATTTCCGCGGTTATTGTTCACTCAGACGTGGACCGATCAGGCTTGAGCCTGATCGGACAGTGTCTGTCCTGATCGGTCTGGTGACCGATCAGGCTTGTGTCGCCGTGAGAGCTGGGAGTCCCAGCAAAGCGGTGGATCGGTCTGGTGACCGACCCACGAGCCCTGGATCGGTCCGGTGACCGATCACTTTAATTCAAAATGCACTGTCAGACGCTCTGATCGCGTCTGAACATATCCGATTCTCTACGCTTAACATCTGATACACGATTTTCTGCTTGATATGCTGTGCTAACACTCTGATTGAGCTGTAGGTGACAAGGAAGGATTCAAATACTCAAGGAGAGTCAATGGAGGCCTTTCCTTGGAGCAGGTTTGTCTGTTTTTCCATCTCAGGTTGCAACGGGCACTGGCGCTGGCTGGAGCTGCTGACTGGGGCTGGTCTGAGGGAAGCTCAGGGAGTCCAGAAGAGCTTAGTGGTGGCTGGTGATTGCAGGTGAGCAGCTGGAGGCTGCAGTGAGATGTTGTCACCTGGCGTTCAAGAGGGAAACAAAAGGAGCGGTGTGGAGCAGAGCAAGAAAGAGTTGTTGTTGCCTTAGTTTTGTGCTGCGATTTCTTGCTGCGTGCTTGTGCTCCTAGCTGATCATCCTCTCTTGAGAAAGCTACTGTGATCCTTGAAGCAACCATCCCTTGCTTGAGTACTTGGAGGAAGGAACAAGAGACTTTGAGTCCAACAGCGAGAAGACACGAAGAAAGGGTTCTTGCGTGAGATCGTCGCTGGGTGGAGCTTGGAAGAAGCTTGCAGTGTTCTTGTCTTTGCTAAGTGCTAAGTAAGATCTTTCTTGTGTTTCATTGTGCTTAAAACTATATCTGTGATTGAAACGCTGTGGAGAGGTTACTCCACCGAGAAGGAGGTTGCTTTCTATCCGGATCTTCCGAGGCTTGATCTGTCGACGATCAAGGGATTGCCCACCTTACGGGCACACCAAGAAGTAGAGGCAAGTTATCCCCGAACCTTGTAAATCCTCTTGTTAGCGTTCTTGTGTTTGCTCATAGTTTAGGGTTTTGATTTTTTGCATACTTTGTTTCTATTCTTTCCGCTGTGCTACTAAACGGTTTAAGTGCAGAATTTTGATAAGAGCTAAAGTTCAAGTGATTGGCTATATTCACCCCCTCCTCTCTAGCCATCCGAGTTCCAACAATAAGAAGGTTCCATCTGGATATTACATAAATACACAATGCATAGCAAAATTAGGTTCCTTGCAAACCATCAACTCATATTTTCAGAATTTGTTGCAAGAGGACTTTTGTAGGTCCATCAGTGGGTTTCGGTGGAAACTCACTCATGGACCTAGAATATTTGAATTTCTCAATAATCGATATCACTAGTTAGAGTTGAGCTAGGAGATGGTATTTGTGGTATCTAAACTTAGTCCTAATGAATATAAATTATGTTCTCCTACCGTATCAGTTGCCACAAAACGATGCAGCAACAATGCAGAATCATAACTTGTTTTAGTAAATCATCTTTATATCTTTAATTTTGCTCATCAATATATTTTATTATCTATCTTAATTATTTTTTACATTTATAAATTTTATTTATAAGGAATTATAAAGAAAAAAATAAATATATAATGTTAATAAATACATATAATTTATAAAGTAAAAATATAATAAATGAAATATAATTCAAATATAAATAAAATTTATAAATATAAAAAATAATTAAAATCGATAATAAAATATATTGATGAGTAAAATTAAAGAGATAAGGACGATTTGCTAAAACAAACCCAATCTGCAGTATTGTTGTATCGTTCTGTGTCAACTGATACGGTATGAGAACATAATTTATATTCATTAGGACTAAGTTTAGACACCACAAATACCATCTCCTAGCTCAACTCTAACTAGTAATATCGAGTATTGAGAAATCCAAATATTCTAGGTCCATCAATGAGTTTCCACCGAAACTCACTTATGGACCTACAAAAGTCCTATTGCAACAAATTTTGAAAATATGAGTTGATGGTCTACAAGGAATCCAATTTTTCTATGCATTGTGTATTTAGGTAGTATCCAGATGAAACCTTCTTATTTCAAGTTCAAACAAATGTAAGCATGTTTTGATCATACCTGAATATTTCAATAAAATAACAGGATTTTGTCATAATTTGTAGAATTATATAAAAGATTACCCTATAAATAATTAATTTAATAAATTATGATTAAATATTATAAAAAAATATTTTTAAAATGAAAAAAATTTAAGTCCAAGTTAGGCCTGAAATCAAAGACTTCAGGCCCACAATGGGCCTGAACCTGAAATTATTTGTTGTGATAGATTTTTTATATATTAATATATTAATTTATATTAATTAAATATAAAGAAACTTCTCTTTATATTTTGAAATCATGCTAGAAGAGATGTTTCTTTTAACTGAAATATTTTTCTTTGTTTACCTTACGTTTTTTAGCCTATTCCTATAATATATTATTTTAAATTAAAAAGTCTGAAAAAGTGGGTTTAGATGTCTCAGAATTTTAACTGAGAAAGAGAAAGTGATAGAGAATTTTTGACGAAAAAAGTATTTGAGGAAGATCACTAAATTTGATGCGCCTTTGATAAAAAAAAATTCAATATATGTCTTTTAATAATTTTTAATTTTTACATATACCGTCGTTTCTATAGTGCATCTAATCGATACGAATTTAGTTAGAAGATACGGACAAGAAATAATAATGAAAAGTATCGAAGGACAAGAAGGTAAATGTATGACTAAATAGTGAAAAAGAATATTTTAGGTTAAAAATTAAAATGGAGCGCCCTTTATTGATCTATGGAAAAAAAATGACGTCGTTTTTATTTTTGGCTAAAAATTATCATAAATTTATAATCCCAAGGCTCCTAACTCCTATATATAATCTAACTTAATTAAGTTCGTCAATAGATGGACTTCAAAGTCCATATGGTCATTCTCAACCAATAACATCAATAAATTTTAAGATTAGATGTAAAAAATATTATGAATTTTTAAATAATTAATATCCATCTGTTGTCGAAATTGATGGATAAATCTAAACATTTTTTAAAACTAATATATTTTTTAAGGCTCTGTATTATATTTATATTTTTATATCTGAATACGATCGAATAAATTAAGAATAGTACAAATTTAAATTAATAGAGAAAATTTTTAAAGAGTATACATATAAATTCACGTAATTATTTTATAACAAGGTGAAAAATTATAATTTTTAAAATTATAAAAATTATGTATTTGATGGATAATATTATAGTGGTAAAAGACGATTCTTTTGTCTTCAGCTTTCTCGCTAATTTATTATAAGGTCAACATGAAAGAAGTAAATTAAGGGGAACAATTTATTATAGGGTCAACATGAAAGAAGTAAATTAAGGGATTATTAGTCTAGACAATGATTAATAAGGGAGAGTAGCTACCTATCTTTTATTCGGATTTGACCTGATGGACAATATTAAAAATATTAGACCAAGTAGCAGATTAACTGGGTGATCGGTCCAGCTTTACGAAAGTTTTCTAATGGTCACCAGAGTAAATCGGGAAGCGCTTGTGGTGAACAATCTAGAAGATCAGTGTCCCAGGGGTTTGCGCCTAATTTTAAAAAAAAATTTATAAAACACACCATAGCTAAGGATCGAAACGAGAATGTCTGAAATAACGATTAATCACCCTACCATTGTACCATAATCCCAGAGTTGACTTATGGACAATATTGAAACTTATGTTCATGATTTATAAAATCTTTAATGATTAGAGTTCCTTTTTTTTTGCAATCGATAATATTTTTCATCAATGTCATGTCAAAAGTATAAAAATTATTACGCTTTTCAAAAATATCTTTATAATTAATTTGTGATTCTTAAATTATCAAATCACACAATTTTATTTCGAATTATCTCACCTACAATATTAATTTTGAAAAAAATATAAAATTTTACTTCTTATGCTAAAATAAAACCTCAAACAACGATTAAAACTTTCTTATTCATGTATTCGCCAATAAAATCCTTTTTTTTTTTTTTCCAATAGCATCATAAACGTGGGTTTGGTTTGGTTTGTTTTGTGAGTTAATCAATTTGTCTTTGATAAAAAAAAAGCAGGCAGTTGGGTAAAAACACGAGTTTTGAGAATTTAGAATGTCCGATGGGCAAATTGGAAAGATGTGAAACTAGCAAATAAAAAACAACGCTTCTTCGCCGCTGGATTTTGTGGAAATCGGCCTTCGGTCGTCGGATCACCCTTGCTCTCCATTTTCTGATATCCATTCCCTTTCGCCTTTCTGCCTTCTCTCTTCTGAACCCTAGATCCGATACTCCCCTCTGACGCCGCTTCTCGATTCTCTCCGACGCCGGTCTCAGCCATCCTCTGCGTGTTTAGGTTATCTTTTATTTTATTTTGCTTTGTTTTTTGGTTTGGTTTTTATACCGCGTCTGTTGTTTTTTCCCCTTTTCGTCGATGTCAGATGTGCAGATGAGAGAAGCGGAGAGAGGAGGGGAAAAAAAAGGAAAACCCCTTTCTTTTTTTTTTGTAGACGGAGATTGGTAAAGCGGAGGGAATTTTTGGTTTGGGAAGTTCAACTTTACAAGTTATCAACCTGATCTTCCATGTAATAAACTCTACTTATTTCTATCAATTGTTTCCTAAAGTTTATAAAGCATTTTAAAAGAGGATTTTGTTTGAGGGACAGCTTTAGTTATTCTATTTTCAGATCTGTGTCAGCTCTTGGGGGTCACGGACGATTCAAAGGAAAGCAAAAAAGGAAATGCATAAGATAGATGTAGTGTAGTATATGGGGAAGCATTTTGATTTAGGTAGAACACAATTAGATTCCTTGGATCTTTGCCATCCTGGGATCAGTGACAGTTTTGATGAATGATTTAATGTCTGCAAGTCCATCCTTTTCCCCCTTCCGTTTTTCATCTTATAGCCATTTTTGAACTCGGCCATATCTTGATTTTAGCTTTTATCCTCATAAAAAGTATTAAAGATGATGACAAATGAGTGATTGTCAATAGAATCTAAATCATCTTTCCCTGAGATGCTGAGCTTCTAGACCGCCACTGCGAGCACTTCTCGATTTGCTTTGGCAGTCGATGGGAAACTTCTGTGGGGCTGGGTCGGTTGCCCGAGGTTCGACGTTATCCAACCTCGTCGTTAATCACTTTTTTTTTTAAAATCATCTTTCCCTCGTATAGCCTTGAGTAGAGCTTAAGAAAGGGAAAGATCCATTTCACGGAACCTCATTGAGAATGTATAGTCATAATTCCTATTGCATTAACAAGTTTTAGAAATTTTGAGTTTGAAAGTGTAACTTTGTAGTTATGGGTAAAGATGATGATTTTAGGCTTTTAGCTGTAAATAAGAAACAAATATACTACTCGCCTTATTTTCTAATAATTATTGACTGTTTGCTCATCTCTTTCCTTTGTTATCATCTATTAACAACTATTCTATTAGTACTCAGTTTTCTTTTTACTTTTTTTTTCATCTTTTAATATATGACCTCATATTCAAGTTGTCTATTTGGTTGATATAATATGTAGTTCAATGTTTGATTTAAACATGAGATATAATGGATAAATGTAGATACACAAACATGATGAAGAAAGTTAATAAAATCTATGTTGCAATGTTGAGTTTAAAAGTACTGGTAGTAAGTATGGAAAATCAATTAGAGCGATAGAGAGAGCATTTTGTTTATTGGTTGCTACTTCAATTTTATAAATATAGTATGAGCATTTCGTTTATTGTTTGCTACTGCAATTTTATAAATATATTATATGATATTTATTTGATTTGTTTTATTTCAGTTAGATATGTTTTATAATGTAGTTACGATTGTAAATGGGAATCAATGTAAAACAGCAGTTCCAGAATCTAAACCATGATTATATTATATAGGTTACTCATGTTGAGAAATCCAATTGCCTTACAATTCATAAATGCTTTTAAGTGCAATGATTTTTTATTTCTGCCTGAACCAACAAATGGTCGATTTCAGTGGGGTTTTTTTTTTAAAGATTTTTCCATGCTCATATTGCATCATTCTTGATTTTAATCTTTTGTTCTCTTCTTAGCAGTGTAGGCATGACCATGTCTTGCACTGAGAATCTCAAGAATACACAGACACATGTGGCACTAATATCTGGTCTTCCTGATGACCTTGCTATTCTTTGCTTGTCAAGGGTTCCTAGAAGGTACCATCGTGTCCTTAAATGTGTATCAAGGAGGTGGAGAGAGTTATTAGGTAGTGAAGAGTGGCATATCAGTCGCCGAAAGAACAATACTGAAGAGTGTTGGGTCTATGCCGTGTGTAAAGTAAACTTAAAGGAACACCTATGCTATGTATTAGATCCAGATCCTACTGACAGGAATTGGAAACTAATGCAGTGTATGCGCATTCCATGTTCACAAAATGATGGCATGTCCATCATAGCTTTAGAAAAGAAATTGTATCTCTTAGGTGGTTGTACTTGGCAAGAAGATGCTACTGATGATGTGCATTGTTATGATGCTTCATCAAACAAATGGACAGTGTCTTCCAGAATGCCAACAGCTAGGTAATAATACTTCATTTCATGGCTCACTTCTCCCGTTGTTAATTTATTTAGAGAATGGCTTCATGGTGAGACTTCTCTGATTTCCAGAATATGTGTGACAACTATATGTTTCGATCTCCATTTATTAAGCATAGATGCATCATTCCAATGATTCTCTACATACGTTACTTTCTCATTTTACAGGTGTTATTTTGCATCAACTTCTCTGAATCAGAAACTTTACATTGGCAGCGGGTTTGGTCTTAATTCAAAATCCCCAAAATCATTGGACATCTACAACTCAAACTCAGACAGTTGGATATCACACGAGAATCCTCTTCCAAACCATGACATTGTAAAGTTTATTGCTTTTGATGGAAAACTGTACACCATTCACAGATCAGAGAAAGGCTTGCATTACGCTGGGATATACGAGCCTGCATCAGCAACTTGGCAGATTACCGACGACGAAATTGCACTGTGTTCATGTGGTCCGACAGTTGTGGTAGATGGGACACTTTACATGTTGGATGAGACTTTAGGCACGAGACTTATGAAGTGGGAGAATGCACAGAAAGAATGGGCTTTGATCGGAAGGTTGTCTCATCACCTTATAAGACCACCTTGTCACCTGGTGGCTGTTGGAAGAAGTATTTACGTGATAGGGCAAGGTCTGAGCACCATGGTCATTGATGTGGGCGAAGCAGCAAAGGGTAAAGGCATACTTGTTGGTTTTTCTTTCAGTCCAATACTCGGTCTTGATCACAATGTAATCAGCTGCAGCACCATTACCATTTGAATAGATGTAACCCGCACTGTTCAACTTTTAACTGTCTTGGCTGCATTGAATAAGTTGCATAGAGAGCGCCAATATGCACATATGTCCATATTGTATCTGCATTAGGGAAATGGTTATCTTGCCTGACATGCATCAACTGTTCAACCTCGCCTCGAATTGATGCTCCAGGGCTAATTGTACATTGCTTAGTAAATTGCCCACGCACGAGGCTTGACTCCTGCTAAAAAATCAAAAGGTTTTTTTTTAAAAAAAATTGGAATCGATAAAATCGTATTTTTTTTGTTATTGGAATCGACGAAAGAGTATTATTATTTTTTTATTTACTATCATTTTAAGAGACGGTTTTCACATTCTAGAAAGGGTATTGTATTAACGCAATAGTTATTTTTCATACTTGAAGTTAATTTTTAATTTGTAAAATATCTCGTACTGACCTTTTGGGATAAATGATGTTATTTTTTTCTGCAATAATAACTGTAATATGGATATTTCATTTATGATTAATACTGAATAATATTATATTATATAGATATTTTTTTATTAACGCTAGTTAATATTATATAGTAGTAATTAAAACTATTATAACTATATATTAATTAGGATCTTTAATTGTTACAATAATTTAAAAATAATGATATTTTTGAGAATAAAAATGGACGAAATGAAGGGCTATTTTAATAATAGATAAAAAAGAATTCTGTTTTGCGATTCTAATAAAATGGGTTGTTTTTTATTTTTCTTTCTTTTAGTTTCATATGCTAAATTTCTCATCTCTGTTCTGATTTTTTTCCAAAGGAATGGGAGTTGTAGAGCAACAGTCCAAGCAAGACTATTGTGTTTGTTTGTTTTATTAAAATCCTAAACAGTCAACTCTCATCATAAAAAAAAAAAAACTCTCATCATGACATTTTTTTTCCTCTGTTAAATGGATGGAATTGTTCTTTCTTTTCTTTGAGGTTTCATTCCATATGTTGCATCACAGGAACCACTATTATATACTACAAGTGACTGATCCTGTTTTTGACATAACTGAAATTGCAAGAAAGAGGAATATAATGAACCCGACACCTCCTTTAGACGTGGTAGGATTGGAAATGAAAAATGTTCCAAGGGCGCATGAGTTGATCCTATAGATAATAAGATCATCTCCAATCCTTAACATTATATTTGGTGTCATATTCACACTAAAGTATAATTTCAACGTCAAACATTATTTCAGCTCCAACCCACTCATACATATTATGCCAAAAAGAAATATTTTTTAGAATATTCTATTTTTTCTTATTCATTTATTCATAATTTAATTATTGATATATATTTTAATTTAGTAATCATTTTTATGATAATTATTATAATTAAAATTAATACTTCATTTATATTTAATAAATTATTTTTTTAAAAGTTTACATCAATTAATATATATAAAAAATTATAATTTTCATTTTAATATTTATTTCATAATTATTCGGACATAAATATATTTTAAAAATGTTATAAAATCACACATAATTAATATAAAATATATTACTAATATAAAACAGACAATGCCACTTAATTGAAAATACAATATCATAGGAACTTAACATTCAGAATTATTATATTGTTCTCATATATGATCAATTAGTACATTTTGAAGGGCAATAAGAGCTTCTTTATCTTTAATTTGTTTGTATCGAATTAAAAAATCTTTAAATCGAGTACGATCATCTACTGCTCGCTCAACATCTGGAGTTAGCACCTCGAAGTGTTCCACGATTGGTGTATTTAAATCACGTTTATCTTTAATTATCTTTTTATGCATAATTATACATGATGTCATGATATCATATAAAATATTTTTCCGCCAAAAATATGAAGGTCCTACAATAATTGCAAAGCGTGATTAGAACACGGCAAATCCTCGCTTAACATCCTTTCTACATGTTTTTTGCTTCATTGCAAATAATTTATTCTTTCTACTTCATGGATCATAAATCGTTTGAACCAATATTGGCCATTTTGAGTATATACTATCAACTAAATAGTAACTCATACTATATACTCTTTTCCTTGAAGTATTTAGGGGGCGTTTGGTTTGTTCCATTTTTCATTTTCATTTTTCAAAAAAATAGTATTTTCTCGTTTTCTAAAAATGACTTTATTTCATTCTCTAGTTTTCCAGAAAACGCTATGTTTTTTCTGGAAAACAAAGCTAGAAAATGTAAACCAAACATGTTTTTCCAGAAAACTGCTTTTTCTACAGAAAATGAAGGAAAATACAAACCAAACACACCCTTATTTGTTAGGTTTAAGTATCCCAATATTGTTTTTATTTGTATTTCCCGAATATTTTTAAGATTATGTGTGCTTAGTATAACTCATGTTGTTAAGTGATTATTAGTAATATTTTGATTTTGTGTCATTATTATTTTTATTTTGTATGCCAATACAATATAATGGATGATGTATTTTATATTTATGCAATTCAAATTTTTTTGGTGTCATTTTCACATTAAATATATTAATTATATTATAAATAAAATTTTTAATAAATTCAATCTTTATAAATATGCATAATAAAATTAAAATATACTATTAAATACATTTATTTAAATTTATAATAAATAATTATTATTATGAAAAATAATAATTATAAATTAATTTTTATTTATGATATTTAATAATATATATTATATTTAATTTTATTAATTATATAATATAATAAGATTTTTTAAATATTAACAAAATAAAAAATTATAATACCAAATATGGTGTGATGAATAATGCATCACCAAATTTGATGTTAATTATTTATCACATCAAATTTGCATAAGATATAGTGTATGGGTTGGAATGTTTTGGTATGGATTTGATATCAAATTTGATATTTTGGTGTTGGGTTGGAGGTGGTCTAAACTCTAGAACTCGATTTCTGACATATATGATAAGTCTTTCTCATTGGGTTAGAGTTCTGATTTCTCAACTTCACTTGCAGGTTATACCTTCTTCCATGTGAAATCATCCATTTGGAAAGAATTAGGGATGACATATATGCCCTGAGACAAGCTACAACCTTGTCCCTTGTTTCTGCTACAAGGTTCAACTCAAACATTCGCTTCTCTGCATTTGCTTCATCATAAGCACTAACTCGGAATGCCTCCGGATAGGGATAAGTAATTTAGGGAAGACATATGATACGAAGAAGCTGCGTGGCAGGATTAACCATGTTGGAATACCCAAGGTTAGCCCAGCAAGAAAGTCTCCGAAACCAGATCGGGAAGAAGGTCTCCCCAAGACTAGATCGGGAAGAAAAGTCCCTGAGACTAAATTGAGAAGGAGAGTCTCCGAGACCAGATTGAGAAGGATGTTGGCCCAGATCCAAAGAATAGCGCACCCAAGAACCACACCAATATGCAAGAGGAACAAAAAGAAAACGAAGAAATCGAAAGAAGGAAGAAAGGCGAGAAGAAAATAACTAAAGAGAAATTCTTATTAAAACTTGATATTTTTCTACACACTCTTATGCTCTATTTATACACCATAAGAAATAATAGATTAGCCATAAAATAGGAAAGGCTATCACCCTAAGATCCACAAAAATAGGAATGATCCACAATAATATGGATGATCCACAAAAATAGGAAAGACTAAGCCATAAACTAAAGACTAATCCATAAGAATTATCAACATAAAATAAAATTAAAATGTGATCATAATGTCTGGATTAATTATTTTCTCACATTACTCTCCCTAATATAGACATGGCTGCAAATCACGGACACCGAGTAGTTGTCGCATGACAGCTAACTTCACTCCTAGCATTCTCCCCCACCATGGCAGCAACCTCTGTAACTGCATTTTGTATTGTAGTTTCTCCAGACAGTTTGGGATGCTGAAGAGCATCATGTGAAGCGTTGCCATCTTCCACTTCCAATGTAACCAATCCAGCAACACGACCCAAACCTGGCTGGGGACATGTATGAAGATAAGACAACACAGCACCATGTGAAGATGACGACAATGCATAACCTCTTCAAAGTCGATGCCTTGTCGTTGTACATAGCCTTTAGCAACTAATCTTGCTTTGTGCTTAACAACTTTCCCATCTAAATCTTTCTTCAATTTGAACACCCAGTTTAGACCGATAGGTTTGCGGCCTAATGGGAGCTCAGTTAGGGTCCAAGTCTTGTTCTTCTCAATAGATCTCAGTTCTTCCTCCATTGCTTCGTACCAGCAAGCCTCAGTTGCAGCTTCTTGATAACTTGTTGGCTCATCAGACACCACCATCATCAGCTCTTCCTCTTCTTCATCAATACCAACCACTTCCTCAGTGTTGGAGTAGATATCGACAAGGGACCTATAGCGAACTGACCCTTCATAAGAATCGGGTGTGTTTGTTACCGGAGGCGAGGTAGTTGCATGGGCGTTCGATGATGGTGTAGATGTACTCGAGTTCGATGATGGTGTAGATGGACTCGAGTTCGATGATGGTGTAGATGGACTTGACACTCTTGTCATGGGTACCACGGCTGCTACTGATGGTATGACATTTTCCGCCCCTGCCTCAACGTCTGCTGCAACAATCGCCTCGTCGGAGTAGAGCGGATCCAAGATCATAAACTCGGCAAGTTTTCTTCATTATTAGCACCTGCATTCCATGTCCATTCAGAATTTTCTTGAAATATGACATCTCTACTTACTTATAGCTTGTCATGGCTTGGATCAAACAACCGATGAGCTTTGCAACCTTCCTCGACACCCAAGTATACCATGGGTGAGCTTCTGTCGTCAAGTTTCTTCAAATGAGGGGTTGTGTTTTTCACATATGCAACACAACCGAACACTCTCAAGTGGGCGACATGTGGCTTCCTCCCCATCCAAGCTTCAAATGGGGTACGCTCTCCTAGCGCCTTAGTTGGGAGACGATTTAGCAGATAGACAGCATGCCTAACCGCTTCTCCCCAGAACCTTGCCAGCATATGTGTACCCTTGAGGAGAGATCTTGCCATGGCCATCACGGTGCGGTTGCGGCGCTCCACGACACCATTCTGTTGAGGGGTGTAGGGAGCCGTGAGGTGCCGCTCGATTCCTTCATTTTCACAGAATCGAGTAAACTCCATGGATAGAAACTCGCCGCCTCGATCTGTCCGGAGTGTTCTGATCTTGTACTCAGTCTTGTTCTCTGTCAGTAATTTGAACTTCTTGAATGCCTGGAATGCATCACTCTTTGCTGCCAATGCAAACACCCACATCCACCTAGTGAAATCATCCACAATTAGAAGAAAATACTTGTTACCGGCAAGTGTACATGGTGAGATTGGCCCGCAAATATCAGCATGGAGAAGTTCTAATGGCTTCTTTGCTCTAAAGTTTGCTTGGTACGGGAACGACAATCTTGCATACTTGGCGATCACACACACCTCACAAAGCTTGTTCGGCTGGGGCAATATTGGCACATCAACTGCCAATTTCTTCTCACCCAATAGCTTCAAGTCATGGAAATTGACATGTCCGAGCCTTGCATGCCATAACCAGGTTGGGTCTTCTAGGCTTGCCAGGAGACATACTTGCTTGAGTGTCTTCAAGGTTATCTTGTACAAGCGATTTTGTGTTCGCTTTACCAGCATCAAGAGCTTCCTGCTCCCATCAATCACCTTCATGGTATCTCCTTCCATGTGCACCTCGTTCCCAGTTTCTGTCAATTGACCAAGACTGATGATATTACTACAAAGTTTTGGAATGTAGTATACCTCATGGAGAGCCTTCTGATCGTTGTTCTTGCATTCGAACACAACCGTCCCTTTGCCCATGATCTCTATGGTTGATCCATCGCCAAACCTCACCCTCCCGGTGATGGTTTCATCTAGTTCTTGAAACTTCTCGCGATGACTCGTCATGTGGTTGCTGGCACCGTTGTCAAGGTACCAGACGCCTTTATCTTCCCCTATCTTAACGCTGCGATACATCTCTGGTAGAAACCTTTCTTCACTGAGCAGAATTATATCTTGTCGCTCTCGGCTAGCGTGAGACTCCTCGTGGGACACGCTCATCATCAGTGCTGGCTCTTCATCGGTGTCGCAAGTGAGGTGAGCCTCATTATCACGACGCTTGTTGTAGCATTCAGACGCATAATGCCCCATTTTCTCACAATTGAAGTGTTGATGCAGTCTGACCCTGATTGTTGTTTTGGTGTTGACACCGATTTTAGTTTAGGTGGATGATTATGATGATTATGATTAAGTCCTGATCGGGAATCAGGCATGGTATGGAAAATCCTAGCTTGGAGAGCTAGGTGTTGGAAAATCCTAACCTGGAGGGTTAGGTGTTGAAAATCCTAGTTTGGAGGGCTAGGTGTGTGAAAAGTCCTAATTCGGAAGAGGTGGGTGAAAAGTCCTAGCTTGGAGGGCTAGGTGAAAAGTCCTAACTTGGAGGGTTAGGTGCAAATTCCCATCTTGGAGAATTAGGTGAAAAAGTCCTGGCTTGGAGGGTCAGGTCCTAGCTTGGAGGGCTAGGTTTGGAAAAGTCCTAATCCGGAATAGTTGGGTGAAAAGTCCTAGCTTGGAGGGCTAGGTGAAAAGTCCTAGCTTGGAGGGCTAGGTGAAAAGTCCTAACTTGGAGGGTTAGGTGCAAATTCCCAACTTGGAGGGTTAGGTGAAAAATCCTTAGCTTGGAGGGCTAAGGTGATTGGAGCCCCTAGATCGGTCTGGTGACCGATCGGGGAGTTGGCACGGTGCTCCTTCGTGGATCGGTCTGGTGACCGATTCAGCGATGACTGATCGGTCTGGTGACCGATCAGGGAGCAAACAGTGAGGTTGAGTTCCCTTGCTGAACTGCTCCTGATCGGTCTGGTGACCGATCAGGATCACTGTGCAGATCGTTCGGGAGAACGGTCCAGTGTCGCAGGTTCCTCTCTATGATAGATCAGGACGGAGCCTGATCGATCTGGACCCAGCCTGATCGGTCTGGTGACCGATTAGGATGTTTCCTGATCGGTCCGGTGATCGATCAGGAGGTCTGGACTGCGAAGCTCAGAAATCGCCCAATAAAGGGGTGGATCGGTCCGGTGATTGATCCACAACCTGGGATCGGTCTGGTGACCGATCCAGGAGAGTCTCAAAGAAATCGCGATTTCTAATCGAGCGTTGGGGACCGATCAGGATAGAGCCTGATCAGTCTGGACCCAGCCTGATCGGTCTGGTGACCGATCAGGAGGTTCTCCGATCGGTCCAGTGACCGATCACTTTAATTCAAATTGCACTGTCAGGCGCTCTGATCGCGCCTGACCATATCCGATTCTCTGCTGCTTACCTCTGATATTTGATTTACTATGTGATATGCTGCTCTAACACTCTGATTAAGCTGTAGGTGACAGGGGAGGATTCAAACACTCAAGGAGAAGTCAATGGAGGCTTTCCTTGGAGCAGGTTTGTCCGTTTTCCATCTCAGGTTGCAACGGCCGGAGCTGCAGACTGGAGCGGCTGACTGGAGCTTGGCTGAGGGAGCTCAGGAAGTCCAGGAAGGGCTCAGTGGTAGCTGGCGTTGGCAGTGAGGCAGCTGGAGGCTGCAGGAGATGTTGTCACCTGGTGCTGAGTGGAGAATCAAAAAGGCGGAAGAAGGCTTCGATGAAGAAAGTGTTCAAGAGTTTTGTGAACTAAGTTCTTGACGCGCCTTGTGTTCTCCACAACTAGCTTGCTATGTTCCTGAAGTTGTCATCACCTTGAGCAAGCGATTGCATTCTTGAAGCAACCATCCATTACTTGAGCACTTGAAGGAGAGAACAAGAAGCTTGGAGTCCGACAGCGAGAAGACACGAGGAAGGGTTTCTTGCGTGAGATCGCCGCTGGGTGGAGCTCAGGAAAGCTTGCTGTGTTCTTGTCTTTGTTGAGTGCTTGAGTAAGATCTTTCTTGTTGTTTCATTGAGATTAAACATTTATCTGTGATTGAAACGCCGTGGAGAGGTTTCTCCACCGAGAAAGAGGTTGTCTTTTATCCGGTAATAACTGGGGCTTGATCTGCCGACGATCAAGGGATCACCCACCTTAAGGGCACGCCAAGGAGTAGGGGCAAGTTATCCCCGAACCTTGTAAACCCTCCTTGTTAGCGATCTTGCTAGTTGTAGTTGTTTCCCTTCATTTTCTGTTTCTGCATTTTCTGTTTTCATACTTCCGCTGTGCTACTAACAAAGTGAAGTGCAGAAATTGGATTTGGGTCTAAGTCTAAGTGATTGACTATATTCACCCCCCCTCTCTAGCCATCCGGTTTCCAACATGAAGCACTTTATATGGCTCTTGTCACGAGTGTCACTGTTGTTGCCGCTAGTGCCTCCTGCACTGTCTTGGCGCTGCGTGCCATGACCACGATCGCGCCCTTGCCCACGCCACTTGCCACGATTAGGGCCGCTGGACCCGCGCCCCTTGCCTCCTGATGAAGTGTCCACGCTGCTCCCTTTTTGTCGCATTTGAGTAAGCAGGAGCTCACCTTCAGTGCCGTTGGTGTTGCCTCGTAATCGCAGTGTTCGTTCCTCGTATGCCTTCAGTCGTCCTATAGTCTCCTCAAATGGTATCTTCTCAAGGTCATGGAACTACTCAATACCAGCAACAATAGGGAAGAATTTATCAGGGACAGAATCGAGCAACTTCTTTACCAACGAGGAATCTTCAAGCGTGGCACCAAGAGTGGAGAACTTGCTGCTCATAGTGCTGAGTTTGCCAGCAAACTCATCAATAGTATCAGTCTCCTTCATCCGGAGGGCGTCAAACTCGCTCTTCAACGTTTGTACGTGAGCCTTCTTCACTCGTTCACTACCTAGGTACCTCATCTTGAGGCTGTCCCAGAATTCTTTCGCCGTCTTCTTTGTTGCGATTTGGAGAAGAATATCTTCGGGGACACACTGTAAGATGTATGCACGTGCCTTTTTGTCCTTCTTTGCATCCACCTGGGCTTCTTTCTTTGGCTCGACCGCCTCCTAAACTCCCTGGGCATCGAGAATTGCCTCTGTCTTTATTGCCCACACAGTATAATTGTGAGGGCTTAGCATCGAATAGGGAAATGACACTCCGCTGTTCTCTTTCACTAGGATGCTCGACATTTTTGTGGAAACGTGGATTTTTGGCTGCTCTATACTACTAAAGCTCTAATACCAATTGTTGGCCCAGACCTAAAGAATAGCGCACCCAAGAACCACACCAATATGCAAGAGAAACAAAAAGAAAACGAAGAAACCAAAAGAAGGAAGAAAGGCGAAAAGAAAATAACTAAAGAGAAATTCTTATTAAAACTTGATATTTTTCTATACACTCTTATGCTCTATTATACACCATAAGAAATAATAGATTAGCCATAAAATAGGAAAGACTATCACCCTAAGATCCATAAAAATAGGAATGATCCACAATAATAGGGATGATCCACAAAAATAGGAAAGACTAAGCCATAAACCAAAGACTAAGCCATAAGAATTATCAACATAAAATAAAATTAAAATATGATGATAATGTCTGGATTAATTATTTTCTCACAAAGGAGAGTCCCCGAGACTGGATCGGGAGAGTCCTCGAGACCAGATTGGGAAGAAGAGTCCCCAAGACTGGATCGGGAGGATCTCCAAAACTAGACTGGGAAGCAGAGCTCTGAGACCAACTCGGAAAAGTGGAGCTCAAAGAGCAGTTCGAGGAGTAGAAAACAGACTGAAAAGCTTTGGACCCTCACCCCCCCCCCCCTTCATAATAAGAAACGCAACAGGTAATTATTGCCTGTAACGTATGATAATAATGGACTTAATGGTCGTGGTGGCTATTATCGACCTTCCTAAGAGGAGAACAGCTGTAAACAATGGAGGATCATGGGAAGGAGAGACATCGAGTATATAAGGTGCTTCGGCACCCAGGTGAAGTCTCTGGGTCACGGTGAAAACTAAACTCTAATGCTTTTTCTCGTTTACTCCCTACTACAGAGTTATCTGACTTGAGGGTTGGAGAGGACTCCACCGGAACTCCTTCAGATGTATCCTCTTTACGCTCATGTTAATTTCGTAGGTGCCAACATTCTCCCTCCCCGTTGTCACCTCAGGCTACGCTTTGGTGATAAATCATCCTCGTCGTTCACTTCTAAAATAAGTTTTGGCGTCGTCTATGGGAACCTAGTCTAAACACCAGAAGGAACACTACGATGGTGGAACCAGAAGGACAACCCATCATTTTGACATGGGAGGACTTGGACTGCTTAGTCACCAACGCCGTTCGAGGAGCACTGGAACAACAACAGATTGAACAAGCCGCATCTCAACGAGCGGCGCCGATGCAGGTCGAGGTTCCAAGGGTGTCTGCTTCACACAATCGGAACTGAAAATCCATCTCACTGTCGGGAGCACTGTAAAGATAGCTCCCGGACACCGAAAAGACTCTATAGGAGAGATGGAGAAAGTACATTCCGTAGCCTCTAGCGTTTTGCTGCATGCTGAAGGACAAGGGAAGAGCGAACCGGCAAAGGTCCTCCTAAAGTCCACATCTACACCTTTTGCCCAGGACATTATAACTAATCCCATGTCCAAGTAGTTTCATAGTCCGGGAATTGCTGACTACGATAGAAAAACGGATCCAGAAGACCACATCTTCAAGTTGAAAAATGCAGCCCTGTTACACCAATACACAGATAATATGAAGTGCTAGGTGTTTTTGAACATGCTATTAGGAGCAACACAGAGATGGTTTCAGAGGTTGTCGTCGAATTCAATAAACTCCTTTCCAGAGTTTAAGACTATCTTCCTACATCACTTCGTCAATAGCCGACGATATCAAAAGACGACACTAAATCTTTTTGCCCTAAAGTAGAAAAGCAAGAAGCCGCTAAAAGATTATATTCAACAATTCAATCGAGTAGCGCAGGATATGCCAAGTGCTACTTCCGAGATCCTCGTTAGCGCCTTCACACAGGGACTTTCCGAAGGAGATTTTTTCTGATCGCTAGTGAAGAAACCATCGACCAACTTCGATGATTTATTGGGGTGGTTGGTCAAGCATGCTAATATAGAAGAGGTGTAGTACGCTCGTTGACATGATTCGGCAGGAGTCTCCCTCCAAATCTCGGTACGATCCGAAAGGAAGGAACCACCCGCTCCAACCCGAGCAAAGGATCCTCACTCCGGTAAGGATTACTGGAACGGAAGGAAGAAGCTAGTAGAGACGGTAGACACCGAGGGACCTAAACCGTTGGAGAAGTATTGCGACTTTCATGGCAGCACCACCCACTCCACGAAGGAGTGCTACACTCTGAAGATGAAGAGATCTAAGGATGAAGATACTAAACCACACAAAAAGTGGAGCAATTAGGAGTATTGACGCAAGTCCACTCACCGAAGCATGTCTCCTTGTCGACCACAACTAGGGAAAGATAGGTCCAGGAGGCGATCCTATCACCCTTGAGAGGGAGGAACCAAGAGTTGGTACTCCATCGATCTGCTTTCCCGAAGCGAGATCTCGAGAAGGGCAAGGCTCCGGCTCGTGGACCTCCATCGGGCCATGTGAGAGTGATCTGAGGGGGCCCTACCGGCAAAGATTCCCACCGGGCAAGGAAAGCTTATACACGCAGGTTGGGAAACTACACTATCGGGACGAGTCAGGGGAAATGCCAGGGACCTGTCATCTCCTTTGGGCGTGACGATCTAGAAGATGTTGAAGACTCTCGCGAAGATGCACTGGTAATTCTCGCCCACATAGACAATTACGAGGTTAAACACATTTTCGTGGGCACATGTAGCTCTGTTAATATCCTGTACAAGGCGGCGCTAGATCAAATACAGATCGATGAAGGTGAGCTATACCCTATCTCCATGCCACTATTCGTCTTCACCGGCTATCGAGTGCAGCCGATGGGACAGATCTCACTGTCCCTGTCGCTTGGATATGACACCTTGTAGAGAACAAGAAGAACTCCCTTCATGATAGTGGATGCCCCATCGTCAAACAATGCCATTTTGGGAAGATTAGCCCTCATCTCATTCCAAGTAATGGTATCAGTCTACCATCGGAAGATCAAATTCCTGGTAGGAGTGCAGGTGACCGATGTTAAAGGAGATCAGCTGTCTTCCCAGTGATGTTACAACGGGGAAGTTAGGACAGAATCTCACAAGAACCTGAAGGCTCAAGAGACCTTGCAGATCTACTTAGTAGATCCCCAGACGAGAGAAGGAGCCAAGGAAGAGCGCTGAGAGGTCAAGAACGAGGAAGTACAGATTCATCCCCAGCAGTCGGGAGGAACTACAAGAATCGTTGCGGATCTTAGCCCTGAGCTCAAACACCGACTGGTCAGTTGCGTAGTCGGTCATCAAGATGTGTTCGCGTGGGTCACCGATGAGATCAAAGGAGTTTCTCCCACCTTGGCCACACACCGATTACTCATCACTCTAGGAGCCTGACCGGTGAAGCAAAGAGGAAGACACTTTGCTCTAGAGCAAGACCAGATAATAAGAGAGGAGGTGGCAATGTTGTTAAAGGCCAGGCACATTCGAGAAGTCCAATTTCCGACATGGCTGGCAAATGTTGTATTGGTCCCTAAGCCTGAGGGTAAATGGTGGGTTTATATTGACTTTAGCGACTTAAATAAAGTCTGCCCTAAAGGCAGTTACCCATTGCCTCGCATTGATCAGTTGGTGGATTCAACCTCCGGCTGTAAATTTATTTCAATGTTAAATGCGTATCAGGGATACCACCAAGTTCCCCTTGCTCGAGAAGACCAGGAGAAGGCAAGCTTCATAATGGCGGATGACACTTACTGCTATAATGTCATGCCATTAGGGTTGCGAAATGCAAGAGTAACTTACCAGCGTATGATGAATAAGGTGTTTCGGCACCAAATTAGGCAAGATATTGAAGTATATGTTGATGACATCTTGGTCAAGACGGAGAGGGGGAAGGACATGATTGCCGATTTAGAAGAGACGTTTGCTACCTTAAGGGCCAATAGACTAAAGTTGAACCCAACTAAATGTTTGTTTGAGGTAAAAAGTGGGTGGTTTCTCGAATATATAGTAATAGAGAGAGGAATTCAGGCAAATGCTGAGAAGGTGTAGGCTATTCTTAATATGTCATCTCCAAGTAATTTCAAAGAAATGCAGCGGCTTAATGGAAGGATTACAACCCTCTCCAGATTCATATCCCGGTCATTCGACAGAACTTTTTCTTTTTTCAAAATTTTAAGGAAAGTAGTCAGGTTTGAATGGAATGATCAATGCAAGAAGACTTTCACAGACTTAAAGGTATATCAATCTGAGCTTCCTGTACTGCACAAACCGCTAGGAGAAGAGACACTTTTTGCCTACTTATATGCAGCAGAACAAGCTATAGGCTCCGCGCTAATCCGCGAGAAGGTAAGACCCAATATCCTATTTATTTCTTTGGCCATCTCCTCAAAGAAGCAGAAATTCAGTATACTACTCTAGAGAAATTGGCGTATGCGTTAGTACTAACCGCACGGAGGCTGAGACCATACTTCTTGGTGTATCCCATCATGGTATTCACTAATAGTCCACTTGGGCGTGTCCTCACGAATCTGGAGGCCTCAGGGCGATTAATTAAGTGGATTGCAAAGGTGAGTGAGTATGGAATTGAATATCATCCTCGAACAGCTATCAAGGCTCAAGTCCTAGCCGACTTCATGCTTGAGGCAGTCCCAGAACCTGAAGCTGGGGAGACATGGAGGATTTACGTTGATGGTTCATCCAATTACAAATCAAGTGGAGTAGGAATTCTAATGATCTCCCCCAGGAAAGATGTATTGCAATTATCTATCTGGCTCAACTTCTAAGCCACCAATAACGAAGCTGAGTATGAGGCAATATTAGCTGGGCTACAAGCAGCCAAGCAAGTAGGGGTCACTCGAGTTATATTATATTCAGACTCTCAGCTCATGGAGCAACAGTTAAAAGGAGATTTCGTGGTTTGAAATTAACGCCTACAAAGGTATGTAACTATATACGGGCAATTGAAATCTTCCTTTATTGAAGTCACTCTGCAGAAAATATCCTGAGCAGATAATGTCAAGGCAGACGAACTAGCCAAGTTTGCGAGCTCCCTCACATTGTCGACACTGGAAGAACCTAGTACCCAAACAGAAGTCGTGGCCCAGATAGCGAGAGAAGTCGTTGATGCTATGTTACCTGATTGGAGAGAACCTTATTGTTGGTGCAAGATGCATCAATGATGTCTTCCTCCAAGTGTTTCGATGTTTAACAATACACTTAAGTTAGTAACAATATGTGTTAGACAAGGTAAAGGGTTTGTCAAAGTGATCAAGGGTTAAACCAAACATGACCTTATGTTTGGTAGGGTTAACCCAGGGTTGATCAGGTTGACAAAGGTTTAGCCAAACAAGATCTGATATTTAGCAGAATGAACCAGAACCCAGAGTTGGTTAAGGTGACCAAGGGTTAGCCAAACAGGACCTGATGTTTGGTAGGGTGATCAAACCTAAATTTAATCTGGTTAATATACTAAGGTTTGATCAGTTAGAACAAGGGTTAACTAAACAGATCTAATGTTTAGCAGAAAACCCAGGTTGGTCAGTTAGAACAAGGAGTGAGCCAAACAGGACTTGATGTTTGGCAGAAGAGAAGTCTAGTCAGGATTAATATGACTAGCAAAAAGAAGTCTTTATCAAGGTGAAGGAAAGTCCTAGTTAACCTAGGCATGAAGTCCTGGTTTGAAGAATTGGGCACTAAGTCCTGGCCAAGGGTTAGGCACCTAAGACCTGACCAAGGGTTGGGCTCGAAATCTTGGTTCGAGGAATTGGGCACTAAGTCCTGGCCGAGGACTGGGCACCTAAGACCAAAACGAGGGTTGGGCACGAAGTCCTGGTTCGAGGAATTGAGCACTAAGTCCTGGCCGAGGGCTGGACACCTAAGACCTGACCGAGGGTTGGGCAGGAAGACCTGGTTTAAGGAATTGGGCACTAAGTCTTGGTCGAGGGTTGGGCACCGAAGTCCTGGTTCGAGGAATTGGGCACGAAGTCTTGGTCCGAGGGATCGAGCAACTTAACTGAGCGATGACTAAGGACAGAAGTAGAGACGGGTCGAGGTTCGGACGTCTCGAGATCCGGGAGTCTCGGAGGCTAAGTAAAAGTCCAACCGGAGGTTCCTCGGTTGGCAAAAGTAACTTGTCCAGGGTGGAGTAGATTAAAATGCTAGAGACGAAGCTCTGTGACCAAGGAGGCTTAGGAGGAAGTGCGCTGCACTTCAGACTTCCGGATTGGCCGGATCTTCAACTTTTTGTTTGGTTTGCTTTTATTTTACACACTTAATTTAATTGTTCTTTGGTTGTAAACTTGAACTATAAGATGAGTTTCTCCACCTCCAGAAAGTTCAGAAAGGAGACTATTAGTGGACTCACGATTGAGTGCTTAGGCCTTGGACGTACTGACCCTGGGGGGTTGGGAACCAAGTAAAAACCCGTGTGTCTTCTGTGTTGTGTCTTTCTTTTGTTTTATTATTTTTCGCTACGCACTAACTCTTTGACTAGAACAAACAAAATATGAGTTTTTCCGAAGAAATCTTTCAAGTCGATATTCACCCCCCTTTATCGACGACATCGATCCTACAAGAGGTATCAGTGTCTGGTAGCTCTTCACCGGACTAACAGCCGACAGAGCAAAGAAGCTAGGAATCAAGGGGGAGCAAGGGTGAATTAGGTATTTTTAAATTATGTCAAAATTTAAATTTCATATAATATATTTCAAGTGCAGGGAGAGAGGACACTATAAAAACCAGTGTCCTACTCATAAGACTCGATCGTCACCACCGGCGACAAAGGAGGTACAAGTGCCAGGAGTTCGGAGGGACAAAAGCCATATCAGATGCTTCAGATGTCAAAAGCACGAACACTATAAGAACTAGTGTCTATCCCAGGTATGAAAAAAAAATTTTGGCAATAAATTTCAATTTCCTGCAAAGTTATATCATTTTGGTAATTTAGATAATTTTTCTAATAAGTTAGATTTTTTGCATAACCAGCTTAATGTATTACATAACAAATTATCAAATATAGAAAATGTTAATATATCGAACATTAACTCTTTAATATTTAATATTAATAATAAAAATTTTGAACTTAATAATAATTCTTATAAAGTCAAGGATAATAATACTTTAATACCTGAAAATTCTAATGTTAAGGATGATAATAATGTTAGTGATAATTCTGAAAATGTTAAGGATAATAATATTAGTGATAATTCTGAAAATATTAAGGATAATAATGATTTTTCTGACAGTTATGATAATTCTGAGGATAAAGATGAAATTGTCATTAATAATCTTTTGAGAATTCTGATAATACTAATATGGGTCAAAATTGTTGGAACTCGGATGGCTAGAGAGGGGGTGGGGTGAATATAGCCAGACACAATTTCTTAGCTTCTTTTGAAATCTTTTTGCACTTCAGAGTTAAACAGCGGAAGCAAACAACACAAAGCAGAAATGCAGAAATGAAGAGCAAACCAAATGGACGCTAACACCTCGATATACAAGGTTCGGGGATAACTTGCCCCTACTCCTTGGCGTGCCCGTGAGGTGGGCGATCCCTTGATCGTCGGCAGATCAAGCCCCGGTGAACACTGGATATCAAGCGCCTCCTTCTCGATGGAGAAACCTCTCCACAATCGCCTCAGTAGATGAATACAAGGTAAGCACACGAGACTAAGGAGGAACCTCTCACAAGACAGTAGCAAGAAAGCTCAAGAGAGAAGCTACACAAGGAGCACAACAACAACAGCGAAACCCACAGCCACACTTGCTTGTTTTCCTGTTCGTTCTTATCGCCTCCTCTACTTCTCATCTTCCTCTTAAGCTCCTGCTTCATCACTAGGCTTCATCAGCATCCCCTGAGCCAGCCTGAACCCACTGACCTCCCTGAGCACTCAGTCCACTGAAGACCTCCTCTCCAGCTGAGTCTCTGTCAGTCGCCAGCTGCTCCAGTTGCCGTTGAAACCTGAGAAGGAGAAACAAACAAACCTGCTCCAAGGAAAGCCTCCCATTGACCCTCCTTGAGTGTTTGAATCACCTGCTATCACCTACACACTCCAACAGAGGCTTAGCAAATCGATATCAAATGAAATCAGCAAGTAGCAGAGAATCGGCAGTGAAAACAGACGCGATTAGAGCTTCTGACAGCGTATTTGAATTAAAATTCTGCACCTGATCGGTCCCCAGACCGATCAGGGAGGACCCTGATCGGTCACCAGACCGATCCAGCAGTCTTCTGCACACTCCTGATTGGTCCCCAGACCAATCAGGCTCTAGCCTGATCGGTCACCAGACCAATCAGGCTCCGGCCTGATCGGTCTACTTCCAGACCAATCAGGAGTCATCCTGATCGGTTATAGTGAGAACCTTGTGACAAATGATCGTTCTCTAGACCGATTTGAACAGTATCCCTGATCGGTCACCAGACCGATCAGGAGCAGATCAGTAAGGTTCCCAAAACCCACTGTATGCTCCCTGATCGGTCACCAGACCGATCAGGAGCAGAGCAGTGAGTAAACTACATGCTCCCTGATCGGTCACCAGACCGGATCAGTGGTGACCGATCAGTCATCGCTGGATCGGTCACCAGACCGATCCACGAGGGAATACCATGCCAACTTCCCTAATCGGTCACCAGACCGATCCAGGAAAGCCTAAATCCAACCCAAGTCACGAGAACAAGCCTCCAACCCTTCTCTGACTCGTTCTTAGTCCCCCGAACCAAGATTCCGTGCCCAGTTTCACTCACCGGGACTTCAACCTAGCATCACTCACTAGGACCTGGCTTCACTCACCAGGATTTCGGTCACCCGGCTTCACTCACCGGGATTTCAACCTTGCTTCACTCACTAGGATTTCCTTCACCTGGCTTCACTAACCAGGACCCGACTTCACTCACCGAGATTTCCACCACCTGGCTTCACTCACCAGGACCCGACTTCATTCACCGGGATTTCCACAACCTGGCTTCACTCACCAGGACCCGGCTTCACTCACCGGGATTTCCACCACCTAACCCTCCGAGTTAGGACTTTTCACACCTAGCCTTCCAAGCTAGGATTTTTGCACACCTAACCCTCCACGTTAGGACTTTTCCCAACTTTTCCCATGCCAGCGTGCGATCTCCCGATCCACCTGGACTTAACCCAAATTCAACCAAACTTGAATCAAACTTAAATCCGTGTCAAACACCAAAACAACAACCAGGGACAGACTGCATCAACAAAAATAATATTGATGATTATCCTAAAGATAATTATGCAACAGTAATTAATAATTCTACCAATCTTGAAGATAATAATCACATAACATTAATTAATACTAAAAATTACTCTACCTACTTTGAAGATAATGATACAATTTTCATTAATAACTCTGAAAATGAAGATGAAGAATATGATTATGAAGATGAAGATGAATTCAACAAAATTAAGGATATAATTATCAAGGCTTACAAAAACTCAAATAAGGCAGAAGTATTAAATAAATTTGAAAGTTTAAAAACAAAAGAAAACGTTAAGGAATCAAAATTTTTTGAATTATTGGAAATGATGCAATTAGACCCACAACTACTATTTAACCCTGAAATCTTAAACCCTAATTCTTAACAACCTAAATTCAAATTAATTCTTAACAACTTAAATTCAAATTAAATCTTAAATTAAAATAACTTAAAATCCTAATTAATTCTTAACAACTTAAATTAATTCTTAATTTTAATAATTTTACCTTAATTAATTTAACTCTAATTAATTCTTAATTAATTTAACTCTAATTAATCCTTAATTAATTTAACTCTAACTAATTCTTAATTAATTTAACTTTAATTAATTCTTAATAATTCAACTCTAATTAATTCGTAACAATTTTAACTCTAATTAATTCCTAACAATTTTTACCCTAATTAATTCTTAATAATTTTAATCCTACTTAATTCGTAATAATCTTAATCTTAGTAATTTTAATCTTAATTAATTCTTAAATCTTAATTAACAATTCAACCCTTAATTCAACAAATTTCACAAACTAAATTCTAACTAATTACCTTCAGATATGAAACTAAATAAAATTCTACTCAACTGAAACCTCCAACTAAATAACAACAAATATGTCAATGTGGGTTGACATATTCGCGGGTTCACACGGTATGTATCAAATCGAGAATTTGATACATTATTAGAAACTTAATTAAAATGTTTTGACTTGATTGAATCATGTATAAATACTATGTTCATGCATCTGCTTATTTTTTTAAAATATCTGTCATGTCATTTATGTTTATTTTTTGCATTATTTAGAATGGTTAGATAGGAAAAAGATTGATGGATACTTGCCTAACCTAGTACCAGGGTGCGGCGAGATGATAGTACGTTAAGGAAGCTTGGCCTAGCTAAGTGGAACTAGCCGAAGCTACCTCGCCACATCCTAGACTAATTAGACCAGAGTTTGTCAAAGAGTAAAATAAAGGTATTATTTCTTTAAAAGACTTTGTCTAAGGAAAGGGTTAATGATCCAATAAGGCTACGACCAAAGAAGGCATCTGTGCCTCGCCAAGACCTGGAAGCCGATTATTGAAATCTACCTATAAATTACAAATTGATTAAACTCGAATCTAACTTAAGGTCAACCAATCTATAAATAAATTGAGAAAAATTATTCAAGTATCTCACAATACACCCATAAGGCAACCATGCTTGCTTGTACTGCGACACTTAGAATGGGTGAGATGTTAAACACTAATTAATTGACAAATATTTTTTAAAATGTTTTCAAAATCTTTAGGATATTTTCTTAAAAATATATTTTCAAAATAATGTTTAAACATAATAATATTTTTATGAATTTCATGCTTGCCTGATTGCTTATATATATAAATACATTTTCAAAAATCATACATTTTTTCGAAAATTGTTTGACCTACACACTTAGACACAAACCTTTTATGTCAACACTAGAGTCCCTTAAGACACTTAGGTAAAGGTCCTTGTAGTTAACAAGGGTAGCTAGAAGGTGTCAGGTTCAGGGGGAGTTTTTTTTGTTGTGCTTTTAAAAAATTATTTTTCAAAATTATGCTTTTCATTTAAAAAATTATCCTTTTGAAAAATTCATATCTTTTCAAATGATTTATGCTTTAAAAATTCATTATTTCAAAATATGTTTTTCAAAAAATGGGTCAAAAACTTATTATATCATTCAAAATATTTTACAAAAATTACTTCCTCGAAAACTATAATATTATTTCAAAACTTATTTAAAAAATGTGCTAATTGCTCTTTTGACTTGAATGAACTCTAAAGACACATAGGAAATATCCTTTATGATCTTCAAAAATTCCTAAGATTGTGTCAGATTTAGGGGAGTCCTACTCAAAAGAAATTGATTCTATTTTCTGACATTTTTTTAAAAATTATTAATAGATAATTGTTTTCGGTTGAATCAAACCCTAAGACTCAGAGAAAGATCACTTGTAGTGAACAAGCTTCTTAGGACCGTGTCAAGTTTAGGGGGAGGTCAAATCAAAAGAACTATTAAATGTTTCAAATACACTATATTTTCAAAATCTTCTTGAAAATATAATATTTCTTTTCAAAACACTACCTTTTCAAAATTATTTTTTTATAATATTCTCAGTCTTCAAAAATATTTTGCAAAAATCATTCCATCTTTTGAACAAAGTCTTTAAAAATTCATCTCATCTTGAGTTTGGAACATTTTCCAGGACACATACGAATTTTCTTGTAGTTAACAAAATTTCCTAGGATTGTATCAGACTGGAAAAGAAACCAAATCAAGAAAGTGATTATTTTTCCAAAATATATATTTATGGAAAATCCCTAAGACACATAGAAATTTTCTTGTGGTCAACAAGATTCGTAGGATAGTTGTCAGACTTAGAGAAGTTCAATGTTTTTAACATTTATATATTTTTCCATATTATTGGTGCAATTTAAGTACTTGGTGTTTTCTTTATACGTTATAAAAGGTAAACAGGTCTCCAGTATATGCATGTCAATCAAGTGCAGAAATCAAATGCAAGCAATGCACGATGCAAAATATGCACATGGTGCAATGATATGTGTCACCCATGACACCAGTCAGATCATCGTCCATCTGTCATAAATGAACGTCCGAGTGGGTAGAGATATGACAACTGTACACACCCTGCTAACACTGCTCCTGAGTGACCGAGTGGACAGGATGTTGGCAAAGGACACCCTCCTACCCCAAGCAATGGGGGAGTCTTGCTTTCATCTTCTCGTGTCTCAGGATGAGAAGGGATCCCTGGCTGCTACCACACCCGGAACCACTCTCCAAATAGTGGCCGAACGGAGCAATACAGGGCAAATGCACACACTCTATGGTAGCCACTACCCCTGAGTGGGTGTGTGTGCATATCCTCATGTAACTGGCGATGATCTCAGACTACATAGGAGCCGATGATCGTCAGCATGCAACAATGCAAGGATGGTGCATGACACGAACACGTACAACACCCACCAAGTCCTTATCTATCACCTCAGTGTACTATGTATAGGTCTGAATCCTATAACATGGAATACAAGTAACCTACTAGGTATACTGGCAAGATAACTAGTGATCCATCAATGTCAAATGCAAGAGGACATATCACTACATCTATGCACATATATATACATGACTACCCTCGAGACTGTATGGAACTAAAGGCAGATCAACACAAGAATAAGCAACAGATGTCAAGTAAAGGTATACTAAAGCAGGTATAGCGTATAAACTTACTGTTATCTAAAACAAACCATGCATAACAATATGATAATATCTAAAGAGATAAGTCAAAGGTACCCGCCTCAAAAGAGAGATGCTCGTATCAGAAAAGAACCTCCCGTCTGATAATCGGCAACGATAAACTCAATCAAAGCCCTGTATCAAAGGTATAATGTTTAGCTACAATAATACATAATTTATAGCTAAACGAGTTATCTCAATTTATTAGGATCGTCCTAATTATCCCGTTTCATTTAATTAATCATAATTAAATTAGTATCCATAATTATCCCAAGTTGCCTAGATTAAATTCATGTTAGGTTTTCGAAACCTGAATCAATCAAGTTTAGGTTATTAGGTTTAATCCCCCAATTAACCCTAATCATGCCACAACCTAATTAGATTAGGATTTTAATAACTGAATTGATTAATTCCTACTCCACAATGGATTAATTGATATGAGTTTAATCAGGATATCAAAAACTCATTTAATTATTGTTTTACCCCATTCCTACAAGATATCACACGGCAAGCATCACACATACATGCTAAATCAAACTCACTGAACCCAATATTCAACATAAACCTCTACATGGATCAATAAAGATTCCACTCAACCTCATGCCAAAACATTTCCTACTCTAATTTTGCCTAGCTCACAGTAGAGAACTACCAACACTTTAGAACAGGATTGTTCTCCCAAAAACAAAACCTACCACATCCCCAATAGCTCTTCACAGATCCAACACCAACCAATATCTCAAGGTTAGCTCATACACAGATCAAGAACAGGGCAACATCAATACACATTCTACTAAACTTGCCTCCCAAATCATGATTACGGCAAATCCACAACACCCAAGAACAAGGTAAACCCCACTAAACAGATTCATTAAAATTTCTAGAAGCTTAAATTCAAAACTAACCAACACAGTTCATCACTAGGATATAATAGATCAATTCCAACAAATCAAAATTGCAACCATTCATTAAAATCAAAAGATATCTAAACTGTGCTCATTTGCCAAAAACCATATCAACAAGAAATCCATGCTTCAAGAAACTTCATCCATCTCAGTGATCTACTCCAGAAACTCAGATCTAAGATTGAACGAAAATCACAACTACACAGACCTAGTTCATTCTTCCAATCCAAACAAAACCATCACACATCAGAAACTCCAACCTGTACATGAATCAACTCAACACATGGCTCCCTACTGAAATAAACCCATCCATCCACACATACATCCCAGAATTTCCAAAAACAAGAACTATGATAGAAATCTCAACATTACAGCTCTTACCCACAAGCTCGTTGACACTGCACTGCTCCAATCAGGCGGGGATCAATTTGGTTAAGAGAAGATAATCAAATGAATCATCAGCGCACCCTTCTTCTTCTTCTAATCGGATCTAGGCCTTCCTGGCTTTAGATCACGGCGCCTACAACTGAATGACCCAATCGACAGCCAAGCAAAGATTGGCCTGGTGACTCAACTCCACACGCGCGTGAAGAACAGAAGGTGATCGCCTCCTCGACTGTCGGCGGCTGTGTCGAGCTATTCGAACAAGGAACAACTGGGGCTGGAAGATTCGAGAGATGAGGAGGCGAGTGGTGTCGGCTTGGCTGCGATTAGGGCAGACGAGGAGAGGAAGAGAGGATCGACCATGGCTGCAGGCGAATGAAGAGGAGGAATCGGGGAGTTTGGCTGCTGCTAGGTCACACGAAGGAGAACTAAAAAACTTATAAGGGGGGATCTTTTGCGGAAAGTCCCTCTACATTCTGTAATTCAAACCCTACCCTTAGGGTAAGGGTTTTAGCCATTTAACCCTCCAATTATTTGTAATCCACATCACATCTCTAGGATTAGATAGTTTATCCTCTTAACCCCTAAGCTTTAGCCAAAACTCACTAGTCCTCAAATATTTAGATACATTTTTAGTTTAGACCTTTAGGATTAAATATCAAGCAATTTAACCCTTCATAGTTTAAGAATTCACCTTAAACCTTTTCCCCTAATTCGATAAACCCTAATTTTTCATATAAATTTTTAGAAAAATTTTTCTATCAGTTTCTGACTTACCGGATTTAACATCCTCCCCCACTAATAAAAATTTGATCCCCAAATTTCATCATTCCTCATACGGCACACATTAGCAGCTAAACATGTCTGTACCCTATGGTTACACTGCTACAGAGCAACTGGAGTTATCAATCCAGAGGTTATCATTTGATAACTAGGTATGCTTGAACAATCATTCAATCGTCACACCTATCCAGGGCACTCAATCTTAAGATCACTGGCACCAAGTCTATGCTTCGATCCTCAAACATCAAACGTTCAAATTCATGAGTATCACCAAAGTATCCCCAAGTCAATAACATTCTCCAAACCATCACAAGTCATATATATATATATATTATATATATATATATATAATATATATATATATATATATATATACATATCCTTCAATAGACCGTCAGAAGATATCATATAATTTAAAGATTGTGTCAATATATCGTATCATATGCTACTATCAATAACAGACCTCCTAAATATCAACCGCCGAATGATCATTTATTCCCCCAATGCTCCATCAAAAAGCTACAAATCCGATAGGTCCATGTCCACTAATAGAATCCTCAAAGTACCACATAATATAGAAATTCCTCAATCTCAATCCACCTCTCAACACCATCGAGAAAGTCCACGATGACATCAACCTTATCATCCCGTGAACTAATAGGTCCACAATGGGGGTATAATAACTGAAAACCAGTAGACATCTTTGCGCTCCTAATTAATGTCTAATCTCTCACTTGAAGATAAGGATATAGCTAACTCCACATTCTCCGCACCATAGCGGGTCGTACATCCCGATGCACCATCAAAATTATCCAACCATATACACCCAATCTATGAGTCAAAATCTCTCATAGAATAGCGTAGCAACTAGCGAGTCACACCGACCATCGCCAGATACAGTCCAATTCCTCCACTCCATGGTCAAAACCCTAAGGCCCTACTCCATAACAAGGAGATAGAGACATGTTATCTCTCAGGAATATCTCAACATACTCTTGAAGCAATTCCTCTATTTCCCCACAGGTCGTCCTCGATATCCTCTAATCAGAGGTGACCTAATCATGTAAGTGATTTGCCTCCATGCAAATCATAAGCCCGTAGGTACTTTCATGGTTATTCAAACCAAGTACAAACGGTAACCCATAAGTGTCAAGCAACTAGCTCCACACATTTTCGTATTAGCTCAAATCACCCATCAACATGTACTTGTTGGGTCATCAACCAAGTACATGTGTTCCATGGTCAAAGCCCCCAAGGAACAGAATGTATCAATCCTCTACTAATAATATGTAGCTAAGGTTACCCTACTACATCAATGCAGATCATGTACTCAAGACATGACATCTAGATCATCTGTCCAGATATACATAACATAAACTAAACTTGCAGCTCCATGAGCTAAAGTGAATTGATCCAATATTGATCAAGACAATTACGGTAGACAAACCTAGTCCTCGCACAGTTGATAGTAGCTAGGACAAGTACTATGAATAGCAAGATCTAGGAAAAATAAAAAATCCTTAACCTCCAATATCTTGTTGACGGGTTCCATCCTCGTCTTCCAACCCGTATGTTGGTATCACACAAGAATCAACATTCTCCACATTTAGACAAGTCTGCAACAAACCAACTAATCGCCTTCATGGATGATCCTAACCATGATTACTATAGCTGATTGACTTTAAGTCATTAGACCTAACCAAGTTAGAAAGGTACTTACTAGACGGGTACAGGAATAGTCACATGATCCAATAACCTGAGAGAATTCTTAACCATATCTAAATATATAGGAATGGTAACATGATCCAATAACATAAGAGAATTCATAACCATACCTAAATATACAGGAATAGTAACATGATCCGATGACATGAGAGAATTTCTAACCATACCCTAAATCTACAAGAATGGTAATATGATCCAATACATGAGAGAATTCCTAACCATACCTCAATATACAGGAATAATAACATGATCCAATGACATGAGAAAATTCCTAACCATACCAAAATATACAGGAATAGTAACATGATCCAATAACACAAGAGAATTTCTGGTCACACCTAACTAGGATAAGGGATACAAGAAATCAGAAGAAGTACTTGTCGCCTAAAGAAGTCCCATCGCGCCAAGTACCAAACACCCGCATAAAAAAATGACTCCGTTAAATCCGTAAATACCCGAGGTATCTCGCAACATGGGCTATGATACCAAAAATAACTTGGTATCAGATAGACTCCGAAAATCCCGTAAAACAAGTAGGCATCGCAAACATACGCTCTGATACCAAAAATAAATTGGTAGCAGATAAACACCGAAAATCCATAAGTCCCGAAGGTATCCTGAAATCTGGCTCTGATACCAAAAATAAATTGTCACGCCCCGAGACCCAGGAGCTGCTGAACCAATATAAAATCGGACAACACCTCCCCTGTCCGGCGGACAATTTACACATACATACAATATCCAAACAACCCACATAATATATATTTGACCTCAGGCCTCCAAATCAAGACATAATATAACTATAACACAAAGTAAACCATACCTGACGACAGACAGGTCTGACTTATGATGAAACAACCAACACAAAACCCATTAGGGTAAACAACAACACTCGCATAACATATACAAATCGCTAAAGGAAATATGAAACAAAAACATTACCAAGTACAAAACAAAACCCTGTCGACTTGATGGGTAGGGTTGGCTGCTGGGCTCTTCTGGCGACTCCAAGTATCTCAACCTGAAATAAAAACATAGGCAACGGTGTGAGTCCAAATGAACTCAGCGAATACCTAAACAGATATGCATAGTAAGTTATACTAACAATAAGAGTCACGCTGATATAGTCTCATATGTACAATAAAAAAGGCATACACTGAAGATACTGAATAAAGGTACATACCAGAATCCACCTATCCTGCAGAGGGGTGAAATAAATCCCTATGGAACAAGTATAACACATAATCTAAGGTAAACATGCCTCCAGTATATGCAAGTCAATCAAGTGTAGAAATCAAATGCAGCAAGCAATGCACGATGCAAAATATGCACATGGTGCAATGATATGTGTCACCCCTGACACCAGTCAGATCATCGTCCACCTGTCATAAATGAACGTCCGAGTGGGTAGAGCTATGACAACTGTACGCACCTGCTATCACTGCTCCTGAGTGACCGAGTGGACAAGATGCTGGCAAAGGACACCCTCCTACCCTAAGCAATGAGGGAGTCTCACTCTCATCTTCTCGTGTCTCAGGACGAGAAGGGATCCCTGGCTGCTACCACACCCGGAACCACTCTCCAAATAGTGGCCGAACGGAGCAATACAAGGCAAATGTACACACTCTATGGTAGCCACTACCCCTGAGTGGGTGTGTGCGTATATCCTCATGTAACTGGCGATGAGCTCAGACTACATAGGAGTCGATGATCGTCAGCATGCAACAATGCAAGGATGGTGCATGACACGAACACGTACAACACCCACCAAGTCCTCATCTATCACCTCAGTGTGCTATGTATAGGTCTGAATCCTATAACATGGAATACAAGTAACCTACTAGGTATACTGGCAAGATAACTAGTGATCCATCAATGTCACATGCAAGAGGACATATCACTACATCTATGCATATATATATACATGACTACCCTCGAGACTGTATGGAACTAAAGGCAGATCAACACAGGAATAAGCAACAGATGTCAAGTAAAGGTATACTAAAGCAGGTATAGCGTATAAACTTACTGCTATCTATAACAAACCATGCATAGCAATATGACAATATCTAAAGAGATAAGTTAAAGGTACCCGCCTCAAAAGAGAGATGCTCATATCAGAAAAGAACCTCCCGTCTGAAACTCCAACCTGTACATGAATCAACTCAACACATGGCTCCCTACTGAAATAAACCCATCCATCCACACATACATCCCAGAATTTCCAAAAACAAGAACTATGATAGAAATCTCAACATTATAGCTCTTACCATAAGCTCGTTGACACTGCACTGCTCCAATCAGGCGGGGATCAATTTGGTTAAGAGAAGATAATCAAATAAATCATCAGCGCACCCTTCTTCTTCTTCTAATTGGCTCTGGGCCTTCCTGGCTTTAGATCACGGTGCCTACAACTGAATGACCCAATCGACAGCGAAGCAAAGATTGGCCTGGTGACGCAGCTCCACACGCGCGTGAAGAACAAAAGGGGATCGACTCCTCGACTGTCGGCGGTTGTATCGAGCTATTCGAACAAGGAACAACTGGGGCTGGAAGCTTCGAGAGATGAGGAGGCGGGTGGCGTCAGCTTGGCTGCGATTAGGGCAGACGAGGAGAGGAAGAGAGGATCGACCATGGGTGCGGGCGAATGAAGAGGAGGAATCGGGTGTTGGGACCGGGTGCATGTTGACATGGATACGGGTTCGTAATTTTTAAAATAATTACGTGCAGCGGAAGAATTAGCATAAATAATTTCTCAAATTATTTTAACCACGTATCTAGCATGCAACCTTATGATGTGTGGACATGATCATAAATTAAAATTTTGCAGAAAGTAAACTAATTTACTCAATACCTCGCGTAACTCGAAGTAAGGGATGAGATCCAACCGTAGCGTCCCTTGGAAGCTCCGCCTCTATTCGCGTCCACGCCGAGTTCTCTTCGGGATGACTTCGCAAAGCCACGAGTTTCGTGCCGACAAGAACTACTAGATTCTCCAAAGGCACGACAAGAATATCAAGAGAGAGAGAGATGGAAACTAACCACCAAGTAATGGAATCAAGATTCCGGGGAAAGGAAGGAAGGAGTCGCGACCCGCTTCTTCTTCTTCTTCGGCGCCTTCTTGGTGGAGTTGGCTCGCGGCAACCCTAGAGGAGCTCTCTAGGGCCAGCGCCCACTTGGGAGGGAGAGGGAGAGAAGGAGAAGAAAAGAGGCTAGGCAAGAATCCTTGATCTCTTGAATTAATTTCCAAGCCTTGCCTTGGTACCTTTATATAGTAGCCTCTTAATTGCCAAGTCTCCTCTTAACGGAATTTTTCATAAGAAATTTATCTTATAAATTTTTTTATGAATTATTCCGTTATACCAAGTTTTATTATAACTCAATTTATAATAAAAACAACCATGTCTCCCCTTTTATTATGGAATAAAATTTTACAAGAAATTTATTATAAATTTTTCTTATCATAGAAAAATTAATTCATAATTGATTTTATAAAATAAAATAAACCAATCCATGGTTCATTTTAATTTCCATAAAAAGAATAAATTTATTATATAAATTTTTCTTATCATGGAAAAATCAATTCATAATTGATTTTATAAAATAAAATAAATCAATCCATGGTTCATTTTAATTTCCATAAAAAGAATAAATTTATTATATAAATTTTTCTTATCATGGAAAAATCAATTCATAATTGATATTATAAAATAAAATAAACCAATCCAAGATTTATTTTAATTTCCATGAAAATAAATCTCTTTATATAAATTTCTTTATCCATAATTTTATAAAACAAACCACGCGCGGTTTATTTTATAATTTGAACCAAATAAATTGGTTTCCCTCCTTTATTGTGGCCGGCCAAACCAAAGAGGGTGGGCACCCTCTTTGGCCGGCCACACCAAGCCAAAACTATTACGAATTAAACTCATTTAATTCGTCCAATAAGCCTTCAAAAGACTTAGCCATTTTAAGCTTCCGATGCGCCTCTGATAAATTCAGATTCGACTTATTTCTCTTGATTTAAAAATCCAATTTTCAACTCGTTTTAAATACCTCGGATTACTCGTAGTGCGTGTGACTAAATAGGCTTTCAATTTATGTTGGCCGTCTATAATTCATCAATTATAGAATGATCATGAGTGGCACCTAGTAGTACATCATGATCCCCAATTAATCGAAAGATCAACGGTTGACCTCAGAAATTATTCTGAAACCCTTCAGCAGCTCTAATGAATCGTGCCTCATTCCCTACACCATCTTATACCCACTTGGTTCAGGACATGGTCTATATGTGTCAGTCCCCACTAGGTTGACTACGTCACACCTAGCCCAAGTAATGTCTTTCTCGTCCAATGTATTCTAATTACTCTCATGTATTTCAGAGACTCATACTCTAAACATGTCAAGCTCTGGCCAGAGGCTTTGAGTAACAATCCGACGATAGGCCTTGGGTATACATCCCCTCGCAAGGAGTGGTGAATCCTTTGTAGGCTGTTCAAACATCTTCGGGCACTTCGGCTTATACCCAACCATCCTGGGTCCACACCTCCTTGGAGATGCTTGCTTAAGATGTTAAAGAATAAGTCTCCATGACCAAGATGACTTGAACACCGCAAGTCAAAGGAACATCGCACTTAAGCTGCAGTAAGAACTTCACTGACATGTCTATATGTAGACTACCATGTGAAGTTTTACAGTCAGTCACTCCAATGAACTAGTTCCCTTAACTAGCATTCATGTTTATCTCCGGACATCCCAATGTCACCAGCCAGTGAGAATCAGCTGATTAGAGAATAACCCATGCTAGTCTCAACAGAATTGATAGTGTTCTTATTTATCAATTCATCGACTAGGGACAATTTCAATACTTCACAATTGCACATGTAGAGATAATCACTAGTTGTGAATTCATCACAAATTCTCTCATGCTGTGAATTGTATTGCGGACATTCAGTAAATGAGTTTAAGATCTCAATCAAATACATGTATACTCAAATAGTGAATATTCATTTATTAAAGTAAATGATTACAATCATAAGGCAATTGCCTTAGGACACTTCTCTCATATTACTAACAAACTCCCACTTGGCCTAATGCCAATCGCTACGGTATCCAATACCACAGGCTCTAACATGACCCTCAAACTTGCTTTGAGGCAAGGCCTTAGTTAAAGGATCCGCTAAATTCCTTTCAGTGGAAATTTTCTCAATTTGTATATCATTCCTACTTATAATCTCTCTGATCAGATGATAGCGGCGAAGCACGTGTTTGGATCGCTGATGAGACCTTGGTTCCTTTGCTTGTGCAATAGCTCCATTGTTGTCGCAGTAAACCGGCACTGCTTCATCAATGGTTGGAACCACACCAAGTTCGGAGACGAACTTCTTGATCCAGACTGCTTCCTTTGCTGCTTCCGAAGCTGCGATATATTCCGCTTCCGTGGTAGAATCCGCTACGGTGTCTTGTTTGGAACTCTTCCAACTTATTGCACCTCCATTCAAAGTAAATACGTATCCAGACTGAGATTTGGAATCATCCTTATCTGTCTGGAAACTGGCATCTGTATACCCACGTATTACCATATCTCCTTCTCCATATATTAGGAACACATCCTTAGTTCTTCTTAAGTACTTAAGGATTGTCTTGACAGCCGCCCAATGATCCATTCCTGGATCCGACTGGTATCTGCTTGTGACGCTCAGAGCATACGATACATCGGGCCTTGTACATAACATAGCATACATGATAGATCTTATCGCGGATGCATAAGGAATCTTATTCATGCTAATCCTCTCGTCTTCTGTGCGCGGACACATAGACTTTGAAAGGTTGTTCCCATGCCTGATGGGAAGGTAACCTTTCTTGGATTCCAACATGCTAAACCTTTTTAGCACTCGGTCTATATATGTAGACTGCGAAAGACCAAGCAACCGTTTTGATCTATCTCTATAGATTCTAATCCCAAGGATATAGGTTGCTTCTCCCAGGTCTTTCATGGAGAAAGTTTTGGACAACCAAATTTTAACTGACTGCAAGACTGATATATCGTTTCCTATAAGTAATATGTCATCGACATATAATACTAGGAATACGACTGCACTCCCACTAACCTTCTTGTACACACAAGGTTCGTCTGGATTTTGTGAGAAATCAAACTCTTTGATTGTCTCATCAAAACGGAAGTTCCAGCTCCTGGATGCTTGCTTCAGTCCATATATGGATCGTCGAAGCTTGCATATTTTGGTTTTATCAACCGATGTGAAACCTTCAGGTTGTATCATGTATACATCCTCAAGCAGGTTTCCATTAAGGAAAGCTGTTTTCACATCCATTTTCTATATCTCATAATCATAACGAGCTGTTATGGCTAGGAGCATCCGAATGGATTTAAGCATAGCTACTGGCGAATAGGTTTCGTCATAATCAATTCCTTGTTTCTGACGATATCCTTTTGCCACTAATCTAGACTTAAAGGTAACAACATTACCTTCCATGTCGGTTTTCTTCTTGAAAACCCACTTGCACCCTATGGGCTTAATCCCTTCAGGTGGGTTAACCAAGTCCCATACTTGATTTTCGTACATGGAATCCATTTCCGACTTCATGGCTTCAAGCCATTTGTCCCTTTCTAAACTTTTCAGAACATCTTCATAATTGATAGGTTCGTCATCGCTTATGAGTAACACGTCGTTCGATTCACTTATGAGAAATCTGTATCTCTCTGGAATATTGCGTGTCCTATCAGACCTACGAAGAGGTGGTGTTGTTTTAGGTTCAACTGATAGCTCATCATTATGAGTTGTTGGTTGTGGGTCTAGACTAGGTGTCTCTGTAATGTCTATTGGAGTTTCTTGAACTTCATCAAGTTCAATGCCACTCCCACTGTTTTCTTGTAAAAGAAATTCTTTTTCCAGAAATACAGCATGCCTTGAAACAAACACCTTTTGCTCCAAGGGATGATAGAATTGGTAACCCTTCGTTTCCTTAGGGTATCCAATAAATAGACATTTATCAGACTTAGCATCCAATTTGTCTGATACAGTCCGCTTCACATAAGCAGGACAACCCCATATCTTAAGGTTAGTTAAGTGAGGTTTCTTACTATTCCATATCTCATATGGAGTAGTAGAGACTACCTTGGTCGGGACTGTATTTTGCAAGTAAACAGCTGTCTTAAGTGCATAGCCCCAAAAGGATTTTGAAAGAGTAGCATGATTCATCATCGACCTAACCATGTCCATCAAGGTTCAGTTGCGCCTCTCAGATACACCATTATGCTGTGGTGTATACGCCGGAGTCCATTGGGACAATATCCAATTGTCCCTAAGATAATCTTGAAACTCTTGACTTAAGTATTCACCACCCCGATCGGATCGAAGTATCTTAATACTTTTGCCAAGTTGTTTCTCTACTTCATTTCTGAACTCTTTGAATTTCTCAAAAGCTTCAGATTTGTGTTTCATCAAGAACACATACCCGAATCGTGAGTGATCATTGATAAAGGTAATGAAGTAGCTATAGCCTCCTTGTGCAAGAGTTGACATTGGTCCACATACATCAGTATGTATTAGACCAAGCAATTCTCCCACTGGATTACCTTTTCCAGAAAAGGGTAATTTGGCCATCTTGCCTTTTAAGCATGATTCGCATGTATCAAATGAACCGGGTTCAAATGATTCCAAAATTCCACATCGGTGTAATTTGGTCATGCGTTTCTTACTTACATGGCCAAGACGACAATGCCACGTGTAGGAGTCTATTCGATTATCTATTCGAGCACGTTTGTTGCTAACTTCGATATTGAAAACGTCACCGGATAAATCTAACGTGTAGATACCATTGCATAAAGTTCCATTCCCATAAGGAACGCCATTTAAAGTTATGTAACAACAATTGTTATTAAAAGTTAAATGATAACCCTTTTCATTCATACATGAAATAGATACAATGTTCTTTATTAACGAAGGAACAAAATAACAATTATCCAATTCTAAGACACGTCGTGTAGGGAGCTTTAGCAAATATGTTCCGATGGCAACAACAGCAATCTTTGCTCCATTTCCAACTCGCAAATTCGCTTCTCCCTTGACGAGTCTTCTTCTATTCCTTAGCCCCTGTATGTCATTACATATATGTGAGCTACACCCAGTATCAAGTACCCAGGTGTTTGAGGAAATAGAGTGACATTCAATAACAAAGATACTTGAAGAGGATGGGGCATCGGATGCCTTCTCTTTCAAGGACTCAAGATAAACCTTGCAGTTTCTTCGCTAGTGACCCTCCTTGCCATAGTGATGGCAAGTGCCTTTTAGGGTATTTTCAGTCTTTTTGGCCTTTTTCTTCTTTCCCTTATTCTGTTCTTTGGCCTTCCTCTTAGAACCTTTCTTCGAGGAACCAACTAACAGTACAGTCTTTTGATCCTGCTTCACAGAAAGCTCTACAGTCTTCAGCAGGTTGAGCAACTCAGGAAACTGGTCTGGAGTTGCGTTTTCAAGAGGACGGTTGGGAAGTTGATCTTCAAGGACATAAGCAAGCTTCTCTGCCTTGAGGACTATCCTCAGGTTTCGAAGCCAGTCCATGAAGTTTAGCCCAGTTAGTTTATTGGTGTCCAAAATGGAACGCAAATTCAGAGAAGACATGATCGAGTGATTATCCTAGAAATACAAATTGAGCTTATGTGAGAAGAATGATAAAGAATGCATCAACATACATTAATTAAATCCTATTTATTTTTCGAATTGAATAACCCTTTTTATCAATTCGGGAGATCGTAGGAACATCTCCAAATAGGTTGATATCCAACCATAGATAAGAACAACCATGGCTGTGGCCATCAAGTTATTCTTAGCTATGAAGGTAGGTAATTATACCGATTACATATCACATATATGTAACTATCACTTTATGCTATCAACTAATTGAATGTTTGCATAAATCATTGGGTTGTTAACTCATTAACAAGTATGCAACAATATACATAGCACCCAACTGCACCTCTCTTTACATCGACCTTGGCTGTGGCACAACAAATCGATGCTCCAAGCTTAAGGCTGACCCATTAATCAAGAAATAGTTTTAATATGGTTGGAGCTCATTCAACCGTTTAGTCAGGCATGGATGTGTCCAACAACCAAAACTAAGGATTGACCTCTGACTCCAACTATATTATTCATAAACTAATTCCATGGTTTGAACATGTTGAGGTTCAAGCCGGGCATGGATGTGTCCATCAACCCAAACGAGAAACAAAACTCTGATTCTAACCATATTAATGGAAGGTGTTGGCCTTAATATTTTGTAAGGGGTTTTGGGTCTCATCCTTTCTTTTCTAAGCACATTCATGACATATAATTATGTCATGACTAACGATTTCCTTAATAAAGTATGTATGTGACTTAATTTATCAAGTCTCATTAATTGAATTAGGAACCGGATTTCCTAATTCTAATTTCATACTTTATTCAAGGAATTGTTTTGGGAAACAATTTCCTAAATTGTCATAATCAATTTCGGAAATAATATGTTTAAGACTTTGATTTCTCTAAATCAAATCTTATTAAATTAAGAGACAGATTCCCTTAATTCAACCACATATTATTTTCATGAAAATCTCATTTAAGAAAACTCTATAGGAAACCATTTTCCTAATTAATTTTGGAGACAACAATATGTAAGAGCATCACCTCTTAAATCAAATTTCCAAAATTTGATCACATATTTTATTCATGGATTAATTAATTACAACAAATTGTTTTCTAAGGGTGGCTCCCCGAGGCTCAGATACCCAAAGAAAAGAAATTTATCGTAAATCAAATTTGGTCCGCTCCCCGAGGCTTAACCAAATTAAACATGACAATTTTATTCAAAATGGGAAATTAAATTACAACAACTAACTTTAAATTGGACGGCTCCCCGAGGCTCAATCCAAAATAAAGAATTTTGTTAATAATTTAAAACCAATTCGAATTTAATTGTCAATTAATGATCCATAAATTTGTCTAGACTTTCTTGAAAGAAAGTGCCCAAAATTGTGAGATTTCATAATATGTTTTCAGAATAATTGTAAGTTTTTGATACAAAGAAAACTTACATATTTCCAAAATTGGAAAATTTCCAAAATAGGAAATTTCCAAAATTGGAAAGTTTCCAAAGATGGGAAGTTTTCACAATTATCATAAAATTTTAGAAACTTGGATATTTCAAAAGTTTGCAAAATTTCATGAGGATTTCCAAACTTTGAAATTCCTAAATCTAAAATTTATCATAATTAGAAAGTTTCCATAATTGAAAAATTTTCCAAAATTGAGATCATGACAAAGTTTTTCGCAAAACAATTATATGATTATGTCGAACACTAACCGGCTCTGATACCACTGTTGGGACCGGGTGCATGTTGACATGGATACGGGTTCATAATTTTTAAAATAATTACGTGCAGCGGAAGAATTAGCATAAATAATTTCTCAAATTATTTTAACCACGTATCTAGCATGCAACCTTATGATGTGTGGACATGATCATAAATTAAAATTTTGCAGAAAGTAAACTAATTTACTCAATACCTCGCATAACTCGAAGTAAGGGACGAGATCCAACCGTAGCGTCCCTTAGAAGCTCCGCCTCTATTCGCGTCCACGCCGAGTTCTCTTCGGGATGACTTCGCAAAGCCACGAGTTTCGTGCCGACAAGAACTACTAGATTCTCCAAATGCATGACAAGAATATCAAGAGAGAGAGAGATGGAAACTAACCACCAAGTAATGGAATCAAGATTCCGGGGAATGGAAGGAAGGAGTCGCGACCCGCTTCTTCTTCTTCTTCGGCGCCTTCTTGGTGGAGTTGGCTCGCGGCAACCCTAGAGGAGCTCTCTAGGGCTGACTCCCACTTGGGAGGGAGAGGGAGAGAAGGAGAAGAAAAGAGGCTAGGCAAGAATCCTTGATCTCTTGAATTAATTTCCAAGCCTTGCCTTGGTACCTTTATATAGTAGCCTCTTAATCGCCAAGTCTCCTCTTAATGGAATTTTTCATAAGAAATTTATCTTATAATTTTTTTTATGAATTATTCCGTTATACCAAGTTTTATTATAACTCAATTTATAATAAAAACAACCATGTCTCCCCTTTTATTATGGAATAAAATTTTACAAGAAATTTATTATAAATTTTTCTTATCATGGAAAAATCAATTCATAATTGATTTTATAAAATAAAATAAACCAATCAATGGTTCATTTTAATTTCCATAAAAACAATAAATTTATTATATAAATTTTTCTTATCATGGAAAAATCAATTCATAATTGATTTTATAAAATAAAATAAACCAATCCATGGTTCATTTTAATTTCCATAAAAAGAATAAATTTATTATATAAATTTTTCTTATCATGGAAAAATCAATTCATAATTGATTTTATAAAATAAAATAAACCAATCCAAGATTTATTTTAATTTCCATGAAAATAAATCTCTTTATATAAATTTCTTTATATAAATTTCTTTATCCATAATTTTATAAAACAAACCACGCGCGGTTTATTTTATAATTTGAACCAAATAAATTGGTTTCCCTCCTTTATTGTGGCCGGCCAAACCATAGAGGGTGGGCACCCTCTTTGGCCGGCCACACCAAGCCAAAACCATTACGAATTAAACTCATTTAATTCGTCCAATAAGCCTTCAAAAGACTTAGCCATTTTAAGCTTCCGATGCACCTCTGATAAATTCAGATTCGACTTATTTCTCTTGATTGGAAAATCCAATTTTCAACTCGTTTTAAATCCCTCGGATTACTCGTAGTGCGTGTGACTAAATAGGCTTTCAATTTATGTTGGCCGTCTATAATTCATCAATTATTGAACGATCATGAGTGGCACGTAGTAGTACATCATGATCCCCAATTAATCGAAAGATCAACGGTTGACCTCAGAAATTATTCTAAAACCCTTCAGCAGCTCTAATGAATCGTGCCTCATTCCCTACACCATCTTATACCCACTTGGTTCAGGACATGGTCTATATGTGTCAGTCCCCACTAGGCTGACTATGTCACACCTAGCCCAAGTAATGTCTTTCTCGTCCAATGGATTCTAATTACTCTCATGTATTTCAGAGACTCATACTCTGAACATGTCATGCTCTGGCTAGAGGCTTTGAGTAACAATCCGACGATAGGCCTTGGGTATACATCCCCTCGCAAGGAGTGGTGAATCCTTTGTAGGCTGTTCAAACATCTTCGGGCACTTCGGCTTATACCCAACCATCCTGGGTCCACACCTCCTTGGAGATGCTTGCTTAAGATGTTAAAGTATAAGTCTCCATGACCAAGATGACTTGAACACCGCAAGTCAAAGGAACATCGCACTTAAGTTGCAGTAAGAACTTCACTGACATGTCTATATGTAGACTACCATGTGAAGTTTTACAGTCAGTCACTCCAATGAACTAGTTCCCTTAACTAGCATTCATGTTTATCTCCGGACATCCCAATGTCACCAGCCAGTGAGAATCAGCTGATTAGAGAATAACCCATGCTAGTCTCAACAGAATTGATAGTGTCCTTATTTATCAATTCATCGACTAGGGACAATTTCAATACTTCACAATTGCACATGCAGAGATAATCACTAGTTGTGAATTCATCACAAATTCTCTCATGCTGTGAATTGTATTGCGGACATTCAGTAAATGAGTTTAAGATCTCAATCAAATACATGTATACTCAAATAGTGAATATTCATTTATTAAAGTAAATGATTACAATCATAAGGCGATTGCCTTAGGACACTTCTCTCATATTACTAACATCGGGGAGTTTGGCTGATGCTAGGTCACGCGAAGGAGAACGAAAAAACTTATAAGGGGGGATCTTTTATGGAAAAGTCCCTCTACTTTCTGTAATTCAAACCCTACCCTTAGGGTAAAGGTTTTAGTCATTTAACCCTCCAATTATTTGTAATCCACATCACATCTCTTGGATTAGATAGTTTATCCTCTTAACCCCTAAGCTTTAGCCAAAACTCAAACTTGTCCTTAAATATTTAGATATATTTTTAGTTTAGACCTTTAGGATTAAATATCAAGCAATTTAACCCTTTATAGTTTAAGAATTCACCTTAAACCTTTTTCCCTAATTCGATAAACCCTAATTTTTCATATAAATTTTCTGAAATTTTCTATCGGTTTTTGACTTACCGAATTTAACATCTAGCCGAGGGATGGGCACCTAAGACCTGACCAAGGGTTGGGCACGAAGTCCTGGTTCGAGGAATTGGACACTAAGTCCTGGCCGAGGGTTGGGCACCTAAGACCTGACCAAGGCTTATACACGAAGACCTAGTTTGAGGAATTGGGCACTATGTCCTGGTCGAGGGTTGGGCACAGAAGTCCTGGTTTGAGGAATTGGGCATGAAGTCTTGGTCCAAGGGATCGAGAAACTTAGCTGAGCGATGACTAAGGACAGAAGTAGAGACGGGTCGAGGTTCAGACGTCTCGAGATTCGGGAGTCTCGGAGGCTAAGTAAAAGTCCAACCGGTGGTCCCGGTTGGCAAAAGTAACTTCTCTAGGGTGGAGTAGGTTAAGGCGCGTTCCCCGGGAAAGGGATCATTAGGCGTCGGTTCGACCTAGGATTTTGAGAGAAATCCAAAGTCAGAACCAAACCTTTAGGCTAAGATTGTCTGTATATTTGTTTTGCAGGTACCTGGAGTTGGAGGCAAGATAGAAGAGCAAACGCAGGGGAAATGGCACCTGGGAGGAGCATCCAGGATGCCCCCATGCTTCAGGGCGCCCTCAAGGTTCCATCCCAGGCACCCTGGATGGCCTGGTTTATCCCTCCGCGAAGTTCGCGAGTACAGATGAACTTTTGACTGTACTAAGGCACCTCAGAGGCCTCTAGGGCACCCTGGATGATACTATAAAAGGGGCTTCGACCCCTCAACTCAGAACAACACTTGCAACATCATTCTAATCTTTTTGAGCAAAGAAAAAATGCTAGAGACGAAGCTCTGCGACCAAGGAGGCTCCAGGAGGAAATGCACTGCACTTCGGACTTTCGGATTAGCCGGACCTTCGACTTTTTGTTTGGTTTGCTTTTATTTTACGCACTTAATTTAATTGTTCTTTGGTTGTAAACTTGAACTATAAGACGAGTTTCTCCGCCTCCGGAAAGTCCGGAAAGGAGACCATTAGTGGACTCACGATTGAGTGCTTAGGCCTTGGACGTACTGACCCTAGGGGGTTAGGAACCAAGTAAAAACCCACGTGTCTTCTGTGTTGTCTTTCTTTTGTTTCATTATTGTCTGCTGCGCACTAACTCTTTGACTAGAACAAACAAAAGACGAGTTTTCTGAAGAAATCTTTCAAGTCAATATTCACCCCCCTCTATCGACGGCACCGATCCTACACTTCAGAGTTTTTACGCCATGGAACAGTGTCATCGAGCGGTGAATAAGTCTAAATTTTTTGTCATAGGGCTTCCAAGTTCACGCTGATCGGAGAACACCTATATAAGTGAGCATTCACCCAATCATTGCTCAAGTGTATCAGCCCAGAGGACGTTGAGTACATCATGAGGGAGATTCATGAAGATATATGTGGGAGTCACATTAGTGGGCGATTAATGGTTAGAAAGATTATTCTGGCCGGATACTTTTGGCCCACATTACAAGCGGATACTAATAAATTTATCGCTGGATGTGAGGCCTGTTGGTGCAGAATGCACCCAAGTCAAACCTGTGTTTTGATATTGGCAAAAGGGTTCAAAAGTTAAGGGTTAGTTGTTGTCTAACAAGTTTCTTGAGTGTACAGGAAAAGCCCTAGCGAAGGAATGCTAGGCACTGGCAAAGGAATGCCAGCCAGAAGAAAAGCCCTAGTGAAGGACTGCTAGGCTCTGGCGAAGGACTGCCAGAATGGACAAACCCTAGCGAAGGAACGCTAGGCACTGGCAAAGGGCTGCCAGAAGAAAAGACCTAGCGAAGGGCAGCTAGGCACCAAGCGAAGGGCAGCTTGGTAACTCAAGACCTAGCGAAGGACTGCCGGGCAAAAGTCCAACTGAAGGATCCGGTTGGCACCAGGTAAACTCTCCCGAGAGGAGTAGGTGAGGACGCGTTCCCCTTGAGGGAACATTAGGCGTCGGTTCGACCTAGGGCTCCATTTTGGAGACCAAAGTCAGAACCAAGACAGCTGAGGCTGTATAACCTATTATTTTATTGTTTTATTATGTTTTGGACTAACCCTGGATGCAGGAACGAAGGAACGAGTGTCTGCAGCTCAGAGTGCCTCAAAAGAGTGAGGCAACAGCTGACAAGGGCGCCCGGAGTGTCCCGGGCGCCCCCATGGTGAACACAAAACACAACAAGACAAGAAGGACTTCGACAGTACATACCCAGGGCGCCCCCGCTGTCCCGGGATCCCCCATTGCATACCAACTCTGCCGCGTCTGCGCTACACGCCCAGGGCGCCCCCGCTGTCCCGGGCGCCCCCAGCCAAACTTGCCGAGGAGACCTCAGCGCTGCGGATAAGAGCTGGCCGAGTCAACCAGGGCGCCCCCAGCGTCCAGGGCGCCCCCGTCAAAGGGTTATCCCGAGTTCTTAGGGATAAACCCTTGACCGCGCTTTTTGGGGATCAAGCGCCACGTGGGGGGGGCGCCCCCGTCGACCAGGGCGCCCCCAGGCCCTATATAAAGGGCCCTCGACCTCCTTCTTCAAATCATCAATTACTGCGACGCTTCCACGCTCTTCTGCTTCCACGACACGCTCCAGAACTCTTCCAACTCGAGCTGACGACGTCCTGCTGCTCCAACACTTCGATCTACACCGGACGTCGGTAACGAAGAGCTTAATTAAGTTTACTAGGCTGATTCTGTAATACTTTTTATTGTAAACTTTCTCGAACGTATAGAATTGCCCGCAGAAAACGGTCAACGACCGTGGGCCTTGGAGTAGGAGTCGACACAGGCTCCGAACCAAGTAAAACGACCGTGTTAGCATTGTTTTTGTGTCTTATTTCCGCTGCGCACTTACTCTTTTTAAATCCGAACGATTTGCGACATTCACCCCCCCCCCTCTCTCGCATTTCTCGATCCAACAAGTGGTATCAGAGCGGGGAATTCAAACTTGGTGCAACCACCAGTTTGAAAATTTTTCGGATTTCTTTCGTTTTCTCTCTCATTTTTTTTAATATTTTCGTTCGAGTTTTTCTTTCAAGGTTGGTGCAACACCCCTTGAAATTTGTTCTTTTTTCCCGCACTACTAATCCAAGACCAAGTCTTGGAATATTTTCGTTGTTTTTGTTGCTTGCTATTTCAGTTAACAAATGGCCATCCAAGAAGGTTTTAGCACCGCCAGACCTCCACTTTTCAGTGGAGAAGACTTTCCTTACTGGAAAAGTCGAATGGAGGTCCACCTGAAAACTCAGGTGGATATGTGGATAATCATCCAGTCTGGACTGATGATTCCCACAAATGCTGAAGGCGTACCGCAAAACTACTCAGAGTGGGACACTGCCCTTAAACGCAAAATTGAAGCTGACGCCAAAGCAACTCAGACCCTCCAATGCGGACTAACGAAAGAGGAGCTGAACCGCGTAGGCCCATTCAACAGTGCCAAGGAGCTATGGGCTAAACTGATCGAGCTCCACGAAGGAACTTCAGATACGAGGATCAGCAAACGGGATCTGCTACTGAACAAGCTCTTCACCATCAGAATGGCAGATAACGAGACAGCAGCTCAGCTCCATGCCAGAATCCAGGAATTGATGAACGGTCTTCACGCAATAGGTCACCAGGTTCAAAATCGTGATCTTATAAGGTATGCCCTAAACGCGTTCCCTAGGACCACCTTGTGGGCATCTATGGTAGATGCATACAAGGTCTCTAGGGATCTTTCAAAAATTAAGCTAGATGAGTTATTTTCTGAACTTGAACTGCATGAACAGACTAACTGCAATTTGGTCGAGAAAAGTATAGCCTTCTTTGCAGGGAAAACAGGAAAGACGACCAAGAAGCAAACTCAAGTTGAACCCGAATCTACCTCAGATTCAGAAACAGAAGATCAAGAAGAAGATCAATCTGAACTGGTCCGGCTAGCTCGAAGCTACTACAAAAAGTTGAAGAACCAAACCAACACACGGAGAACAAGCCGAAGAAAGGACGGACAAGCTGAACCGGCAACTGACAAACACAAGCCTAACGTAACCTGCTACGAATGCAAAAAGAAGGGCCACTACAAGACTGAATGTCCAAGCCTAAAGGAGTCCAAAAAGACCAGAAAGAAAAAGGCACTCCAAGCAACCTGGGACGAGTCTTCCTCAGAAGAAGAAGAAGAAGCACCCCAGTCCAATCTTCTAGCCCTGACCGCTTCGGATCAAATCGAGACTGACTCAGACTCCGACCAGGACGACGGCAAGCTGACCTTCTCCGACGACGGCGAAATAAGGGTAACGGGTTTTTCAAAATTGCAATTAAATTCTCTTATTTCCTATCTATCCCGAGATTTGGCGAAAGCCAAACTCCGAATCGAGTCCCTCCGACAGGAAGTAAAATTCCTGAAAGAGGAAGCTGAGGCTAAGGCCTTAACTAAGAAACTTCAGGAAGGAACCCCTGATCAAGTTGAAAAACTTGAATCAGAGAATTCCTCCCTGAAAACTCAAGTTAAGGACTTACGAACAGCTTTAGAACGATTCACTTCTGGTTCCAAGAACCTTGATATGATTCTTGGAAAACAGAAGTCTGTTCTAAACCGATCCGGACTTGGCTATAGAACCAAATCTCGGCAAAGATCTTACTTTGCTGTACTGAACCAGTCAAGACCTAAGGTTCAGGCATGGGTGCCAAAACTGTGCCTGACTAAACCAACGGTTCAAATCAATTTTGGATCCCCAAGGACAAGATTCACATCTTGCCTAACCCATACAGAGGCTTTAGTCCAGGGGGAGCCAAAATCAAAACAATTTTCATTATTAGATAATTTTTTGCCTGATTGCTTGTTTATTTAAATTTCTGCAAGTTGCCATGCTTAGAATTAGGAATAGTTAGATTTAAGGACTCAATTACTTGAAACTTGAAAACATAGTATTGGGAGGAGGTGAGATGATAGTACGTTGGGGAAACCAACTCTAATAAGATCAAGTCTACTTGGTCTCTTTAGACTGGTGAAACCAGCCGAAGCTACCGATCCAAGACCCAAGCTAGTTAGACCAGAAAATGACCTAATTTAATTTGAAAATAAAATTTCATTAAAAGGCTTTGTCAAGGAAAGGGTGGATGATCCCATAAGGCTACGGCCAAAGAAGGCCTAGTGCCTCGCCAAGACTGGAAGCCAATTTCTGAAACTCAAATTCAAATTATCTTCGTCAAATTCGAATCTAACTCAAATTTCAAATAATTATAGATTCTAATCTGTTTTCAAAATTTCTACTTCTTAAACTTATTTCTTTTTTTAAAAAATCACTTAATCTATTTTTCAAAATTTCTAAACTTATTTGTTTAAAAATCTGTTTTCAAAAGTAAATAACTTTTCAAAGTAAATTAAAACTCCTTTTTTAAAAATTTTTACCCTCAAACCTGTCTCACAAAAACCTTAAGGTTAACGTGTTTGAAAACCCTAGATTCAGTGAGACAGGAAAATTAAGCTCAAATTAAACCACCTTGCTTGTGCTTTCATAATCATGGTCAAACTGTGGTTAACATAGTCAAACTATTATTAACATAGTCAAACATGGTCAAACACAGTCAAACGAAGTCAAACAGTCAAACCTGGTCAAAACAGTCAAAAGGCTGCTACCTAGGGCGCCCTGACCGTCCCGGGCGCCCCTAAGTGCACAAGGTCAAAGACTGCTGAAAGCAGTCCATGAGGGCGCCCGTAACCTGTCGGGCGCCCCCGACAACACTGACAACGTACCAGCTCCAGTCAAAGCAGCAAAAGCTGCATTTGACCGATTTGACAAGGGCGCCCGTGACCCGTCGACATAGTTTGCAGAATCGCGATCCTGGATCGTAGGATCGTACGATCCTACGGCAGAAAACGATCCAGAATCGCGCAGAATCGTTTTTTGTAGCAGGATCGCAGCAGGATCGGTAGGATCGGACAGAATCGGACAGGATCGTATAGGATCGGACAGGATCGGAACAAAATCGGAACAGGATCGATGAAAGCTTTAAGAGGTCATAACTTTTGACTCGGATTGAACCACGTGACCTATAATATATCAAATTGAAACTCGTTCAAAGATCTACAAGTTAGTTTTAAGATTGAATCCCAAAAAATATTGTTTAAAGCCTTTTCAGAGGCCCAGAAGATTATTAATCTTTTTTATTATTTTTTTTTATCTTTTACATCGTTAGTGTTAGTGTTTTAAGATTATTTAAATATCTATTTAATTATTTTTTAGTTAGTTTTTGATTAATAATATTATGTTATATCTTTTTTCTAAAATGATGAGTCTTTAGATGTCTATTATCTAATAGGTTGACAATTAAATTGGATCATCTTGTAATAAATAGAATATTCTTGAAGTTAAACGTGATTATTTTCATTATAGTGTTAATAAAAATTGTATATTTTTTCATTTTAAGGGTTTTTGATAGGATCGTACGATTTTACGATCCGATCCTGACCGATCCGATCCTGATCCCAAATCGATCCTGTGTAGGATCGCGATTCTACGAACCTTGGGCGCCCCTATACGCTTCTGTCCCCCACGCTGATTAAAGCAGCCAAAAGGCGGCAATCAACTACCTTTGACCAGGGCGCCCGTGACCTGTCGGGCGCCCCCATCGACAAAGCTGTCGTCCACGCCAGTCAAAGCAGCAAAAGCTACAGTTGACCAGCCTTGATCAGGGCGCCCGTGACCTCTCGGGCGCCCCCACAGACCTTTTTCACTGCCCTAGGCAAACCGACCTGTTGAGGGCGCCCGGAACCTCCCGGGCGCCCCCCATAAAACCCCTATAAAAGGGACCCGAGTCTCCTCCTCCCACACCACATCTCACACTTCTTCTTCCCCTTGCCTCATTCTTGTGGATCAAGTGAACCTAAGCCCACCCTTGCCTCAACCATGCCTCCAAGGTATGAAATTTAGTTGTGCAATTAATTTTTCTTAAATTACATATTTTTTTTCATATTCTTTAAGTCACTTCTTATAATCCAAGGTTTATCCTTAATTACTTATTTTTTCTACACTTAGAAAATGCCGAGCAGTTCAGTCGAACCCCGGTAACGAGCCCAGTCCCGACCCTAGGTTTCCAAACCTAGAACTTTGTAACAAATTCGCCCGAACCACCTACGTTCCGATTAAGACAAGTTACCTTAACCGTCAGTTCTTTTCCCAATCCTGTCCAGTCGCAATGTCCGTAATTAACTTCTATCAACTGGATAAACTCGTATTCTGCACACATCCGATCAACAACACCCTATGTGCAGAATTCTATAACAACATAGTTAGGCAAGACCACTTAAGCTTCGTCACTACCGTTCAAGGAATGCCCTTAAACATCACTCCTACCCTACTGAACCGGTTTCTGGGACTCCGACCATCCCAGTCCATCTTCTGTTGCTACCCTCCAAGGAACCTGCCCTTCGATGCCCCCTACGCTCATATTGACCTGAACACCTTATACAACTATTTCTTTAGGGAAGCCATGGACCCTGCAGGAGGGCAGTTCCACTCCACTCGACTCCCGATTCAGGACTATGCTCTCTACAGAGTAATTGTCCGTTGCATCCTTCCCCTGTCCACTACGGACATAGCCACCATGAAACCCTTTCACACCTTTCTTCTCTATGCCTTTATCCACCATCTGGACATAGATATAGGCCTTCACCTCTTCCACTGTATCCTACATGCCTCTAGTGTGTCCACTCAGGGGCGGGTCCGCACCCCCTTCTGCCACGTCATCACCTCTATCCTCCACCACCACGGCCGAAACATCGCTGACGGCGAGATTACCACGATGACCGACTTCGACGAGATAGGATTTAGGAACTTTTCATTAGCCGGTATAGATGTCTCGGGCACCGGGGTTCTGACTTGGAGACGCCGACCAGCCGCACAGGACATTGCCGACGAGGAGGTCGAGGTCGACGTTGCCGACTTAGCAGCAGAGTTAGCTCAGCCCGATCCTCCGACACTCTACGAGCGAGTATCACTCCTCGAAACACAGGTTCAGAGCCTCCGGGAGGAATCAGAGGCTTACGACATTGAGCAGATGGAAACTAACCAAGGCTACTATACCGAGTACATGAGTGCGTTTGCAGCAGAGAGGGAGGAAAGAAACGCCCAGTATCAGGAGATGATGACCATGTTTAGATCCTGGCATCCAGGCTCACCTGATCAGCCTGGTCCCTCTTCTTAGATGACTTAGACATGTACCTATTTGACTACCCCTACTGAGTAGGGTTGACTTCTGTTGACTTGTACTAGACTCCTGCTTGAACTATGCTAATCTTAGCTTGGCTTGTTTACTTTTGACTTAATTAAGTTAGGATTATGCTTAGTAGAATAGAATCATTTGGTTTTTGCTTTAATTTTAAAATGTTTTAAATTAATTTTAAAATAGTGTTTATTTTAAAAGTTTTTCTAACTTAATCTTAAAAAGTTTTACTATGGTTTTAAAATTTTTTCCTTGACTTAGTTTTATTTCAAAAACTACCCCCTTCAAAACTAGGGTTTTCTTCGAAATGGACTTAGCCTAGGCTCTAACCCTAGAATTGCATGCACCTATAGATCTAGAAGCCAGCATCTCACAAGCACCTTAGGGTACTTTGAGTGATAACCTAGAAAGGGTTGAGATGCTTAGGTCTTTGCCTTAACTCAAGATGCTTTAAGTCAGTGCATCTGCAATAGTTGGGGCACTAAATACAAACTGAACAGCAATCAAGTTAAGTATCAAGTTTAGACAATTTAACTTGAACAATGTACTTAACTTGACTAACCCTAGCGAAAACTACTGTTTATAACAGTTGGTAAGTAGCTAATTGGGTTAGACACGTCCCTAAAGATTTAACCAGACTTAGGTTCCAGTTTGATTCAGTACAGCAAATGCTTTAATTATTGCAAAATTTTTTTCTGCATTTTTGATATATGTCAAAGGGGGAGAGTTGGAAAGGAAACAGGGAACAAAAATTTTTTTAATTTTTTTCCCATCGTCTTCTTCAAAAAGTTGAACTGAAATTGGTGAATCAAAGTTAGTTTTATTTCTAAACTCTGAATTATTTTGAAACTTAATGTTTTTGCTTAAAATTATTGTTAAGCTTAAAGGTTTTAAAATTTCCAACTCTGAACTATGTGTTTTGAAATTATGTTTAAGCTTAACATAGTGCTTGAAATTTTTCTAAAACTGAAAATTTTCTAAGTCTGAATTTTTTCCAAAACTGAAAATTTTCTAAGTCTGAATTTTTTCCAAAACTGAAAATTTTCTAAGTCTGAATTTTTTCCAAAACTGAAAATTTTCTAAGTCTGAAATTTTTCCAAAACTGAAAATTTTCCAAAGTGTGAAATGTTCCTAAAACTGAAAATTTGTCTAAAGTTTTCAAAGTTTTCCAAACTTAGAACATCTTTTTGAAAAACTTAGCAAAAAACTTTAGAGATTTCCCAACTTATTATCAAAACATGAAATCTTCTAAGTACTTAACTCACACCACCTATTTTTGAAAAACCTAGGGGGAGATTTCTTCCAGGGGGAGGGAATCTAACTTAGGATTTCAATTTCAGCATTTTTTTCCCTCAACTTTTTGAACTGGGTTGCCATATATCAAAAAGGGGGAGATTGTTGGTGCAGAATGCACCCAAGTCAAACCTGTGTTTTGATATTGGCAAAAGGGTTCAAAAGTTAAGGGTTAGTTGTTGTCTAACAAGTTTCTTGAGTGTACAGGAAAAGCCCTAGCGAAGGAATGCTAGGCACTGGCAAAGGAATGCCAGCCAGAAGAAAAGCCCTAGCAAAGGACTGCTAGGCTCTGGCGAAGGACTGCCAGAATTGACAAACCCTAGCGAAGGAATGCTAGGCACTGGCAAAGGGCTGCCAGAAGAAAAGACCTAGCGAAGGGCAGCTAGGCACCAAGCGAAGGGCAGCTTGGTAACTCAAGACCTGGCGAAGGACTGCCGGGCAAAAGTCTAACTGGAGGATCCGGTTGGCACCAGGTGAACTCTCCCGAGAGGAGTAGGTGAGGACGCGTTCCCCTTGAGGGAACATTAGGCGTCGGTTCGACCTAGGGCTCCATTTTGGAGACCAAAGTCAGAACCAAGACAGCTGAGGCTGTATAACCTATTATTTTATTGTTTTATTGTGTTTTGGACTAACCCTGGATGCAGGAACGAAGGAACGAGTGTCTGCAGCTCAGAGTGCCTCAAAGGAGTGAGGCAACAGCTGACAAGGGCGCCCGGAGTGTCCCGGGCGCCCCCATGGTGAACACAAAACACAACAAGACAAGAAGGACTTCGACAGTACATACCCAGGGCGCCCCCGCTGTCCCGGGATCCCCCATTGCATACCAACTCTGCCGCGTCTGCGCTACACGCCCAGGGCGCCCCCGCTGTCCCGGGCGCCCCAGCCAAACTTGCCGAGGAGACCTCAGCGCTGCGGATAAGAGCTGGCCGAGTCAACCAGGGCGCCCCCAGCGTCCAGGGCGCCCCCGTCAAAGGGTTATCCCGAGTTCTTAGGGATAAACCCTTGACCGCGCTTTTTGGGGATCAAGCGCCACGTGGGGGGCGCCCCCGTCGACCAGGGCGCCCCCAGGCCCTATATAAAGGGCCCTTGACCTCCTTCTTCAAATCATCAATTACTGCGACGCTTCCACGCTCTTCTGCTTCCACGACACGCTCCAGAACTCTTCCAACTCGAGCTGACGACGTCCTGCTGCTCCAACACTTCGATCTACACCGGACGTCGGTAACGAAGAGCTTAATTAAGTTTACAAGGCTGATTCTGTAATACTTTTTATTGTAAACTTTCTCGAACGTATAGAATTGCCCGCAGAAAACGGTCAACAACCGTGGGCCTTGGAGTAGGAGTCGACACAGGCTCCGAACCAAGTAAAACGACCGTGTTAGCATTGTTTTTGTGTCTTATTTCCGCTGCGCACTTACTCTTTTTAAATCCGAACGATTTGCGACATTCACCCCCCCCTCTCTCGCATTTCTCGATCCAACAAGGCCTACCAAAAACATCAGTATATTGTTCATTGCCCAACTGAATTATTGTAAGCTTCTACTGTATCTTGTCCCTTTGATCGGTAGGGAATGGACATAGTGGGTCATTTCCTGACTGGGCCCCATCAGGAAAAGTTCTTATTAGTACTAGTGGATTACTTTTCCAAATAGGTCGAGGCCGAGCCACTCGCCCAAATTATAAACACTAACATGATGAAAATCTTGTAGAAGGACATAGTCAGCAGGTACAGAATTCCCCATAAATTGGTATCAAATAACAGTAGATAGTTTGCAGGTCATAAACTCAGAGAGTGGTGTGAAGGATAGGGTATTAGCCAGTCTTTCACCTCAGTCGCTTATCCGCAAGGTAATGACTAGGCCGAAGTCGTCAACCGAGAAATTATCAGGGGGTCAAGATAAAGCTGGACCATGTCGAAGACAGTTGGGTCGAAGAACTCCCAAGTATTTTATGGTCATACCATAGTACTCCCAAGGAAGGGACAAGGTAGAGTCCTTTCAATTTGGTCTATAGTGTAGAGGTGGTAATTCCTATTGAGGTATGTGATGAATCAACCCGATGACAACTCTACAACAAGGAGAATAATGACCAGGAACGACTACTCAATCTTGACTTGGTGACAGAGGTGCGAGACAAAGTAGCTACCCGACTAGCTGCATACCACCAACGCATGCGACAAGTTTACAATCGCCGTGTGGTCCCCCAAACATTCCAAGTAAGGGATCAGGTCTGCAAAAGGATCAAGCCAGTCGGCGATGTTGGAAAGCTAGAGCCTCAATGGAGTAGACCTTACCTAATCGTCAAAAAGCTCGTAGGAGATAGTTATTATTTGTAAGATGCTGATGGCAAAAGATTAGAGAGACCATGGAATGTGAGTCACCTCCATCCTTATCCCAACAGATGAGCCGGTCGAGTACTGCATGATTTATAAGCATGTTTGTATTTTCTTAAGGCTTGATTAATTAAAGAAACACAAGAAATGTCTCACCAAGGCCAAATGGAAGTGTAGAGCCCAAGTTCCTACCATCTTGTTGTTCTGAGGATGCCCAAGATGTGTACACCAGGCCCAGGTGCCAAGGATGCCCGGCCGGGAGCAGCCTAAGTTCCTACCATCTTGTGGTTCCGAGGATACCCAAGATGTGTAGACTTGGCCAAGCTGCCAAGGATGCCCGGCCGGGAGCAGCCCAAGTTCCTACCATCTTATGGGGGAGTAGTTCATGTTCCTACCATCTTGTAGTGTCGAGGATGTCCAAGATGTGTATATCTGGCTGAGCTGCCGAGTAGCCCAAGTTCCTACCATCTTGTGGTGCCGAGGATACCCAAGATGTGTAGACCTAGCCGAGGTGCCGAGGATGCTAGACTGGGAGAAGTCCAAGACCCTACCATCTTGTAGTGCCGAGGATGCCCAAGATACGTAGACCTGGACGAGGTGCTGAGGATGCCCAGTCGGAAGCCGTTCAAGCTCCTACCATTTTGTGGTGCCGAGGATGCCCAAGATGTGTAGACTTGACTGAAGTGTTGAGGATGCCCGTTCGGAAGTAACCCGAGCTCTTACTATCCCGGGGTGCAGGGATCAGCCCAAGCTCTAATAATCAGCTTGGGGAACCAAGGAAGGCCCGGCTTGTGACACATGAGGAGGCATTTGCCTAGTCAGGTGAAGTCAAGATCTATTCTTACCGACACAGGAGGGTGAGAATGCACCAAGTACCTGCCTTCCCCTCACATCAAACTAAAATATTATGCAATTTCAAAGAATTTTATAAGAAGTCAGTACGAGGCAAGATACAATACGAAATATAGCCCATAAGTCATAAAATATAAAATAGGACGAGGGGAGCAAGATAACTCCATTCCGAAAAAGCAAGTTTTATATGCTAGAAAACCTCCTGGTACCAAAAAAAAACTACTACAGCTCCTTCTCCTCCATCGATAGCTCCTCCCAGACTCGACCAATAGTGAGGAAACCTAGGTCAACATTCGGCTTCAATACATTGGCTCGCTGGAGTTGCTGGATGGCTCCATGGAAGCCTTGCTTGAGCTGCTTCAGCACTTGGCTAACTAGAATATCGTCAAACTCCTCAGATTGGAGGAATTTTCACTACAAGAAAATTACTTTTCCACAGCGCGTTATTAACAGCGCACATTAAAAGCATGCTGTTAATAGTATTATTAACAACATGCATATTGATGTGCACTATTAATACCATACATTTAAAAAAAAAGAAACATCAACAGCATACATTAAAAGCAAGCTGTTAATGCTATTATTAACAGCATATTAACGTACGCTGTGAATAAATAATAACAACGGCAGCATACAAAAATTGGTACGCTGTTAATACATCTATTTATTATATGTGATATGCTACAAATAAAATTACAAATAATCACTATTTCATTCCTTTTGTTTGTCGTGCCCTAGCCCTCACCACCGCAACTCCCAATCTTTTTCTCTTCCTCTCACCCGATCGCCCTCACCCCACTCGCGATCGCCTTGTCACGTCGTCGTCAGGAGGCAGCACCACCGGCAGGAGTTTCGCCTCCCTTTCTCTCGGATCGCCGACACCAAGATCCGTCGCCGGCCGAGCCAGCCTTGTGGCGAGATCTTTCCTTGGATCTTTCGGTCGTTTCCCCCCGCCGGAGCTCGGGTGCCCTTGCTCACAACAGCCGGAGTGATGACAACGCAGACGTCGCCTCCCTCCGTATCTGATGCCGCTGCACTTCCAGGATTAGTTTACACCTCCGTATCTTTTCTTGGCTATATGTAGATGACGGGTTTACGAAGATGATAACAATCACTTTAAGAATAAATATATGTAGATGCCCTTGCTCAAAGTGTTTGTTTGTGTGTTTTTTAATTTCTTCGTTTTGGAGGAGTTTCTTGATTGTGGCAGTTGATTTGTGCAGGAAAACATACCTTTGGAGGAGGTGTTCGATAACTTGCGATGCGACCCTGGAGGCCTCACCTCCGAGCAGGCCCTTCAGCGCCTCGAAATCTTCGGCCCCAACAAGCTCGAGGAGAAGCAGGTGTTCGATTGATTCTTCCTCTCGGTTTTTCGTGTGCTTGAAAAAATTGATTCTTGAAGTCGGTTTGTTGACGATTTCGTGCAGGAGAGCAAGTTTCTCAAGTTCTTGGGGTTCATGTGGAACCCGCTTTCCTGGGTTATGGAGGCCGCCGCCATCATGGCCATCGCCCTTTCCAACGGAGGGGTCGGTTACTGTTTTTGCCTAATTGAAGTTGTGATTGATCTTCTTCTTGTTATACTTGGCGTCTTACCTGTTAGTGTTTCTGCAAATTATTTCCTTGAACAGGGAAAGCCTCCAGATTGGCAGGACTTTGTTGGGATTATCACTCTTCTTTTAATCAACTCCACCATCAGCTTCATCGAAGAGAACAACGCCGGCAACGCAACTGCCGCCCTCATGGCTCGCCTCACTCCCAAGGCCAAGGTCTCAATTTTTCCCCCTTTTCACTTGATTTCCTCTGTTATATCTCATTTCTTAAACTGAAGGCTAATTGGAAAAGGAAAAAAAAAAGAGATTATTTCTTGTTTAAGCAACTGATATTCTTACTGTTGATGCCCGATACTATAGGTGTTGAGGGATGGCAAATGGAACGAGGAAGATGCGGCAGTCCTTGTCCCAGGAGACATCATAAGCATTAAGCTTGGGGATATTGTTCCTGCTGATGCCCGTCTCCTTGAAGGGGACCCTTTGAAAATTGATCAGGTCTTGGCCACTCCACTATCTGTAATAAAAGAAATTATGTGATCTTATATTAATTCTTCTCTTTGAACTCAATTTGGTAGAGTGCCTTGACTGGAGAATCATTGCCAGTAACGAAAGGCCCTGGTGATGGAGTTTATTCTGGATCTACTTGCAAGCAGGGTGAGATTGAGGCTGTTGTTATTGCCACTGGTGTGCATACATTCTTTGGAAAGGCTGCCCACCTTGTAGATTCAACAAATCAAGTTGGTCACTTCCAAAAGGTAAGACTCTTGGTTCCTTGTCTATTGAATTTGTTTAATTCACTTTACCATATAATAAAGTTAGGACTGAAATGATCATCTACCTGTGTGTCAACCAGGTTTTGACTGCAATTGGGAACTTCTGTATTTGTTCAATTGCGGTGGGAATGTGTATCGAGATCATTGTTATGTATCCGATCCAGCACCGTGCTTATCGGCCTGGAATTGACAATCTTCTGGTTCTTCTCATTGGAGGGATTCCCATAGCCATGCCTACTGTTCTTTCAGTCACAATGGCAATTGGCTCTCACCGGTTATCTCAGCAGGTGAGATAATTTAGATCAAGAGTTCAAATAAAATTTGATTCAGTACATTTTTTTTAATAGCCAAGTGCGCACACTTGAACTTTCATAGGCATGGACAACACCTTTATTATTATTGCATTTACTTTCTTTCTTTTAAGACCAATACTGCACCAGATCATCCTTCGACTGGTTTTCCATCAAGCGATGGCATTCCTCTCCTATCCAACATGCCCTTTGGGCCTGTATGGGAGGGTTAAAACTTTTTTTAATATATTTTATCCATTATACTTGGAAGTTGGAACAACAACTGTATCTATGAATATTTCTTGAAAGAAATCTGTACAAGAACATTTGATAAAAATGACAGAATAACTTCATTAAACTGCTCATATAGAATGTATAGTCAAATTCTATACAAGATGAATCTTATTTGGTTGTTCTAATATTTATTGATTGCCACATATTGTTGAACTTTTTGCAGGGGGCTATTACAAAGAGAATGACTGCTATCGAAGAAATGGCAGGTATGTATGTGCTTTGTAGCGACAAGACTGGGACTCTGACACTAAACAAGCCGACAGTTGATAAGAACCTTATTGAGGTTAGAGATAGGAATATGTTTGTCGATACCACTTCTCAAATTGACATTTATGCAACATCAACTGTTTGTTTAGGTTTTCTCAAGAGACGTAAACCAGGACACTGTGATTTTAATGGCTGCTAGAGCCTCAAGAACGGAAAATCAAGATGCTATAGACACTGCTATAGTTGGGATGCTTGCTGACCCAAAGGAGGTCAGTTGATACTTCTATGATATATGTGAGATTGACAAGTTGGTGATAGATGTATGTAGATTATACTATGCTGGAATGACATGGCTTTATTCTGTTTCTTGATTAATGTCTTCTATCATTTCAGGTTTGCAAACAGTTCTTTCCTGATCTATCTGTGGGATTTGAGATTCTACTCTAGTACATATTCACCATTTTCTATCCCCTTAACCACATTTATTTAGCAAATAAATTTGATGTTTTTCCTACATGTATGGAGTTTCTCTTCGTGCAGTAACAGCTATTGTCTGTCTGGGTCAGGCATACATATATTTGGACGAGGCACACAACATAGGCGCTGTTGGAAAATCTGGCAGAGGTGTATGTGAGCTGCTAGGGGTAGATCCAGCTGATATTGATATCATGATGGGAACTTTTACCAAGTCATTTGGGTCCTGCGGAGGCTATATTGCAGCTTCAGAGGTTTAATTAAGCTTTCGGTTTTGTAGGGTATTATGTTTAATTAAGTTATCACCAAACCGAGAAAAATCTGATTATCATTATAAAACAGAATTCGATACTAACTGAGCATGTGCTACATGATGTATCAAAACTTGCTCTGTACATGTGAGAATTTGTGTATGCAAATTAAACATTAGGAATTGTCTTTCTTTGCTTTATTATACAATATGTTCGATATAACTGAGCATGTGATTTTTTTTTTATTTTCTATGGTAATTATCCGAGCGCGCATCCGCGCGCTGCAGAAAACCTCTTCCGTAGCGCGCATTCGTGCGCTGCGGAAAAGGCCTTCCGCAGTGCGCATCCGCGCGCTGTGGAAAAGGCCTTTCGCAATGCGCGGATGTGCGCTGCGGATAACTTATGACTTTCAACAACTTTGAACTTTGCAGCATACAATGCGCGCTGCGGATAGCATAAATGTGTGCTGCGAAAAGTCAAATTTGTTGTAGTGTTTGCCCTGAACGTCGCCTATGCCTCCGACTGTTGAGACTCCTCGCTAGTTTTGTAATTTTTCAGTTCTTCAAGGGCTCGGTCCCGATTAGTCTTTAGCCCAACCACTTTGGACGAAGCCTGGTCTTGGGCTGGCAGCGCTTCCTTAAGCTGCTCTCTAGTGGTTGTGAGGCGTGACTTAGCGTAGTCAAGGCTCTCCTGCGGGTCAGAGGTGTAAGCAGCAGTGGCGTGTATCTCTATTTCCTTTTTAGCAAGCTAGTCTGCCTACTGTTTGATTCGGCCATTAAGAGCTTCGGTCGACAACTCCAATAGACGGACATCTTCTAATAGTTTCGTCTCCTGAGCTTGGAGTCGTCCCCTCTCCTGAGTCAGTTGACTCACTTATGCTGAGAGGGTTGTTGCTCTCTTTGACAGAAGGCATTCTCGATGCTGAACACTATGTAGAGATGACTCAGAGGCTAAAAGGTTGTCCATACAGTGGTCCAGTCTGGCTCGCAAGTCTCTGCTATTTTCCACCTGCATCTGGCCTTCCTGACGGGCTCGATAAATCTCTGCCTCTAGTTCCGCCACTTGTTGACATACGCTTCAGTCGCCTGCTCGGGAAGCATCTGACGATCCAAAAGAAGACACTTAGAAGTAGCCTAACACAAGATGCAGTAAGGGTCAGAGAAGAGAACAAAGATAATAAGGATAGATAAAGGGAATTGTACCTTTAAAAGAGACTCATATAGATTGGCAATTACTCCAGCCGAAGTCACCCCTCTAAGGAAAGCAAGATGTTCTTTGGTTTGTTCCCTCATGGCCCCCCGACTCTTAAGAGAAGGTATGCCGGAAGTAGCTCCAGAGCTGCCGCAGGGGGGGAGGCACGAGACGCGCCTCTTCGAAGGGTGCGACAGAGGGGCTTGGGGCGCCGTCGTTGGAGCTGGAGGATACCTCCTTGGAAGAATGACCCCCATGTGACCACTCCTTAATCTGGACATGCTGGGGGTCCCAATGTGGCCGCCTTCTCAGCCGCCTGTACCTTCTGGCGTAGACGGGCACTCATGAATTCTTGTTCTTCAGACCTTGCCCTCTTACCTTTGGGGCTGTGTAGGAGCTGGGAACCTTGGGCGAAGGAGGAAGAAAATGAACCTCCTTGACAGGTGGCTCGACCTCATTCCTGGACTTCGCAACGGCTTGTGTCACCCTCCGGTAACATTTGGAGAAAGGAACAACATCCTCCTCCTCCTCGAGAGAAGAGGGAGAAGCCTGGGTCGAGGCGGTTCTCTTCTTTGAAGAGGCGTGGGGAGTCGAGTACTTTTGAGGGAGGGCCGATGGCGCACCCTCTTCCTCCTCCTCTTCTGGCAGGATGAGTCGTCTTCGCTCAGTAGGTAGAGGGCTCACCCCTCTAGTCGGCTCTGGTACCAACACAGGAACCAGGGTCAGTGGTTCCTCATCCCCTTGTGCTCTAGCAGGGGTATAGGAGGGATCGACCTACTGGGTGACGGGTAGCTCGGTGGCGAGAAGCTCCTGGCTTTGGGTTTGCTCGGAGTCTTCAGAAGGCTCGGCCGCTGGAGCCATAGGAGCTTGAGGAGGAGTGAGTGTCTTCTCATCTGCAAGCTCCCATTTGAGAATGTTGCTCATAGACTGGGCTAGCAAGATAGCTTCTGCAAAACACAAGCAAAGGAACATCAGTTAGAATAAACAGACATTTGATGAAATAATACACTTATTGAGGTCGCGCCCAAGGCTGGTGGCTTTGGGGCTAATCCCAGCCCGGTACAGAAGCCCTTTACATTGGACCAGGTTAGGACCGTGGAACTCCATTCCAACCAAGATACTTTTAGCTCGCTGATACCTCTGATCTTACTGGAAGTTGCCCAGCTCCGGAGGGAAAGGTAAGTCTTCTCTCCAGCGAGTTGGACAAAAAGGGCGCTCAGAAAGTTGGATAAAGAAGCGCTCTTTCCATCCCTTATGGTAAGAGGGGAGGCCACCTATAAATTTGTGGTTGGAACGAGTAGTAAAACTAAAGGCTCCTCTAGACGCAAGGTTGGGAAGGAAAAAATAATGAAAAAAATGGGAGGTCAAAGGTATGTCGAATAACTTAAATAGAATGAATGCCCCGCCCATCTGAGGGAAGGCGTTCGGAGCCATTTGGTGAAGGGGAATGTCAAAATATTTAGAGATGGCCATAAAGAAAGGAGGAATTGAAAAACGAAGACTAAACTCTACTTGACCTAGGAAGAATGTGCAAAACTCTAAAGGGGGTTCCATGGAAGATTGGTTGAGCATAGGAACCCTAACTTCTAAGTCCATCGAGATGACGTAGGTCTCGCAGGTGGCCTTCAGGGCATTGGGTTTAACCTTTGATGAAGTAGCCTCATACCACTGCGGACGATAAGTCTGTTCCCCTTCAGTTTTTTCCTTCTTGCTCTGCCTTTTCTTTCCCTCTCCGCTCTTGCCCATGGTCCTAAAGAAGAGAAGGGGGGATGGAAAAAGAAGAGGGAGGCGGGTAAGACTTACATGGGAGGAAGAAGCTTTAGCAAGCCGGAACAGAAGACATAAGCGCTAATAGTTGGCGGTGCAAGAAGATGGAAAGGCACCTCCGCCTCCCCTTTTATAAGGAAGGGGTAGCCACGATGCGAAGGAATAAATACACGACTCTTAGATGAGAATAAATCATAAATTTTGAGGCATCGCAGCTCATACCAGTTGCCGGTTGGTGTGAGTCAACTAAGTGCATCAAAGGAAGATCGTGTCGAAGGGATCCTGCCATATGACAGTAATTCGTTCGCAATGAAAGTCTCCCGTCATTAATATACCTCATGCACCCTTAATAGGTGATGGACAACCATCATTATAGGGTCTCGAAACTCGTACAAGCTCTTGGACCGACTCAAGCAACCGCTTCGGGCCAAGGATCGAATGTTTCGATTCCTAGGACCCGACAAGTCGTTAAGGAAGAAGAAATGGTAATATACACTCCCCATATACTTCGCTCCCTCGTCACACCACAGGTCTAATTAGTCAGCCCCACTTCCATCGATTAGACTTAAAGGGGGGACTTGTGATAGGAATAAGTAATCTAGGGAAGACACATGGCATGAAGAAGCTGCATGTCAGGACCATGCTGGAATACCTGAGGTTAGCCCGACAAGAAGGTCCCTGAAACTAGATCGGGAAGAAGGTCCCTGAAACTAGATCGGGAAGAAGAGTCTATTGTTATAATCGACCCAAGTTTGATCGGATAGATCATGGGTTTTGATGTGTGTGTCAATATGATTAAGTTATGTTTTCATATTGGTTTGATGTGTGATTGCGTCATGAAGGACTTGGTGGAACACACATATGGAAGATCTCATCCTAGTGCTCGGGTCCTCGAGTCGGTGAAGGATAGAGCATCCGAGGGACCACCGGACAAGGAGCAACGGAGTGGAGCCAAGGGAAGCGAACTTCAAGGCATACGTGAAGGATGGCATGAAGATGAGCCGTGGGCTCGTATGCATATGAGGAATGAAAGCCAAAGGAAGAGGGCTTCAAAGGACGTCTCCGGAGAGGTTGAAAGTGAGCTTGTAAGCTGGGCAGTCGACTGGCAAGGGAAACAGTCGACTGACACTGCTGAGAGTAAATTGAAGCAGTCGACTGGTAAGGGAACCAGTCAACTGATCTTTCTGTAAGGTCGAATAGCTTGCAGTAGTCGACTAGTCTGGGAACCAGTCAACTGGTCTGTTCGAAATCCAGCCGTTGGATAGCCATTGGCTGGACACCAGTCGACTGACCCTAGGGCAGTCGACTAGTGTCGGGGCTAAGCTATTTTGTTAATAACTCTCTCCTCTATTTAAAGAGGATCTTGAGACTTGAGAAGGTTAGCTGTGTTGTGTGTAAAACCCTATTGCTCAAGTGCTCAAGCTCTTAAGCCTACTCTCTTCCTCAAACCCTAGTTTCATTCTTGTAAAGGGAAGAGAGACTTTGTGAGAGATTGTTCTCCACCGAGAAGGAGAAAGCTCTAGCCGGAGATTGTCGGGGATTGATCGCCGAAGGATCAAGGGTTCGTCCACCTCAAGGACACGTCGTGGAGTAGGAGCAAGCAATCTCCGAACCACGTAAGAGGTTAAGCACTAGCATTGATTTTAATTATAGTTTGCATTTTCGCTTGCACACTAACTGTGTAGGAAGAAATCGATAAATTGGGTGTGAGAAGTTATTCACCCCCCCCTCTAGCCGTGCCATCGATCTCAACAATTGGTATCAGAGCGTAAGGTCGGATTCAATTGGACTAACCGTCTAGAAGAGCATATTCATCAAAATGGCCGGCTTGCACATCCAACCACCCAAATTCGAAGGAGAATTCTCTTGGTGGAAGAAGAGGATGAAGGTATTCTTCAATACCGATTTTGATATTATGTTAATAATGAAAAACAGTTTTGAAGTGCCTAGGGATTAAGAGAACAAGCTACTTGAAAAGATAAGATGGAACAAAAAGCAAAGGGATGATTATCTAGCAAATTCAAGAGTCTTACACCATCACTAAGTGTGCTTCCCTAACAAGAGGTAACAAGGATTGGGAGCTACTCAAGTGCTAAGGACTTATGGGATAAGCTAGTAGTGCTTCATGAGAGCACATTGGAAGCAAAGTTGGCAAAGAGATACCTTCTCCGATCTCAACTCAACAACATCAAACTGACAAAGGGGAGAAGGTATCTAACTTACATGCTAGAATTAAAAAAATTCTTAATGAACTAACGTGTAGGTGAGCAACTCTCCAACCGAGACATATTGATGAAAGTCATCAATGTCTTTCCAAGAACCACAAATTGGAGCTCAATGGTAGACTCATATTACATATCCAAGGATCTAGAGAAAACTTCTTTAGAAGAATTCTTCTCAACCATGGTGCTCCATGAAACTCGGATTGGAGGAGCAATTGAAGAAGTTTATAAACCAAGAGTAGCCCTTGTGGAAAACAAGGGAAAAGGCAAGAAGAAGAAGACCTCATCATCCGTCTCGAAGAGTCAAGTGCATCCATGGATAGTGATGCGAAAGCTTACATGGTAAGAAAAATGAGGAAAGCCTTTAAACATTTTTCAACTAACAAATCTTATGGTAGAAAAAATTCAAGGAGCAAAAGTTGAAAAGGAAAATCATATGTTATAATTGTCAAGGAAAAGGACATATGAGAGATGAATGCCCTCTTTTGAAGAAAAAGGAAGGAACGAAGAAAAATGAAAAGAAGAAAACAAAAAAAAGGGGAAGAAGGTCCAAAGTTTAAAAGCAACATGGGATGAGTCATCATCATCGGAAGAGGAGGAGCATCATGTATCCCATTTTGGTTTAATAGGAATTGAAGATATAGCCTCTACATCATCCAAAATTGAAGAAGGGAAGAGCTCAAGTGAAGAAGAAGGGAGCTTAAGTGAAGGTGGAGGCTCAACTTCGGATTCGACGTCTTGGTAAGTGAGGTATACAATCTACCCACTACTATTTTAGTTAAAATAATTTCTAGCACTAATGATGATTTTGTTAAAGTAGAAAGAAAATTAAATGTTTGAAAAATAAAATTTGCATGCTTAATGAAAAACTAGAGTCTATGACACTTAGAGATGACATGCATGTTTCCGTCTCTTCTAGTTTAAATAACTCATGTTTAGAAGAGGAAAATAAAAAATTAAGGAAAAAGGTATATAACCTTACTAAGACCTTTAGAAAATTTGAAATTGGCTCCAATACTCTAGATATGATCATTAGGAGTCAACGAGCAAACTTCAAGAAAACAGGTATAGGATATAAGGATTCTAGCAATGAAAAGACCTATCATTGTCTACTTGCTAATAAGCAAAAACCAAAACCCTAGATAGAAAATGGATTCCCAAAGAATATTTGGTCAACCCTAATTAGAAAATATTTCTATTGGGTGTCAAAGTCAATCCTCAAGGATTAGAGGATTTAGGGTTAGTCAACCATGTTTGTTAAAATTTTAAATTTTTAAAAAATGGTTGACTTGAGACCTTAAGGGGGAGCGCTTAGCTTAAATGCAATTCATGATTAAATAGGCTAAGTAGGGAGTACCTCTATCACATCTCATAACGACCTGATTATGTGTTTATTTATGCATATGACTATATGAGATGTTAGGATGATACTCATAATTCACATGTGCTTATGGCATTTTGATGATTATGAATTGTATCACTTTAGTAATAATAGACCAACTATGAGGAAAATAAATATTTAATTAATAGACATCTTGACCAAAATCATAGTTGGACATTTCAAATATTTTAAAAATAATTCTATGTTTTATTTGCTATGACATAGATTTGAAAAACATAAGAGTTCAAAATAGGGCTTGATTTTGATACAAAATTGAAGGTTTTTCAAAATTTTGAGTTTTGGTCCAAATTCAAAAATATTTTGAGTTTTCATGAAACCATATTTTTCCCTGTTAGAGGGTATCAAATGAAAAACGTTTGCAAAATTTCGTGATTTTTTGAATTTTTTGAATTTTTTTATGCATTTTTGAATATAGCTCAAAAGGCTGAAATTCAATCAGAAATGTATTAGTTGACTGGTACCAAGGGTCAGTTGACTGATCTTACTGTTTCATAGAAAAAAGGGCAGTTTGTTGATGCCAGTCGACTGGTAGCTGACCCAGTCGACTGATACTCTGACTTTCTGATTTCAACTATGGTTTTCAAAAAAACTACTCATTTTGGTTTTACTTTGATGTCTTTATTGTTTGTTGTAATCTTTTTGATGGTGTCAAAGGAAGAGAATTGAAATATTTAAGATAGAATTTAACTTTATTTTCTCCATGTTTATGCAAAAAAAATTAAAAATCATATGATAGAGCATAGGTTAAGGGGGAGGATGCATGTTTATGCTTCATAGTATGTTATGTCTCTAATTTTCAATTGCTATCTTTGTGCCTAACATAAACATATTGTCACACATCAAAAAGGGAGAGATTGTTGGTACAATCAACTCAAGTTTGATCGGATAGATCATGAGTTTTGATGTGTATGTCAATATGATTAAGTTAGATTTTCATATTGGTTTGATGTGTTTGAGTCATGCAGGACTTGGTGGAACACACATATGGAAGATCTCATCCTAATGCTCAGGTCCTCGAGTCGATGAAGGATGGAGCATCCGAGGGACTGCCAGACAAGGAGCAACGAAGTGGAGCCAAGGGAAGCGAACTTTAAGGCATACGCGAAGGATGGTATGGAGACGAGCCGTGGGCTTGTATATATTCAAGGGACGAGAGAGAAAGGAAGAGGGCTTCAAAGAGCGACTCTGAAGAGGTTGAAAGTGAGCTTGTAAGTTGGGCAGTCGACTGGCAAGGGAAACGATCAATTGGCACTGCTGAGAGTTAACTGTAATAGTCGACTGGTAAGGGAACTAGTCGACTGATCTTTCTGTAAGGTCGAACAACATGTAGCAGTCGGTTGGTCTCGAAATCCAGCTATTAGACTAGCCGTTGGCTAGCTATTACCTGGATACCAGTCGACTGGCCCTGAGGGCAGTCGACTGGTGTCGGGGCAGAGCTGTTTTGCTAACAATTCTCTCTTTTATTTAAAGAGGAGCTTGAGACTTGAGAAAGGTTAGCTGTGTTGTGTGTAAAACCCTATTGCTCAAGTGCTCAAGCTCTCAAGCCTACTCTCTTCCTCAAACCCTAATTTCATTCTTGTAAAGGGAAGAGAGACTTTGTGAGAGATTGTTTTCCACTGAGAAGGAGAAAGTTCTAGCCAAAGATTGCCGGGGATTGATCGACCAAAGGATCAAGGGTTCGTCCACCTCAAGGACACGCTGTAGAGTAGGAGCAAGCAATCTCCGAACCACGTAAAAGGTTAAGTGCTAGCATTGATTTTAATGTAGTTTGCATTTTCGCTTGCGCAATAACCATGTAGGAAGAAATCGAAAAATTGGGTGTGAGAAGCTATTCACCACCCCCTCTAGCCGTGCCATCGATCTTAACAGAGTCCCCGAGACAAGATAGGGAAGGAGAGTCCCCGAGACTGGATCGGAAGGAGAGTCCCCGAGACTGGATCAGGAGGGTCCCCGAGACCAGATCGGGAAGCAGAGCCCCGAGACTAACTCAGCAGAGTGGAGCTCAAAGAGCAGAAAACAGACTAGGAAAAGCTTCGGACCCTCCCCCCTTCAGAATAGGAAATGCAAGAGGTAGTTATTGCTTGTAACGTATGATAATAATGGACTTAATGGTCATGGTGGCGGATACCAGCCTTTCTGAGAGGAGAACATATGTCAAACAATGAAGGACCATTAAACGAGAGGGGGGGGGGAGGTGGAGGCGTGGGAAGGAGATACAGATACATCGAGTATATAAGGTGTTTCGACACCCAAGTGAAGTCTCTGGGTCATGGTGAAAACTAGACTCTAATACTTTTTCTCGTTTACTCCCTACTAGAGAGATTTTGACTTGAGCGTCGGAGAAGGTTCCACTGAACTCCTTCCGGTGTATCCCCTTTACGCTCGTGTTAATTTCGCAGGCGCCAGCGTTCTCCCTCCCCGTTGTCACCTCAGGCTACGCTTTGGTGATTCGCCATTCTCGTTGTTCACTTCCGGAACAACTCCATTCTAATCTCTATAGGGATCATTGCCTCCCCCATACACAAAATGGGAAGGAGTCATCCTAGTTGCTTCCTAAGGAGTAGTACGATACAATCATAGGATGCTTGAAAAATTTTCCACCTAGCTTCCTCCGGGTTTAATCTTCAGACCTTAGACTAACTCCCTGTTAACCACCTTATTTGATTATTGCTCTGCGGATAAGTCACTCAGATAAATGATTATTGTATGCCAAATTTTTGACACCATTCTCGGAGTCAACAATGGAATTTGTGGAAATTGGTCTTCAATGGTGACAATGGCGGGTTGACGATTGCTGCTTTTATTCCCTACACCAGTCATGGAATCTCCCTAGTTGTTCGTTTTCTGAGATCCATCTCTTTTCACCCTTCTTCCTTTCTCTTTGTGCCAATCCTAAACCCTAGATCAGATACTCCCCCCTATGTCGGTCCTCGATTCTCTCTGACATTGATTGCAACGAGCCTCTGCATATTTAGGTTTTTTTTTTGCATTGTTTTTTTGGTTTGATTTTTATACTGTGATTGTTCTTCTTCCCCCCTTTCGTCTAAAGGTGGAAAAAATGATATACAATGTAACAATCAAACTTGGAGCGAACGACCCACCCCACAGAGGTTTACCACTAGCCATCGGGATAAATTGGGCCCTTTTATCTATATCAGAAAAAAAAGGCAAATTGCTCGCCCCAGCCCCCCCGCACCCGTCCAGCCATCACGAGGAGTAAATCACGGTCCCGGTATTAGGCCAGTTGGCCGAGATACCCAACGCCAGAGTTTAATCCAGTGCACCTCGCGCGACTCGAACTCGGACCTTAGACAACACCATGCACTACATCGATCCGTGGACCTTTATCTATATCAGATAAGAGATGAGAGAGAGAGAGGATGTTTAATTAGGGAATTTTGGATTTAGGAAGTTCAATTTTACAAGTTTAAAGCCTGGTCTTGGTTGTGATAAATTCAACTTATTTCTATCGATTGTTTCCTAAAGCTTATAGGCATTTAAAGGAGGATTTTGTTTTAGGGTCAACTTTAGTCATGCATTGTGAAAGTTATTTTATTTTCATATCTGTGTCAGCTCTTGGGGGTCATATACTGAAAGACTGCACAGATGATTCAAAAGATAACAAAAATGGAAATGCATAAGATAGATGTAGTGGAGTAGATGGGGAAGCATTTGATTTGGGTAGAACACAATTAGATGGATATTGGTAAAGTGGAGGGAATTTTGGGTTTAGGAAGTTCAATTTTACAAGTTTAAAACCTGGTTTGGGTTGTGATAAATTCTACTTTATTTCTATCAATTGCTTCCTAAAGTTTATAGGCATTTTAAAGGAGGAGTTTGTTTGAGGGCTAACTTTAGTCATGCATTGTGAAAGTTATTCTATTTTCAGATCTGTGTTAGCTCTTGGGGGTCATATACTGGAAGTTAGACTTCACAGACGATTCAAAATAAAACAAAAAAGGAAATGCATAACATAGATGCAGTGGAGTAGATGGGGAAGCATTTGATTTGGGTAGAACACAATAATATTATCCTTGCCATCCTGGGCCAGTGACAGATTTGATGAAGGATATAATTTATTTTCAGCTATTCCATCCTTGTCCCCTTCCGTTTTTCATCTTATAGCCATTTTCGAACTCAATCGTATCTAGATTTTAGCTTTTATTCTCATAGCAGACATCAAAGAAGATGAGAAATGAGTGATTGCCAATAGAATCTAAATTAGTTTTCGTTCTTTTATAGCCTTGAGTAGAGCTTAAGAAGGGGAAAGATCCATTTCATGAAGCCTCATGGAGAATGTATAGTCATTATTCCTACTGCATTATAAAAAAGTTTGAGAAATTTTGAGTTTGAAAGTGTAACGTTGTAGTTATGGGCAAAGATGAAGATTTTAGTTTTTTAGCTGTAAATAATAAACAAATATGTTAATCACCTTTCTTTCTAATAATTGTTGACTGTTTGGTCATCTCTTATCTTTATTATCATCTATGACAACTATTCTATTAGTACTATTTTTTTTTTTTTCATTTCATCTTTTAATATATGACCTCATCTTCAAGTTGTCTATTTGGTTGATGTACTATGTAGTTCAATGTTTGATCTAAACAAGATATATAATGGATAAACATAGATACACAAACATGAAGAAAGGTAATAAAATTTATGTTGCAATGTTGGAGTTTGAAGTACCGGTAGTAAGTCATATGGAAAGTCAATTAGAACGATAGAGAGAGCATTCCGTTTATTGTTTGCCACTGCAGTTTTATGAATATAGTATACGATATTTATTTGATTTGTTTATTACTGGTAGATATGTTTTATATTGCAGTTACGGTTGTACATGGGAAACAATGTAAAACTGCAGTTCCAGAATCTAAACCATGATTAGATTAGATAGTTTACTCATGTTGAGAAATCCAATTTGCCTCACAATTCATAATGCTTTTAAGTGTGATGATTATTTATTTATGCCTGAACCAAAAAATGGTCAATTTCAATGGTTTATTTTGTAGATTTTGCCATGCTCATACTGCATCATCCTCGATTTTAATATTTTGTTCTTTTCTTAGCAGTGTAGGCATGACCATGTCTTGCACTGATTGAGAATCTCAAGAATACGAAGACACATGGGGCAGTAATATCTGGTCTTCCTGATGACCTTGCTATCCTTTGTTTGTCGAGGGTCCTAGAATGTACCGTCATGTCCTTCATGTCCTTAGATGTGTATCAAGGAGGTGGAGAGAGTTGTTGGGCAGTGAAGAGTGGTATATTAGTCGCCGAAAGAACAATACTGAAGAGTGTTGGGTCTAGCTATGCCGTGTGTCAAGTAAACTTACAGGATGTCCTATGCTATGTATTAGATCCAGATCCTGCTGACAGAAATTGGAAACTAACGCAGCGTATCCGCATTCCATGGTCACAAAATTATGGAATGTCTGTCAGCTTTAGGATAGAAGTTGTATCTCTTAATTAGGTGGTTGTACTGATGCTATGCATTGCTATTATGCTTTGTCAAACAAGTGAGCAATATCTTCCAAAATGCCAACAGCTAGGTAATAAATACTCCATTTCATGGTTCACATTCTCCTGTTGTTAATTTATTCAGAGAATGATGTGGGAGAAGGTGTTGGATATGATTTTGCAAAGCAAAATTTTGATGTCATCAATCATTGAAAGTCAAGTTTGACTTCAAAATCGAAATCTACATTTCGCGTAGATAAATCTGGACTATTTATTTGCTTAAACCGATTAAGGGTGAATGAAAAATTAACTGTTCAAGATACGCTCAAATGAACATTAAGGAAAAAGATGGGGCTTGAGTCCCACATTGCTAATCGGCGAGAGCCAGTGTTTCCTTATATGTGTTCCTGTGCTAATGTTGTTAATACAAAAACACAGAAGGTCTCTACCCTTGGGCGAGCAAGTGCTCGCACCTACAAGCCTGCCACGCGCGCAATAGCGCTTTGTTGGCGCACTTTACACTTCGCATCGCGAGGAGCTTTAATTTATGCTCCACGTGGCGATGACGTGTCGTGATCAAGTGGCGCCACATGGCATGTCGGTGACGAGGCAATGCCTATGTGGCACGTGACTGTGTAGAAAACGATGACTGGATTGGCGAACAGATGGTGGTCGTCGGATCAAAGATCTAGACAGATCGCAGACTTGTGCGATCTGGAGCGTTGGATCAAAGATCTAGACAGATCGCAGGCAGGTGCGATCTGGAGCGTCGAATTTGAATCTAACTGTGAAGAGGGAGGATGAATCCGAGGCGTCGGATTAAATGTTCTAATCTGGCGGCTGAGATCAAGATGAGATCTGAAGAGTTATAACTCTTCAGATCAAGGGACGAGATTAAAAGACCTTTAAAGGGTTATACCCTTTCGTTATGAACGGTCCAGATTTGTCCGAACCAAAGGATACTTACCTCTTCACTCAATATAAATAGATCCTTCCACTTGATCATTTCATTCATTCAAGCATTGCAATCTAAAATCATTCACACTCATCCATCTTCTACATCGAGAGTCCAAAAAGCCTACGGAAAGGTTCGCCGGTCTCGAAATTTGAAGTGCTACTATTCCGAGACGACGTCGTTGTATATTGGAAATGAATTGCTGCTATCCGTGAGCACCAATAGCGGAGCAATATCATTTTACGGAGATAGTGTCGAACACTAGCATCGACGTAAACCAATCAATTTGCTTCCTCCGAAAGCAACCTCCCGGAAGATCCGACAGTCGTAAATCGACTAAGTCAAATACCGAGAAGATACAAGTCAGCAACCAATAGAAGGAACGAAAGGAATGGACTTTGATCGGAACGTTGTCTCATCGCCTTATAACACGACCTTGTCACCTCGTGTCTATAGAAGTATTTACGTGACAGGTCTATCTCAAGCATCCGCGGTTCGATCCCTTGCTACGGCGTATTTGTAGGAATTTTTCCTCCAAATGGGGCGCGAACCCTGGGACGCTCGGCTTCTAAACCACCCACTGCGAGCGCTTCCTGATTTACCCTGATGGCAGGTGGGAAACTTTCGTGAGGCCGAATCGGTCGTCCGAGGTTGGAAAAACCTCGTTAATCATTTACGTGACAGGGCATGACCTGAGCACCATGGTCATTTATGATAATTCAAGTGTCCTTATTTTATTGATTAATTTTAAAAGTAAATGATAGGGTTCAGCAAGCCCTGGCCAGGACGAAGGATGAAGAAGCTGCTCAACACAACAATGGTAGGTTGAGACAACCTTCCGTCTGAGAATCCCCGAGGGCGACGCACCCGGGAAGGGCCGCTGGAAATCCCTCTCGGGAACACCCCGGGAGGTTACACCCCGAGAGCACCTCGGGAGCCGTGGCATGTGAAAAACCCCAAGCTCTCCTCGAGGGGTGGAGTCGTCGCAGTAACTGACCTCAGACGCTGACCTCCCTCGAAGTATGGATAAGTGCTCCCATCATAAAAGGTCTTCGCGACCCCTGAATCTCGCAACGGGCCGAAGCCAATAAGGGAGCAGACCTTTTCAAAAGATATCCCATGACCACCGAACCAGGAGGGAGACGTGGCTTAAGTGCGGGAGATGCGGCACCCATCCGGGGGCACGTCTATCCCGGCGTCATCAGTATAAAAGGTAGTCTAACCCCTCCGGTAAAGGGGTTACAATCTCTCGGTTTACATATTATCTTTCTATTTCACTGCAATTACTCATCGGAGAACCTACTAACTTGAGCGTCAAAGTGGACTCCGCCGGACCCCTGCCGGCGTGTCCCCTAACGCTCGTGTTAACTTTGCAAGACCCCAAGTTCCTCCTCAGCGTGATAACTTCCACAGGGGCTGAGCCTCGGTGACTGGCCATCGCCAACGACTCCTTCCGGAACAGTAAACTATCTTCTATTGATTCACCAATAGGATAAATGTTGTAGTGAAGGAGTAATTTGTTGTCATTTCTCACATTTACGATTCAATCTTCAATTATAACTTATTTTATAAAATTTTTTCCTTCAAATAGAGAGTGAATTCTGGGATGTTAAGGGGGCATTTAGTTTGCTCCATTTTCTATTTTTATTTTCTAGAAAATCGTATTTTTTTTATTTTCTGAAAAATGACTTTCTTTCATTCTCTAGTTTTCCAGAAAACGCTATATCGAAAAATCACATTTTCTACATAAAATGAAAATGAAAAATAAGCCTACCAAATACCCCCTAAGTTTCTACACGATCCGCGAGCGCTTCTCTATTTATCCCGAGTCGATCATCCGAGATTCGACGTTATATAACATCGTTAATTATTTTTTTTCACTAATAGGATAAATTTTAAATGCAACTTATGCATGACATTCAGAATATTCTTCCCTAATGTTATTTGGATTTTTATTCTTTAATTTATTTCTCAAAGTACCGCTTTTATCACTAAACCATAACTGTGAGGACAATAATGATTCCACTCCTTAGTTGTAGACTAACTGACCAAGGGACTTTCGGGTTTGACACCAGTGTAGATTTTAGTGCGGAATATGTACACTAGCTAGCAAGAGCTCAGAAAGTTGGTAAAAGTTGCTACACAACAAAAACATCTGCGACAAACTCAAGCATCACAACCTACAAGCTTCCCACATTTCAACAAGCTGCTGGCTTTGAATGCTAGCATGATCACGCCATGGAGCTCTATCCCTAATTGCCTCATGCAACATTGATCATGGTGGCATTAGTCTTCTTAGTTTCGACACGGTGCTTGATAATGAAAAAGGAAGTGATCATGACCACAAGCACTACAAGTCCCAGTCCAACTACCAGAGCAGCAACCCCGGTAGCCCCTATCCTATGATGGCTGGAAGGGACTGAGAAGACGCTCGTGGCCACCGCTGCGTCTGCTCGTGCCCTTGATGATGTCTTACCAGGGTAGAGCGAAGACAATGGTGCAGTTGCAGGTGTTGCCGCATTTGTATTTGGATGGAAGAAGTCATACGCCGAGGGCGGGAATGGCATGGGGTTTTCGAAGAGTAGGCCATGGGGAGAAGATGACCGTAGCTTTATGGGGTGTTCTTCGGCGACTATCAAAGACAGTAGGAAAAGAGACGAGAGGAAGGTGAGCTGAATAGCCATGGTTTTACTGTTTTCGGACGGTATGGGGTTTCGACTAGATAAGCCCTTGCAAAGAATCCATGGTGAAGTGATGTATATATGTCTGGTACTTTGAATTAAGAGTGGCTTGTAAGCAAAGGGAGTATATGTAATCAGAATGATTCGTGGTCTCCCTAAGTTGATGCAATCATTCTTGCGGCTTTATGGCAAGCTTCACATAGACAACGTGTAAATAAATATTGATACCCAATGATAATGTCCTTACTAATAAAGTAAGAGAAGTAAAGAGAAGAGAAGAAGTAACAAAATAATTTTTTTGATTGAATAACTTATTCACGAAACATATAATTTATAGAGGTCTTAGAATGCTTAGTCAAATAAAAAATTATTAAAAAATTATTAATTAACAGATTCATAAAGAAACTGTCAATTAATAGATTAATAAGGAAAAGATCTAATCTAATAATATAAATTTGATTTGACTCTATCAAAAAAATCTTATTAAATAATTATTCTCTTTTACCTACTGTCTCCATGTCAATAATTAGTCATGCCTGTGACTCTACTCTGGGTTGGCATATCACACTTGAAGGTAGAGTTCCCAAGGAGCATACTATATATTGAGGAGCTGGGAAGTAGATTAAGAGAAAGCTAAGTTTTTTATTTTTACTACCATTATTAAAACATTACAAATTCTTCGCTTTTATACACATTTAAATGTCTTGAAAATTAAATCAACATTAATTAAAAATATTGATTAAATGACTTGGAAGAATGAAAAGATTTCTTGAGAAGATATAGAAAAACATTGATAGAATGATATGGAAGAATGAAAAGACTTCTTGGAAAGATAATGATCATTTAATCCATCATCATGCAAAGAAGAACGAAGAGGTCTTCAATTCTTGGGAAGATAATTTTGGTTTAATTTAACAAAATTTATTTCTTACTCATAGTGCTGCAATATTCCTTAAAAATATAGGTCCTCCGAGTGGCTTTGTGAAGATATCAGCAAATTATTTATTGTTAGGACAATATTCAAGATTGATTTCACCTTCATTGCCAAGTTCTCTTGGGAAATGAAATCGTAAATAAATGTGCTTTGTTCTTCCATGTAATATTGGATCCTTTGATACATAAATTGTAGAATGATTATCACAATATAATATCTTTGGATTATTTTGTTGCATTTGAGACTTTCAAGAATTTCCCGTAAACATAAAGTTTGACACCATGCTAAAAAAATGATTAACGAGGTTTTTCCAACCTCGGGCGACTGGCTCGGCCTCACGGAATTTCCCGTAAACATAAAGTTTGACACTATGCTAAAGAAGTTATGGTATGTATTCATTTTCAATAGTTGAGAGTGCTACAATTTGTTACTTCTTTGAACACCAAGAAATTACTCCACTGCCAAGGTTGAAAATATAACCAAAAGTAATTTGAGAATCATCAGTACTTCCTCCAAGATATCGTATAGGCAACAAGTTTGATAGACACATGTGACTTATAGAAGACAATTAATAGTTCCTTTAACATATTGAAAAATCCTTTTTGGCTCTTCTTAATGATTTGAATAAGTTTTTTCATAAACCTGCTAATCAAACTTACTGTGTACATAATGTCGGGTCTAGTGCTAGTGAGATACATCAAGTTCCCAATTAAGCTTCAAAATATGGTTGGATTCGCATCTTTCCTTCACCATTCTTACTTAGCTTCAAACCCATGATGCATTGAGTTGACACTAGATTTGCATTTTCCATCTTAAAGCTCTTCAGAATTTGAGTTGAATAGTGTCCTTGTGAGACAAAAAAATTTTCTCCTAATTGTTGGACATTAATGCCTAGAAAATAATGCAGCTCATCTAAATCTGTCATTTCGAACTCACTCATCATAGAGTTCTTAAAATTTGTCAATATCTCTAGATTGTTTCAAGTGAAAATTATAAGGTCGTCCACACAAAGACTCACAATTATAATATCACCTTTAGATTTTTTTATATAAAGAGTATGCTCAACAGGATATCTTTCAAAACTATATTTGATAAAATAATAATTAATTCGGCCATACCATGCATAAGGCAATTCTTTCAACCTATATAATGTCTTCTAAGCTTTTATATTTTATCTTCATCACCTTTTTTCACAAAACCTTATGGTTGTTCAAGATAAATTTTTTCTTGAAGAAAATCTTTTATGAAAGTTGATTTAACATTCATTTGTAATAATTTCCAACCATTTTTAGCAACAAGTACAATAATTAATTGAATTGTATCAAGTCTAGAAACATAAGCAAATACCTTATTGAAATCTCCACCTTCTTTCTGTTTGCATCCCTTTGCAACAAATCATGCTTTGTATTTATTGATAAAGCCATCTAGATTGGTTTTAGTCATAAAGATCCATTTCACACCAATCGTAGATTTGTATAGTGGCAAAATAGTGAGCTCCCATATACCATTTTTCTTGATGGAGCTTATTTCTTCATTCATAGCATCAACTCATTTCTTTTCTTTGATGCTAAATCATATGTGATTTGATCTTCTCCTGCAAAAAATGCAAAACAAGGCTTCATCTATCATATTTTCCTCTTTACTCTCATCATAAATATTTCTCAAACTTCTTGTTCTTCTTTTTGATGGTGATGGAGACATGTTTCTTTCTGGAATATCATGTTGTAGTGACGAAGAATCATCTTCAAATTCAAGAATTTCTCAACTTGATGAACCTGCTAAATCTGAGAAAACATAAGAAACATTTTTTATCAAAATGGGCGTCCCTGCTAATCTCAATTTTTTTTAATTTTGTATTGTAAAGCTTATAAGCTATGCTTCTTTCGCTGTATCTAATAAAAATGCACTTTTTAGGCATGTCATCAAGTTTAGTTCCTAAAGCATTAGAAATGTGTGACTACGCAAGACAACCAAAAGTTTTTAAATGAGTAACATTTAGTTTCTTTTCATACCATGCCTTATTTGGAGTAGAATTTAGTAACTTTTTTGTTAGTGATCTGTTGATTAGGTAGATGACACAAGAAGCTGCATCAGCCTAGAATTTAGCTCATAAATTTTTCTTCTTCAACATGCATCTGACCATGCCCATAATTATCCTATTTTTTCTTTTCGCGACACCATTTTGTTGCAGCGTATACCGAGCTATCAATTCATGTCTAATACCATAGTTTTGACAAAATTCTTCAAATAAAGAACATAGGAATTCACCTCCCTGGTCACTTCTCAGATATTTTATTTGATAGTCAGAAAATTTTTCCACTTGACTTTTGAAGACTCTAAAGCAAGAGAGAGCTTCTGATTTTTCTTTAACAAAATATGTCTAAGTTTTTCTAGTGTCGACAAATAATAAGAAGTATAAGTTATTTCTGAGAGATGGTATACGCATGGGCCCACAAAGATATGTGTGAATAAATTCCAATGGTGAATATGATTCCAACTTAGATTTAAATGAGAGTGTCTCTCGATATTGCTTTCCAAGATGACATTCTTCACAGACTTCACTTATCCCATCAATTTTAGGAATTCCTTGAACAATATTTTTGTTTGCTAACTCCTTTAAGATCTAAAAATTCAAGTGCCCAAAATCTGTCATGCCACAACTTAGAAATTTCTTCATTAGCAGTAAGATAACAAGCAATATTTGTAATATCAAGTTTGAGAGGAAATAAATTATTTGAGCCTAAACTGATCTTTGCCACATATTGATTTTCCTTCTTCATGGTGAAATGCTTATTAGCAAAATGAATATTAAAACCTTTTCTCAATAAAATGGCCAACACTAAGTTGATTACTCTGTAAATTGGGAACATAAAATACCTTAAACATTTTATCAATTTTTCCGGACTTTGTTTTGAAGAGATTTCTCCTATTCCTTCAATTTTGCTAGACATAGCATCTCTAATAGTTACCTACCCATCATCATATGCCAACTAGCACCACTATCCAAGTTCCAAATATTTTTAATATTTCCATCATTAGCAATCAGTAATGTTTCTGAATTTTAAGGTTTATTTTCATGTACTAAGCCAACTGAATGTTTTTTCTCCTGATATTTTTTCTAACAATTATTTATTTTATGTCCAAGCTTATGACAACAATGACATTTAATATAAAGTTTTGTATCATTGTAATTCCCACGTCCTCTTTTTCTTTGGAAATTGTAAGAAAATTATTTCTCCTCTTTTAAAGATTTTTTGTTCCCTCTTTCTTGTAACTGTTAGTAAGAAAATCTTCCACCTCTTCTTTGATTCCGATCTCTTCCACATCCACGATCAGAGTCACGACCTCCTGTGGATGTAAACTGGGATTTCAAAACTTGATTTGAAGAAGAAATAAAAGGACTTCGTTGAAGGATTCTAACCTTTCCAATCTTCCTTGCAAACATTCCAAACATTAGTGAATGATATTGTACTAATTCTTCCATAGTGACTATCACATGATTACATTTGCTTGATATGCTTCACAAGATTTTCTCTACCACCCTTTGGGTCTTCATGATTTCTCCATTTGATTCACAATAGAATTGGTTCGTGTGAAGTACTCTAAATGTTTTTCATTATCTTTCATCCTAATTTTTTAAAATCTTCTCATAGAGATGGTAAGTGTACCATTTTCACTTGGTCTTGGTAAGAATAAGTTGTTTATAGAATCTCCCATTCTCTTTGAGCACTCAGGGCTTTTGAAATCCTTTCATAAGCTAAAATTTCAAGGGTTTGATAAATAGTTTTTATATCCTTTTGCTTATTGTTTTTCAAAATATTTCTTATGGTTCAGGTAATTGATCTTCCACTACAAAAAATTCCCTAAATAACGATGTAATTTTTAAATATCTGTCGCTATTAGCGACGGATAAATTAAATCTGTCGCTAATTTAGGGTAACAAGTCAAATACCCTAAAATAGCTACAGAAAAGGTCAATGTCGTTGCTAATAACAATGGAAAAGTTAAATTCCGTCGCTAATAGCGACGGAAATGACTTGTCTGTCACTATTTTAGATTTTATTTTTCCCTTCCCTCCCTCCCCCGTCGTCGCACGTTCAGAGCGTTTTCCCCCGGCGTCTTCGTCGTCCCCGACGTCTCCTCCTCCGGCAATCCCCTCCTCCAGTCACAGGTACACAAATAGGGTAGTTCCTCCCCTCCTGCGGCCGCGCATTGCCACAGCAACCTCCTGCGATCACCGGGCGTAGCTCCCGTCGCCAGCCGCAGCCATCGCCGCCAAAGGTAATCATTTAATTATGTTAATTAATTAATTTTCTTAATTAATTATTTAGGATAATTAATTAGGATAATTTTGTATCCTAATTAATTATCATTAATTTAGATGGATAATTTTTGTTTGATTAAATTGTGTTTAATTAATTGGATACTAATTTATGATCCTAATTTGATTAAGTTGTGTTTGATTTATTTATGTTTGATTAATTTGGTAGTATCCTAATTAATTTTTCAAAGTTAGGATATTAATTTGTGTTTGATTAATCGAAAATAAAGTTGGATAATTTAGATTGTTATTTGTGGTTGACAAATCAAATTGCAAGTTAGTTTAGCTATTTTGTTATGTGTTAAAGTAGTTACGCTGAAACTTTTATATATATATATTTACATGAGTATCAATATTGAATATTTTATTGTTATTAGGATACAATATATACAAACAAGACATAGATGTATAATAGGTTAGATAATGGATTTATCCGCGAAGAATTTTTTGCTGGAGTTGAAGAATTTGTGAACTTTACAAATTGTCATCCTGAGTGTTTGAATGACGCCGAGTTAAAGTGTCCATGTAATCCACGCAGATGTAGAAATACAACTTTCCGTAATGAGGATACAATGAAAACACATATCTGTAGGTATGAGTTTGTTCCAGATTATTACAATTAGTATTGTTATGGAGAGCCGTATATATTTGAATCCATTGGACCTTGCATTGCTTCATCATCCAACTCAATTGGTCTAGAGGCATCATATATGCCTACTGATGCAAAGCAATCGATGGTTTATGATGCAATGAATGCATTTGAACAATCAAATGTAGATCAAATACCTACTCCTGAAGTTCGAAAAATGTATGACATGTTAAAGGCTAGTGAAAGAGAAGTATGGGAAGGTATTCCTTTTGGTCATTCTCAATTATCTACTATTGTAAGATTATTGAATATGAAGGCGGAATATCATTTCTCAAAACGATGTTATGAATTGATGTCAGAGTTGCTTCCAACAGATAATTGCATGACTGATAGTTTCTATAATACTAAAAATTAATTAGAGACTTGGGTTTACCAGTCGAGAAGATACATTGTTGTATCAATACTTGCATGATCTATTAGAACAAAGATAGTGAGTTGATGGAATGTAAAATGTGAAATCATCCTCGTTACAAGCATAGTAGTTATATGGTTAAGAAGAAGAAGAAAAATATTCCCTACAAAGTCATGTATTACTTCCCTTTAACTTCTAGACTACAACGCTTATATGCATCAGTAGCAACAGCAACACATATGATCTGACATCAAAACCATGGACATGAAGGAGACATAATGTGTCATCCTTGTAATTCCCCTGCATGGAAATATTTAGATTCAACATTATCTTCCTTTGCTATGGACCCACGTAATGTAAGACTTGGACTTTCTACAGATGGATTTCAGCCATTTGGAAGTTATGCATAACAATATTCATCATGGCCAATTATTTTAACACCATATAACTTACCACCATTGTAGCGACCCGCCTTCTCCTACCTTAGACGGATCGTTACTTTTCTCTACTTCTCAACTTTTATACACGACTAAAAAAAATTGCGGAAATCTTTTTTTTAAAACTTTTGAATTCATCTAAGAATGATATTCTAATTTAAGTAGTCATGCATGATACCGTATCACACTTTCCTTCTCAAAACTCGTAGTTGATACTTATTGATCAAGCCTCACCCAACTTAAACTGCCCGTACCAGTCGACTGGTGACGTAGCAGTCGACTGGTACGCCTGTAATCAGAATTACAGGTTTTCGGCTCTTGCTTCTTAAGTCCACCATTCATTCAGTTTCGAGCCATATCAAACTACGACACCATTTCTATACTCTATGTCAGTTTCCTAAACAATTTAGCCAATCAAACGAATCCATAAACTTGAATTTAGGACTTTTATGGAAGAAAATAAACTAAACAAGTTTATATAAACTTTAACAATAGAGTTTGTACCAATCTTGACTCCTATGCATTCATAACGCCAAATACATGTTCTACAACCTTGCTAATGCATTATGAAATGTGATTGCAACTTTTCTAAACATTTTTAAGCAATAAAAACTTGATTCAAAGGGAAATTGATACTATCTTGGCACAAACACCTTTTTCTCTAACAAAGTATCAATATCTCTAACTACTTACACTTCTACTCATCCAATGCAATCATAAGGATATGTATGCTAAATGAAATGACATGGAATCTTTACTCTAAGAAATTGAGCATGTAAAACTATCCAAAACTCAAATACTCTATAATCTCCATAAGCAAGAACTTGAAATTTGAATAAACTTAAACATTGCAATTCAAATAACTAAATTGTCTCGTCTCAAAGATCTCTCCATAATCAGCCACCACACACACTCTACTCAGCACCGCCTCGTCGTCTTCCTTCAGAATTGCTTGCCTTTACCTTTATCTGCAATAAGAGGAAATGCATCTATAAGCATAAAGCTTAGTAAGTACTATCTAGCTCACAAATAAAACTCGAAATATGCAAGCATGCTTCTAGATCAAACTGAACATCATATGAGATACTAATATGCTTGAAAGAAAACTAAGAACATGTATAGCTCAAAACATGCATACTCAAGCAATAATAAATCTCAATTTACTTTTCTTGGCTCAACTTGAAACTTTAGCTATTCTTTAACTTTTGAAAACTTTCTGAAACTTTAGGAAACTTTGCTAAAGCATATACTTAAAAATAGTAATCACTTGGATCCACTGAAGACGTAAGTACCATCTCATGCGCGTTCCCTAAAAGATTGGGGTAGCGAGCCACCAATCCTAATAGAGCAGACCTTGGTCTACCAGGGCCAAGACCTTGGAATTGGACACCTGGATTTCTTTAACGACGCCCTTGGACGCCGGGTACTGGTCTTAGAAAAATAAAATAGCTTTTCTTTCTTTTGTTTCTTATCTGTAAATGCCTTGGCATTTTCTGGAGCACCTTGCGTGCTAAAATCCCTAAGTCTTGACTTTTCGGGATTTCTTAAGGTCTTGGCCTTTTCTTTTCTTATCTTTATCTTCTCTTTTCTTTTCTCATAGCTTTTCTTGGTCCCTAATCTCATATAGGGCACTCAATAAAATATATAAGCATATAATGAACTAAGATCACATGCAAAAATCTTAACAAGAAGTAAATATCACTTTTAAAAACTTTTAAAGGAAATTCTCGCGGAAAAACCGCCTCTTACTGCAGGTGAGCAGTACTTACATTGATATCTTGGACTTACAACCAAGATTGACGTCTAGGACTGGGAAGAAACTTGAGATCTCGGAGAATTCTTCGCACCTACGCGTTCCTCTCGTCGCGGGGATTCCAAATATTAGAAAATCTCTTGGAGAAGAGCCTTGACCGGCCCCCTAGAGCTTGGTGTAGTTTCGCCCAGAAGAGGAGGGGTCGGCGTGAGGGTTTGGAGAGGAGAGAAAATAAAACTTCTCTCTTTAATTACCTATTTATACTTATGGGGCGGATTAACCTAACTACACCTTAAATATAGGTCTCTCCTTCCTTTGCTGTGCTTGATACCCTAGCCCAGCTGGTCGCGCGCGTTTCTGGTTTCGTGCTGGTCGCGGGTTCGAACTCCGGCTGCCCATTAAACATTTTTCCTCTTTTTCTTTTTATTTTTCTTTTTCTTTTTCCAAAAATACTAAACGGACTCGGAAAATTCCATAAAAATATTCTAAAAATCCCTAAAAATATCTAGAATATTTCTAAACCATTTCTAACTACTTTCAAGGACTTTATGAACTAAAAATGGAAATTTTGGGGCGTTACAACCATGGATGTGCATGAAAAATAAATTCATGTTTCTTACCGTGCTAATTCCAGGTCCTCATAATCCAAAAGAGAAAATAGATATATTTTTGCAAAATTTGATTGCTAAGCTAAATCATTTATGGAATATAGGTTCAGAGACGTATGACATCGCAAGTAAATCAAACTTTACAATGAATGTAACATTGTTATGGACCAGTAGTGATTTTCCCACATACTCAATGTTATCAGGATGGAGCACGTTGGAAAGTTAGCATGTCCACATTGTATGAGTCAGTCTGATGCATTTTCTTTGCCTTGCAGTGGAAAGATTTCTTGGTTTGATAATCATCGAAAAGTTTTACCTATTAATCATCCGTTCAGAAGAAATAAGAAAAATTTTAAAAGAAATGAAGTGGTTAGAAAACTACCCTCAGTTTGGATGTCAGGTGATTTAATATTAAAACTAACATGATACTAAATATTTTATTTTATAGAAGAGATATATTTGGGTGGAAAGTCAAGAGGAGGAATTCAAGAAAACCTAGAACGCCTATTGCTCCAAATTGTACAGGGGCATGCTATACAAGTGTAGAAAAAAATAGGTCTTCTGAGGTCCCTGAGACAGTTCGCGCCGCATGGAGAGAAGTCTGGGATGCTCAACATTGGAAAGATAATGCTGAAATTGTTCGATCCAATCGCAACTTGGAGCTTGCTAGCCTGAGCACCGAATCTACGAAACACACTGCTGGATCTCATTCGATTGTCCAACATGCCACTGACTTCGTAAGTTTTTATTTAGGTTATAATAAATATTTATTATGTTTTTTTGATATATTTAAATACTGTATTTTCTGTATGCAGGTTGTTGAGATGCAAAGACCTCCCACTAGTTGGGGGGTATTCAGCAAAACCCATAAGAAAAAAGATGGGTCATTTGTCAATCGACACTCCTTAACAATCAATGTATGTATATTAACTTTAGTATATTTGTTTTGACATTTTATAATGATTAATTTAATTCTTATTTCACAGGAAGCAATGACCATTAGAGTTGCAGAGGCGTCTCAGCCTGCTGTAGAGGGGGAGGGTTCACAACCTCTTCCCACCGACCAGGTGAATGACATTTATTATGATGTCGTCGGTGGAAGGAGGAAGACCGTCCTATAAGGTCTGGGCTCTCAGGCAAAAATCACATATGATCAAATGAGAGCTCCGGGGGTTAGGGGATGCCCAAGTTCCTCCTCCTCCTCCTCTAGTGAGGTTTGTCAATTGCGGGAGGAGAATGATGCTTTGTGGACTCGACTCATAACAATGAAGATGACGTGGGCTAAGAAGGACGCAGAGCTGAGGTAACTACGGTCCCGCCAGGCACACACTGAGGTGTTAGTGCGTCACATGCAAACTTTTATAGCAACCCTTTTGCCAATGTCATAGATGCCCGTCCCTCCTCATTTTGAGTCTGAGGAGATGCAGGATCCTGATGATACCCCAAATGAGTAGAGCTATTTTTATGGTATGTTATATTTTTTTCTCTACATTTACAAAATCAAATTATTATTATAATATTTGGTTTGTTATTATATGCATCACTAAATATTTCTTATTTTTTTCATTTTAATTTACAAATTCTACATTTTCAGAGTTGAATTCAGATATTGATTTGGTTGAAAGGTTTGTATATTGAATATTTTACATATTATTAAATGTTATTTACATTTTTTTATCAGTTACGATAACTAATTATGTTTTCACTAATATTGCTTTATCATTGTATTTCACTTTTATTTATATCGTTTCTCTTCTTTTATGCATGAATATTATTCCTTTTGATCCAGTTTGATGTGTTTATCTTCAACTACACTTTATGTTCATGTATGTATTTACTACTATTTTTTGGATATGGATGTGACTTTACTTTGTTCGTCACTAATTTGTCTTAATCTAGCTTTTTGGATGTGAATTTGATACATGTGTTTGGATATGAATATGATATGTGTTTCGATATGGAATTTGGATATGTATTTGATACATATGTTTGGATATGTATTAAGTATTGTTTTGTATGTGTTTGGATATGTACTCACTATTGTTTTGTATGTGTTGTATATGTCTGTGTTGTTATTTGAATGTGTATTATTTGGATATGTGTTGTGTTGTTATTTGAATATATATGTATGCATTGAATGTAAATATAGTAAGCGGAAAATTGAGGACACACAGCTGGGAATTTACTGGTTTTAGCGACGGATATTTTTCAAATCCATCGCAATTAGCGACGGAATATGTCAATATTCCGTCACTAATAGCGACGGATAATTACGATATCCGTCGCAATTTGTGACGGATAGTTATGATATCCGTCGCTAATAGAGACGGATATTTGACTTTTCGTCGATATCATTTGAAACCCTAATCCTCCATCTATCTAATAGCAACAGAATATTGACTATTCCGTCAATATTAGCGACGGATATCGTAACTATCCGTCGCTAATTACGATAAAATAGCGATGAAACTTTTTGATTCCGTCGCTATTAGACTGTAGACGGTCACCTTTTCCTGTTATTTTGCGACGGAGGTTTATTTATCCGTCGCAAATAGAGATGGATTATCTGTTTAAAATCCGTCGCTAATAGCGACGGATAGGAATGTTCCGTCGCTATCCTCGGCTACGACGGTGCGGCTGTCGACGGCGTTTTTTCCGTTGCTATTATCGTTTAGCGACGGAATAGCGAAGGAATTTATCCGTCGCAAATACTATTTTTTTTTTGTTGTGTTCCTCCTTTGATACACCTTCTTCTATAGCACTCCATAAGTCTTGTGATAAGTAACAAAAAAAAATCCACCATTGAATCGTGATCCAAGAGAAATAAAGTTTTTGATCATTGATCATAGCTTTGATACTAGTATAGCTACTCCGAGCTCAATCCTCTAAACTCTCCACTATGAACTTAATTCCCTGAGTTCTCAATTCTGAGCTCATTTCTCCAAGCTCTTCACTTTACGCTCAACTTCCCGGTCACTCCAAACTCAATTGTGAGATACATCTATTTGTGACCGGCCATTATTTCTAAAATTAATGGTCAATAATAGTTACATTTCTACAACATCATCCGTTATGATTTGGGCCACTCACACGGTCGGTTTCATAACCATTTATAGAGAGGTAAATTAGAAAACCGAGCAGGTTTATACATGGGAGAGTGTTTTTCTCGACTTGTTCAAAAATCGATCTTTATCCATTTCTACAAATATGTGATGACTAACTTGGTTATGTCCTAGGATGTCAATAATAATTACATGATTAAATTAGTGGAGGTAGTTAGAATTAATGGTATATTATGCAGAGTTTAATGACCTTGGCGACTGTGATTAATTATGATGGTTTGAATTAATTAATGATTGAATGATTGATCAATCCATAATTTCTCAAAAATTATTATCACAATTTCTATAGGATTTCTCACAATGTATACCTATAAATGTTGGTATATTGGTATGCGAAAGTATATTTGACTTACTTTCACTAGACAAGGCTAACCTCTCTAGGTTTTCATATTTTTCTATTTTACAATACTCCTTTAAATTACTTAAGCATTAAATTAAACGGACCTCGTCAGAATCACCTTACGGCACCCTTTCATGTTTGCTCTCCTACGTGCAAGTCAAGCCACACTGATCCTGGCTTAGCTCACGTGTAACTCGGCTGGCCAGTCTAGTGCTACGTCAGGATAGAGCCAGGACCGAGGGCCCCGGAGTCTAAGTAAACCGAGTGGCTCGTGTAAGCAGTCGGGCCGATATAGCCCAGCCCAGCCTATTCAAGGACATCGAGAGGCCGACCCTGACCCGGGTACACACGACATTAATGAAGGCCCAATTAGCGAGCCGAAGATTGTCCGACAAGAGGAGTTCCCGAGCCAGGGAATTCCCGAACCCCCAACCACCCGACCCTGGGCTAGGTCGGGTGGGTCGTTCTGAGCACCCCGTGTCTCGGTCATAATGGTCGTTGTTGGTGCAAGTAGCACCTGAGTCGAACTTGGGTTTTGATAATGGCAAAGGGGTTCAAGAGTTAAGATGTTATGTTGGTCTAATGTGTTCACTGAGTGTATAGAAAGAAGTCCTAGCGAAGGGCTGCTAGGCGTTGAAGACCTGGCGAAGGACTGCTAGGCACCTAGCGAAGGGCTGCTAGGAGTTGAAGACCTGGCGAAGGACTGCTAGGCACCTAGCGAAGGGCTGGTAGGAGTTGAAGACCTGGCGAAAGACTGCTAGGCACCTAGCGAAGGGCTGCTGGGCATTAAAGACCTAGTGAAGGGCTGCTAGGCACCTGGCGAAGGGTTGCTGGGCAAAAGTCCAACCGGAGGAGCCGGTTGGCAAAAGGTAAACTCTCCTGAGAGGAGTAGGTGAGGACGCATTCCCCGTCGAGGGAACAATAGGCGTCGGTTCGACCTAGGGTTCCATTTGGGAGACCCGAAGTCAGAATCAATACAGCTACAGCTGTAAAAAATCAGTAATATTCGTGCTTTGTTGTTTTTGGAACTAACCTTGAATGCAGGGACCGAGGGAATGTGTTTCTGCGGCTCAGAATGCCCCAAAGGACAGGGGCAGACAGCTAGGCTGGGTGCCCGGGAGGTCCAGGGCGCCCCAAGGTCGAAGGAAAAACAAGGAAGCAAGAGTTGCTTCGAAACTGCAGTGAGCAGGGCGCCCCGGAGGCCCCGGGCGCCCAAGGTCAAAGCAAAACATGTAATCGAAGCAAAATCAACATGAAGCCAGTGGACCATGTCAACTAGGGTGCCCCCAATGTCCCGGGTGCCCCCGTCAGCTCCAGAGACGATTCGTAGGGGATAAGCGCTGACCAAGCTTCGGATAGAGGTTCTCGGATCCGAAGGCACGTGTCAGGCGCCCCCGACGTCCCAAGCGCCCCCAGGAGCACTATAAAAGGGGCTCGACCCAAAGGCTTCAGAACAACAATTCTCAACGCCTCTAAGCTCTTCACTCAAGCGCTCTGCTCCGGAAAACACCGATCTCGAAACTCTAGCGCTGACGACGACCCTCTGCTCTAAAGTACAATCTACACCGGGTGTCGGTAACGAAAAGCGTACTTGTTTATTTACTGCAATAATTCTGTATCAAACTCTGTAAACTTTTGCGCAAATATAGAATTGCCCGCAGTAAATGGTCAAGGACCGTGGGCCTTAGAGTAGGAGCCGATCGCGACTTCGAACCAAGTAAAAGTACTTGTGTTCTCTGTGAGTTTTGTTTTAATTCCGCTGCGTATTCTCTTAGTTTTATCCGAAAATGATTTCACGATATTCACCCCCCCCTCTATCGTGTTTCTCGATCCAACAAGTGGTATCAGAGCGGGGTAGCTCAAATTGATTGGGAATTTTTCGGATTTTACGAAATCTTTTTAATTCTTTTTCGTTCGAAGTTTTTATCGTTAATCGAGGTTGGTGCAACACCACTCTATAAATTCCTTTAAATATTTTATTCCTGCACTGTTAATCCAAGATCAAGTCATGGGACAGTTTTTGTTTTTTTTTGTTTCGTTTTAGTAATTTCTAAATGGCCATGCAAGAGGGGTTCAGTACAGCCAGACCACCACTCTTCAGTGAGGAGGATTTCTCCTACTGGAAGAGTCGGATGGAAGTCCACCTGAAAACTCAGGTGGACATGTGGATTATAATCCAATCTGAACTGGAAATCCCAAGAAATGCTGAAGGTGTGCCACAACCTTACACCGAATGGGACGCCTCACTGAAAAGAAAGATCGAGGCTGATGCTAAAGCGACTCAGACACTCCAATGCGGCCTAACCAAAGAAGAGCTGAACTAGGTGGGACCATTCAACAGCGCAAAGGAACTCTGGGGTAAGTTAATTGAGTTGCACGAAGGAACCTCCGACACCCAAATCAGCAAGAGGGACCTACTACTAAACAAGCTATACACAATCAAGATGAACGACAGTGAATCTGCAGCCCAGCTCCATGCCAGCATCCAGGAGCTAATGAACGGTCTACATTCAATTGGTCACAAGGTAGAAAACCGTGACCTAATCACGCTTTCCTGAGAAATACTTTGTGGGCATCTATGGTAGATGCGTACAAAGTTTCAAGGGATCTTTCTAAAATCAAATTAGATGAGTTATTTTCTGAGCTTGAATTACATGAGCAGACTAACTGCACCCTAGCCGAGAAAGGCATTGCTTTTGTTGCAGGCAAAACAGGAAAGATGACCAAGAAGAAGCCTCAACCTGCACCCAAGTCTGACTTAGACTCAGACTCAGAAGACAACGAAGGAGATCAACCCAAGCTGGTTCGGCTAGCCTGGGACTATTACAAGGAGTTGAAAAATCAGACCAACAGAAGGAAAGCCAACCGAAGAAAGGAAGAGCCAGCTGAACCTTCAAATGAAAAGACCAAACCAAATGTGATCTGCTACGAATGCAAAAAGAAGGGTCATTACAAGACGGAATGCCCCAATCTGAAGGAGATAAAGAAGATAAGAATGAAGAAGGCCCTTCAAGCAACGTGGGACGAGTCTTCCTCCGAAGAAGAAGAAGAGGCCCCACAGTTGAACCTTCTCGCCCTGTCTGCTTCGGAAGAAATCGAGACCGAATCAGAATCGGAGCTGGATGACAGGAAGCTTACATTTTCGGAGGACGACAAAATCACTGTAAGTGGATTTTCTAAAATTCAATTATCAGAATTAATTGCTTACCTTTCTCGCGACTTGGCGAAAGCCAAAATCCGAGTCGAATCCCTTCGACAGGAAGTAAAACTCCTGAAACAGGGAGCTGACTCTAGATCCTTAACTGAGAAGGTTCAAGAAGGAACTTCTACTCAAGTTGAAAAACTTGAGAAGGAGAACTCCTTCTTGAAAACTCAAGTAAAGGACCTTAGAGAAGTCTTGGAATGTTTCACTTCGGATTCCAAGGGTCTTGACATGATCCTTTGAAAATAGAAGTCCGTTCTAAATCGATTCGGATTAGGGTATCGAACCAAGGCTAGACAAATGCCATATTATGCTGTACTGAATCAGTATAGACCCAAAATTCAGGCATGGGTACACAAACTGTGCCTGAACAACCAAGTTGGACCAAATCAGTATTGGATCCCCAAGGACAAGATTCATATCTTGCCTAATCATTACAGTGGCTTTAGTCCAGGGGAAGCCAACTTAAAAATCATTTTTATAGTTAAATGAATTTCTTTTCTTGTTTTAAATTGCATGATTGCTTGTCTATTTATTTTTTGCAATTTACCATGCTTAGACCTAGGACTGGTTAGACTAAGGACTAAACCAATTAACTGAAATTTGAACAATATAGTATTGGGTGACGGTGACATGATAGTACGTTAGGGAAGCCTTTTCTAATAAGGTCAAGTATATACTACTTGGTCTCTTTAGACTGGTGAAACTAGCCGAAGCTACCGATCCAAAACCCAAGCTAGTTAGACCAGAATTCCTCAAAAAGTAACCTTGAAAATGAAATTTCACTAAAAGGCTTTGTCAAGGAAAGGGTTGATGATCCAATAAGGCTGCGACCAAAGAAGGCCTTATGCCTCTCCAAGACCTAGAAGCCAATTTTTGAAATTCAAATTCAATTTACTCTTTGTCAAATTCGAATCTAACACAAAGTTTCAGTTAATCTTAGATTCAAATATTCTTTTTCAAAATAAATTCAAAACTAATTATTTTCAAAATTAATTTAACTTTTCAAAATTAATCATATTCTTTCAAAATAAAATCTTTACTTCTAATTAAACCTGTCTCACAAAACCCATAAGGTTAACATGATTGAAAACTATAGACCGGGTGAGATGGTTAGATTTAACTTAACTAAATTCATCTGATCCCTGTACTTATGTCAAGTACAAACATTAAATCTTGTAATTCAGAACTCAGTTAACTTGATTGTTGCTTGGTCGAACTGGTCAAAATAGTCAAACCTGATCAACAATCAAAACTGGTCAAAATAGTCAAAACAGGTCAAACAGTCAAACAGTCAAACTGATCAAACCTTGGTCAGCTTGGCCACCTGTGACCATTTGGGCGCCCCAAACTTTCTCTTCAACAGCAAAAGCTGCCACTGCCTCCTGACCAGGGCACCCAGGTCCTTACGGGCATCCCCAGGACTAGGTCAAGGCAGGAAAGTTGCCATTGCCTCCTGACCAGGGCGCCCAGGTCTTTACGGGCGCCCCCAGGACCAGGTCAAGGCAGGAAAGCTGCCAAAGTCACCTGCCTTCTGACCAGGGTGCCCTCAACCTCCAGGGCGCCCTCCGACCGAGTTCTATATAAAGTCCCCGAAACCACCTTCCTTTGCCACACCAAAAATGAACCTCTTCTCTAACTCTTCTCCTCCTAAGGTGCCCGAATGACCCTCTCGTATCCTCAAACGCACCACTGCAACCATGCCTCCTCGGATGACTGCGCGGTATCAATTTTTCATGCATTTGTAATTAATTCCTTCTTATTTTGCTAAATGCATGTTACTTGTTATTACTTTTAGAAAACGCCGAACTACTCAATCCAACCTCGGGCCCGAGCCTAGCCCTGACCCTAGGTTTCCGACCCTACAACTAATGGATAAGTTTGCTAGGACAACCTATAAACCCATCAAGACAAGCTGCTTGAATAGACAGTTTTTCACTCAATCCTGTCCATTAGCTATGGACGTAATCAATTTTTACCAACTTGATCGACTTGTTTTCTGCACTCATCCTATAAATACTACCCTATGTGTAGAATTTTACAACAACTTAGTAAGACAAGATGATCTCAGCTATATCACCATTGTACAAGGAATGCCTTTGACTATCACGCCTATATTGTTTAACAGATTCCTTGGACTGCGAACTTCCTAGCCCACCTTCTATTGTTACCCTCCTAGAGATCCTCCCTTTGCTCCTCCCTACTCGCATATAGATCTACATACCCTCTATTCATACTTCTATAGAACTGCCCAAAACCCCCTGGTTAGTCGGTTTCAATCAGTAGATCTACAAGTCTAGGACTACGCTCTTTATAGAGTACTGGTCCACTACATTCTTCCCTTGTCCACTAGGGACGTCGCGACCATGCGACCATTTCATACCTTCCTGCTGTATGCCTTGATCCACCACTTAGACATAGACATTGGACTTCATATATACCACACCATTCTACATGCGTCCAGTGTTACTACCCAGGGTCTGGTACGCACCCCTTACTGCCACATTATCACTTCTCTTCTTCATCATTATGGTCGCGATATTACCGACGGAGAGATGACCTCGATGACTGATTTTGACGAGATTGGGTTTAGAAACTTTTCCCTAGCGGGCATAGATGTCTCGGGTACCGGGGTGTTATCATGGAGACGTTAGCGAGCCAGAGTCCAGATCAATTCCGGTGAGGAGGTAGAGGTCGACGTCATAGAGCTCGCTGCCGAGATCCGAGAGCAGATGGACGAGCCCCCACCACCGACGCTAGACGAGAGAGTGACACGACTTGAGACAGAGATTCATAGCCTTCGAGAGGAAGAAGAAGCCCACTATATCGAGATAGTCTACGCGATTCGGGCAGAGCATGATGTAAACCGAGCTTACCATAACGAGCACATGGAAGCTATTCGAGCCGACCGCCAGACGAGAGATGCACACCACACTGAGTACATGGATGCTCTCCGAGCCGAGCATGAAGCAAATCAGGGCCGACATGATGAGATGATGTCGTGGTTCCAAAACTAGTAGCCCGGTCCATTCTTCCCTCCGGACCCCTCCTCTTAGACTCCAGATGACTTCAGTTGACTTATTGTACTATTGACTGATGTTTGACTTGTGGTTTGACTGTACTAGTCCTTGCTTTGACCAGTTGACTTATCCAGTTGCTAGTTGCTTTCTTGATTATCTGATTCTTAGGGTTGTGCTTGGTAGAATAGGACTACTCTAATTATGTTTTTCAAAAACTGTTTTATTTTTTTTTGCAAAATCAATTCTTTAGCTTATTTTGTTATTTAAAATGATTTTTTTCAACTTAGTTTTTTAATAAAATTACCCCTTTCAAAAACTAGGGCTTTTTGCAAAATGGATATAGCCTAGGCCCTAACCCTAGAATTGCATGCACCTATAGATCTAGAAGCCAGCATCTCACAAGCACCTTAGGGTACTTTTGATTGATAACCTAGAATGGGTTGAGATGCTTAGGTATTTGCCTTGATTCAAGATGCTTTAAGTCAGTGCATCTGCAGTAATTGGGGCATTAAATACCAATTAATCAGTAATCAGGTTAAGTGTCAAGCTTAGAAAATCTAACTTGAACAGATCACTTAACTTGACTAACCCTAGCGAAAGCTACTATTTATAACAGTCGGTAAGTAGCTAATTGGGTTAGACAGGACCCGAAAGAGAAAATTCAAATTGATTTGGTCCAGTTTATACTTTGAATTGGTTCAGTACAGCACCTTATTTCTATTACTAAGCATGTTTTTGCTATATTGTTTTTTTATATATATGGCAAAGGGGGAGAGATTGGAAGGAGAGAAAAGAAGGTTTTTAAATTTTTTTTTCAATTTTCAAAACTTTATCTCCTTTTTCAAAAAGTAAAATTCCTTAAGTCAATTGCCTTTTGTTTTTCAAAAATTATTTTCAAAAATTAAGTCTAAGCACTTGACTTAAATTACTTTTAAAATCTTCTAAGTACTTGACTTAAATTATTTTCAAAACTTTAGTCTAAGAACTTAACTTAAATTGCTTTTAAAATCTTCTAAGTACTTGACTTAAATTATTTTCAAAACTTTAGTCTAAGAACTTGACTTAATTTTGCTTTTAAAATCTTCTAAGTACTTGACTTAAACTATTTTTGAAATTCCTCTAAGTACTTACTTTAAATTTCTCTGATAGAAAAGTTTCCAAGTATTAAATTCAAAATTTCATTGAAAACCTTCTAAAGTGCTAAAGAGGATGGAAAATTCTTTTACAACTCAAAATATTGTTTGAAAAATGTTTTCTAACTTAAACTTTTTTGAAAATTTTCTAAGTATTGAAAAACCGTTTCCCTTTTAGACTTAGAAACTTTTTCAAACCCCACGAACTTTTGAAAAACCTAGGGGGAGATTCCTTCCAGGGGGAGGAAATTAAAATTGGCATTTTACCTGCTTTATGTTTAACTTAACTTTTGAACCAGGGTTGCCATAAATCAAAAAGGGGGAGATTGTTGGTGCACGCAGCACCTGAGTCGAACCTAGGTTTTGATAATGGCAAAGGGGTTTAAGAGTTAAGATGTTATGTTGGTCTAATGTGTTCACTGAGTGTGCAGAAAGAAGTCCTAGCGAAGGGTTGCTAGGAATTGAAGACCTGGCGAAGGACTGCTAGGCACCTAGGGAAGGACTGCTAGGAGTTGAAGACCTGGCGAAGAACTGCTAGGCACCTAGCGAAGGGCTTCTAGGAGTTGAAGACCTGGAGAAGGACTGCTAGGCACCTAGCGAAGGGCTGCTAGGAGTTGAAGACCTAGCGAAGGACTGCTAGGCACCTAGCGAAGGGCTGCTAGGCATTGAAGACCTAGCGAAGGGCTACTAGGCACCTGACAAAGGGCTGCTGGGCAAAAGTCCAACCGGAGGAGCCGATTGACAAAAGGTAAACTCTCCTGAGAGGAGTAGGTGAGGACGCGTTCCCCGTCGAGGGAACAGTAGGCGTCGGTTCGACCTAGGGTTCCATTTGGGAAACCCGAAGTCAGAACCAAGATAGCTACGGCTGTAAAAAATCACTAATATTCGTGCTTTGTTGTTTTTGGAACTAACCTTGAATGCAGGGACCGAGGGAATGTGCTTCTGCGGCTCAGAACGCCCCAAAGGAGAGGGGCAGGCAGCTGGGCTAGGCGCCCGGGAGGTCTAGGGCGCCCCAAGGTCGAAGGAAAAATAAGGAAGCAAGAGTTCTTCGAAACTGCAGTGAGCAGGGTGCCCCGGAGGCCCCTGGAGCCCAAGGTCAAAGAAAAACTTGTAATCGAAGCAAAATCAGCATGAAGCCAGCGGACCATGTTAACCAGGGCACCCCCAACGTCCCGGGCACCCCCGTCAGCTCCAGAGCCGATTCATAGGGGATAAGCGCTGACCAAGCTTCGGATAGAGGTTCTCGGATCTGAAGGCACGTGTTAGGCGCCCCCGACGTCCCAGGCGCCCCAAGGAGCACTATAAAAGGGGCTCGACCCCAAGGCTTCAGAACAACAATTTTCCAACGCCTCTAAGCTCTTCGTTCAAGCGCTCTACTCCGGAAAACTCCGATCTCAAGACTCTAGCGCCGACTACGACCCTCTGCTCCGATGTACAATCTACACCGGGCGTCGGTAATGAAAAGCGTAATTGTTTATTTACTGTAATAATTCTGTATCAAACTCTATAAACTTTTGCACAAATATAGAATTGCGCACAGTAAACGGTCAAGGACCGTGGGCCTTGGAGTAGGAGCCGACCGTGACTCTGAACCAAGTAAAAGTACTTGTGTTCTATGTGAGTTTTGTTTTAATTCCACTGTGTATTCTCTTAGTTTTATCCGAAAATGATTTCACGATATTCCCCCCCCCCCTCTATCGTTTTTCTTGATCCAACAGCCGTAGGGCCGGAGTCCGCTCAGCATCGCCGATCGGGGCCCCCATGAGAGAATTGTCGCAACCCTTAGGAACACCTACCTTCTAACACAACATTAACAAGGACGGTACAGAGTCGAAGCAGGCCTAACGACGTTCGTGCCCGAATCGCAAGTGTCTCGCTGACACGATGATCCTCCTGCCATACCCTCGTACTCCATACCATGACCACCTATGCTTGTGTCAGACCGAGTGGCGCCGAACGGTGCTCGCCAACGGGCTGACAGCGCCCCTTGCCTTAATCCAGTATGCGACACCTTACCCTGCCACTGCACCTTACTTTGTCCTCCTATACGACAAAAGGTGGCAGGCCGGGCAGAAGCTGTTAGCTCCCTGATAACATTCATTTTGTTGATTAAATTAGGCCCTCAAATCCACGTTTTGATCCACTTTCATATGTCTAAGTTTGCATTTATATTAGGTTTCATGGATTGTCTCCATGTTACCTTAAAATTAAATTCTTTCTATATTTAAGATGGTTTGGCACTAAAATTGAATATCATTTTGTAGGTTTCAAATGATCATGGACCTGGATCAGATTGGGTCAAACTTGAGTCAGAATTGGACTCGGATCAAAGGGATCAAGCATCGGATTAACATGGGTCGTCCATTCAAGAGAACGGTTAGATCTAATCCATCTGCCAACTTCTGGTCGATCCAAGCTCAAGTTAGACTTAATCAAGTTAATGGATCATGATTTGAAAGTTTGAGACAGATCAGAGTTAATTCAGTCGTTGGATCAAGCACTAGAGGATCTAGGCCGTCCATTCAAGAGAAGGGAGGATCTGAGCCATCCGCCACAGATATGATTAATCCGAGCTAAGGAGCAGCAGATCAGAGCCCTTGATCAAGATCTGTGAGGTTTGGTTCAGATCGGACTTGATCCGACCATTGGATGAGTCCGAAACAATCACAGCCGTCCATGTTTTCAGTTGGGAATTTAAATCAAAACTTCTCCGTGCTTCGTCGTCGTTGCGAATTCTCTGCTCCAGTTCTTCATTGTTCTTCTTCGCTTCTTCTCCATTGTTGCACGCGGCCACTCCAGATCCAGATCTCTTCAAGGTTTCGAATCATCAAGGTTTACTCTCCATGAGAACTGCTACAAATCTGTTGCTGCCAAGCTCTGGTGAGGGTCTCGGCAAGTTCTGCTCCGACCCGATCTATTCTCACTCGATCACTGTCTTCACCGATTGGAACCTTCACCGTGTTCGTACGGAGGGGTTCTCTGCATGGCACTGGGAGTTTCTGAGCTGGAGTTGCACCAGCTGATCGAGGAGGAAGGAAAGGGTGGAAGATTTCAGCCAGTACACTAATTGCCGCAAATTGATCGAAGGAGTTGATCTTGCAGATTTTCGAGCTTGGGGGTTCTTGGATCGATTCTTGTGTGACGGCAAGAAGCAAACCTTGGTGACGAATCTGATCTGGAGTCAGTAGTTGTTAGATTTCATTTCTAAATTGTTTCAATTGTTTCTGAATTCTATTCTTAGTTCTGTATTAGTTTGTTTTCAACTACTGATCGGTCCGCTCGACCGATCCAGATAGCTACTAATCGGTCTGTCAATCGATCAGGCTTGTACCTGATCGGTCAGTCGACCGATCAGGAGATTTACTGCACAAAATTACTCTGTTTCAGTTTTCAGTTTGCTTCAATTCTTTATTTCCAAATTTAGATTCAGTTTAGTTTCATCTCTGCAATAGATATCAATTTTATATTTCCGATTTCAAATTGTCTTGTTCAATTTTCCTAGTGTTTAAGTTCAATTCTTGCAATACCTAGTTTAACTCTACTTAGTTAAGTCAATTCCATTTCAAATTTTACTCTCCTTCTTACTTGCAAAACAAACCCCTATTTTATCTCGAAAACCCAAATCATTTGACGACATATAATTCTCAAGTTTGATTCAAACACTCACAACTAGTCCTTGGAAAAATACGACCTGAGGCCCCTATTTTACATTTAATCTTGCTAACAAGGATTTTCAATTATAAATTCTAAATTTGAGGCTCACTTGTGACACCTATTCGAGACCCATCAAATTTTTGGCACCGTTGCCGGGGAACCTAGTTGAGTTTGTTTGATTTTAGCTTGTGTGCTTAATTTCATATCTCGTGATCCATTTGTGTGCTTATTTCTATATTTTGTGATCCATTTTATTTGTTTCAATCTTCTGTATACATTTGCTGCGATTTTTGTTTTTGTGTATGACCAGATCTGCAGGTGGTATTCTTGAAGAATTTGATCCTGAAATTGAGAGAACTTTCAGAGTCAGGAGGAATCAAATTGGTGTTTTAGAGGCGATTGATATTCTTCCTACTCAGTCTATTGCTATTCATTCAGTTGATCCTATGGCAGACCACCAGAAAACTATGAAGGAACTAGTAGCACCAGATGATGCTTTTTAGTACTCCTGCATTGCCTATCCAGAGCTCACTGGAGATTTTGAGTTAAGATCAGGACTCATCCATTTATTGCCCAAATTTCAAGGTCAGTCTGGGGAGGATCCCAACAGACACTTACATGAATTTCACGTAGTCTGCTCCACCATGAAGCCTCAGGGGATTTCAGAAGAGGATATTAAGCTAAGAGCATTTCCATTCTCCCTGACTGGAGCAGCTAAGGATTGGTTTTACTACCTACCTACTGGGCACGTTTCTAGCTAGATTTCTATAAAAAAGCATTTTTAGAGAAGTATTTTCTAGCCTCTAGAACAGCAATCATCAAAAAGAGTATCTGTGGAATACAGCAAGTAGTGGGAGAGACTCTGTATGATTATTAGGAAAGGTTCAACAAACTTTACTCTAGTTGCCCACAGCACCAGATCAGTGAGCAGCTACTTATTCAGTACTTCTACGAGGGTCTACTCCAGATGGATAGGATTATGATTGACGCTGCAGCTGGAGGTGCCCTAGTGAACAAAACACCAGATCAAGCTAGGGAGTTGATTTCAAACATGTCAGAGAACTCACAACAGTTTGGGAGTAGAGCTTTATCCACCAGAGGAGTAAATGAAGTTCAGATGGTATCTAATGAGAAAAAGGAAATCAAGAATTATTTGATGGAGCTCACTTCCCTAGTGAAGCAAATGACTCTAAACAATGTGAGCCAAAATCATAATTTCTCAGTACCTCCACCTTCAAGCCAAGTGATGAGGTTATGTAGTATTTGCTTAAGCCAAGATCACAATTCGAATTTATGTCCTAACCTCCAACAAGATGAGACACTAGCGGCTTTGACTAGAGGACAATTTCAAGCCAAAAACAATCCCTACTCATCTACTTATAATCCGGGTTGGAGGGATCATCCAAACTTTAAGTATGACACCTCTTTTTGTCAACAAAACCCATCACAACAACCCTATCAACAGCCCCAACCGAATTTCCAGCAAGCTCAGCAAGGACAACAACAATTTCAGGAACCCTATCAACAAAATCTGCTACCTTTCCAAGGAAATCAGCAAGGGTTTCAAGGTAATCTGAATTATCAGCAAGGAAATCCGTTTTCACAGCAGGGATTTCAACCATTCAATCAAAATTTTCAGCCCTCAAATCAGAATTTCCAGCCCACACAATTTCAGCCCTCACCACAACAATTTCAACCTCAACTTCAAAATTTTCAGAGTTTCAATTCTTAGTAATTTTAGCCAAGTTCCCAGCCTAATTTTCAACAATTCCATCAGCCATTTCAACCCTATAATCAGCCCCAACAACCCTACTTTCAAGGTTCACAACAAGTTCAACAATTTCAGCAACCTCAATCTTCATTTCAAGGTCAATCAAAGACTCATGCTAACCAAGGGGGCTATGGAGGTTCTAGTGGGGGAAATGCTCAACAACAGAGGCTAGAGGAGATGTTACAATAACTCTTGCAACAACAATGCCAACAAAGAAATGATCCCAACTTACAAAATATTGAGAGACAAATTGGACAATTGACTAGTGGGATGAATCAAATGCAAGCCCAAGGATCAAGTCAACTACCTTCTCAAGCTACTTCCAATTCAAAGGGAAACGTTAGTGCCATCACTTTGAGGAGTGGGAAGGTGGCTTCAACTCCAAATGGTCCAAGGGCTGATTTTTCGAAAAACAGGATGTAGGACCGGTTTCGTCGATAGAGGGGGAGGTGAATATCGACCGTTAAAATCTCTCGCGTAAACTTCGTAGAAAACTTGGATCATTCTAGACTTAGAACGTTAGTAGAACAGCGAAAAAGTAAAACAGAAAAAGAAAAACAATACAGCAGACACGTAGGATTTATTTACTTGGTTCTCGACCCCCCTAGGTCAGTACGTCCAAGGCCTATGTACTCGGCGTGAGTCCACTATTGGTCTCCTTTCCGGAATTTCCGGAGGCGGAGAAAACCCGTCTTACAGTTGATAGTTGCAAGCAATAATATCGAAAATTAAGTGCGGAATTAAATAACAGTAAATCGAACAAAACAAAGTCTGAAGCTCGGCCGATCTGGACCTCTGAAGTGCCGCGCACTTCCTTCTGGAGCCTCCCGGTCGTAGAGCCTCATCTTTAGCGCGTTGTCGTTGGTCAGAATGATCAGAATAGCACTTGGCAGTTGTGTTAGAAGTAGAGGGGTCGAAGCCCCTTTATATACTGCTCCTGGGGGCGCCCTGGACGTCGGGGGCGCCCCTATAAACTCGGTCAAGCCTTATCCCCGCGCCGACCTCGCTGCGGCTGATAAAACTTTTGACCAGGGCGCCTGGGACCTCCCGGGCGCCTGAGTGAAGGCTTATCCTGTGTTTCGACCTTGAAACAGCAAAACAACTTTCAACTTGGGCGCCTCGGACCTCCCGGGCGCCCTGCTTGAAGCCTATTCTGCTTACCACACGAAACTGCCACTTTTCTTCTTTAACTTGGGTGCCCCCATCATACTGGGTGCTTGGCTTCAATGTTTTAGCCCAAAAACTGGGGTTTACACTCTGATCTGGGCACCCCCATCAGTGGGGGCGCCTGGGTTGGTTGCTTTCCAACCTTCCGCCTGCTTTGTCTTCGGTTCTTGATACCTGCAAGATACACAAACACAAAGCACATATACATACAATATTAGTCTTAAGAACTTGGTTCAGACTTCGGATTTCCACGAAACCCTAGGTCGAACCAACGCAAGTTCCCACCCCCGAGAATGCGCCTTTCACCTACTCCTTTCAGGAAATGGTTGCCACCCAGTCCTTCGGGTGGACTTTTGCTTAGCTTCCGATACTTCTGGACCTCGAGACGCCCGAACCCTGACCCGTCTCTACTTCTGTCCTTAGTCATCGCTTAGCTATGTTGCTCAGTCCCTCGGACCAAGACTTCGTGCCCAAACCCTAGGTCCAGGACTTAGGTGCCCAACCCTCGGCCAGGTCTTCGTGCCCAATTCCCCGAACCAGGACTTCGATGCCCAACCCTCGGCAAGGTCTTCTTGCCCAGTCCTCGACCAGGACTTAGTGCCCACCTTCCGAGCAGGTCTTCGGTGCCCAGCCCTTTGCCAGGACTTAGTGCCCACCTTCCGAGCAGGTCTTAGTGCCCAGCTTCACTCACCAGGTCTTAGTGCCTAGGTTAACTAGGATTTTTCTTCCACTTAGGTTACTCCTCCTTTGCTCCCCTTTGTCTGTTCAATGTATCACTGACTTAAGTGTATTGTCAAACATTAAAACACTTAGAGGAGAACATCATTGATGCAACTTGCACCAACAGTCTCCCCCTTTTTGATGTTTGACAATAACTTAAGTTAGATTGGTTTAAAGGGCTAAACTTTAACTCTTGGGATCAAAATTTAAAAACTGATCTAAGTTTTGAAAATCCATTTTTGTTCCTCTAGGGAAAAATAGGAAAAAAAATTCTAACTTTCACTCCCCTTTGTTGAAAAATATTTCTAACTTAAGGCGCATCTCTCCCCCTTTGTCACACATAAAAAAAAATCAAGAATTCTTGCACCAACAATGACAACATTTTGTTCTTTTGAAAATACTTAGTATAAATTTTTGAAAGCATAATAATACTAAGTACTTAAATTTCTAGAACAAATCCATTTTGAGTTTTGAAAAATGCAAGTATTTTTGAAAAATATTAGAGCTTTGAAAAATATAATTAATTTTTGAACAGTATTATGCATTTTGAAAACATAAGTAATTTTTGAACAGTATTATGCATTTTGAAAAATATAAGTAATGTTTGAAAGATGTTTTGCAATTATAAGTACTGTTTGAAAAGTGTTAGACTTTGAAAAATATAAGTACCCCCATTTTTTTTCAAAAAAATTATTAGGCTTTGAAAAATGTAAATCCCTTTTTGAAAAGATATTATGTATAATATTTTACTTGACTTGGTCTATCTTCCAGTCTGACACAATCCTAGGAAACCTTGTTGACTACAAGGACATTTTCCTAAGTGTCCTGGAAAATTTTCCAAACTCAAGAAAATATTTTTTTTTGAACAGAATTTAAAAAAAACAATGATAGTACTTTGAAAATATATGTAAGTATATTTTGAAAGTCTGACTATTTATGTTTTCAACAGTATTTTGAAAATGTAGTGCACGAAAACATATTCTTTAAAATGTTTAATAATTCTTTTAGTTTAACCTCCCCCTAAACTTGACCTAGTCCTAGAAAGCTTGTTGACCACAAGTACTCTTCCTCTGAGTCTTTAGGGTTTGGTTTAGACCCAATGAATTATTTCATAATTTAAAAAAAATTGAAAAGTCCTTATTAGAGAATTTTCTTTTGATTTAGACTCCCCCTAAATTCGACACATCCTTGGAGCCCTTGTAGATCATTAAGTGGACCTTCCTCTGTGTCTTTAAGGTGTATCAAAATCAAATGAATGATAATTTTTAGGTAGATAAATTTTGAAACCACAATTTGGAAAGACGATAATTTTTAAAGTATAAGCCTTTTTGAAAACATATGTGATAGAAATTGAGGCGCAGTTTTCGAAAAGTCTTTTCAAATAATAGAATTTTTTTAAAAAGAGTGAAACCACTCCCCTTGTACCCAACATCGTTTGACTCTATCTAAGTGCCTTAAGGAACTTTAGTGTTGTCCTAAGAGGCTTGTGTCTAATTGTGTGAGTCAAACAATTTTTGAAAATGATATAATTTTTTGAAAACATATATATTCAACTAGACAAGCATGAATCCCATACGAACATTATTATGTTGAAGCTCTATTTTGAAAATATATTTTTAGAAAAATATTCTAACAATTTTGAAAATAGTTTTGAAACATGCTCATCAATTTCTTAGTCCTTAACATCTCACCCATTCTAGGTGTCTCAATACAGCAAGCATGGTTGCCTTATGGGTGTATTGTGAGATGCTAGAATCATTTTTCTTAATTTATTATCAAATCTAAGATTTGATTGAAACTTGTGTTAAATTCAAATCTAGCAATAGTAAAGTGAATTTGATTTTCAATAATTGGCTTCCAGGTCATGGCGAGGCACTAGGCCTTCTTTGGCCGTAGCCTTATTGGATCATCAACCTTTTCCTTGACAAAACCTTTTATAGAAAATTCATCTTCAAGTTACTTCTTGAAATATTTTGGTTTAACTAGTTTGGGTGTTGGATCGGTAGCTTCGGCTAGTTCCCTCAAGATGGCTTTCCTAATGTACTATCATCTCACCTCCACCCAATACTAGGTTGTTTAAGTTTCAAGTAATCTTTTTCCTATAATCATTCTAATTTATGCACAAAATTAAATATGAATGACATGTCATATATTTAAAAGAAAATAACAGATGCATGTCCATGGCATTAATGCATGATTCAAACAAGTCCAAAGCATTTTAGTTACGTTTCTAAAGATGTATCAAATTCCCGATTTGATACATGTCGTGTGAACCCACGAATATGTCAACCCACTTTGACATATTTAGTTTTATTAAATTTATTGTTGCAATTTGGGTAGGATTTTATTTAATTTGAGTTTAAGTTATTTACGAGTTAAAAAAATATTACTTAAGGTTACGGATTAATTAATATAAGAATTAATTAATGATTAATTAAAGATAAATTTGAATTTGAGTTAAGATTTAATTATTTTGAATTAATTGATATTGAATTAATTTTAATTAATTTAGATTTGAATTAAATAAGATTTAATTGAATTAATTTAAGTTTTAATTTAATTAAGATTGAATTAAATTACTTTAAGTTCGAATTTAATTTAATTTGAATTTAATTTAATTAGGATTTAACTTGAATTTAATTTAATTTGAATTTAATTTAATTTGAATTTATTTATCTTTGAATTAAGATTTAATTAGGATTTAATTCGAATTTAATTTAATTTAATTAGGATTTAATTTGAATTTAATTTAATTAGGATTTAATTTGAATTTAATTTAATTTGAATTTAATTTGATTAGGATTTAATTTGAATTTAATTTAATTTGACTTTAATTTAATTAAGATTTAATTTAATTTGAATTTAATTTAATTTAGATTTAATTTAATTTTTTATTTAATTTAATTAAGATTTAATTTAGTTTGAATTTAATTTAATTAAGATTTAAGTTAATTTGAATTTAATTATATTTTAATTAAGATTTAATTTAATTTGAATTTAATATAATTAAGATTTAATTTAATTAAGATTTAATTTAATTTGAATTTAATTTAGTTAAGATTTAATTTAATTTGAATTTAATTTAATTAAGATTTAATTTAATTTGAATTTAATTTAATTAAGACTTAATTTAATTTGAATTTAATTTAATTAAGACTTAATTTAATTTGAATTTAATTTAATTAAGACTTAATTTAATTTGAATTTAATTTAATTAAGATTTAATTTAATTTGAATTTAATTTAATTATGATTTAATTTAATTTGAATTTAATTTAATTAAGATTTAAATTAATTTGAACTTAATTTAATTATGATTTAAATTAATTTGAACTTAATTTAATTAAGACGTAAATTAATTTGAATTTAATTTAATTATGATTTAATTTAATTTGAATTTAATTTAATTAAGACTTAATTTAATTTGAATTTAATTTAATTAAGATTTAATTTAATTTGAATTTAATTTAATTAAGATTTAATTTAATTTGAATATAATTTAATTATAATTTAATTAAGATTTGGCTAATTAAGGTTGAAATGATTAATTAATAGTTATGGGTTTAAGTTCATCATTTTCATTATTTAAAAAATCTCTGCTTCATCTTTATCTATCTTTTCAAATTTTTCTAACAATTCGGATTTGTTTGAACCTTTGTGAACTTTATTTACTATGACCTTTATCTTAGATAGTTTCATATCCTCCTCATCCTCAAAATTACATCTTTCAGTATCCTCAAAGTAGGAGGAGTAATTTGGGCCACTAGTTAAAGTTTTGTAATAACTTTCAAGATTATCTATAGTTAAGTTATTATCTAGGTGAATTTCACCTTCAAAATTATCTTCAGAGATAATATCTTCAGAATTAACTTCTGGATTATTTTTAGAATTTTCAAATTCGAATTCAGAGTTATACAACGGATTTTTAAATTTGAATTCATAATTATCTAAAGGATTTTCAAATTTAGAATTATCCTTAAGATATTTTAATTCAGATTTATCCTTAAGATTTTTGAATTCAAATTTATTCTTAAGTTTTTCAAATTTAAATTCGGATTTATCTTTAGGATTTTCAAATTTGAATTCGGGATTATCTTTAGGATTTTCAAATTTTAATTCAGGATTATTCTTAGGATTTTCAAATTTGAATTCGGGATTATCTTTAGGATTTTCAAATTTTAATTCGGGATTATCTGAAGTAAAATTCAGATTAATTCCAGAATTAATTTCCGAATTAACTTTGAAAATTATCGAGTTAACATTACGGATTAAAGTGTTGATTTCTGATATTTTTGAATTATTTACTTTTTCTAAATGATTATGCAAAAAATCTATTTGACTGTGTAATATTTCTAATTTATCAAAAAAAATGCCTACATTATTTACATAAGCTAGTGCAGGAATTTTGAAACTTTTCGGAACGTAAATTTTACGTACCTTTGTCGGACATTTGTTCTTGTAGTGTCCGTATTTTCCGCACTTGAAGCATTGTACGTGATCCTTGTTTTTCCGGACTCCTGGCGCTGGAGCCCCCTTTGCCGCCGGTGGTGTAGACCGAGTCTTATGAGTAGGGCACTGATTTTTATAGTGCCCTCTCTCCCTGCACGTGAAACAAATAATATGGAACTTAAAAATAGACATTAAAAAATTATACCTGATTCACCCCTAGGCTCCCCCTCAACTCCTGGCATCATTGCTCCGTCGGCGGTTAGTCCGGTGAAGAGCAACCTGGCTCTGATACAAATTGTAGGACCGGTAGCGTCGATAGAGGGGGGGGTGAATATCGACCGTTAAAATCTCTCGCGTAAACTTCATAGAAAACTTGGATCGTTCTAGACTTAGAACGTTAGTAGCACAGCGGAAAAGTAAAACAAAAAAAGAAAAATAATACAGCAGACATGCAGGATTTATTTACTTGGTTCTCGACCCCCCTGGGTCAGTACGTTCAAGGCCTATGTACTCGGCGTGAGTCCACTATTGGTCTCCTTTCCGAAATTTCTGGAGGCAGAGAAAACCCGTCTTACAGTTGATAGTTACAAGCAATAATATCGAAAATTAAGTGCGGAATTAAATAACAGCAAACCGAACAAAACAAAGTCTGAAGCTCGGCCGATCTGGACCTCCGAAGTGCCGCGCACTTCCTCCTAGAGCCTCCCGGTCGTAGAGCCTCGTCTTTACCGCGTTGTCGTCGCTCAAAATGATCAGAATAGCACTTGGCAGTTGTGTTAGAAGCAGAGGGGTCGAAGCCCCTTATATAGTGCTCCTGGGGGCGCCCTGGACGTCGGGGGCGCCCCTATAAACTCGGTCAAACCTTATCCCCGCGCCGACCTCACTGCGGCTGATAAAACTTCTGACCAGGGCGCTTGGGACCTCCCGAGCACCTGAGTGAAGGCTTATCCTGTGTTTCGACCTCGAAACAGCAAAACAACTTTCAACTTGGGCGCCCCGGACCTCCCGGGCGCCCTGCTTGAAGCCTATTCTGCTTACCACACGAAACTGCCACTTTTCTTCTTTAGCTTGGGCGCCCCCATCATACTGGGCGCCTGGCTTCAATGTTTTAGCCCAAAAACTAGGTTTTACACTCTGATCTGGGCGCCCCCATCAGTGGGGGCGCCTGGGTTGGTTGCTTTCCAACCTTCCGCCTGCTTTGTCTCCGGTTCTTGATACCTACAAGATACACAAACACAAAACACATATACATACAATATTAGTCTTAAGGACTTGGTTCGGACTTCGGATTTCCACAAAACCCTAGTTCGAACCGATGCAAGTTCCCACCCCCGAGAATGTGCCTTTCACCTACTCCTTTCAGGAGACGGTTGCCACCCAGCCCTTCGGGTGGACTTTTGCTTAGCTTCCGATACTTCCGGACCTTGAGATGCCCGAACCCTAACCCGTCTCTACTTCTGTCCTTAGTCATCGCTCAGCTAAGTTGCTCAGTCCCTCATACCAAGACTTCGTGCCCAAACCCTAGGTCCAGGACTTAGGTGTCCAACCCTCGGCCAGGTCTTCGTGCCCAATTCCCCAAACCAGGACTTTGGTGCCCAACCCTCGGCCAGGTCTTCGTGCCCAATTCCCCAAACCAGGACTTCGGTGCCCAACCCTCGGCCAGGTCTTCTTGCCCAGTACTCGACCAGGACTTAGTGCCCACCTTCCGAGCAGGTCTTCGGTGCCCAGCCCTTTGCTAGGACTTAGTGCCCAAACCTCGATCAGGACTTAGTGCCCACCTTCCGAGCAGGTCTTAGTGCCCAGCTTCACTCACCAGGTCTTAGTGCCTAGGTTAACTAGGACTTTTCTTCCACTTAGGTTACTCCTCCTTTGCTCCCCTTTGTCTGTTCAATGTATCACTGACTTAAGTGTATTGTCAAACATTAAAACACTTAGAGGAGAACATCATTGATGCAACTTGCACCAACACAGGACAGCAACTTCATTTCCAGCCCCAAACAACCCTGAAAAGTCTCCAAATTCAGTTGGTTTCAGCCCTAGTCCCTGGCCCCCCTTCTGACACAGTTTTTCTTCTTCCAATAATAAAAAAAACCCTAGTCCAAGCCTAACTCCTTCCTCAAGTGAACCTGTGATTTTGGTGGAGAATGAAGGAGAAGTCAGTAGTAAAAGTGGACTTACAGCAGCTACTTCAGTTGGGAATTCAGCTCAAGCTTCAGCTCCACATGTTTCGGCTCAAGAGGAGGAATTGGGGGTTCCTTTGCCCTTCCCCCAGTGCAAGACTCAAGCCAAGAAGAAAGTGGATGAGGAGAAAGCTAAAGAATACAATGAGCTTGTGAAGTTGTTTAGTAAGGTGGAGATTAATGTAGCCTTGTTGACCATGATTAAACAGATTCCTAAGTATGCCAAATTCCTCAAAGATTTATGTGTTCATAAGAAGAAGCTTAAGGAGAATGAGTTGGTCAGCTTAGGGAAAAATGTTTCAGCACTCATCCATACCATCCCTCAGAAGTGTGAAGACCCAGGGGTTTTTACTGTGTCTTGTGAGATAGGGAGGACTATGTTTCATGATGCCATGTTGGATTTAGGAGCATCCATTAATGTGATGCCCAGATCAGTCTTCCAGATGCTTGGTATTGGCCCTCTACATCCTACTGGAGTGGTGATTCAGTTAGCAGACAGGAGTCAGACCCATCCAGCCGGTATTATTGAAGATGTGCTAGTAAAGGTGAAGGAGCTGATATTTCTTGCAGATTTCTACAGTTTGGACATGGAGGGGGACTACTTAGCACACAGATTTCCACTCATTCTAGGGAGGCCATTTTTGAAGACTGCGAGAATAAAAATTGATGTCTATGCTGGCACACTTTCCATGGAAATTGGAGACACAGTAGTCCAGTTCAGTATCTTTGATGCCATGAAACACCCTAGAGAGGATCACTCTATTATGAGCATTGGCATTCTAGAGGAGTTGGATGATGCAGACATATTGGCTGAGGTAGCTTCACTTATCAGTTTAGAGGAGGCTGAGGACATTTCAGAGGTTATTTCAGATTTACTTCTAGCTGGAGAGGATTTTCTAGGTGTAGGGGATTGCACTGATCCCCAAGGATCACCTACTTCTATTGATGTTTCAGAGGTTTCAGAGTACAGGTGTGAGAGTGTAGGGGATTGCACTGAGCCCCAAGGATCACCCATACCTAGTGAGCAGGCCCGGCTTGAGCTTAAGCCACTACCAGATCATTTGAAATATGTTTATCTTGGAGAGGAGCAACATTTTCCTATCATTATTGCTTAGTACTTGGAATCAGAGCAAGAAGAGAAGTTATTGCAAGTCCTGAGGCAGCACAAGAAAGCTATTGGGTGGACTTTAGCAGATATACTAGGTATTAGCCCAGCTATTTGCATGCACAGGATATTTTTAGAAGAAAATGTTAAACCAGTGAGGCAGCCCCAGAGGAGACTTAATCCACTCATTTTGGATGTTGTTAAGAAAAAGATGACTCGACTTCTACAGGCAGGTATCATTTACCCTATTTCTGATAGTCAGTGGGTTAGTCCCATACATGTGGTGCCTAAGAAATCTGGAGTTACAGTGGTGGAAAATGCAAGTAATGAGTTAGTGCCCACCAGAGTAAAGAATTTATGGAGAGTATGCATTGACTACAGGAAGCTAAACCAAGTCACTAGGAAGGATCACTTTCCATTGCCATTTATTGATCAGATGCTTGAGAGGTTGGCAGGGAAGTCCCATTATTGCTTCTTGGATGGGTACTCAGGGTATTTCCATATTTGTATCGACTTGGAGGATCAGCAGAAGACCACCTTCACTTGTCCCTTCGGCACTTTTGCATATAGACGGATGTCATTTGGACTTTGCAACGCTCCAGGGACTTTCCAGAGGTGCATGGTAAGTATATTTGGTGAGTTATTAGAGCACTGTATGGAGATTTTCATGGATGATTTTTCAGTTTTTGGCACCTCATTTGATTCTTGCTTAGATAATTTGTCTAGGGTTTTACATAGATGCATTGAGACTAACCTTGCGCTTAATTTTGAAAAATGTCATTTTATGGTAGAGCATGGAATTGTATTAGGTCATATAGTCTCTAGGAGAAGTATTGAGGTAGATCCTGCAAAAATTAGTGTCATATCTTCTTTATCTTACCCTGTATACGTACGAGATGTTCGTGCTTTTCTTGGACATGCAGGATTCTATCGCAGATTTATTAGAGATTTTAGCGATATTGCTCGACCCTTGACAAAACTTTTGCAAAAAGATGTTGATTTTTGTTTTGATGATAAATGCAAAGAAGCTTTTCACAGGCTAAGGGAGGCTCTTACTTCAGCTCCTATTATTAGACCACCTGATTGGAATTTTCCATTTGAACTAATGTGTGATGCATCTAACTTTGCTGTAGGAGCTGTTCTTGCACAGAGGGTGGATGGAGCACCTCATGTCATATGTTATGCCTCCAAGACCCTAGATGCCGCTCAAGCCAAGAAAAGAAAACCTGGTTGCAGATCACTTGAGTAGGATTGAGGGAGATGGATCCCCTACCACCATTGATGATGACTTTAGAGATGAGCACCTTCTTGTGATAAATGGTAAGTCGCTCTAGTATGCAGATCTTGTTAATTTCTTAGTAGCTCATGTTTTTCCTACACACTTTTCTAAAGCTCAAAAAGATAAACTCAAAAGTGATGCTAAATTCTATGTGTGGGATGACCCGTATTTATGGAAGTTTTGTAATTATCAAATAATTAGGAGATGCATACCTGACCATGAGTTTTGTTCAGTTCTTACTTTTTGCCATTCATCAGCCTGTGGGGGACATTTTGGACCACAAAGAACAGCTAGGAAAGTGTTAGAGTGTGGTTTATATTGGCCTATCTTATTTCATGATGCATATGTGTTTTATAAAAATTGTGATAGATGTTAGCGAACTGGGAACATAGGAGCTAGAAATGAGATGCCCCAGCAGACTATGCTTTTCTGTGAGATTTTTTATGTTTGGGGAATAGACTTTATGGGACCTTTTCCTACATCCTATGGTTATTTGTACATTTTACTTGTTGTATATTATGTTTCTAAATGGGTGGAGGTCATTCCCTCCAGGATTGATGACTCTTGTGTTGTTGTTAGTTTTGTCAGGTCACATATATTTTGTAGGTTTGGAATTCCCAGGGCTATAATAAGTGACCAAGGATCTCACTTTTGCAACAAACACATGAAGGTCTTACTTCGCAAGTATGGGGTTGTGCACAAGGTTTCTACTTCCTACCATCCCCAAACAAATGGCCAAGCCGAAATTTCAAATAGAGAAATCAAAGCAATTTTGGAAAAGACCGTTGGGCCTAATAGGAAAGATTGGAGCAAGAGGCTCGATAATGCACTATGGGCCTATAGAACGACATACAAGACACCAATTGGAATGTCTCCTTACCGCTTAGTGTATGGAAAAGCTTGTTATCTACCCGTGGAAATAGAGCACAAAGCATATTGGGCGGTGAATGCTTGCAACTTTGATGCTACTAAGGTGGGAGAAGAGAGGAAGCTTCAACTCCAAGAACTTGAGGAAATAAGACTAGAAGCATTTGAAAACTCAAGAATTTATAAGGAAAAGACCAAGAACTTCCATGACAAACATATCATGAGAAAAGAATTCCAAATTGGCGACAAGGTCTTATTGTACAAGTCAAGGCTCAAGTTGATTAAGGGTAAGTTGAGGTCAAGGTGGGAAGGTCCATTTCTTGTAACTAATATTTTTCCCTATGATTTTGTTGAAATTAAAGATGAGGCTAATAATTTTGTTTGGAGAGTCAATGGCCACCGGCTCAAGAAGTACTATGAAGAATTAAAGGAGCTAGAGGTGGATGGATTGGACATTAAAGACGCTATCTACCCAACCTAAAGGGGAGTTTTCTTTTCTTGCACTTTAATTTCATTGTAAATACCCTTTTATTGTTTTCAAGTAGTTAAATCCTTCTTTTACATTGAGTTTTTGTTAATAAAGGTTTAGGGAGTGTAGGGTGAATAAATAGTCATTGTAGATACCAAGCTATTTCTTTTGGCACCTTATTTCTTGTATGATTAGGAATAAATGTATCCCTCTAGGTTTTCTCTATGTCATTTTAGAGTCTCTTGAAAGCAAATTAAATTTGGTTGTCAAAACTTAGGATTTGAGCCAATGGATAAAAATTCTTAGTTGCTTGAGTACTACTTAGTTATGGACTCTAGAGTGATGATTTGAGATGAATTCTTTTTACCTAGTGAGGACTTAGCCCTATTTTTGAGATACACACATGTGATTGTACTCTAGAACTTGTTTAGGTTCTTTCAAAACCATATTTCTATGATTGGACAACATTTATAGAGGTGAATCATTTAGTGTCCCTTTTTCATATAAACTCTTGCAACATTGCTTGTTAATCTTCTTTCTATTCTATTTTTCTTCGCTATTTTTTTCTACTCATAACTATTTCTCTCCATGGACTTGGTTACTTGGGATCTTTCTTGATGATACTTTGCCCGAGACGGACAAAAGTTTAAGTGTGGGGGAGGTGACTAGAGTTTTGAAAGAAATTGTGGTAAGAAGTAATAATTTGGAAAAAAAATTTGAAGTTTCTTTTAGTTGAATCATAGTGGAACTGGTTAAGATGGACTTTAAGATGGTAAAGAAGTTGAGGGAAGCAACGGAAAAAAAAGAAAAAAAAAGAAGAAAAGAAAAGAAAATGAAGAAGTGTGCCAATTATATGTAGTGGTATATCAAAGATGAGTTGTGAGTATTGAGAAGTAAAGATCACTTTTGGAGCAATTTGATTTCCAAATATTGTTTGGTGTTTCAACTCTATGAGACTAATTTAGAAAGGAATGGGAGCTTATAAAGGTTAGTAACTAGTGATACTTTTCAAGTCTACCAAAAGCTTTCATTTAGACATGGAATTGGCAAGTGGAAGTGTCTTCAAAAAGTTCAAATCATTACCAGGACTGAAGTGGAGATAAGGGAGTAGAATTTGGTTGTTGGAGGTAGTTGAAGCTGCAGAATAAAAAAAAACAACAAGCAGCTGAAAAAAAACAAAAATAAAAAAAAAGAAAAGAAAAGTAAAGTAAAGAAAAGACAAAGGAAATCATGAAGGTTCAAAAGATGGATAGATTTTTGAATTTGAAGTCGAGAATAAGAAGCTAGATGGGTGAAGATATAGTGTTGAATGGAAGAAAGGAAGAATTCAGGCAGAAGCAGTTCAGAATTCTGGAATCTCAGCTACTGATCAACCATTGATCGGTCACCAATCCGATCGGGGAGGACCAGTCCGATCTCCAAAATGATCAGGCAATGTCTGATCGGTCTCTGGACCGATCAGTGAAGCTGACACAGTACAGAACACTGCATTCAGTATTGAACCTCCTCCAAATCAGCTGATACTCACTTCCCTTGGCTCGGAATTCATTAGAGGCTACCATGAGAGGGCAAAGTGCTTTAGAAATAGTTTTGAGTATCCAAGTCCTCTATTTTCCTTACTTTCCCATAATTCTTCTTCATGCTATATTTCTTTATCATATTTCTTTTCTTATCATATCATATTTCTCTATTTTCTTTATCATGAGTCTTTGGTATCAAAATTCATGGAACTTCTCTTTCATTCTATTCATTCCATATTTCTTTAATTTGTTCTAATAAACCTTTGTACATGTGGATTCAAGTCAAGAATGATGGTGGAGAGTAGATAATAAGCAAGCTTATAGTAGTTCAAGAAACATGTTGTGTTTTATTGAGCTCCACTTTCATTGAAATGTAGAACTTAGGAAGAGAGCTACTAAAAATCCCTTTGGAAGGATTTGTGTATTGATTCATCTCAATGAGTCATGAAGGAGGAAGTATGTTATGTTGTTGATTTAAGGACAAGATACTAGTCTATTGAGCTTAGATTTTTGAGAATTGACAACCCTAAGTAATTTCTTTTCAATTGCTTCTTACTATGATTGAGAATAATCTAGGGGGGATATATCTTTAGTTTACTAGTAGCTTGTGTGAGACGCCCAAGAATAAGTGTGGGGGAGTTGATAACTCATTTTGTTGATTAAATTAGGCCCTCAAATCCATGTTTTGTTCCACTTTCATATGCTTAAGTTTGCATTTATATTAGGTTTCATGAATTGTCTCCATTTTAGCTTAAAATTAAATTCTTTCTATATTTAAGATGTTTTGGCACTAAAATTGAATATCATTTTGTAGGTTTGAAATGATCATGGACCTGGATCAGATTGGGTCAAACTTGAGTCAGAATTGGACCCGGATCAAAGGGATCAAGCATCGGATTAACATGGGTCGTCCATTCAAGAGAACGGTTAGATCTAAGTCATCCGCCAACTTCTGGTCGATCCAAGCTCAAGATAGACTTAATCAAGTTCATCGATCATGATCTAAAAGTTTAGGCCAGATCATAGTTAATTCAGCCGTTGGATCAAGCACTAGAGGATCTAGGCCGTCCATTCAAGAGAATGGAGGATCTGAGCCATCCGCCACAGATCTGATTGATCCGAGATAAGGAGCAGCAGATCAGGGCCCTTGATCAAGATCTGTGAGGTTTGGTTCAGATCGGACTTGATCCGACCGTTGGATGAGTTCGAAACAATCACAGCCGTCCATGTTTTCAGTTGGGAATTTAAATCAAAACTTCTCCGCGCTTCATCATCATCACGAATTCTCTGCTCCAGTTCTTCGTTGTTCTTCTTCGCTTCTTCTCCATTGTTGCACGCAACCACTCCAGATCCAGATCTCTTCAAGGTTTCAAATCATCAAGGTCTACTCTCCGTGAGAACTGCTACAAATCTATTGCTGCCAAACTCTGGTGAGGGTCTCGCCAAGTTCTGCTCTGACCCGATCTATTCTCACTCGATCGCAGACTTCACCGATTGGAACCTTCAGCGCATTCGTACGGAGGGGTTCTCTGCCTGGCACTGGGAGTTTCTGAGCCGGAGTTGTACCAGCTGATCGAGGAGGAAGGAAAGGGTGGAAGATTTCAACCAGTACACTAATTGACGCAAATTGATCGAAGGAGTTGATCTTGTAGATTTTCGAGCTAGGGGGTTCTTGGATCGATTCTTGTGTGACGGCAAGAAGCAAACCTTGGTGATGAATCTGATCTGGAGTCAGTAGTTGTTAGATTTCATTTCTGAATTGTTTCAATTGTTTCTGAATTCTGTTCTTAGTTCTGTATCAGTTTGTTTTCAGCTACTGATCGGTCCGCTCGACCGATCCAGATAGCTACTGATCGGTCTGTCAACCGATCAGGCCTGTACCTGATCGGTCAGCCGACCAATCAGGAGATTTACTGCACAAAATTACTCTGTTTCAGTTTTCAGTTTGCTTCAATTCATTATTTCCAAATTTAGATTCAGTTTAGTTTCATCTTTGCAATAGATATCAGTTTTATATTTTCGATTTCAAATTGTCTTGTTCAATTTTCCTAGTGTTTAAGTTCAATTCTTGCAATACCTAGTTTAACTCTACATAGTTAAGTCAATTTCATTTCAAATTTTACTCTCGTTCTTACTTGCAAAACAAAACCCCATTTTATCTCGAAAACCCAAATCATTTGACGATAAATAATTCTCAAGTTTGATTCAAACACTCACAACTAGTCCTTGGAAAAATACGACCTGAGGCCCCTATTCTACATTTAATCTTGCTAACAAGGGTTTTCAGTTATAAATTCTAAATTTGAGGCTCACTTGTGACACCTATTCGAGACCCATCACTCCCTCTGCTATATAAGCCCCTCTACTCTCCGCTTTGCAGGTACGCACGCGATAGTCCTTTTGCCACTGTTCTATTGCTTTCTGCTTATCCACCGAAAACTGACTTGACCGTTGGAGGGCCTTACCAGGGACACTTCCCAGCGGGTTTGCTAACAGTCATTTTCTTGCAGATCGGAGCCAACGTCAGTAGCGCTCGGGCCAGCTTTGCTCTTGGGACTCCACCTCACTCTACGACAGGATCATATTTGGCGCTAGAAGGAGGGACTTTCTGCCTGATCGAGAGGACACAATGGAAGACCCCAACTGAGTGATAGTGACCCTCACTGCTGAAGAATACGAGCTCCTGATGGCTGCCCGGGCTCGGAAGACCCCTCAAAGGTCGTTGCAGGCTGGCAGCCCGGCGACTCGATTCCCTGAGCCTTCGGCACCAATCCACTCGGGAGGTCGGGGGAACGTCGCCCGCCCAAAAGGAGGCTCGGTTCCATTCTCCGCTGCCTTCTTCCGAGCCCGGGACGATGAGGCTCATTCACTTCCCGCGGAGGCTCCGCTTCCAGCCAAATGCACAAACCACGCCTGGATAAAGGAAAGGCATAGACCGACCCGCTTCCGGTCATCCTAGTGCGCTGCCCTTTCTCCCCGCAAATCCTCGAAGACCCGGTGCCCAAACATCTCCGGTTCTTCACCATCCCGGAATATGCCGGGAAAACCGACCCTGAGGAGCACCTCATGAAGTTTGAAAGTGCGGCCCTGCTGCACCAATACCCCGAGGGCGTGAAGTGTAGAGCTTTCCTGATGATGCTCTCGGGACCCGCTCAGTGATGGTTCGATTGGCTCCCCAATGGGTCTGTGTCGAGCTTTGAGGAGCTTAGAAGGATATTCCTCCAACACTTCGCTAGTAGTTGAAGGCACCACAAGACGAGCCTCAATCTATTCGCCCTGAGGTAGGGCCCGAAGGAATCCCTCTGGGCCTACATTAAGAGATTCAATGGAGTGGCACTAGACGTGCCGACCACCACACCCGAGGTATTGATCAGCGCCTTCTCACAAGGGCTACAGGAGGAAGACTTCTTCCGCTCGCTAATCTAAAAGCTGTCAAAGGACTTTTATAGCCTGTTAGGGAAGGCTGTCAAGTATATCAATGTGGAGGAAGTGCAGGCCGCCTAGAAAAAGGAGTCAGTCAGCGCGTCGACTCCCAACCACCCCGCTCCAAACAACCAATCCCCGGGCGGGCCCATCCACAGCCCAAGAGAAGCAGTCGACCGAGTAGGAATGGAGTATAGGCACGTGCAACAAGTGGCCCAGGGAAACCCTACTGCGCATTTCACCAGAGCCACACCCATAACACGGAGAAGTGCCGACAGGCAAGGAGAGGTCGGGTTCCTGCCCCTCGAGGATGGGGGCGCCAAGCTTCTCCTGGGCGTGGCTCGAGCTAGGGAGGGTTGGCTATTGCCCCAGCAGTCGAGGAACCCAGACGGAATCCCCCCACGGCTCGTAATCTGTTCCCACCAGAGGACCGAGCTAAGGTCGAGGAAATGGACGAGGAGCAGGTCAACCGGCAGAACATAGCCCGAGGAGGAGTACACGTGATCTCGGGCAGACCAACCAGGGGAGATTCCAACCGAGCCCGGAAGGCACAAGTGCACCGATTGGAAATTCACCAGGTCGGGACGAGCGTCGCTCAGGCGCAAGGGCCCCAGATCAGCTTCGACCCACAAGATCTACAGGGACTGGAGGTCCTGAACAATGATGCCCTTGTCATCACGGTCGTGAGAGCCAACTACCAGGTCCACCGAACCATCATTGACACGGCCAGCTCGGTCAACAAACTCTACAAGAAGGCCTTCTACCAGTTGCAGATCGAGTCATCCCAGTTAGAGTTGGTGGCCACCCCACTGTTCGAATTCACGGGGAACTAGGTGCAACCGATGGGGCAGATTTGGCTGGCCATCTCCTTAGGCGAGGAGCCACTAAAGAGAACCAGATGGTCCACATTCTTGATAGTGGATCCTCGGCCTACAACACGATCCTGGGCTGACTAGCCCTCAACGAGTTTCGGGCAGTCACCACGACTTTCTACCTCAAGATCACGTTCCCGGTCGGTGACAAGGTCGGGAAGGTCAGAGGAGATCAGAGGGTGGCCCACCGATGCTACGTGGATGATGTCTGGACGGACAGTCAGAAGGCCCAGTGCACATCCACTAGCTGTAATATGGTGCAATCCTCCTCTTGGGCCGAGCTACATGAAGACAAGGAGGAGATACAACTGCTCCCCGACTGGGAGGAAGTTCGGGTCAAGATAGCGGCCAGGTTGCTGAGTGAGCTGAGAGAGCCACTGTTGGAATGCCTGACCAGGAACTAGGATGTGTTCGCTTGGTCAGTAAAAGAACTGAAGAGCATCCGACCGGTGGTGGCTGAGCACCACCTTCACGTGTACCCTAATGCTCGGCCAGTCAAGCAGAGGAAGCGAAACTTCAGCACGGAGCAGAATAAAGTGATACGGGCTAAAATCGAGAAATTACTGGAGATCGGGCACATCCGAGAAGCCCAATTCCCGGCCTAGCTAGCCAACGTAGTCTTGGTAGCCAAGCCCGGCAATAAGTGGAGAGTGTGCATTGACTTCCGTGACCTCAACCGAGCCTGCCCAAAGGACTGCTACCCTCTACCCCGGATCGACCAAATGGCCGACTCAACAGCTGGAAGTGAGCTCATCTCCATGCTGGACGCTTACCAAGGGTATCACCAGGTTCCCCTGACAGTCGAAGATCAAGATAAAGTTAGCTTCATCATGGCCGACAGCACGTATTGCTACACGGTTATGCCGTTCGGGTTGAAGAACGCTAGAGCCACCTACCAATGAATGATGAACAAGGTATTTTTGGGCATATATCGGCCAAAACATCGAAGTATATGTTGACGACATATTGATCAAGTGGTGCCGAGCGGCGGACCTGGTAGCGAACGTGGAGGGAACCTGTCGGACCTTGCGCAGGTATGGGCTCAAACTAAACCCGGCCAAGTGTCTTTTTGGAGCTCAGAGTAGAAAATTCCTCGGGTACATAGTCACCGAGAGGGGCATCGAGGCCAACCCGAGCAAGGTCAAAGCCCTGCTGGGCATGCCCCCACCACGAAATCTCCGGGAAGTGCGGAGGCTCAATGGGCGGATCACAACATTATCCCGCTTCATCTCCCGATCTGCCGAGCGAGGGTTACCCTTCTTCAAGACCCTCCGCCGAGCCACCAAGTTCCAGTGGGACACTGACTGCGCCAAGCCCGAGGTTGGAGAGGTGTTGTTTGTGTATTTGGCTGCCTCAGTTGAGTCGGTCAGTATGGTGCTGGTCAGGCAGAAGGGGGCTGAGCAGTAACCCGTGTACTTCTTTGCTCATTTATTGAAGGGTGCCGAGTGTCGATATACGACACTCGAAAAGTTAGCGTATGTACTACTGATAGCTGCTCGAAGTCTCCGACCCTATTTTCTGGCACACCCGATCGTGGTCCTGACCAACAGTAACCTGGGACGAGTAGCTTCAAATCCAGAGGCATCAGGGCGGCTGATCAAATGGACAACCGAGCTAAGTGAGTATGACATCCAATATCACACTCGGCCGGCGATTAAAGCGCAAACGTTAGCTGATTTCCTAAGTGAGTTGCACTCGGAAGAAGTCGAAGAAGCCTGGCAAGTCTATGTGGATGACTCGTCAGCTCAGCAGGGTAGTGGGATTGACATCCTAATGGTTTCACCGATGGGAGAATAATTGCATTTATCAGTCCGGCTGGAATACTAGGCCACAAACAATGAAGCCGAGTATGAAGCCCTAATAGCTGCACTACAAGCAGCCAAGCACGTAGGTGCCACTCGGGTGATACTATACTTGGACTCTCAGTTAGCCACCCAACAGCTCGCCGGTCGGTTCGAAGTCAATAGCGAGCGATTGCAAGCCTTTGTGGATGCCTACGAGAAGTTAAAAGGTGGATTCCAGGAGGTCCAGCTACAGAAGATCTCAAGAGAAAGCAATCTACGAGCAGACGAGTTAGCAAAGTTGGCCAGCTTGGTAGGCTCTTGGGTGCTTCCTCAGCCAAGTGGTCAAGTGATGATGGTGATGCATATAGAGCAGCAGGCTGAGCTGGAGCTCAGGACGGACTAGAGAGCACCGCTCATCGCCTACCTAACGAGCGGGACCCTCCCGGCCTACCGGGAAGAGGCCCGACTCCTAAGGAAGCGGGCGGCCCAATACTCCCTGATCAGAGATGCACTATACAAAAGAGCCTTCGCCCGACCTTTACTTAAGTGCCTAGGTGAAGAAGATGCTGACTATGTGCTAAGAGAAATACATATGGGGGTCTGTGGGAGTCATACGAGAGCACGAGCTGTAGCCCGGAAAGAGCTGCTCGCCGGATATTATTGGCCGACCTTGCAGAAGGATGCTGATCGAATCGTCTCCACCTGTTTGTCCTGTCAAAACACCATAATCTCCCTCATAGACCGGTTGAAATGATGTAGGCGTCCGTAGTCTCCTGCCTGTTTGACCAATGGGGCATGGACATAGTGGGGCCTTTCCTGAACGTTGTGGCCGAGAAAAGATTCTTGCTGGTGGCAGTCGACTACTTATCCAAGTGGATAGAAGCTGAGGCCTTGGCATATATCACTGAGCAGGCTATGATCAAGTTTCTGTGGCAGAATATCTTGTGCCGGTATGGGATTCCCCACAAGCTCATCTTGGATAACGGAAGACAATTCCAAGGTCGGAAAATATAGGAATGGTGCTCGACCTACGGTATTCAGCAGGCCTTCACTTCCGTAGCATACCCGCAGAGCAATGGTCAAGCAGAAGTGGCCAATTGAGAGACCCTGAGAGGCCTGAAAACCAAGTTAGACCATGCAGGAGGCACTTGGGTCGACGAACTACCGAGTGTCCTGTGGGCTCAGTGGACCACACTGAGAGAAACTATGGGCCACACACCCTTCTAGTTGGTCTACGGAAGCGAGGTTGTAGTGCTTGTGGAGGTCGGGTGTGAATCCGACCGACGGAAGGCCTATGATGAAGATAACTCGGAAAGAAGATGGTTGGAGTTGGACCTGGTCGAGGAAATCCGAGAGAAGGCAGCTGCCCGGATGTTTGCCTATCGGCAAAGAATGAAGCAAAGGTATAATCGAAGGGTGCTACCGAGGGTGTTCCAGGTCGGCGACCTCGTATGGAAAAGGATAAAGCTGGTCGGAGATGTCAACAAGCTAGAGCCTCAATGGGGGGGACCCTTCAAGGTCATCCAGAAGCTGGCTTCCGAAGCATACTACCTGGTGAACGAGAAAAGAAAGAAGTTGGATCGACCTTGGAGTGCTATTGATCTCCAACCCTATTGAGAGGCAGAGTGAGGGCCTGTGAGACAAATGTACTTCCTAACTCTGATGATAGTGAAAGAACGGGGTTCTTGGTCAACTTACAGGCACTCCAGACTCTCGCCTCTGAGCGAGTTATAAGTGGGCATGCTCCCACGCACCTCTCGGCTCGCCTCCTGATCCGGACACATGGCGACCCACGCTCACTAGGGTTTTGCCAACCGAGCATCCAAACTCTGTCTTCTGAGCCGACAACGTCATACTGGGCCAGGCTCCCCGGCTGGGCGCGTGGCGGTCCACGCCCCTCGGGGTCGGGCCGATTAAGCGCGGGAACCTCGGCTCCCGTGTTGGGACCTTGTCGTTTAGCTAGAGAGGGGATGAATACCTTCTTTTTGATTTTTCTTACCCTACACGTGTTAGCAAGCGCAAGCGGAAAACTAAACAATAATCTAAAACAATGCTAACACAAACCGTTTACGTGGATCGGAGATAAGGCTCCTACTCCACGGCTATCCGTAAGGTGGACGATCCCGATCCGTCGGTGGATGACTTCTCGGAACACCTCCGGCTAGCTCATGTAGCTCCTTGTGGGTGGAGAAACCTCGCCACAACCCACAACACTCTTCTGAGCTCTTAGACTACTAATTGGCCTTTAACCAAAGCCAATTTCGTCAAGAAGTCTCAGCCAAAATCGAGCTCTCTTAAATAGAGTTCCTTGCTGAGAAGACCATTACCAGTCGACTGGTGCTCAACTGGTCCCACTTAGATTCGAACGTTACAGTCCAACGTTCGAATTTCTGCTGCCATCAGTCGACTGATCCTTCTGTGGACTTCATCAGTCGACTGATCAAGCATCAGTCGACTGCTCCACCCCTAAACCTAACGTTTTCCTTCCCGAGTACAATTCTCTCAGCACTCAAACCCTAGGATTTCCCGAGTACACTTCTCTCAGCACTCGACCCCTCACGACATAGTTGACACATCATCCAGCAGCCTCGATCTATTGTCTTCAAGCCCTCTTCGACTTTGCCTCTCGTCCCTAGGATGCATGCAAGCCCACAGTCTGTCTCCCATGTCATCCTTCGTGTATGCCTCGAAGTCCGCTTCCCTCGGCTTATCGTCCCTGCTTTGCCCACGGTACCTCGGATGCATACAAGCCCCCGGCTTGTCTCCTCACACCATCCTTCACCGGACCTGAAGTCATCCAACTAAATCCATGTGTATCCTGCAAACCCGCACACTCAAATACACATATCAAATAGAAGGGTGAACCTAACTTAAACCCTTTGCCTAAACATCAAAACACATGGTCACTCCCGACCATAGACTGTCCCAACAATCTCCCCCTTTTTGATGTTTGGCAATACTTTTAAGTTAGGGAAAACAAATAGCAAATACAATACAAATAACCATTTGGACTTACGTTGCCAATACTTCATCTTGGACTTATACCGCCAATGCTTTGCAAACATGCATGGATCCTACAACGCATCCCCACACCTAACCTCCCAAGAGTTAGGACTTTTACCAAAACGGACTCTCTTTTATTTTTAAAAAAAAATCTCTCCAAGGCTCCCCCTATATTGGACTTACAAAGGATTTTTAAGAACCTCTCCTTTCGCCACAAATGAGCAACAATGCTCCCCCTTGACCTAGGATTTCTTGCAAAGGTGTGTTTGGTTTCCCACTTGAACCTAACACTTCTCCCCCTTTGCCACACATCAAAAGGATTCCAACAATTTCCCTCTTATTAGATCGTTTAACCTCTAATTATCATAAACAGAGTGTATTAACCCCCCATAAAATTATACACTTGTTTTACATCATTACAACACTTTTTGATTGCTGAAACCCAGTTCCAGCCTCTATCAGTCGACTGCCCCCTGAGCCAGTCGGCTGGTACCCTGAAAATCCTATTTTCAACATTTCTGGCCTAATTTCAGAAATGCACCAGAAATTTTACAAATCTCCAAAAATTCTCAAATTTTGTGGAGAGGTTTGTGGTACCCATACCTACTTGGAAAAAATACATTCAAAAATGTATTTATCACCAATCCCAAGATTAACACAAAATCCAAAACTATCTAAATGGTTCAATTGAACTTTGACCTAAAGTCTTAATTTTGACCTCCTCTTGATGTCTCTGCCCATACCAAACCACAATTCATCCCTAGCATTGGTTTATATGGTATTTACACATCAAAAATCAACTTTCATGTCATATGACTCCAATATCATATTTCATGCATGGAACTCAAATCCAATGTGTCAAATCCCTAGGATTGAGACTCAAATCCGTCTCCATATCCTTTGGCACACACCATGACCCATCTAGACTTCCGAGAGGAATCCTCCCGGGATCCATAAACCATGGGTCCCAACGTGGCTCCTAGAGCTCCCCCTTGAGCTCTTAGCCTTAGCCACCTCCTTTGGTGACTCAACAAATGCTAGGCCACATCAGAGCACTTCCGGTGACTCTTGGCCTACAACCTTTACTTTCTTAACCTTGGACCTCTTGTCCTTAGTTAATACATTCTTCTAGCTTTTACATGGCATCCCCTTGCCATTTTTGGACTTCCCTTCCTTGCCATAGTTATATGCTACCCTAGCATTTTTTTTTCATCGACATCGGAGAACTTAGATCAGTATCCTAGACCCGATCTATCATTGTTGGGTTTTTGACTACCCAACCCCATACCTAAACCCTTAGATCCAATAGTGAATCTATCTAGGGCTTGTTAGATCGATACGCCTTGCTAGAGGGAGGTGAATAGCAATTTTCTAATTTGTTCTTCCTACAAGGTTAGTTGCGCAAGCGGAATATACTAAAATAAAACTAAACAATGTTAACAAACCTATTTACGTGGTTCGAAAATGAAGACTCCTACTCCACGACAGTCCGTGAGTTGGACGATCCCTCGATCCTTCGGCGGATCACTCCCCAGATGCCCTCCGGCTAGCTCGCGTAGCTCTTTGTGGGTGGAGAAACCTCGCTATAACCTTGAGTACACTAGACTACTAACAAGCTTTAACCAAGCTTGTTTCGTCAAGAGCTCCCAACCCAAACCAAGTTCTCTTAAATAAAACTCAGGGCTGTAACTCACGCTAGCAGTCGACTACTCCTAAGGAAGTCGACTGCCCCAACTCAGATTCGACCGTTGACAGCCCAACATTCAAATTCTGGCTACTTACCTGTCGACTGCTCCTAGAGCAGTCGACTGGTCCAGGGTCAGAAACCTTCTATGAGTTTCTATGTTCACTGGCAGTCGACTGTTATATCACCAATCGACTGCCCAGCTTCTACAAGCACTCTTCCTCACTTCAACTACCCTCCTCCATGTGTGCCTTCAGGTACACTCCATTGACTTGCCCCTTGAAGTATTCTTCCACCGACCATCGTCCCTCGGATGCGCACACAAGTCTTCCCTTGGCTTGCCTCCATGCCACCCTTCATGTGTGCCCTTGAAGTCCACTTCCCGGCTTGCCCTTGGAGTCCTCCTCCCTCGGCTTTCGTCCCTTCATGACTTAGCTGACTCTTCACCAGCAGCCTTGATTGTTGCCTTCGCGCCCTCTTCATCTTCGACTCCCATCCCTCGGATGCACACAAGCCTCCACCTTGTCTCCATGCCATCCTTCACGCATGCCTCGAAGTCTGCGCTCCTCAGTTCATCATCTCTGCTATACCAAGGTCCCTCGGGTGCACACAAACCTCCAGCTTGTCTCCATGCCACCCTTCACCGTACTGAAGCCGTCCAGCTTAGTCAATAAGTATAAACTTGCAATCCTGCACACTCAAATACACATATTAAATCACAAGGGTAAACATAACTTAAACTCTTTACCCAAACATCAAAACACATGGTCACTCCGGACCACAGATTACCTCAACAATCTCCCCCTTTTTGATGTTTGGCAATACGTTTAAGTTAGGGAAAACAAATAGCAATAAATAGCAATCAACAATGCTAAACAAACATTTGGACTTACGTTGCCAAGACTCCATCTTGGACTTACACCGCCAATGCACATGCAATGCAAACATGTATAGATCCTATCCAAAGGCATCCCTCACCTAACTTCCCCAAGTTAGGATTTTTCACCAAAACGGGCTTTTTAAAGCTTCTCCAAAGCTCCCCTACATTGGACTTACAAAGGCTTTTTAAGAACCTCTCCGAGGTTCCCCTTACGCCAAAAATGGAGCAACCATGCTCCCCCTTTTTCTAAGTTCCTCCTAAACCTAGGGTTTCTTGCAAAGGCGTGTTTGGTTTCCCAAATTAAACCCAACACTTCTCCCCCTTTGCCTAACATCAAAAAGACCCCAACAATATCCTAATTATTGGATCTTTTAACCCCTAATGATCATAAACAACGTGTACTAACCCCCATACACTTGTTTTACATCATTTGGACACCAATCAGCTGCTGACTACCCAAATCAGCCCTGACGAGTCGACTGCCCCCTTTGGCAGTCGACTGATACTCTGAAAATCAAAATTTTAGCTTTTCTGGCCAAATTCAGAAATGCACCAGAAATTCTACAAATCTCCAAAAATTCTCAAATTTTGTGGAGAGGTTTGTGGTACCCATACCTACTTGGAAAAAATACATTAAAAAATGTATTAATCACCATTCCCAAGTTTGACATAAAATCCAAAACTAGCAAAAATGTTCACTCAAACCTTGCCCAAAAGTCCTAGTTTTGGTTCCCCCTTGATGTTACTGTCAATACCAACCCACAATGCATCCCCAGCATTAATTTATATGGCAATTACACATCAAAAACTAATTTTCATGCAATATGACCCCAATGTCATATTTCCATGCATGAAACACATAATCCATGTGCCCAAACCCAAGAATTGAGACTCAAGTCCATCTCCAATTCTTTTGACACATCCTATGGTCCATCTAGACCTCTAGGAGCAACCCTCCCAAGATCCATTCACCATATATCCCAAAGGCTCCTAGAGCTCCCCCTTGAGCTCTTAGCCCTAGTCGCCTCCCTAGGTGACTCAACTAATACTAGACCACACCGGTGTTCTCCCGGTGATTCTTGGTCTACAACTCTACCCTTCTTAACCTTGGACCCCTTGTCCTTAATTAAGACTTTTTCTTTACTTTTAAATGGCATTCCCTTGCCATTCTTGGACTTCTCCTTCTTGCCATAATTACATACTACCCTAGCATATTTCTTCCCTTTGGCATTTGAGACCTTAGATCGGTATCCCAACCCCGATCTATCATGGTTGGTTTTTAGACTACGCAACACCAAATCCAAACCCTTAAATCCAACCATGAATCTCTCTAGGGTTTTCTCTAACCTATCAAACTTTTCCCTCAAAGCTTGATTTTCCCTTTCTAGATTTTTAACCCTAGAATCTATAAGTACACCTTGGACATTCCTAGACCTACCCATCTTCCTAGGCATATGTCTTCCCTTCTTGGGATTAATGCCTTGATCCTTAGGTCTAGAGGTCTTGGATTTTTCATGATGCATGACCTTTCTCGGGTTTTGATCTACCTTGTTAACCATATTCCTATCATTATATTTAAATCCAAAATTAGGCACAAGTAAGCATTTTTCATTAATTCTAGCATGCATGGAGGAATAATTACACTATTTTTAATATGCGTGGAGGAACTTAAATTTGAATTACATTTTACCTTAAGGTTAGGAATTACCTCCCTTACCCTTGGAGCTCCCCCTTGATATGAGCTTCTTTTCTTCTTTTCCTCTTTCTCCCATCTTCTTAGATGCTCCATTTTCTTGAGCTTTCCACTCCTTGGGCATTTCGTGTGGTAGTGTCTTAGCTCACCACAAGTGAAGCATCTAACTTTCTCCCTTTTCTTTTGGATTTCTTCATTCCTACACCTCATGTTAGATTTAAACGAAATTGAAATGAGTTTAGGGATTACCTCCTTTTTCTTACCCTTTGGACACTTGTCCTTGTAGTGTCCATTTTCGTTACATCCAAAGCATATAATGTGGTCTTTGGTTCTTGCTTTGGTGGAGGTTGGAGCTTCTTCTTGCTCTTGTATGGAAGTGGGTCTCTCCTCCCCCTCAATCCTTGAGGTGGTGACCTCTTCCTCTTCCCTTGATGAAGTGGATGACCTCTCACTTTCTTCTTCCACTTCACTTGATGAAATGAGCATTTCTTCTTTTTCTTCTTCTTAAACTGTTTGACTTGTCTTCTTGGGCTCTTGAGCTTGTGTAGGATTTTATGATATGCTACCAACTTGTTCCATAGCTCATGTGCATTGTGATACTCTCCTATCCCACTTAACACATTAGTAGGCAAAATGTTAACTAAAGTTGCAATTACCTTTTCATTTGCCTTTGATTGATTTTGTTGCTCTTGATTCCAATATCTTGGTCGGAGCTTCTTCCCATGCTTATCTCTAGGAATTTCAAATGGTTCTTCAAGCGCAATCCTAAGGTCCCACTCCATTCCGAACCATGTCTCTATCCGCATCCTCCAATAATTGAAATCTCCATGATCGTAGGGAGGTGGAGTGTAGATGTCATCCCCTAGCTTGTTTTCCATCATTTTCCCTCTAGCTTTCTTGCTCCCTCGGCGGTTAGTCCAATAAGAGCGGTCCTTCGCTCTGATACCACTTGTTAGATCGATACGCCTTGCTAGAGGGGGGGGGTGAATAGCAATTTTCCGATTTGTTCTTCCTACAAGGTTAGTTGCGTAAGTGGAATATACTAAAATAAAACTAAACAATGCTAATAAACCTATCTACGTGGTTCAGAGATGAAAACTCCTACTCCACGACAGTCCGTGAGGTGGACGATCCCTCGATCCTTCGATGGATCACTCCCCGGATGCCCTCCGGCTAGCTCGCGTAGCTCCGTGTGGGTGGAGAAACCTCGCCACAACCTTAAGTAGACTTCTGAGCTCTAAAGACTACTAACAAGCCTTAACCAAGCTTGTTTCGTCAAGAGCTCCCAGCCCAAACCAAGTTCTCTTAAATAGAACTCAAGGTTGTAACTCACGCTAGCAGTCGACTGCTCCCAGGGCAGTCGACTGGCCCCACTCAGATTCGACCGTTGACAGCCCAACGGTCGAATTCTGGCTACTTACTAGTCGACTACTCCCAGAGCAGTCGACTGGTCCAGGGTCAGAAACCTTCTGTGAGTTTCTGTGTTCGCTGGCAGTCGACTGTTATATCACCAGTCAGCTGCCCAGCTTCTACAAACACTCTTTCTCACTTCAACGACCCTCCTCCACGTATGCCTTCAGGTACACTCCCTTGGCTTGCCCCTTGAAGTCTTCTTCCACCGGCTATCGTCCCTCAGATGTGCACACAAGCCTTCCCTTGGTTTGCCTCCATGCAACCTTCACGTGTGCCCTTGAAGTCCACTTCCCGTCTTGCCCTTGGAGTCCTCCTCCCTCGGCTTTCGTCCCTTCATGACTTAGCTGACTCTTCACCAGCAGCCTTGACTGTTGCCTTCGCGCCCTCTTCATCTTCGGCTCCCATCCCTCGGATGCACACAAGCCTCCAGCTTATCTCCATGCCATCCTTCACGCATGCCTCGAAGTTCATTCCCCTCGGCTCATCATCCCTGCTATACCAAGGTCCCTCGGGTGCACACAAGCCTCCAGCTTGTCTCCATGCCACCCTTCACCATACCGAAGCCGTCCATCCAAGTCAATATGTGTAAACCTGCAATCCTGCACACTCAAATACACATATTAAATCACAAGGGTAAACCTAACATAAACCCTTTGCCCAAACATCAAAACACATGGTCACTCCGGACCATAGATTGTCTCAACAGGGCTTTCTTCATTTCTTCAAGTCTTGCCCTCAAGACTTGATTTTCCAACTCTAGAGCTCTAATCCTAGAGTTAACATGTCCACCTTGGACATTCCTAGACCTACCCACTTTCCTAGGCCTATATCTCCCTTTCTTGGGATTTGTGCCTTGATCATTAACCACCTTCCTTCCCTTAGGTATAGTAGTTTGGGTCTTTCTTGGTCTAGCTTTGGGTAATGATTTCCTAGAATTATCTACCTTGTTATCTCTATTCCTATCGTCATACCTAAATCCATAATTATTCTTAACAAGCATATAAGAATTGGAAATTGGATTTAATTTTTAATAAAGGATTACCTTCCCTTTTACCTTTGAAACTCCCCCTTGACTTGAGTTCCTCTTCTTTTTCAACTTCTTCAAGTGCGCCAATTTCTTGATTTCTCCTTTCTTTGGGCACTTGGTGTGGTAGTGTCCATGCTCTCCACACGTGAAGCAAATTATATGTTTCTTATCCTTCTTTGCTTCATCCCTACAACTCATGTTAGTTTTCAAACTATTTGAATTAAGTTTAGGGTTTACCTCCTTTTTCTTACCCAATGGACACTTGTCCTTGTAGTGTCCCTTTTGATTGCACCCAAAGCAAATTATGTGATCCTTTGACTTTGCTTTAATGGAGGTGGAATCCTCTTCTTGCTCCGACATTGAGGATGATCTTTCCTCCCCCTCAATCCTTGAAGTGGAGACTTCTTCTATTTCTTTCTCACTTGAGGATGTGGACGATTCCACTTTCTCCTCCTCTTGGACCAATGACCCTTTTTCCTTGGGCTCCTCTTCTCCTTGTCTTTGTGTCAAATTTGTATGCAAAGCTATCACCTTTCTCCATAGCTCATATGCATTCTTGTAGTGTCCTACATTTGACATAATATATGGAGGTAATAAATTTAATACAATTCTAGTTACCTCTTTATCCACCTCCGCTTCCTCCGTTTGATCCTTGGTCCAATACCAAGGTCGAAGGCGTTTTCCCTTCTTGTCCGTTGGAGCTTCAAATGGAACTTCCAATGCGGTCCAATGATCCCAATCCATTTGGAACCACGTCTCCAAGCGCTTCCTCCAATAATTGAAGTCATCTCGGTCGTATGGAGGTGGAATCCGAATATCCCATCCTAGCGGACCTTCCTAGTCATCTTCCTCTAACACCTTTGCTCTCCCGCGATTAGTCCGTAAACGAGCGAACCTCGTTCTGATACCACTTGTTGGGACCTTGTCGTTTAGCTAGAGGTGGGGTGAATAGCTTCTTTTTGATTTTTCTTACCCTACACGTGTTAGCAAGCGCAAGCAGAAAACTAAACAATAATCTAAAACAATGCTAACATAAACCGTTTACGTGGTTCGGAGATAAGGCTCCTACTCCACGGCTGTCCGTAAGGTGGACGATCCCAATCTGTAGGTGATGACTCCCCGAAAGACCTCCGGCTAGCTCGTATAGCTCCTTGTGGGTGGAGAAACATCGCCACAACCCGCAACACTCTTCTAAGCTCTTAGACTACTAATTGGCCTTTAACCAAAACCAATTTCGTCAAGAAGTCTCAGCCAAAACCGAGCTCTCATAAATAGAGTTCTTTGCTGAGAAGACCGTTACCAGTCGACTGGTCAAGCACCAGTCGACTGGTCCCACTTAGATTCGAACGTTACAGCCCAACGTTCAAATTTCTATGCTATCAGTCGACTGATCCAGGATCAATTGAGTGATCCTTCTGTGGACTTCATAAGCATCAGTTGACTGGTCCACCCCTAAACCTAAGGTTTTCCTTCCCGAGTACAATTCTCTCAGCACTCGAACCCTAGGATTTCCCGAGTACACTTCTCTCAGCACTTGACCCCTCACGACTTAACTGACTCTTCATCCAGCAGCCTCGAACTGTTGCCTTCAAGCCCTCTTCGACTTTGGCTCTTGTCCCTCGGATACATGCAAGCCCATAGCCTATCTCCCATGCAATCCTTCGCGTATGCCTCGAAGGCCGCTTCCCTCGGCTCATCGTCCCTGCTTTGTTCACGGTCCCTTGGATGCATACAAACCCCCGTCTTGTCTCCTCACACCATCCTTCACCGGACCCGAAGTCATCCAACTAAGTCCATGTGTATACTGCAAACCTGCACACTCAAATACACATATCAAATACAAGGGTGAACCTAACTTAAACTCTTTGCCCAAACATCAAAACACATGGTCATTCTGGACCATAGATTGCCCCATCATCTCGAACAAGGAACCTCCTACGGGACTCGGGTGAGCGCGGGATAATCAGCGTTTAAGCATGGTTCGACCGGGCAGGTTTAGGCCCCCGAGAGGGTATACTACGTAAAGGTTCATCTTTAGCCTTAGCCTAATTGAGTTTCGCATTCTTGGGTCAAGTTAGCCGAGTCGGCCTCAGCAAGAATGGAGTACAGTGGGGACTCGGGTATCTACCTGAGCCGCCAACACTTAGAAACGAAAGAGATGACAAGCGCACACGACAATACGTTGGAAAAAAGAGTAGACTTGCATTCAAACTGTTCATTACATAATTGAGGCAAAGCCTCTACAGGACAACAGAAAAAAGAAAATAAAACTCCGACCCTCACTCGAAGGGTTTGGAAGGCCTCTTTCATCTATTGGGTCAGCCTAGACAACTTAACGGTGCTGACCGGGCGATCGGGCGGAAGGTGCCCACCCAGCTTAAGCTGCTCGAATGTGCTAAGCAGTTGCTGCTTAAGCAAGGGTTGCAACCTCTGGGATAGCTCGCGGCTGAGGTCCATGGAGTTTAGGTACTCCACCCGCCGAGAGTCCCACCGAGTCACCTCTCCCGCCTTATGGGCTCGGAGCTCTTCGAGCTCGGACCGGGCCGCCTCCTAGGCAGTTTGTTGCTCACGGAGCCGGCTCAGCTCCTCTGCCTGGGCATTCAGCTCGATGTCCCAACTGGCTAGTTGACTCGCCAGGGAGTCGGCCTTCTCCTTTTGGGCAATCAGCTCTCTCTCCTTAGTTGCCAGCTTGGAGCGCAGGGACTCAGAAGACTGAGTCACGTCATTGAGATCTGCCTTGGTCTTCTGCAGCTCCTCCTTCGCCTTGTCCCTGAGAGACCAAGCCTTGCGTTCCGTATGTTCGGCTTGAGAAACCCGGAGCAATGCTGGCGACCGCCATATCGGCCGAGTCAATCTGTGCTTTGGAAACCTCCAGCTGCTCCTCCGAGTGAGCCAACTGGTCTTGTAAGGCGATGACCTCGACCCTCAGGCTATTCAGGGAAACTTCGTCAGACGCGGGCTGAGTATGCCGAAGTTGGGCCTCCAAGTTCTCCACTCGTCGCTCGGCTCACAGATGGGCCTTGGAGTGTGCCAACATAGTCATAGACATGCTGTAGCATGAGCCCAGAGCTGCAAAAACATAAAAATGAAGCATTAGTACTAAGTTAAGGAAAGCATAAGGAAAAGAACAAAAACATGCTGACATACCTGAGTGGTCTCCGACATAAACGTGTTGGCCCGGACTCAGGCCTCGATAGTTGCACTCCCGGAAGCCCTGAAGGAAGTGGTCGAAGAGTGGCTCGTGTAGGTGAATCTCTTGCATCCGCTCGGGAGCCATGCCACTCAGCACCACTAGACTCATCCTAGGGTCGGCGTGCGACGGCAGCAGGAGGTGCATCAGGGGGTGTCCAAGCTGATCTCCCGAATGAGAAGAGCCCGAGTCCCCTTGGGACGCCCGGCTCGGAGATGGTGGAGGCACAGAAGGCCCGGCTGCCGTCTTCTTCTTCTTCTTCTTCTGAGGTCGGCTGGTGGAGGCCTCAGCGAGCTTGGTGGTCGGCGACACAGACTCAGGTACCGACTCCAGTGCTCGTCGGCGCTTAACAATGAGCGTCGGTTGTCATCATCCGCGGGCTCGGGGTCGGTGACCGGCACGGCTGCAGGGTCGGGGGAGGGCGGCAGTTGTACGGGGGTCGGGGAGCTGTCTCTCGTTGAGCTAATTGCTTGGAGCACGAGCCTCCAACTCATCTAAGCCAAAGCCCTCTTCCAAAGCCGCTGCCAGCATCATGTTAGCTGCAGAGTAACAGATGTTTAGTTAGTCATAAACATGCGAAGGAAGAAATAAGGAGCTTACCGAGCAAACTGGGTCGGCGGAACGACACTGTGCTGAGCCCGAACATGTAGAGGATGTCCTCGCTCAGCAGATGAACCCCATGGAAATGTCGGCCCCCGATTTTGGACAAGGGCGACTGATAGGTGGGAAGGGTTCGGTAATTTTTTGGAAGAGGGGGAGGAGAAGGAAGGTCGGGATCCAAGTAGTAGGCCAACTCGGGGTCGGGTGGTGTTAACAAAAAAGAAGCGTTCCTTCCAACCCTTATTCGAGGTTGGAAGCTTCGCTAGGAAAGATGTTTTGGCTCGGGCTTGGAAAAAGAAATCGCCCGGCTCTTGCTTCTTGGGATAAAAGAAATAGTAGAAGATGTCGGGTTGAAGAGGAATTTTATAGAGGGAGAAAACAATGACCGACCCACAGATCTGTTGGATGGTGTTCGGGGCTAACTGTGACAAAGGGATCTGAAAGAAACGACAGATGGATGAGATGAAGGGGTGGATCGGGAAATGCAGCCCGACCTGTAGATGGTCCCGGAGATGGTTATGTAACTAAGGGGGAAGGTCTCGGGTCGGTCAGTTGGGTCGGGCAGGAGAAGAAGATAATCGGAGGAAATATGGTAGTCGGCTCGGATCTGTTCTAGGTCGTGGTGGTTGAGCTCGGACACCATGGTAGACTACCAAGGGTCCGAGTGAGAAGAAGAGGAAGCCATAAAAGGAGTGCAAGGAAGAAAACTGACTGAGTGAAAAAAGAGCTCGCCGGAGAAGATCACTGGAGAGCGAGTGCCGCTGGACATTGCCGGAACCCTAGCAGAGCAAATGCGGGCAGCAGTTCGGCGTCGGAAGTGAAAAGCGATGGTAAAAGGGTGAGGGGTAAAGGCCTATTTATAGGCCTGAGCGGGCAGCGTCGACCGTCCGATGGCGAGTCGGACAAAAGGCGGGAAAGGATCGTGGTCGTCTGATCAAACCCAGGGTAACTGCCGAGGCGACGCGGCACACGTGCACCCCAATCATTCGCCAAGTCAAGCGCCCGACACTTCGTTACTCAGGGAATCAATGGCCAGCCGACACGTGGCCCTGGCAATTAAGGCGGTAATTAATGGGAAGGATACGAATCGGCTAAGTCCGGGTCGGGGATGAGACAGAAAAGACATTTGAGGTGATGTTTACTCGTCGGCCGAACAACTGGCTCGGGTCTGACTGCAAAGATCAGCAGTAGGAGCAGGCCACACGGGTGCGCCAGGCTTGCTTGGAAATAACAGTCCAGTCAGTCGGATTCGGCGCCTCCTTCGACTAGACTCGAAGGGGATGCTTATGATCCCGGCCTAGCCCGCGTGTAGCTCGGCTGCCCAGCCTGACGCTGGGGCCGGGACCGGGGTCCCTGGAGTCCAGGTGAACTGAGTGGCTCATGTGAGCAGTCGGGCCAATATAGCCCGGCTCGGCCCGGCCTACTCGAGGACATTGAGAGGCCGACCCTGACCCGGGTACACACGGCGTTAATGAAGGCCCAATTGGCAAGCCGAAGAATGTCTGACACGAGGAGTTCCCGAGCTGGGGAATTCCCGAACCCCCAACCACCCGACCCTGGGCTAGGTCGGGTGGGTCGATTCCGAGCGCCCCTAACTCGGTCATAATGGTCGTAGGGCTGGAGTTCGCTCAGCGCCGCCGATCGGCACCCCCATGCAAGAATTGTCGCAACCTTCTGACACATCATTAACAGGGACGGTACGGAGTCGGCGCAGGCCTATCGTCGTTTGTGCCCCAATCGCAAGTATCTCGCTGACACGATGATCTTCCTGTCATACCCTCATATTCCGTACCACGACCACCTATGCTTGTGTCAGATCGAGTGGCGCCGAACGGCGCCCGCCAACGGGTTGACAGCGCCCCTTACCTTATTCCAGTATGCGACACGTTACCCTGCCACTGCCACTGCACACTACACCTTACCCTGTCCTTGTATACGACAAAAGGTGGTAGGTTGGGCAAAAGCTGTTAGCTCTCTCGGTTATATAAGCCCCTCGGCTCTCCGCTTCGCAGGTACGCGCGTGATAGTGTTTTTGCCACTGTTCTATTGCTTTCTACTTATCCATCGAAAACTGACTTGACCGTCGGAGAACCTTGCCGGGGATACTTTCCGACGGGTTTACTAACGGTTATTTTCTTGCAGATCGGAGTCAGCATAAGCAGTGCTCAGGTCAATTTTATTCTTAGGAATCCATCTCACTTTACGACATGATCATACACTATGCATGTCAGGCTACACCTCCACTTCGGTAGTCAATGGTAAAATTAAAAATTATAATATGTCAGGATAAAAATAGCATCTTAATGGCTCCCGAGCTGAAAGCTTTTTTTTTTTAATGATTTAAAATTAAATCAATAAGGTGAACAATTAAAATTAAAATAACCTTTAGTTAGTTAGACCCCCGGTTACAACCCAAGTTAGTATATATCTGACTTAGCCGCTTGCCGGCAGTTATTTAGTAGACATTCACACCATCGCCTCCACCTCATTGGGGGTGATTCCAGGCCCCACGGGATCCAAAGTAGTTAGTGTATAGAAATGTTGTCTAAGAAGTCTTGGGTTCGAATCGTGCGAGGCACATTGGATTAAAACTCTAAGTATTTGGTATATCAATTTTCGATCTAACTGTATATTAATTATTTTGGAGATCGTGATTTACGTCTCTCGTAATAACTTTGGGACGGATACAACGAAGACGTTAGGGGCGACCGCCTTATGTCATTGGGGCGATTCCAGCAGCACCCTACGTGAATATGCTAAAGGAATCATCCTTTTTTACATTATTTATTTCTGTATCACGTATTTGATTGGATTTGAGTTACGGCATGTAATAATTTCTTTATTACTCTATGAAATGACCTGATGATTAAAATATAAATATTATTATTTTAAAATTTAAAAATCAAAATTCGATAAAATTAATATATTCATCTTAGCGATAATTATAATATTTGAGTTAGTAATTTTTATATAATTATAATATTTGAGTTAGTAATTTTTATAATTTATTTTTTTTATTAATCTTGAGATGGTAACGAAGACACGTACGGAACGAATTTTTTTTTATTACATGAAAGGTAAAACACTCCTTGGGACATCAGATGCACATGTTATATATAACGGACTTTGCTTGTTGAATGAGCAAAGGGCGAAGGCGTGACAAGCAATGGACCCCACAGGCAGCAACCTTCACTCTACTACTTTCTGAGTTTTGATCCTTCTGTTTGCATTATTACTTGGGAACGCATGCCTGTGAATCAATGCGTTACAGCAGTTGAATGTCTATTAGGAGTGCACGCCCCACTATCAACCTCATTATTTGTGTCCCATCCTTTATCAAAAAAAAAAAAAAAGTCAGTATTGTTGTGGCGAATTCCTATTATCCCCCATATGTCCCGTACAGTCAAAAAGTCATATTAATTTATCAGTCAAAATAAAAATAATTGAATATGATCCAAATAAAATCAAATCCAGATTAGATTAGATTCGAGTATAATTGAATTAATTAGCTCAATATATTATCCCAAAAAATATAATTAGTCAAAAGTTAAGTTTTAGTCTCATATTTTAACATCCTATCTCAGTTTCAATTATCGACATCTTTCGCGACTCAGTCTCATCTCAGTCTTAGTCATTGAGATCCATCACTTCTCAGTCTCCGATTTCAGCATTCTATCTCAACTTCATCTGTCAACATCCTTCATGACTCAATCTCAATTTTATCCTGGTCTCAATCATCGACATCCTCTACGTCTCCGCCTCAGATCCAAGCTTTCTATCTTGGCTTAACAACCCACATCCTCTATGCTTCAATCTCGAATCATAGTATCCTATCTCGATCTCAGTAGCTGATATACTACATCTAAGTTTCGGATCCCAGCATTCTGTCTCGACCTCAGTCGTCGATGGTCTTCACACCTCAGTTTCAAATTTTAGCATCCTATCTCTGTCTTAGTCTTAGATTTCGATATCCTATCTCGACCTCAGTGATCGACATCCTCCATGTCTTAGCCCCACAACATGGCATCCTCTCTGTCTCAGTCTCAATTGTTAATTTCGTCTATTCTCAGTCACCCAATAATGATGTCGCATCAAGCTCACACCCTAAGTTAGCTTGCAACTATCTAATCAACAAAACTGACTCCCTACAAATATTCTTGAACACCTGGTGTTGGATGAATGGAGAAACAATTGCGAAGTTGTCAGATCTAGTCTCTTAGATACTTTCCTACAAATATGTGTCACTTGGTGAATGGACTAATGGATCAGGTCCTCTAATTAGTGACAAAAAGCGAAACGCTCATCCCCAACGCTCTCGTCAGCCCGCCATAGGACCAACACGGAGGAGATAAATCACGGTGACTGAGTAGCCAAGAGGTTGGAGATCCGGGGGATAGACTTTTTACACAGGGTACAAAGATTTACACCCCACCAACCCCATGGCTCAAACCCAAGACTTTTAGTGACAATCTACCAATCCCTTATCATCTCAGCTATGCTCGTGGGGGTTCTCTTCGATAACGAGGTTTTTCCAACCTCGGGCGATCGGTCCGGTCCCACGGAAGTTTCCGACGCGCCGCCAGGGTAAATCGGGAAGTACTCGTGGCAGGCGGTCCAGAAGTCCAACGTCACAGGGTTCGCGCCCCATTTGAAGGGAAAATTTCTATAAAATACGTCATAGCTGGGAATCGAACTGCGGATGTCTGAGATGACAATTAGTCGCTCTTCCGTTACACCATAGTCTCGGGGGTCAGGTCCCCTAAATAGTGCATAGGAGGATGATGAAGAAGCATGTATGTAAAGCGAATAAGAAGCAGGAATATGCACTAAAGTAGACAGTAAAAATATATAGATGCAACAGTCTGATAAGGAAAGAGCAGAGTTAGAAATAGTTATCCGGTTGAAGCACCGACGTGCCGACTGCCCTTAGAGAATTGATTGCCGCCCACGATGCAAAGGCTTCCGGCAACACCCTCCCAAGATCCGACAACCACGCAACGTTCGTAGGTGTACTCTAAGACGAATGCTGCCTTCGGACACAACCTCTGATCGCACTGGAAGAAGCCTCAAGACTCGAAGAAAGCGAAGAGAAAAGAAAACCGAAAACGAGCAAGGAGATGATTTCGTAAGTGCATTCTATCCCCCCTTTTATAGATCCGAAGAGGCATTCTATTGCCTCTTCGCGCTGAGGAGTCGCGGCCACTCGAGGCGTCACGCCGTGCGACGCTTGATTCCTCAAAAAAAAAGGTAAAGGAATAAAAAATAAACCAAATTGGTTTAGGAACCAAATCGAAATTTGCAAAACCGAACCGCGCCACCTGCAAGCGTGAGGTCCACGGGCTGGGGATTTGCACCCCCCCTGCGCGCGATAATGGCGTACGTTGCGCCCGGTTTATGGATTTCCGGCCCAGACCCCCTAAAACCACCTGGTTTGGGCTCAGCCCGCGCATGCGTGTAGGTCCTCTTAAACTTTCTAAGCATAGTAGGAATGACTTCATATATATAAGGCATTTCAACTCTCTTGGCTTAGCAATGTGGGACTAAACACATACACCATCTCCTTCAATATATTTGAAATTCAACACAAAAATCAACAATCCCCCACAAATTTCAAATTATTTTGGTAAAATAAAAAAACAGGTCCTGAGGCTTTTTCGTAATGAGCTTTCAGTGAAAATACCTTCCGGTTTGAATTTTCACCTAAGTAAATCAGTCTTATTCACACAGGTTTGAAGTGAACTAAGTCTTGAACTTAAACCTTTAATATGTGAAAATCAATAGGCAACAACTCATCACAGGCGACGGTTAAATCCTTCTGGGTTGGTGCATTACGATCATGCCACCGAATCTTGTTTCATAAGTGTAAAGGAGAGTTGCCCAGACCCCCACACTGCGGCCTCACAGTTACACTTACATAGGTGAGTTCTCCAAGGAAGTACTGCAAGCATCCTGTCATAAAGACCTTGAACTCATTAAGAGCCTTAAGCTCATCCTTACTAGTAGTCAAGCATCTATCCAGGGAAGAGACTTTGAGATTTATATCTCAATCAATTTATGCTAACGGTTCACCCTTATAGCTTGTTTATACCACATTGAACCTACTTCTTGGGATCTCCAATCAAATAGGTTGGGTTGCCGCTATAGATGAAACCAGAATAGGCCTCAGTCCCATTCCCTTACTGGATCTCTTGATTTTCTCAGAATCAAATCCTTTTGTGAGTGGATCAGCAATATTGTCTTTTGAACTTACAAAGTCCAAGACACCACTCCTAGAGACACTAGCTCACAAATAGATTTTAATCTTATTCGTACATGTCTCTTCTGTTTCTGGTTATACTTGGAGCTCCTAATCTGAGCTATTGTTGTTTGATTATCACAGTTCACTGAGATAGGAGGTATTGGCTTCATAATCAAGGGAATCTCAGTAAGAAGACCCTTAAGCCAATCAGCTTCAGTACTGTGGTATCCAAGCACACAATTCTGCCTCAGATGTAGAATGGGATATGATCGTCTGTTTAATAGACCTCCAGGCAACCTCACCGCCTCCAAGTGTAAAAACATAGCCAGTAACGCCTTTACACTCAGCAGTGTCAGCTATCCAGCTGACATCACTATATCCCTCTAGGACTGTAGGGAACCTCCCATAGCACAAGCCCAAGGATACAGTACCCTTTAGGTATCTGAGTACTCTGTCTAATGCATCCCAATGTGTTCTGTTCGGACAGCTAGTAAACCTGCTCAATTTAGTTATAGCAAAGGAAATATCAGGTCTAGAACAATTTGCCAAATACATTAGACTACCAATTATTTGGGAATATCTTAATTGAGACACAGCCACACCACTCTTATTCTTGTGGAGAGTCTTTGAAGGATCATAGGGTGTGACTACAGATTTTATGTGGCTATAGCCATATTTCTCTAACACTTTCTCAACATAGTGTGCCTGAGATATTGCTATTCCATCAGTTGAGCGAGTCAACTTCAGCCCTAAAATCACATCAGCACAACCCATATCCTTTATATCAAACTTACCACTTAAGAGAGCCTTGGTCTCGTTAATAATTGAAAGGTTAGATCCAAAAAGTAAAATATCATCTACATATAAACATAAAATGATACATTTATCACCTTTCATTTTAGTATATACGCATTTATCAGAGTCATTAATTTCAAAGCCAAATGATAGCATAGCTCTATCAAATTTTTCGTGTCATTGCTTTGGTGCCTGCTTTAAACCATAAAGAGATTTTACTAACTTACCGACTTTATTCTCACTTCCAGAAACTACATATCCCTCTGGCTGATCCATATATATCTCTTCTTCAAGATCTCCATTAAGAAATGCCGTTTTGACATCCATTTGATGGACCTCAAGATGATATATGGATGCCAGTGCTATCAATACTTGGATTGTAGTAATTCTAGTAACAGGGGAATAAGTGTCAAAATAGTCAATCCCTTCTTTCTGTTTGAATCCCTTAGCAACCAGGCGGGCTTTGAACTTATCTACTGACCCATCAGGTTTTAACTTCCTCTTAAACACCCATTTACATCCAATGGTGGTGCAACCAGGAGGCAAATCTACTAACTCCCAAGTGGCATTAGAGAAAGTCCATTTCATTTTTAGTAGCTTCTTTCCAGTGCTTAGCTTCAGGAGAAGCCATAGCATCTCTATATGTCACAGGGTCACCTTCTATATTATAGGTGATAAAGTCTTGGCCTATATCCTTAGACACACGTTGCCTCTTGCTCCTTCTCAATTCTATACACTCACTAGATTCATCTAATCTAGAGTGACTTGAGGAAGGTATACCCACTAAGGATAATGGGACCTCTATGGAGGCAGAGTCATCTCTAGTAGGAGTATTAGAAATAGACTGAGGTGTTCTAGTCTTCATAGGAAATATATCCTCAAAGAATGTAGCATCACGAAGTTCTACAATAGTGTTTGCATCTATTCCAGAAATTTCTGATTTAATAATCAGAAACCAATATGCAGAACTATTCTGAGCATAACCCAAGAAGACACCATCTACAGTCTTTAGACCAAGTTTTTTCCTTTTATGTTCAGGTACTAGTACTTTTGCAAGGCACCCCACACTTTAAGGTATTTCAACCTTGTCCTTCGACCTTTCCAAAGTTTATATGGGCTTTTATCCCTTGACTTCATAAGTACTCTATTTAACACATGACAAACAGTGTATAGAGTCTCCCTCATAAGAAGTTGGGTAACCCAGAACTGCCTAACATGGAATTAATCATATCTTCAAGGGTTCGGTTTTTGCGTTCTGGTACACCATTAGATTGACGACTATATGGAGCAGTGATCTCATGAATTATACCTGAATCTTGACAGAATTTTTGAAACAGGTTTGAGGTGAACTCTCTGTTGGTGCAAGTGCATCAATGGTATTCCACTTTAAGTGTTTTAATGTTTGACAATACACTTAAGTCAGTGATATATTGAACAGACAAAGGGGAGTAAGAGAGAAGTGACCTAAGCTGAAGAAAAGTCCTAGTTAATCTAGGCATCGTAACCCCAAGACCTAACGAAGGGCTGTTAGGCACATAGCGAAGGGCTGCTAGGTATCGTAACCACAAGACCTAACGAAGGGCTGTTAGGCACCTAGCGAAGGGCTGCTAGGTATCGTAACCCTAAGACCTAGCGAAGGGCTGCTAGGCACCTAGTGAAGGACTACTAGGCATAGAAAACCTAGCGAAGGGCTGCTAGGCACCTAGTGAAGGACTACTAGGCATAGAAGACCTAGCGAAGGGCTGCTAGGCACCTAGCGAAGGGCTGCTAGGGAATGAAGACCTGGCGAAGGACTGCTAGGCACCTGGCGAAGGATTGCTAGGTAATGAAGTCTTGGTCCAAGGGACTGAGCAACTTAGCTGAGCGATGACTAAGGACAGGAGTAGAGACGGGTCGGGGTTCGGGCGTCTCGAGATCCGGAGTAATCGGAGGCTAAGCAAAAGTCCATCCGAAGGACTGGGTGGCAATCGTCTCCTGAAAGGAGTAGGTGAAGGGCGAGTTCTCGGGGATAGGAACTCGTGCCGGTTCGACCTAGGGTTTCGTGTAAATCCGAAGTCCAAACCAAGTCCTTAAGGCTAACATGATATGTATCTATGCTTTGTGTTTGTGTATCTTGCAGGTATCAAGAACCAGAGACAAAGCAGGTAAACTAGCTAAAATACATGGTGTGCAGGCTTTAAGGGCGGCGCCCCCAGCAAGGGGGGCGCCCCCATGCAACCAGGGCGCCCCCAGCAAGGGGGGCACCCCCAGACTGTACTATAGAAGCAGGCAACGTATTGTATGCAGAACAGGTGTCAACCGGGGCGCCCGGAGCATCCGGGGCGCCCGGATTCGTAGCTGTTTTGCTGTTTCGAAGCCAGAACACAGGATAAGCCTCCACGGGGGCGCCCGGAGCATCTGGGGCACCTTGGTCAAAGGTCTTATCACCTGCAACGAAGTAGGCGCAAGGATAAGAGTTGACCGAGTCTTCCGGGGCGCCCCCAGCGTCCGGGGCGCCCCAGGAGGCCTATATAAGGGGCTTCGACCCCTCAGCTTCAGACACGACTTCCAAGTACTGTTCTAATCATTCTGACCAACGGCAACACACTAGAAACGAGGCTCTACGACCGGGAGGCTCCAGGAGGAAGTGCGCGGCACTTCGGAGGTCCAGATTGGCCGAGCTTCATCCTTGTCTTGTTGGTTTGCATTTTGTTAATTACCGTACTTAAATTTCTATATTATTGATTGTAATATTGCACTGTAAGTCGGGTTTCTCCGCCTCCGGAAAGTCCGGAAAGGAGACCAATAGTGGACGGGCGTTCCCGTGCATAGGCCTTGGATGTACTGACCCTGGGGGGTCGGGAACCAAGTAAAATCCGCTGTGTACCTGTGTTCGTTTTGTTTTTATTTTCCGCTGCACTAACGATCTGAATAGTTTTACGAACGAAGATTTCCGAAAGATATCGAACGGTCGATATTCACCCCCCCCTCTATCGACGGCACCGGTCCTACAATTGGTATCAGAGCCGAGCCGCTCTTCACCGGACTAACCGCCGACGGAGCAACGAAGCCAGGCATTGAGGGGGAGCCCAGGGGTGAATCAGGTACATTTTTTTTAATCTCTAATTTTAAATTGCATATTATTTGTTTCACGTGTAGGGAGAGAGGGCACTACAAAAATCAGTGCCCTACTCGTAAGAATCGATTGTCACCGGCGGCAAAGGAGGTACCAGCGCTAGGAAACCGGAGGGACAAAAGTCACGTACAATGCTTCAAATGCAAGAAATACGGACATTACAAAAACAAGTGTCCGACGAAGGTACGTAAGATTTACGTTCCAAAAGTTTTACAATTTCCTGCACTGTCTTTAGATAATTCAGTTAATTTTTCTGATAAATTAAATTTACTGGATAGTAGATTAAATATTTTGCATGAAAGATTAGAAAATACGGATATGATTAAGATATCCAAAATTAACTATTTAATTATTAATATCAATTCAATAATTGCTAAAATTAACTCTGATAATTTATCTGATAAAATTAATCCTGATAATTTATCTGATAAAATTAATCCTGATAATTTATCTGATAAAATTAATGCTGATAATTTATCTGATAAAATTAATCCTGATAATTTATCTGATAAAATTAATCCTGATAATTTATCTGATAAAATTAATTCTGATAATCTTAATTCAGACAAAATTAATCCTAAGGATAATTCGGAATTCAAATTTGAATATCTTAAGGATAATTCAGAAAGTAATTCTAAAAATCTCAAGATTAATTCAAAAATTAATTCTGAAAATCTTAAAGATAATCTAGAGATTAATGTTGAAAATATTGAAAATATATCTGAGGATAATTTTGAAGATAAAATTCTCCTAGATAATAATTTAATTATAGATAATATTAAAGATTATTACAAAACATTAATTAGTGGCCCAAATTATTCCACCTACTGTGAGAATATTGAAAAATCTAATCTTGAGGAGGAGATAGAATTTTCTAAGATAAAGGCCATAATCAATAAAAATTACAAAAATTCAAATAAATCAAAATTATTAGAAAAATTTGAAAAGAAAGATAAAGATGAAGAAGAAATTTTCGAAATAATGAAAATGATGAATTTAAACCCACAATTATTAATTAATCATTATAACCTTAATTCAAATTAATCCAAATTAAATCCTAATTAAATTCAAATTAAATCCAAATTAATTCAAATTAAATTCAAATTAATCCAAATTAAATCCTAACTAAATTCAAATTAATCCAAATTAAATATTAATTAAAATTCAAATTAAATCATAATTAAATCCTAATTAAATTCAAATTAAATCTTAATTAAATTCTAATTAAATTCAAATTAAATCTTAATTAAATCCTAATTAAAGTCAAATTAAATCTTAATTAAATCCTAATTAAATTCAAACTAAATCTTAATTAATTCTTAATAATTTAAATAATTCAAATTCAAATTAATTAATTCTTAATAATTCTAGTTTAATTCAATTAAATTCGAATTAATTCAAATAATTTAATTAAAATTCAATTAAATTCGAATTAATTCAAATAATTTAAGTAAAATTCAATTAAATTCAAATTAATTCAAATAAACTTAATTAATTCAATTTACTCCAATTAAAATTTGACTTTAAATTCAAACATCAATTAATTCTCAATTAAATCCAATTAAAACTTAAATAACATAAACTCGAACTAAAACTAAAACCTTACCCAAACCGCAACAATTAAAATTAATAAAATTAAATATGTCAAAGTGGGTTGACATATTCGCCGGTTCACACGACATGTATCAAATCGGGAATTTGATACATTTTAGAAACTTAAATAAAATTATCTGACTTGTTTGACTCATGCACAATTGTCATGACATGCATTTGCTATTCTTTTAAAATATATGACATGTCATGCATATTTAAATTTTATGCATATATTAGAACGGCTATAGGAAAAAGAATAATTGAAACTTGATCAACCGAGTATTTGGTGGCGGTGAGATGATAGTACGTTAGGGAAGCCAATTCTAATAAGATCAAGTTCACTTGGTCTCTTTAGACTGGTGAAACTAGCCGAAGCTACCGATCCAAAACCCAAACAAGTTAGACCAGAACTTTTTCAAAGATTAATTTTGAAAATGAAACTTCATTAAACGGCTTTGTCAAGGAAAGGGTGGATGATCCCATAAGGCTACGGCCAAAGAAGGCCTAGTGCCTCGCCAAGACCTGGAAGCCAATTTTTGAATTTCAAATTCAAATCATTCTTTGTTAAATTCAAATCTAACACAAGCTTCAATTAATTCTTAGAGTTAATAAATTAAGAAAAATAAATCAAGCATCTCACAATACACCTATAAGGCAACTATGCTTGTTGTATTGATACATCTAAAATGGGTGAGATGTCAAGGACTAATGAATTGAAAAATATTTTTCAAAATTGTTTTTCAAAATTATTAGAATATTTTCATAAAAATATATTTTTAAAATAGTGCTTCAACATAATAATGTTTTTATGGAATTCATGCTTGTCTGTTTGATTATATATATTATACATTTTCCAAAAATATATCTTTTCAAAAATTTATTTGACTCACTCAATTAGACACAAGCCTCTTAGGACAACACTAAAGTTCCTTAAGGCACTTAGATAGAGTCAAACAGTATCAGGTACAGGGGGAGTACTTTTCATTTTTTTAAAAAAATTTACACTTTAAAAAAATTACTATTATTTGAAAATACTTTTCAAAAAATTACTATTATTTTAAAATTTACCTGTCTTGTTTGATTTTGATAAACCTTAAAGACACAGAGGAAAGTCCACTTCATAATCTACATGGACTCCTAGGACGTGTCAGATTTAGGGGGAGTCTAAATCAAACTTCTGAAACAATTTTGTTTAATTAATTGTTTTGAAATTATTAAATAATTTCCTTAATTTGAATCAACCCTTAAGACTTAGAGGAAGAGTACTTGTGGTCAACAAGCTTCCCAGGACTGGGTCAAATTTAGGGGGAGGTCAAATTAAAAGAATTATTGAAATTTCAAATGTTTTCATGCGTAGTATTTTCAAATCCTGTTGAAAACATAAGTATTCTTTCAAAATAGTATCAATTTTCAAAAAAAAATATACTAGTATTTTCAAAAATTCAATTTTAAAAAAAAATATACTAGTATTTTCAAAAATTCATCTTTTTTTTCAATTTGAAATAATATCTTGAGTTTGAAAAATTTTCCAGGGCACTTAGGAAAATGTCCTTGTAGTCAACAAGGTTTCCTATGATTGTGTCAGACTGGAAGATAAACCAAATCAAGTATTATCACTTTAAAATCTTTACAGTTTTCAAAATTAACTTACATCCTATTATTCTGTGACTTATGAAATTTTTATAATGTTTACTTGGGTTGGAAAACTTCCAGGACACTTAGGAAATGTCCTTGTAGTCAACAAGGTTTCCCAGGATGGTGTCAGACTGAAAAATAATCTAAGTAAAGTCAAATATTATGTTTTCAAAAGTACTTATGTCTTTCAAAGCCTAATATTCTTTCAAAAGTACTTAATTAAAAACAAATATTTTTCAAAAATTACTTATTATTTTTCAAAATATCATTTTTCAAAAACTGCTGACTTTATCATTTTTCAAAAGTAGTTGCATGCCTCAAAGATCATCTTTCAAAATATTTGACATTTTCTCAAAAACATTGTCTAAGTTGTCTAAGTTCAAAATACTTAAGTATTAGTTTTTGGTATCTTTCAAAATTTAATACTAAGTATCTTCAAAAATACTCTCATTATTGGTGCAAGTATTATTTTTGATGTATGACAAAGGGGGAGAGGTGTCCTTAAGTTAGAAAATTTTTAAAATTTTCTCCCAAAGATCAAAAATGTAGTTTCAAAACTTTTTTCATTTTTTCCAAGGATAGTGATTTAGCCCCTTTAAACCAATCTAACTTAAGTTATTGTCAAACATCAAAAAGGGAGAGATTGTTGGTGCAAGTGCATCAATGGTATTCCACTTTAAGTGTTTTAATGTTTGACAATACACTTAAGTCAGTGATATATTGAACAGATAAAGGGGAGTAAGAGAGAAGTGACCTAAGCTGAAGAAAAGTCCTAGTTAATCTAGGCATCGTAACCCCAAGACCTAACGAAGGGCTGTTAGGCACCTAGCGAAGGGCTGCTAGGTATCGTAACCCCAAGACCTAACGAAGGGCTGTTAGGCACCTAGCGAAGGGCTGCTAGGCACCTAGTGAAGGACTACTAGGCATAGAAAACCTAGCGAAGGGCTGCTAGGCACCTAGTGAAGGACTACTAGGCATAGAAGACCTAGCGAAGGGCTGCTAGGCACCTAGAGAAGGGCTGCTAGGGAATAAAGACCTGGCGAAGGACTGCTAGGCACATGGCGAAGGATTGCTAGGTAATGAAGTCTTGGTCCAAGGGACTGAGCAACTTAGCTGAGCGATGACTAAGGACAGGAGTAGAGACGGGTCGGGGTTCGGGCGTCTCAAGATCCGGAGTAATCGGAGGCTAAGCAAAAGTCCATCCGAAGGACTGGGTGGCAACCGTCTCCTGAAAGGAGTAGGTGAAGGGCGAGTTCTCGGGGATAGGAACTCGTGCCGGTTCGACCTAGGGTTTCGTGCAAATTCGAAGTCCGAACCAAGTCCTTAAGGCTAACATGATATGTATCTATGCTTTGTGTTTGTGTATCTTGCAGGTATCAAGAACCAGAGACAAAGCAAGTAAACTAGCTAAAATACATGGTGTGCAGGCTTTAAGGGGGGCGCCCCCAGCAAGGGGGGCGCCCCCAGCAAGGGGGGCGCCCCTAGACTGTACTAAAGAAGCAGGAAACATATTGTATACAGAACAGGTGTCAACCGGGGCGCCCGGAGCATCCGGGGCGCCCGGATTCGTAGCTGTTTTGCTGTTTCAAAGCCAGAACACAGGATAAGCCTCCACGGGGGCGCTCGGAGCATCCGGGGCGCCCTGGTCAAAGGTCTTATCACCTGCAACGAAGTAGGCGCAAGGATAAGAGTTGACCGAGTCTTCCGGGGCGCCCCCAGCGTCCGGGGCGCCCCCAGCGTCCGGGGCGCCCCAGGAGGCCTATATAAGGGGCTTCGACCCCTCAGCTTCAGACACGACTTCCAAGTACTGTTCTAATCATTCTGACCAACGGCAACACACTAGAAACGAGGCTCTACGACCGGGAGGCTCCAGGAGGAAGTGCGCGGCACTTCGGAGGTCCAAATTGGCCGAGCTTCATCCTTGTCTTGTTGGTTTGCATTTTGTTAATTACCGTACTTAAATTTCTATATTATTGATTGTAATATTGCACTGTAAGTCAGGTTTCTCCGCCTCCGGAAAGTCCGGAAAGGAGACCAATAGTGGACGGGCGTTCCCGTGCATAGGCCTTGGATGTACTGACCCTGGGGGGTCGGGAACCAAGTAAAATCCGTTGTGTACCTGTGTTCGTTTTGTTTTTATTTTCCGCTGCACTAACGATCTGAATAGTTTTACGAACGAAGATTTTCGAAAGATATCGAACGATCGATATTCACCCCCCCCCTCTATCGACGGCACCGATCCTACACTCTCCACCCCTATCAGACCTTATCCTCTTAATGGTTTGGTTTGTTTGATTTCAACTTCAGATTTGAAGATCATAAATTTATCTAAAGCTTCATCTTTAGTTTTCAGCAAATAAACATAGCAATAACGAGAATAATCATCAATGAAGGTAATGAAATACCTTTTATGGTCTCTCGTTATTATACCGTTAAACTCACAACAGTCAGTATGAATTAATTCTAAAATATTTGAATTTTTATCAACTGATTTGAAGGGTTTACGGGGTTGTTTATATTGCACACAAACTTCACATTTTTTCTTATCATTTATAGCATGCTTAGGAATCATGTCAAGATTTATCATCCTTTTTATAGTTTAAAAATTAAATGTTCTAATCTATCATGCCACACATCATAAGACTCAATGTTATAAGAACAACCAATATCACTAGTTTTATTTATAGTCGTATTTTCAACATTGAGTTTAAATAAACTTTCATTAAGGTAACCCTTCCTAATAAAGGTTCCTAAATGTAACAATACAACTTTATTACATTTGAAGTTTAGCTCATAACCAACACAAACTAATTTTGACCCACTAATCAAATTCCGTCGGACAGCTGGAACATGATGCACCTCATGCAGTGACAGGACCTTCCATGAGGTAAACCTCAAGTCAACTCGTCCAATCCCTAACACTCTGGCTGTAGAATGATTCCCCATGGTTACGGAAGTGCCTTCAATTACCTGATAAGTAAGGAAGGCAGAACGATCAGCACAACAATGCACATTAGCACCTGTATCAACTAACCACCCATTGAGTTGATAAATCAAATTTAGTTCGGGGTTAAAGGAAACAAACCCATTGCTGGTGCTGGTCACAACATTGACTTGTGCCTTGGTGTTGGGCACATTGCCTTGGTTCTTCTTCTTGTCCTTTCGCGCATGACAGAATTTAGCAAAATGTCCAACTTGTCCACAAGCCCAGCACGACTTAGTCCCATGCTTCTTCTGAACCTTTGATTTGGGTTTCATTTTGTTCTTCATTTTTTGATTTTTGAACTTGTTCTTGTCAGAAGAGACCACCACATTTGCCTTTGGAGCAAATTCCATAGGCATCCCCTTATCATCATCCTTATGTTGCTTCCGATGTTCTTCGTCGATATTTAAGACAATCATTAAATCTTCAAGAGAGATTTCACCTCTCCTGTGTTTAAGTGTCATGCCAAAATCTTCCCAACTCGGAGGTAACTTTTCGATGATAGACAAGACTTGAAGTTTCTTGGGTATCAGCATATCTCCCTCAGCAAGACCATGAATCAAAATTTGAAATTCATGGGTCTGCTCAATGACAGATTTACCCTCAACCATTTTGAAGTTTAAGAACTTCTCCACGGTGTACTTCTCTAAACCAGAGTCCTCAGAGTTATATTTTTTATCCAAAGATTTTCATAACTCTTTGGCCGAGGTTGTAGAGCAGTACACATCAAATAGTGCGTCTGAGAGGGCAGACAGGATTCTCCCATGGCAAAGATAATCCCTCTGTTTGAACCTCTCGGTGGCAGCACTACGGGCAGGTTCTTCTTCATCAGGTGAAGGAGGATCTGAATCTATAACTGAGAAAAGCCCCAGCGTAGTAAGCCAAAACTTCATCCGTTGTTGCCAACGTCTGAAGTTTTGCCCGGAAAACCTCTTGGGTTTGGCGCTAGCCTCATCAGACCCCGACGTTCTAATATTTATCATGTCTACTTAGGCATAATCAATTCTCTAAGATTGTAAAGCGAATAAGTAGCAGGAATATGCACTAAAGTAGACAGTAAAAATATATAGATGCAGCAGTCTGATAAGGAAAGAGCAGAGTTAGGAATAGTTATCCGGTTGAAGCACCGGTGTGCCGACTGCCCTTAGAGAATTGATTGCCGCCCCACGGTGCAAAGGCTTCCGGCAACACCCTCCCAAGATTTGACAACCACGCGACGTTCGTAGGTGCACTCCAAGACGAACGCTACATTCGGACACAACCTCTGATCGCACAGGAAGAAGCCTCAAGACTCGAAGAAAGTGAAGAGAAAAGAAAACCAAAAACGAGCAAGGAGATGATTTCGTAAGTGCATTCTATCCCCCCTTTTATAGATCCGAAGAGGCATTCTATTGCCTCTTCGCACTGAGGAGTCGAGGCCACGCGAGGCGTCGCGTCATGCGACGCTTGATTCCTCAAAAAAAATAAAAGGTAAAAGAATAAAAATAAAAAATAAACCAAATTGGTTTAGGAACCAAATCGAAATCTGCAAAACCGAACCGCACCACCCGCAAGCGTGAGGCCCACGGGCTAGGGATTTGCACCCCCCTCCCTGCGCACGATAATCGCGTGTGTTGCGCCTGGTTTATGGATTTCTGGCCCAGACCCCCTGAAACCACCTGGTTTGGGCTCAGCCCACGCATACGTGTAGGTCCTCTTAAGCTTTCTAAGCATAGTAGGAATGACTTCATATATAAGACATTCCAACTCTCTTGGCTTAGCAATGTGGGACTAAACATATACACCATCTCCTTCAATATATTTGAAATTCAACACAAAAATCAACAATGTAACCTCTGTAGCATTTGACATGAAGATACACTTTTGACAATATATATACTCTAGAGAAGGTAAAGACAAGAGACTTCTTCTATTCCATTTTTCGACTCCACTAGGTTTTATCCTTCTACTTTATTTTCTCTTTCCTACATGCCACCTCAAATAAACTCTAACTTGAGCTTTAGAGTGGCCTACTGCTACTCTCCGACACCAATCTAATCCTCTTTTGAAGTGCGTCGCTAGTCCATATCACCCTTCTCATGGCCGACCTCTAGATAGCGCTTGCGTTAAGTGTTCATTGACGGGTGACTTGACCATCTATGATATTTAGTGAGAACAAATTGGTGGTGTTTTTAAGGACTAATTTAGGACGTTGTGATTATTAACACTAGAAAAAATTACTAACAACCATGACTCTGTTGGAGAGAGAGGTTGAGGCAAAGCAGTGGTCATGACCCAAGAAGGCATCAATCAATTGGTCGCCCGAGCGATACAAGAGGCTTTGCGACAACACCCACTCATGTAGCCATCGCAAGTAGGAGCTCCTCCTCCCTGAATAGGCGTGCCTCCCCCTTCGATTAATATACCACCATACACTATAACAAATATGATTTTACGTAGTGCATCATCAACGACGTACGATTAATGTGCGCCGTTAATAGTATAGTATTGCACGCCCAATTATGATTTTACGTAAGCTTTTATAACACGCCCAATTATGTGTATTTCGAATAATATAGTATTTATATAAATGACGACGTACAGGAAAAGTATACCATCAATAAAATTTTCTTTAATGTATAGAGTGTGTTATTAAATTTTAATATTAACGGGTGACTTGACCATCTATGATTCGTTAAGTGTATTTTCACGGGTGCCTCCCCCTTCAATTAATGTATTTTCTTTAATAAAATGGCGCTTGTGTTAAGTGTTCATTGATGGGTGACTTGACCATCTATGATATTTAGTGAGAACAAATTGGTGGTGTTTTTAAGGACTAATTTAGGACGTTGTGATTATTAACACTAGAAAAAATTACTAACAACCATGACTCTGTTGGAGAGAGAGGTTGAGGCAAAGCAGTGGTCATGACCCAAGAAGGCATCAATCAATTGGTCACCCGAGCGATACAAGAGGCTTTGCGACAACACCCACTCATGTAGCCATCGCAAGTAGGAGCTCCTCCTCCCTGAATAGGCGTGCCTCCCCCTTCGATTAATATACCACCATACACTATAACAAATATGATTTTACGTAGTGTATCATCAACGACGTACGATTATAGTATAGTATTGCACGCCCAATTATGATTTTACGTAAGTTTTTATAACACGCCCAATTATGTGTATTTCGAATAATATAGTATTTATATAAATGACGACGTACAGGAAAAGTATACCATCAATAAAATTTTCTTTAATGTATAGAGTGTGTTATTAAATTTTAATATTAACAGTATACAGAGTACGCTTAATATTATTATGCTTATATTATATAATCGACGGCGTAAAAAACCATGTAAAAATTTTTAACAGCACACGCAAGCTGTTAATATTTTAATAATAATTATTGACCACATGTTGTTTTTACGCCGCCAATTATAATGAGTAATGATACGTACAATAAAAGTGAATGTCTTAGTGAAAATTTTGACCATCAATCGACGGTACATTTGACGTCTGATTGTTGATCGGACACTACCGGCGATCTCCGACTACCATCCCGAATCAAACTATACTCTGGAGGGCATGGTAAACTCGTCGGGGATCGCCGCAATTGCAATCATGCATTATTCACCTTCGATTTTGACGGGTTCACCGTTGCAGCGATCCTGACGGGTTCACCGTCCTCCCAAGATATAATTTGATTCGGAACGATGATTAAAAGCCGCTAGTAATATTCGATCGGTAATCGGATGTCAGACGTGCCATCAGATGATCAAAATTTTTATTGAGATATTCACTTTCACTAGGCGGATCATTTCTCCTTCGTCAAATATTTTGCTCTCCCAAATATCACTCTGTGGTGAAAACCTTCTCGGGTCCAAAGTCCTTCGCCGAACTGCAAACCTTCGTCGCTCCCTTTCCGCCGAACATGTCCGCCCAACCTCTCTCCAGCGAACCACCCTCGAGAACCTCTTCACCGAAATCTTTCGATGCCTAAACCCTAAACTCCCTCTCCACCGAACTTCTCCTCCCAACCCTCTTCGGTGAACCCTTGTTCGCCCTCTTCGCTGAATGGGAGGAGACGAGGTATGATTTCTCTTGAATGGGAGAAGCATGGAAAGAAGAAGCTTTTTCCCCTAAACCGTTTGCTCTGCACCGAATTCTTGAATGGAGGAGATGAGGAATGGTTTCTTGACTTCGAAGTAACCTGTAAGCATTCCAATCTTTAGATGCAATTCGGGAAATAGACGTGTTTCTGTTACAAGATTAGAACGGAAAAACGACAACAAGAATAATAGAGAACACACCAGATATACGTGGAAAACCCTTGACAGGAAAAAACCACGGGCAAAGGAGGAAAAATCACTAAGAACGACGGAATACAAAGTCGGCAACTCTTATATCATAATAAAGTAAAGAGAAGTAGAGAAAAAGAGAGGTAGAGAAAAGAAAGAAGAGATAACCAAATAACTTTCTTGATTGATTGATACAACTTGTCTATGAGATACACAATTTATAGGGACCTTAAAGTACTTAGTCAAATAAAAAATTAATAACAAAACTGTTAATTAACAGATTTATAAAGAATATGTTAATTAATATATTAATAAGAAAATATCTAATAAATATTAATGGATTAAACAGAATTCGGATTACCAAATTTTAACAATCTCTACCTTGACGCAAATTCCACAAATCTTCAAAAAGAACATTCTCCACATTTTCCACAAAAGCCCCACAGGCAAATCTCAGCATCTAGCATCAACCAAGTCCAAGTAATGCTTAAACTTAACTATAGGAAGTGTCTCACATCAATGTGCTTTGTCCTCTCATGAAGCATATGATCCTTCGTGAGGAAAATGACACTCTGACTATCACAAAAGACTGTAGTAATCTGCAAGTCTTTGCTAAGTTCACTGAAGAGTCCTTTTAACCAAATAGCTTTCTTATAAGCTTCCCATAAGTGATCTACTTTTATCAATATCACCTTGTGACGGCAACATCACATATTACTGTGGATCCTTGCAGAACATATAAATTGGCGGTTTTCCTTAGTCCCTTCATTACAACAAGAGACCCTTTATTAACCTTCACAGCTCCACCTTCACCAGTGTACTTGTACCCTTTAGAATCAAGAATACTCAAAGAGATCATATTTCTCTTCAAATCAGGAATGTGCCTCACATTACCAAGTGTCCGAATGACACCATCAAACATCTTAATTCTGACCGTACCAATACCAGCAATTCTGCAAAATGTATTATTGCCCATCAAAACGACACCACTCGAAACCGTTTCATATATTGAAAATCAGTCCCGATTGGGACACATATGAAACGTACAACCAGAATCAAGAATTCATTCCTCACTCTGCTTCAAATCAGCATCAGAGGCAACGAGAAGTTCACCATCACTGTAATTTTCGGCAACATCAGCCTCACCAAACTTCTCTGATTGTTTTTCCCTCGAATTTTCACCTGCCCTTTTATTCTTATTCTGCAACTTATAACATTCAGATTTGATGTGACCCTTCTTCTTGCAATAATTACAGATCTTATCGCTATTTCTGCCCCTGATATTACCATCAGAGTCTTTCTCCTGAGTCCTTCCTCGAATAATAAGACCCTCACCCTGAGCCTCAGATCCTTCGACAAGCTGTTTCATTTTCTCTTTTGAAAATAATGAATCATAAACTTCATTCAAAGTAAGAGTATCACGACTATTAAAATAGTATCTCTAAAAGCCGTATATGACGAGGGTAAAGAACACAGTAAGATCAATGCTAAATCTTCATCATCATATTTGACCTCCAAAGCCTCTAAGTCAGGGACAATTTCCTTAAACTTGGTCAAGTGATCTCTTAACGACGTACCTTCTGCCATGCGATAAGAATACAAACGTTGTTTCAGACCCAGTTTGCTCGTAAGACTTTTTCTCATGCACAACTGCTCCAGTTTTAGCCATAGTGCAGCAGCGGATTTCTCCTTCAAAACATCCTGTAAAATCTCATTCGATAGGTGAAGGTAGATCTGAGATAGAGCTTTTCGATCCTTACGTTCCTTTTCCTCCTTTGTCCATGTCGAGGGCATGTTGTCTATCCCGAACAGTGCGTCGTCCAAGTCCATATGCGCTAGCACCGCTCGCATCTTAACCTGCCACAGCGTAAATCTGGTGTTGCGATCCAAAAGTGGAATATCATACTTCATGCTTACCGTTGTCATTAATCCCGTTTGAAATCCTCAAAACTAACCTGGCTCTGATACCACTTGTAACGAGATTAACACGGAAAAATGGCAACAAGAATAATAGAGAACACACCAGATTTACGTGGAAACCCCTTGACAGGAAAAAACCACGGGCAGAGGAGGAAAAATCACTAAGAACGACGGAATACAAAGTTGGCAACTCTTATATCATAATAAAGTAAAGAGAAGTAGAGAAAAAGAGAGGTAGAGAAAAGAAAGAAGAAATAACCAAATAACTTTCTTGATTAATTGATACAACTTGTCTATGAGATACACAATTTATAGTGACCTAAGAGTACTTAGTCAAATAAAAAATTAATAACAAAACTGTTAATTAATAGATTTATAAAGAATATGTTAATTAATATATTAATAAAAAATATCTAATAAATATTAACGGATTAAACAGAATTCGATCACCAAATTATAACAATTTCTTTGGTTGAAAAATGTCTAGAGTTTTTCTCTTCCTGGTTTCATATTTATCAGAACCTTGGGATGAGTTTGTTCATTTGCTGCTAGCTAGGTTTTGAGATAGATATCACAATAAAGAATAATTTTTCTAGCGGTTTGAGAGTTTTCTATGTGTTCTCTGAGTTAAACCCCTACATTGCTCGCTTTCCCGTGAATAGCTCTTCCTCATCGAAAAGTATTAATTTCCCCGTTTTTGTTGCTAATTGATTACTTTTCTTGTTATGATGTGTATTGCAAGTTGACTTTTGTTAGTAAAAGTGGAGTTTTACGGAGAAATTTTTTGTTCTTGCTATTGGTGTAGGCAAAGATATTATTAGATTGGCACAAATAGGGTCTGGCAAGACAAGAGCGTTTGCATTGCATGCCAATTCTTTAATCTTTATTGGTCACTCCACAAAGATTGTTTGCTTGTGTGCTTTCACTTACTAGGTTTTATTTTGATTTTCTCCAGGAATTCTTAATGATGGTTCTTAGTTGATTATTATGAATATTGACTTGTTTTTCTACCCTCTTTTTTTCCCTCTCTAGGGAAGTGACAAATTAGATTTCTGAACAATTTGAAGCTTTAGGATCTGGCATTGGAGTGAAATGCACTATGGTTAGCACCTTTCTAATTTTGTGCATGTGTAGGAAATGCTTATGTGCACAGTTGTTCATTGCCAATCATAGATCTCACAGCATAAATTAGTTATGGTTTATTTGGTAATGGAGACGTGACAAACCAATTAGATTATATTGTATGACTGGTTTAATCAAAGTCCTTGAAAAAGAAGCTTAGTGTAGATGCTCTTAGTAAATTGCATTAGAAATCAATATATCTTCTCTTCATTTTTGCTTTCTATATGATCTGTTTTCTTTATTTCTGCACAGTTAGTGGGAGGTGTTGACATGACACAACAAGCAAATTCTCTTGGAAGCCGACATATTGTGGTATGTAGTAATGATCATCATTTTGTTGTTTGTTGGCTCTTTGTAGAATGTGAAGTATATGCCTTCTAGACAAAAATCACTTAGACATGAATGCTGTCATACTTTCTTAGTTGTATAGGATATGGGGCCAAAGTTTTAGAAAACACTCAATTTATCTCTGCTGGAACTTTCAATGCTTTATTTGTTAAATTTCACAGAAATTCTTATCAAAGAATATGGATATAAACTTTGTAATTGTAATTTTTTGAGAGAAGTTCCACTATCAAGTGGTAGACTAAACTTTTGATCTAATGAATTTTAAATGTTTCACTGTTGAAGAGAATGTTCCATTCAAAGCTTTTCTATACTTAAGAATACCCCTCAGCATATATTGGGAATAATTAATTCTTTGACACATTTGTAATTCAAGTCTCCCTTCTAGTGTTCTAAAAATTGGCCTATACGACCGTGCTAGGCACCAACTAGCCGCACCGAAAATATCCTAGTTGGCTAGCTTAGGCGGCCCTAGGCGCCGACTAATCGGTCAAATCATCTAGGTGTCGCGGAAATAGTGGAGAGTTTTCATGATTTTTGTTAGTTTGGATTTTTAAATTTAAAGTCCAATTAAAAAAAAACTGAAATGTAACTTTTTTTTTATGTTGGGCTTAAGTTTTATAAGCTTTAAACTTTGGTCCAATAAGAAAATCAATTTGTTGACTTGCTCTAGTGGCTAGCATCAAACTTCATTTTCACATACTGAGTAGCCAGAGAAATCAGAGAGTTAACAAGTAGAATAAATTTGTGATATTTTATTAGTTGTGCAAGTTTGAACTCATTTTAAATTTGATGTTATTGTGTTGGAGTTATAGAATGTAATTTATTATGAATTTATGTTGATACAGTGGAATCTGCCTAGCAGTGTCTAGTCCCTGCCTAGGTGGCCTAACTGCTAGGCGCTGGCTTGGTGCCCGACTAATATCTAGTAAATTTTAGAACCTTACTTCCTCTATAGTATCCGGTCTTGTGCGAATTTTTATGTCATGTTCCTTCCTATTATATGCTTGCAGCTCACACTTAAATTTACTAGAAACCAGTCAATCCAACCCTTTATATTGTCCAATCCCATCCTTTATGTAGCGACCCGCCTTCTTACTGTCTTTAGACGGATCGTTACTTTTCTCTACTTCTCAACTTTTATACATGACTAAAGAAAATTGCGGAAATCTTGTTTTTTTTTCTTTTAAATTCTGCTAACAATTATATTCTAACTTAAGCAATCATGTATAATAATACCATGCCATACTTTCTTCTCAATCCCATAGCTAATACCTGTTGAAAACAGCCTTACCCTTCTTAAACTGCCTGTACCAGTCGACTGGTGACGTGGCAGTCGACTGGTACGCCTGTAATCAGTTTTACAGGTTTCGGCCCTTGCTTTCCAAGTCCACCATTCCTTCAATTTCGAGCCATATCAAACTACGACATCATTTCTATACTCTATATCAGTTTCCTAAACAATTTAGCCAATCAAACGAATCCATAAACTTGAATTTAGGACTTTTATGGAAGAAAATAAACTAAACAAGTTTATATAAACTTCAACAATAGAGTTTGTACCAATCTTGACTTCTATGAATTTATAACACCAAATACATGTTCTACGACCTTGCTAAAGCATTATGAAATGTGATTGCAACTTTTCTAAACATTTTTAAGCAATAAAACTCGATTCAAAAGGAAAATTGATACTATCTTGGCACAAACACCTTTCTCTCTAACAAAATATCAATATTTCTAACTACTCACACTTTTACTCATCCAATGCAATCATGGGGATATATATGCTAAAGGAAATGACATGGAATCTTTACTCTAAGAAATTTAGCATATAAAACTATCCAAAACTCAAATACTCCATAATCTCTATAAAGCAAGAACTTGAAATTTGAATAAACTTAAACATTGCAATTCAAATAACTAAAATGTCTCGTCTCAAGGATCTCTCCATAATCAGCCACCACACACACTCTACTCAGCACCGCCTCGTCGTCTTCCTTCAGAATTGCTTGCCTTTACCTTTATCTGCAATAAGAGGAAATGCATCTATAAGCAAAAGCTTAGTAAGTACTATCTAGCTCACAAAAACTCGGAATGTGCAAACATGCTTCTAGAACAATATGAAAATCATATGAGATACTAATATGCTTGAAAGAAAACTAAGAACATGTATAACTCAAAACATGCATACTCAAGCAATAATAAATCTCAATTTACTTTTCTTGGCTCAACTTGAAACTTTAGCTACTCTTTAACTTTTGAAAACTTTCTTAAACTTTCGAAAACTTTGCTAAAGCATATACTTGAAAATACTAATCACTTGGATCCACTGAAGACGTAAGTACCATCTGATGCGCGTTCCCTAAAAGGTTGGGGTAGCGAGCCACCAATCCTAATAGAGCAGACCTTGGTCTACCAGGGCCAAGACCTTGGAATTGGACACCTGGATTTCTTTAACGACGCCCTTGGACGCCGGGTACTGGCCTTAGAAAATAAAATAGCTTTTCTTTCTTTTCTTTCTTATCTGTAAATGCCTTGGCATTTTCTGAAGCACCTTGCGTGCTAAAATCCCTAAGTCTTGACTTTTGGGGATTTCTTAAGGCCTTGGCCTTTTCTTTTCTTATCTTTATCTTTTTTCTTTTCTCATAGCTTTTCTTGGTCCCTAATCTCATATAGGGTGCTTATCAAACATATACAAGCATATAAGGAACTAAGATTACATGCAAAAACTGAAACAAAAGGAAATATCACTTTTAAAAACTTTTAAAGGAAATTCTCGCGGAAAAACCGCCTCTTACTGCAGGTGAGCAGTACTTACATTGATATCTTGGACTTACAACCAAGATTGACGTCTAGGACTCGGAAGAAACTTGAGATCTCGGAGAATTCTTCGCACCTACGCGTTCCTCTCGTCGCGGGGATCCCGAATATAGGAATATCTCTTGGAGAAGAGCCTTGACCGGCCCCCTAGAGCTTGGTGTAGTTTCGCCCAGAAGAGGAGGGGTCGGCGTGAGGGTTTGGAGAGGAGAGAAAATAAAACTTCTCTCTTTAATTACCTATTTATACTTAAGGGTCGGATCAACCTAACTATACCGTAAATAACCTTCTCTCCGTCCCTTGTTATGCTTGATACCCCTAGCCCGGCTGGCCGCGCGCTCCCTTGGTCTCGTGGTGGTCGCGGGTTCGAGCCACCCGCTGCACTTAATTGGTTTTTTCCATTTTTTTTTTCCTTTTCTTTTTCTTTTCCAAAATACCAAACGGACTCGGAAAATTCCATAAAAATACTCTAAAAATTCCTAAAAATATCTAGAATATTTCTAAACCATTTCTAAATAATTCTAAGGACTTTAAGAACTAAAAATGGAAATTTTGGGGCGTTACAATCCCCCATACCTTATGAAAAGTTCGTCCTCGAACTTAGAATAATTCTGGATATCTCTCTCTCATGCTGTCCTCACGTTCCCAAGTAGCCTCTTCGTGCTTTTGATTCTGCCAGATGACCTTCACTAGTGGCACTTCTTTGTTTCTTAATCTCTTAACTGCTTTGTCCACTATCTGTGTCGGTCTGCTCTCATAACTAAGATCTTCTTGGATCTGTACTGACTGAGGCTGAATCACTTGGCTAGGGTCGTGAATACACTTCTTTAGCATAGAGACATGAAAGGTACTGTGGATAGCTGACATATCCTCTGGCAAGTCCAGCTCATAGGCTACTTTCCCAACTCTCTTTATAATCTTGTAGGGTCCTATGTAGCGAGGACTCAGCTTGCCCTTCTTGCCAAATCTCACCACTCCCTTCATGGGAGCGACCTTGAGAAATACTGAATCTCCAACTTGGAATTCAAGTGGCCTACGGCGTGTGTCAGCATAACTTTTCTGTCTACTCTGGGCAGTCTCAATCCTCTGGCGGATCGTCTGGATAGCCTGAGCGGTCTCATCTATAAGCTCAGTCTGACTGCCTAGTCCTGACTCCATCTCTTTCTTCTCACCAGCTTCTTGCCAACATATGGGTGATCTACATTTCCTGCCATATAATGCCTCATAAGGTGTCATCCTGATGGTGGCCTGATAGCTATTGTTGTAGGCAAACTCAGCTAAGCACAGAAATTTGCACCAACTACCTTTAAAGTCCAATGCACAAGACCTGAGCATGTCTTCTAAAATCTGATTTACTCTCTCTGTTTGTCCATCTGTCTGGGGATGGAAAGCTGTGCTGAACTGAAGTCTGGTGCCTAGGGCGTCCTGAACACACTTCCAAAAATGGGAGGTGAATCGCCCATCTCTGTCAGACACGATCGACTTCGGAACTCCGTGAAGCCTGACTACTTCTCTCACGTACAGCTGTGCTAACTGCTCTACCGAATGCGATAACTTGATGGCTAGGAAGTGGGCAGACTTGGTCAATCTATCCACTATCACCCAAATTGCATCGTGTCCATGGGTGGTTCTTGGAAGACCTGTGATAAAGTCCATGGATATTTCTTCCCACTTCCACTCTGGAATGGGAAGAGGCTGCAGAACTCCTCCTGGTCTCTGGTGTTCTGCTTTGACTCTCTGGCAGGTCAAGTAGGTACTGATATATCTGGCCACGTCTCGCTTGAGTCCAGACCACCAGAACCTTTGTCTTAAATCTTGGTACATCTTGGTAGAACCAGGATGCATAGAGTACGGGGTACTGTGGGCTTCTTCTAAAATATTCCTTCTTAGTTCCTCATCATTGGGGACGCAAAGGCGGTCTCCAAAATAGAGGATGCCACTATCTGATACTCGAAACTCTGAATTTTCTGCCTCTTGGATCCCCTGCTTGATCTTCTGGATCTCTGGGTCTTGATCTTGCTTTTCTTGTATATCTTTAAGCAGGGTTGACTCTAGGGTCAATGCAGAAAATTGCCCAACTATTACTTCGACTTCAAAATCTTTTATTTCTTTCTGAAGTGGTAGAGACAGTGATGAAAGGGACATCAGTGCTGTACCGGATTTTCTGCTCAGTGCATCTGCCACTTTATTAGCTTTACCTGGGTGGTAGAGGATTTCACAGTCATAATCTTTGACCAACTCTAGCCACCTGCGCTGCCTCATATTCAGGTCCTTCTGAGTGAAGAAGTACTTCAAACTCTGATGGTCTGTGAAGATCCTGCACTGCACTCCATACAGGTAGTGTCTCAAAGCTTCAGTGCAAAACCACAGCTGCTAGCTCAAGGTCGTGGGTAGGGTAATTCTTCTCATAGTCCTTGAGCTGTCTGGAGGCATATGCTATTACTTACCATCTTGCATGAGGACAGCTCCAAGGCCCATCTTGGATGCATCACTGTAGATGTCAAAGACCTTGTCACTCTCTGGAACAGTCAGGATGGGAGCACTGGTCAGTCTCTTCTTCAGCTCTAGAAAACTGTGCTCGCATTTATCTGACCATTCAAACTTCTTATTCTTTCTGGTCAGGGCTGTGAGAGGAGAGGCTATTCTGGAAAAAGTTCTCCACAAATTTTTCTGTAATATCCTGCCAGGCCTAAGAAGCTTCTGATCTCACTGNCATTTATCAGATACATTTGAATTTGTTTAAGAATGGCGTAAGTAATAAATAAATGTATTTATGAGTGGCAGAGGATCAGAAGTTTTTTTTGAAAGTTATTTTCCCATTTTTAAATTTTGAGTTTATCTAGAAATTTTTTATCCATTAATATTTTTTTCTTTCCATTTCTTTTCCTAACTTTGTATTAGATCAATTTATTAAAACACGTATTTGAGTTGATGTTAGATTTTTTTTTTATTTTGAAAATAAAATTCTTTTCATTTAAACTTGAAGACTTCTCTTTATTTACTTTGTTTATTAAATTATCTATATCTTTCTCTACATTTCCTATGAGAAAATAAGCATATAGAATAATTATTATACTCTTTGACGTTCCACGGGTGAGAGTTTTATTTATTTATAAATACATCGTTAGACAAGCATGACCTTTTAAAAATTGATAAACATAAATGAACCGTTCACTATTAATGCAGGAGGATCATCAAATTATTATAATTTTTTTTTGATTTTTTAGTATTTTTAATATTCTAGATAATTTTAAATTTTCTATCTTTTTTATTATGAGTCTGTTTAAAAATTTTTAGAATTATGAATCTATTAATAATTTTTTTATATAATTTATCCTCTTTCTTTACACGTTTGAAACGGTAGTCCATATATTAGAATTTTTGTTAATTATTTGGTTTTTAGAGTTGGTATTTATTTAAAAATATATTTAGCTGTATGATGATTCATCCTCCATATTGAATAAAGTATTTTTGGGTTAGTTTTTCTTTAGTTTTTGGTGATTTCTCTTCTTGCATTCTTTCAATTTTGTCTTCTCGATAGTCCGTAGGATAATCATTATCTTGTCCGGCGTCAGTTTGTATCAAAGCTGCAATGTCTGATTGAGGAAGTCAAGCGCGCGTCAAATCCAATAAAAGGACGTTGTGGTCATGATTTTGGTCGTGTCAGGCAAGTTCTAGCATAGGAAGTCTCATATCGTTGTTGTAGTATCCAAGACAAGAATGAGGATTTACAGAGATAAGTCGTAGATTTATCCGAGCGCCTAACAGAAATGACTCAAATTTGTGAAGATTGTAAAACACGTGGTAGAGAGGATTGACATGAAACCTCAAACTTCGAGTTGATCTATCCATTTTTTGTGGTACGTAATGAGTAGAGTGCTTTATTGATTGGATCAATGAAGTAAAAAGAATTTTTTGTTATGAGAAAATTCTTGATCAGGTAAAGGTAAAATTGGTCTCCGTCTTGCGATTTACCCTCGTTGACCGGTGGAGACTCTTGTTAAATGCTGTGGGAGCAGGGTCGGTCAGTCAAGCGGATTAGTTGTGCGCAAGCCTAGATATCCCTTGTAAATCAAAAAACAAAAATTGGTGGCCTTTAAACTCAGAGGTCTAGCATCGGTATGGTGGGAACATTTGCTGCGTTATTTGCTTTGATGCTAACTGACGATGGACATGATACCGATTATCGGGCGGGCTAACAAAAAGGAAATTGAAGAAGAAATCAAGAAAATAATTATCCAAAAAAGAAAATTTTATTCAGAAATAGAGGTTGATTCTAAAACAGGTAAACATGTATTTATATAAATTTTAAACCCTAAAATCTAAATAAGGAAAAGAAATTATAATATATGGACTATAATTGCTATGTTAAGAAAGAAAAGAAATTTTAAAAGAAAAAGGAAAAATCTTATTATTTTAAAATCTCTAAATGAACTCAAAATCTAAAAATACAAAAAAATAAAATTACCAAAAATTCCTAATAAAAAAACACAAAAAATGACCAAAATAATAAAATTATCCAAATAATAATAATTTTTTTTAATATTCTTGCATATGCTGGAAGATCCACATATTTTTATTATTATTTGATAATTTTCACTTTTTTGGTATTTAAGTTATTTTTGATAATCTTTATTTTTTATATATTTTTATATTTTGAATTTGTCTAAAAATGTTTACGATTGTGAGTCTCTTAATAATTTTTTAAAAATATTTTTTCCTTTCTTTATAAGTTACGAGTTATAGTCCAAGATTTTTTTTATTTGATATTTAGAGTTAAAGTCTATATTTAGTTGTATGAGAATTTATTCTTCATATTAAATAAAGTTCTCTTTTGGTGAACGGCAGATTTTTTTGTTTTTTGGTGGTTTCTCTTTTAGCACTTCTTCTCAATTTCATTTTCTCGATAGCCCACAGGATAATCTCTATCATGTTCGGCGATAGTTTGTATCAAAGTTGATAGTGTCCGATTGACAAAGTCGAGCGTCATATCCAATCGAAGGTCATCGTAGTTGTGCCAAGCAGGTTCTGGCTAAGAAATCCTTGCATTGTGGTCATAGCATCCAAACAAGAATGATGATTTATAGAGGTAAGTCGTACATTTATCCCAACGCCTAACAGAAATGGTATGAATTCGTGAAGATTGTGAGACACATGGTCGAGAGGATCGACATGGAGATCTCAGACTTCGAGTTGATCTATCCGTATTTTTTGGTAGGTTATATGCGGGGAGCTTCATTGATTGAATCAATGAAGTAGAGAGAATTTTTTATTATGAGAAAGTTTCTGATCATATGAAGGTAAAATTGATGACCTTCAAACTTAGAGGTTTTGTATCGGCATGGTGGGAGCACTTGTGGTGCCTACGAGACCGACAAGGCAAGGTCACAATCAAGGATTAGGAGAAGATGAAGAAGAAGATGAAAGGACGTCAATTTCACCCTTTTAATTACACTCAAACTCCTAAGATGATCTTGACGGATTCGAAGATGACTTGGTGGAATAAGTTGACAAGATTTTTTATGATGATGACCCTGAGACTTTAATAGTTTGTGAGAAATTTGATCCAGATAAAGTTGATGAGCCTGATGCACTATAAGGTGTGGAAAAAGAGGATGGTTAAAATAAAATATTTCTTGAATAGACGATAAGATTAAAATAATTGGGGATTCAATTTTTGAATTGGATGAAGTCGATAAAGAAAAAAAGTCGAGGGGGAACCTTGTTGTTGCCGCTGGTTAGGTAAGGTTGCTGGTATCAAGAGTAGATTATTGCTTTTGAGTTCCTTAAAAATACTTTAGATCTATTTTGGATTGAGGATTTGTTGTGGCTTTGTGTTTGAAATGCTTAGTAGTGTTTTGATTTAGGAACATATGGTTGTGCTAATCTGAATTTGGATTGGGAATTGGAGCTTTGTGTTATAAATATAATTAAGCAGACACTTAAGCAGACAATAAAATATATAGATGCAGGAATATGATAAGAAAAGCGCAGAGTTTAGGGATAGTTATCCGGTTGAAGCGCCGACGTGCCGACTGTCCTTAGAGAATTGATTGCCGCCCTACGGTGCAAAGGCTCCCGGCAAAATTCCCCCAAGATCCGACAACCACGCAGCGTCGTAGGTGCACTCCAAGACGATCGCTGCCCGCGGAGACAACCTCAGATCGCACAAGGCGAAGCCTCAAGACCCAAAACCGAAACAGGAAGAAGAAAAGAAACTTCGAGAAGGAGAAGAGAAGAGAAGTAGTGAATGAATAAATTGCTTCTTCCCCTTCTCCTTTTATAGATCTGAAGAGGCATTCCTTTGCCTCTTCTCTTTGAGGAATCGCGACCGCGCCTCGCGAGGAGTCGCGCCATGCGCGACGCTGAGGAAGGTCGCAACTTCTCAAAAAAAAAAGAATAAAAGAATAAATAAAAGGAAAGAAAAAAATAAAAATAAACCAAACCAAATTGGTTCAGAAAACCAGACCGAAATCTGCAAAACCAAACTGGGCCGCCCGCAAGCGCGAGGCTCACAGGCTGGGGATTTGCACCCCCCTTGCGCGCGATAATCGCGTGCGTCGCGCCCGGTTTATGGATTTCCGGCCCAGACCCCCTGAAATCACCTGGTTTGGACTCAACCCGCGCATGCGTGTAGGTCCTCCTAAGCCATCTAAGCATGGTAGGAATGATTTGATATATAAGGCATTCCAACTCTCTTGGCTTAGCAATGTGGGACTAAACACATACACATCTCCTTCAATATAATTTGAAATTCTTAAACAAAAATCAACAATCCCCCACAAATTTCAAATTATAATAAATAAATAAAACAGGTCTTGAGGCTTTGTCGTAATGAGCTTTCAGTGAAAATACCTTCCGGTTTGAATTTTCACCTAAGTAAATCAATCTTATTCACACAGGTTTGAAGTGAACTAAGTCTTGAACTTAAACCTTTAATATGTGAAAATCAATTGGCAACAACTCATCACAGGCGACGGTTGAATCCTTCTGGGTTGGTGCATTACGGCCATGCCACCGAATCTTGTTTCATAAGTGTTAAGGAGAGTTGCCCAGACCCCCACACTGCGGCCTCACAGTTACACTTACATAGGTGAGTTCTCCAAGGATGTACTGCAAGCATCCTGTCATAAAGACCTCGAACTCATTAAGAGCCTTAAGCTCATCCTTACTAGCAGTCAAGCATCTATCCAGGGAAGAGACTTTGAGATTATATCTCAATCAATTTATGCTTATGATTCACCCTTATAGCTTGTTTATACCACATTGAACCTACTTCTTGGGATCTCCAATCAGATAGGTTGGGTTGCCGCTATAGATGAAACCAGAATAGGCCTCAGTCCCATTCCCTTACTGGATCTCTTGATTTTCTCAGAATCAAGTCCTTTTGTGAGTGGATCAGCAATATTGTCTTTTGAACTTATAAAGTCCAATGACACCACTCCGAGAGACACTAGCTCACGAACAGACTTTAATCTTATTCGTACATGTCTCTTCTGTTTCTGGTTATACTTGGAGCTTCTAATCTGAGCTATTGTTGTTTGATTATCACAGTTCACTGAAATAGGAGGTATTGGCTTCACAATCAAGGGAATCTCAGTAAGAAGACCTTTAAGCCAATCAGCTTCAGTTACTGTGGTATCCAAAGCACACAATTCTGCCTCAGCTGTAGAACGGGATATGATCGTCTGTTTAACAGACCTCCAAGCAACTGCACCGCCTCCAAGTGTAAAAACATAGCCAGTAACGCCTTTACACTCAGCGGTGTCAGCTATCCAACTGGCATCACTATATCCCTCCAGGACTGCAGGGAACCTCCCATAGCCCAAGCCCAAGGATATAGTACCCTTTAGATATCTGAGTACTTTGTCTAATGCATCACAATGTGTTCTGTTCGGACAGCTGGTAAACCTGCTCAATTTAGTTATAGCAAACGAAATATCAGGTCTAGAACAATTTGCCAAATACATTAGACTACCAATTATTTGAGAATATCTTAATTGAGTCACAGCCACGCCACTCTTATTCTTGTGGAGAGTCTTTGAAGGATCATAGGGTGTGACTACAGATTTTATGTGGCTATAGCCATATTTCTCTAATACTTTCTCAACATAGTGTGCCTGAGAAATTGCTATTCCATCAGTTGAGCGAGTCAACTTCAGCCCTAAAATCACATCAGCACAACTCATATCCTTCATATCAAACTTACCACTTAAGAGAGCCTTGGTCTCGTTAATAATTGAAAGGTTAGATCCAAACAGTAAAATATCATCTACATATAAACATAAAATGATACATTTATCACCTTTCATTTTAGTATATACACATTTATCAGAGTCATTAATTTCAAAGCCAAATGATAGCATAGCTTCATCAAATTTTTCGTGTCATTGCTTTGGGGCTTGCTTCAAACCATAAAGAGATTTTACTAACTTACAGACTTTATTCTCACTCCCAGAAACTACATATCCCTCTGGCTGATCCATATATATCTCTTCTTCAAGATTTCCATTACGAAATGCCGTTTTGACATCCATTTGATGGACCTCAAGATGATATATGGATGCCAGTGCTATCAATACTCGGATTGTAGTAATTCTAGTAACAGGGGAATAAGTGTCAAAATAGTCAATCCCTTCCTTCTGTTTGAATCCCTTAGCAACCAGGCGGGCTTTGAACTTATCTACTGACCCATCAGGTTTTAACTTCCTCTTAAATACCCATTTACATCCAATGGTGGTGCAACCAGGAGGCAAATCCACTAACTCCCAAGTGGCATTAGAGATAATAGAGTCCATTTCATTTTTAATGGCTTCTTTCCAGTGCTTAGCTTCAGGAGAAGCCATAGCATCTCTATATGTCACAGGGTCACCTTCTATATTATAGGTGATAAAGTCTTGGCCTAAATCTTTAGACACACGTTGCCTTTTACCCCTTCTCAATTCTGTACACTCATTAGATTCATCTAATCTAGAGTGACTTGAGGAAGGTACACCCACTAAGGATAATGGGACCTCTATGGAGGCAGTGTCATCTCTAGTTGGAGTACTAGAGATAGACTGAGGTGTTCTAGTCTTCATAGGAAATATATCCTCAAAGAATGTAGCATCACGAAGTTCTACAATAGTGTTTGCATCTATTCCAGAAATTTCTGATTTAATAATCAGAAACCTATATGCAGAACTATTCTGAGCATAACCCAAGAAGACACCATCTACAGTCTTCGGACCAAGTTTTTTCCTTTTATGTTCAGGTACTAGTACTTTTGCAAGGCACCCCCACACTTTAAGGTATTTCAAACTTGTCCTTCGACCTTTCCAAAGTTCATATGGGCTTTTATCCCTTGACTTCATAGGTACTCTATTTAACACATGACAAGCAGTGTATAGAGCCTCCCCCCATAAGAAGTTGGGTAACCCAGAACTTCCTAACATGGAATTAATCATATCTTCAAGAGTTCGATTTTTGCGTTCTGCTACACCATTAGATTGAGGACTATATGGAGCAGTGACCTCATGAATTATACCTGAATCTTGACAGAATTTTTGAAACAGGTTTGAGGTGAACTCTCCACCCCTATCAGACCCTATCCTCTTAATGGTTTGGTTTGTTTGATTTTTAGCTTCAGATTTGAAGATCATAAATTTATCTAAAGCTTCATCTTTAGTTTTCAGCAAATAAACATAGCAATAACGAGAGTAATCATCAATGAAGGTAATGAAATACCTTTTATGGTCTCTCGTTATTAAACCGTTAAACTCACAACAGTCAGTATGAATTAATTCTAAAATATTAGAATTTTTATCAACTGATTTGAAGGGTTTACGGGGCTGTTTATATTGCACACAAACTTCACATTTTTTCTTATCATTTATGGCATGCTTAGGAATCATGTCAAAATTCATCATCCTTTTTATAGTTTGAAAATTAACATGTCCTAATCTATCATGCCACACATCATAAGACTCAATGTTATAAGAACAACCAATATCACTAATTTTATTAATAATCGTATTTTCAACATTGAGTTTAAATAAACCTTCATTAAGGTAACCCCTTCCAATAAAGGTTCCTAAATGTAACAATACAACTTTATTATATTTGAAGTTTAGCTCATAACCAGCACGAACTAATTTTGACCCGCTAATCAAATTCCGTCGGACCGCTGGAACATGATGCACCTCATGCAGTGATAGGACCTCTCCTGAGGTAAATCTCAAGTCAACTCGTCCAATCCCTAACACTCTGGCTGCAGAATGATTCCCCATGGTTACGGAAGTGCCTTCAATTACCTGATAAGTAAGGAAGGCAGAGCGATCAGCACAACAGTGCACATTAGCACCTGTATCAACTAACCACTCATTGGGTTGATAAATAAAATTTAGTTCGGGGTTAATGGAAACGAACCCATTGCTGGTGCTAGTCACAACATTGACGTGCGCCTTGGTGTTGGGCACATTGCCTTGGTTCTTCTTCTTGTCCTTCCGTTCAGGACAGAATTTGGCAAAATGTCCAACTTGTCCACAAGCCCAGCACGGCCTAGTCCCATGCTTCTTCTGAACCTTTGGTTTGGGTTTCATTTTGTTTTTCATTTTTTGGTTTTTGAATTTGTTCTTGTCAGAAGAGACCACCACATTTGCCTTTGGAGCAAATTCCATAGGTATCCCCTTATCATCATCCTTATGTTGCTTCCGATGTTCTTCCTCGATATTTAAGGCAATCATTAAATCTTCAAGAGAGATTTTACCTCTCCTGTGTTTAAGTGTCATGCCAAAATCTTCCCAACTTGGAGGTAACTTTTCGATGATAGACAAGACTTGAAGTTTCTCGGGTATCGGCATATCTCCCTCAGCAAGACCGTGAATCAAAATTTGAAATTCATGGGTCTGCTCAATGACAGATTTACCCTCAACCATTTTGAAGTTTAAGAACTTTCCCACGGTGTACTTCTCTAAACCAGAGTCCTCGGAGTTATTTTTTTTATCCAAAGATTTCCATAACTCTTTGGCCGAGGTTGTAGAGCAGTACACATCAAATAGTGCGTCCGAGAGGGCGGACAGGATTCTCCCATGGCAGAGATAATCTCTCTGTTTAAACCTCTCGGTAGAAGCACTACGGGCAGGTTCTTCTTCATCAGGTGAAGGAGGATCTGATTCTATAACGGAGAAAAGCCCCAGCGTAGTAAGCCAAAATTTCATTCGTTGTTGCCAACGTTTGAAGTTTTGCCCGGAAAACCTCTCGGGTTTGGCGCTAACCTCATCAGACCCCGACATTCTAACATTTAACATGTCTACTTAGGTGCAATCAATTCTCTAAGATTGTTATAAATATAATTAAGCAGACACTTAAGCAGACAATAAAATATATAGATGCAGGAATATGATAAGAAAAGCGCAGAGTTTAGGGATAGTTTTCCGGTTGAAGCGCCGGCGTGCCGACTGTCCTTAGAGAATTGATTGCCGCCCTACGGTGCAAAGGCTCCCGGCAAAATTCCCCCAAGATCCGACAACCACGCAGCGTCGTAGGTGCACTCCAAGACGATCGCTGCCCGTGGAGACAACCTCAGATCGCACAAGGCGAAGCCTCAAGACCCAAAACCGAAACAGGAAGATGAAAAGAAACTTCGAGAAGGAGATGATGCTCGAAGAGGAGAAGAGAAGAGAAGTAGTGAATGAATGAATTGCTTCTTCCCCTTCTCCTTTTATAGATCTGAAGAGGCATTCCTTTGCCTCTTCTCTTTGAGGAATCGCGACCGCGCCTCGCGAGGAGTCGCGCCGTGCGCGACGCTGAGGAAGGTCGCAACTTCTCAAAAAAAGAATAAAAGAATAAATAAAAGGAAAGAAAAAATAAAAATAAACCAAACCAAATTGGTTCAGAAAACCAGACCGAAATCTGCAAAACCAAACCGGGCCGCCCGCAAGCGCGAGGCTCACGGGCTGGGGATTTGCACCCCCCTTGCGCGCGATAATCGCGTGCGTCGCGCCCGGTTTATGGATTTCCGACCCAGACCCCCTGAAACCACCTGGTTTGGGCTCAACCCGCGCATGCGTGTAGGTCCCCCTAAGCCATCTAAGCATGGTAGGACTGACTTGATATATAAGGCATTCCAACTCTCTTGGCTTAGCAATGTGGGACTAAACACATACACATCTCCTTCAATATAATTTGAAATTCTTAAACAAAAGTCAACACTTTGTGTGTTCGATCTTCTCTTGTTTAGAACCTAATCTAGTATGGGATTGACATGAGGGTTCTTTTGAATTGGTTCTGTTCTAGCTTTAATTTGGTGAGCAAAGCTTTGTGTCGTGTGGTATGGATTTCAGCTGGTTTGCGGATGGGTCTTTGAAGGTTTTTCTTTGGTGTTCTAGCTTTCTTCCATGAGCTTACTTGAATGAAGTTTAGATGTGTTTTGCAAATGGTGTAGGATGCATTTATTATTGAAAGGTTCGAATGGGTAAGTTGTTGCCATACAAGTGGATTGGATGAAACTTATGTGGGGTTGCCGTGAGAGGCGGGCATGGTTTGAATTAGATGTTGGGTGTGAATTAAACAATGATGGGTGAATCACTTGTTTCATGGTTTTGGTCAGCTTGAAAGGGATTAATGTGGAGCCTCTTTTTTTTTTTTGGATCTTGTGGTAGAGAGCTACTACATTCTTGGAGCTATTTGGAATCAGCATAGTTTTTTGAATGTGATAATTAGGATAATCCTAATTAACAAGGTAGCTCATTTAGTTAAATATCATATATTATGATAGCTAAATAATTATGTCCTTTGATACAGATTATTGACTTGGCTATTTTGCGCGGATACTGGACGGGAGGATTCTCTTTGGGCACGGATTTCATATTTGGAGGCAGGTACTTCTCCCTTGATTCTTGTAGAATCGTTTACATTAAATGCATGGTTGTTTTAATATCTGAGTAGATTGCTTTGCCTTAAATCTATTTGCCTTATTTTTCCTGCTTGATAGTTATTCTTGCTTGACCTTTGAGTAATAATTCAAAATGTTCAGTTATACAGTCTCATCTCTTGGTTTCTGATCTGAAGAGTACCGCGTATACGCGTATACTGTAGAATAATCATTTGACCTATCTAGGATTTGGTTGACATTAGATAAACTCTACCTAGTAGATTAGTGCATGCTTATTTACCTTAGTGTTGATTGTGTTTTCGTATCGTATTGTTTGCTTGGTTTTGGTTTGATTGAGGTTGCGCATATTAGTGGGGCATGCACCATAACATTGTTTGAATGTCGACGACCACTGACTCCCTTATGATCGAGACATGTCATCTATTTTATTTTCTGTCGTGCCACGCTTAGTTGGAGTTGTGAGCAGACAATTGATACTACCCACGTGTTTGGAGTCCCCACAGGTATTTTTGAGATTTTAAAGCCACAGGTATTACGACTTTTTATTAAGGGTCACAAGTTTTGTGGTGTATCTACATAGTCACAGGTTTTGGCGCTTGTATCTTGTCCACTCAACCTACCTAATGAAGCGGTTGTTGGTGTGTGCACAATGCAGGTCTTCGTATCATGTGCATATTATGCATTGTTCATTTGCTTGTGTTTGCTGCACTTGTTTGAGCTATGATTGCTGCATTTGATTTACATGTATATACGGTTATGATTTGCATTTGTTATATGATCTGGATTTGTTTGGCAATATTAGTAGTTTATTGAGGTATTAGGAGAATTTTTGATCATGCCCCTACGTGTTTCATTGGTTTTCAGGTATGTTTTATTCGTACAGATACATTTGGTTTATGTTTTCTATTTCAAAGACTGTATATCTTTGTCTTTTATATGCTTGTTTTATCTTTTTATATATTATATATCCAGAGTTCCGCCGGAACTCACCACCGTTTGATTTCCTTAATTTTTATTTCAAGAAGTTGATAGCGGTGTCTCGTACTGCCAGAAGAGGATCCACCTGCTAGTCCTTTAGCGTCGGTGACTATTTCGTATTTTCTCGGACTTGTATTTATTTTTGATGGGCGTATTGCTATTCTTATTTCCTCAGTAGACTTGTTTTAGTTTATGGTTTTAGAGTTATGATTCTGTATTTATGGACTTGGTATGTATATCATCGGACTTTCATCTTGTCGTATTTCTCATTCGAAGTTTATTAAGCATAGAAATTTTTATATTATTATTATTTACGTGGTTGTGATTGTGTGAATACCAACCGAGTGTGGCTGAGTTTTATAATCATGAAGTTGTGTATGTAAAAGTTTCAGATTGTCCGGCGTATAAGAGAGATATTGTTCGATTTTTTAGCAAAATACGTGCCTCTGGGTGCGTGACAGTATAATGAGGGGAAGGTTGTTGAAGCTGAAGAGTTTTTCCTAGCTAGGGTTGGAATAGGTGTTGCTCCCAATGCAGTTTTGTATGAAAGAAAGAGAGATCAAACCTGATATCTCACTATATGTCCTATTATTTGGGTGGTAAAAGGTGATTCGTTCACCTTTAACTCTCCCGTCAATCTATTCTAGGATTAACATAGGGGAATTAAATTACGGGAGCTACTAGTCGGGATACTATGGTTAGTGCATAGGGAGGACGGACATACTGACTTTGTCATGTTTTGATCCCCAGATCTCAAGGTAGTAACACCCATGTACTAACCATCAATCTATCTTGTGTGGACAAAATGATTAATCAGGTAAAGCCGAACTTGGGACGACCAGCTTAGTTCCACGGAAGTTTCCCATTTGTCGTCAGGGTAAATCGAGAAGCGCTCATGGCGGACAATCTAAAAGTCCAACGTCCCAGGGTTCGCACCCCATTTGGAGAAAAAATTTCTATAAAATACGTCATAGTTGGGGATTGAATTGTGAATGTTTGGGATGATGATTAGTCATCTTACCACTGTATCATAGCCCGGGGGCATATGGTCCGCTATTTGGGGTCTTTGTGATGATGGAAAATTGAGGAAGCTGAGCTTTTGCTTAGGATACAAAATGAAGATTTCCCAGCTTTGCCAGGATATAAAGGTTCTTGTTTTTTTGTCTGAACTCGTTTATCATCATGAAGACGTGTTCATCCCAATGCAAGTCTATATCATTATGCATGTAACATGGTTATGACCTTACACTTTATCACATCTTTACAAGTGAAGTTCTTTCTTGTTATTCTTTGTTCAACTTTCAATAAGTCTGTTTTTTTTAAATGGGCTTTTTTTCTTACCATTATGTATTTCTTTGGTTGGGTTAGTCATTTATAGACTAGTAGTTCCAAAATATGGTAACACAGAAGCAAAATCTCTACACAATAATCCATAATATATATCTTATTTGTTTAGGCATAAGATTGGTAGATGATATTTTTCTAGGTTGGTTTTCTTTTTGACAGCTTCTTTAGTTAAGTTGAGGGCATTCAAACTTGTTTCCATTGTCTTGGACTGAAGTCTTTTTCAGTCCTTCCTCTACTAGCCACATGCCAATTAACATTCATTATTTGTGAAAACAAATGATTTTTTGTCTTTTATCTTCTACGGCATGATGCCATGACATATTTATCCCTTTACCTGATAGATAATGATGCTTTTATCCCATATTACTCAAACTTGGATGATGAATATTACTGTTGTGCTGACCTTGATTGCTAAAGATAATGACCAAATAGAATGCTTTGATGTTTGATTGGTTGATGGGTTTTTTTTCGTCACTCAATGAAGTTCAATCAGTTAGCTGTAACATATGTTTTTGTTATTCTAAACAATGCTAAACACATTTCTTACCGTATAACCTGAATTTATTGGGCATTTGGCCTATATTATTTGCATATATTATGACATATGAGTTCCCTTTGATATTTACCATAAATTTGTTGGTGCACTTCATATACCCATGTTAATTTGAGCAATGATATTATACAAGATTTGATGCCTCTAACTGAGACATAATCCAACTTGGGTTATGTTTGTTCAAGTGTTACAATGTTTCTGTCATATGGGATAAATACTAGGAGAGATTATTGTTCGACATTAACTTTCAAATTTTAGGTGTACAATTCAAGAGTCATGCGAATGTTATTAGCATCAGAGATGCTAATCATATTGTAGCTATAGTGTCCGTAAGTTGTATGGACTGCTGCTCCTTCCAAGTTACATTAGAATGTCATGGCATTATTATTTTTAATTCTTGTTTAGGTGGTAGCTCAGATTTTTCAGTGGATTTCCATCAAAAGGAACAACTTCAAGAAAATATTTCTACCATGCAGTCTCAACATTTACCCGTGAGTTAAACTGTGGCGAACTTTTGGAATTGGCTTTATCTATGTTGATCATGTTTCTTCGTTCATTTGGTAGTTTGATATAATCAGATGACACGATCTGGCGGATTTAGCTTAGGAGGAACTTTCCCATCTAACCTTCAGCAACAGCAGCTGCATACTACCACAGCCTATTGTGGCGAGCTTCCTTTTGCCCCTGGAAACACTCAAGACCTACGTTCACATGGCTCTGATTTCTTTCCTTCTCATGGTAATTATCATTCACAGGTACCTTGCCTTGTCTTATGTATTTCTTTAGATAGTTTAATCTTTATTAATGCTATGGATTAAATGGTTTTGCCCTCAACTTTATACAGATTCAAAACAGTGGAGACCCTAGTATTGGGTTGAGACCTTTGAACTCTCCTACACCAGCTTCTGGTATGAGTATGTATGAGCAACTGATTCAGCAATATCAACAACCACAAAGTCTTTCTCAACTTCGACTACAGCAGATGTCTGATGTTAGCCAGTCATATAGAGATCAAAATGTAAAGTCCACTCAGGGGTCACAGTTACCTCCTGGTCCATTTGGCATGCTAGGATTATTGAGTGTTATTAATACGAATGATCCAGATCTAACATCTCTTGCATTGGGAATTGATTTAACAACAGTAGGACTGAGCTTGAGCTCTACAGATAGTCTTTATAAAACATTTGGTTCTCCATGGTCTGATGAGCCTGCCAAGGGGGAGCTTGAGTTCTGCATTCCAACATGTTATTATGCCAAAACACCACCACCTCTACACGTAAGCTTCTATGTTGTGGTTTTATTTGCCGATATGAATGGGTACTCAAAGAGTATATGACTTATGAAATCTGTTATTGTGATTGTAGCAACTACATTTCTCCAAATTTCAGCTATCAACCCTGTTTTACGTTTTCTACAGGTATTCTATTCTCCCCTTTTATTTTTGGTGCTTTGCTCACATACTTTGCCTCTCAAGTTCTTCTCTGCTGCTATTTTGATTCTTGCAGCATGCCAAAGGATGAAGCTCAACTTTATGCAGCTTCTGAACTGTAATTTCTCCCTCAACATTATTTTCATGTTTCAGTTTTTTCCCCTCCTTTTTATGGTTTATATCTGGATTTTCTCACTTGAACTTCTGTTTGTATTGAAAATTTTCAAAATTGAACTCCAGATTTATTTATTCAAACGCTTATTTTTATTTTCACTATGATGACTACCTTGGACACCATTTACTCATGGAATGAAGATACTGTGCCCTATTTTGTTATCTATACCATTATGCAGAATAAAAAGAACGATTTCAATCTATTTTTTGATATCAAACAAATCCAATGATAGTAGGTAGCTCTTCTCTTGTCAAAGGATATATGTGAGTTTCAGTTTGGTACCATGTAATTTATGAATGACCCAGAAATGGTATTGCAATTAGAGTTTTCTTAAGGGATATGCTTCCATTTATACGCTTTCAAACTGTCTCGTCAGAAGTTTTCCAGGTATGCCCATGGATGGTTCTACCACAGAGATCAACAGTTGTGGTTTACAAGAGTTCCGAACTCGGAGCCTCTTGTCAAGACACATGCTTATGAAAGAGGATCATACCTTTGTTTTGATCCAAACACATGGAGTACAGTTTTGAAGGTTTGGTAACGAACCGATAACCAACATATATACTTCAACCATGCTTCATTACTCACCATCTCTGCTTCTTGGACTGCAGGAGCACTTTGTTTTGCATTATGAGGCAGTGGAAAAGAAACCAATACTCCCTTCTGATCGCCTTTAGGGTTTATCAACAGAAATCGTCCATGTAAAAATTGTCACATATCCTTCTAATCTTTTCATTTTGTAGATTGGAGTATTTCTCTAGGGTTGGTTAGTTTACCCATGTAATCAAAATTTCTGTAACTGTAGAGCAGCAAGGATTTTTCTATTGGATTTGATCCAATAGATAGGTCATCAAGATTCAGTTTTCAAATTAAAATCCAGGACACACTAAATATTAGCACCCCTTGTTGGCTGTTTCAATATTCGTAGGAATATTTAAAAGAAATTAGCACCCCTTGGTGGCGAAGTTTTCATTCTAATAGTGTGTGCATCTCAAAGATCAACTGATAGAGCTTTTTCTTGGCGTATCGATAGGATACCTTCCTGTCCTGTGTTACAATTTTATAATGGGAGGTTCTTATTGCCAGGCCGACGACGCCGACTCAACATCCTCAAAGTGGGGCGGTACGGCCTTAGGATTATGATGTAGTGGTAGGGCGATTAATCGCTAACGCAAGTATCTATGGTTCAATTCTCAGCTACGACGTAATTATAAGAATTTTTCTTCTAAATAAAGTATGAATCCTGGGACGTTGGATTTTTACATCGTTCGTGCTTCCAAATTTATTTTAACGGCTGGTTGAAAATTTCTGTGAAACCGACTCGATCGTCCAAGTTTGAAAAAAACCTAATTAAGTATATTTTTCAAAGTGGGGTGGTTCGTCACCCACCGAAGGCAGCTAGTGAAGCGGCCACCAAGCGGACCCTAGCTCGATCGTCGTTTAGTAGGGCGCGACCTTTCTGACGGGTTAAATAGACGGAGATCGCCCGTGCCTGCCCGGCGACTCCCACTGCTTCGTCGGAGGCCAGTTGGAACTGAAAATCCTGCTTCCGTCGTCCTGCAGGAAACTGGTCTGCAGCTGGAGCTGCCCCTGTTCCGGCGTCGACGTGCATGGAGGCTAGAGCTTTGTCGCAGATTTTATTCAAACGATGGAAAAGGTGAAATTCTTAGCGGCCCTAGTCGTAGCTCCACAAGTATCAAAAAGGATAAATCAAAATTTTACTGATGTGTAAGACCCTAGGGACGAAAAAATTTAAACCACAAGACCAAGTTTTTATTCAAACGAGCACGCACCCTCGAATTTTATTTTATCGATCGATCAAATAACGTACGTACGTACCATCGTGCGTACGCTTTTTATTTCCCATACATGCATAGGTACATATGATATATACCTCAATTTCAAACCATTACCCTTTTCTTGAGCAAGATGAACAAGAAAAGAAATTTGGTTTTCTCTTTAAGAAGGTGCCTCGTAAGGTTGGCTGCGTATCTAGAAAAGACCTCGTCGAGCGCCTCTTCCCCGAAGTGATGCGCCAGCAGCGTCCCTACCACTGCGCGGATGTACTTTGCGATATTCTTTCCACTCTGCAATGCCTCCTCAAAATCCAACAAGTGATCATCGTCATCGGCTGGGTCCCAGTTCGTCTCGAACGTTTCTGCTTGTTCTACAGCGAAGAGACCTTGAGACTCTATCATCTTCTCCATTTCTTCCATGGAAGGACAGTGAAATGGCATGTTGAAATTCTCCACTTTTTCCTCTCCTACTACCTCATACAAGGCTTGGGCTAGTAGCTGGAAAAGAGAAGCGAATCCTTGGTAGGGTTGGCCATGGTCTTTCCTTCCCGGCAGCGATAACAACATTCTCCCAGCTTGGTCGTCTAGTTCTGCATGGCGACACTCGAGGAAGCAGGAGAAGTCTCTTTCATACTGTTCTCGATACGCTTTTAACACTTCTGGCGGGGTCGACTTGCCTATGTAAATGCTCTTCTTGTTAAGGCCTTCAATTCCTTGAGGCATCTAGTAGCATTTTAATGCATTAATTAAGGAAAGAAAAAAAGGAAAAAAAAATGTAACTAATTTGTTTGTGGTTAAATATATACTTGAGAGAGCCAATGGGCACTCGAAGAAGAGTTGAAAAAGTGAACACTTCTATTAGGAAGAAGCCTCCCATGAAAAGTCCCAGGCAATCCGGCAATGTAGTAGGGGACGACTAACGAAGAAGTACTCATAATTTGTTCCTTCACTTTTTGCTTGAACTGATCCAGAGATAGAAAGACTTGATTGAAATCATTCCCCGGGAGGTCATTTAGGTAGAATTGGATCTCGGAGACCTCATGATTTTCGACGGCGACTTTAAGCACCTCGGAGACCACTAAGAATGTGTTGGAACCGGAGGAGCAACCCAGGTCCACCACCACCATCAACCTCTTTGTGGGCAACAACGATTTGCAAACTTCTTCTATTGCATGGTCCATGATGGGCATTATCATGCGAAGTGGTTTTTCCTAATTAATCACACATTAATTAATTAATTAATTAAGATGATTGAAATATCATTTCATAAAATATAAATCAAATATTTAAAACAAAAATTCAAAGAGATAGCTAGAAATCAATTATATGTATTACTTGGAACGTAGAATTAGCTGCATAACTGGTTTCTCCACTGCCCGCAACCATATGAAGAACTTGTTGCATAGCCATCATGATCTCAATTGTCCGTATTCTCTCTAGCTAACTTGAGCCCTGTAGAATGTTGTGGTTGTTTAGTAGCTAGGATATCTATTTATAAACAATTTCAAACCTACTTCTCCAATAAAGACGCACTATTCTAATAAATAATTCCATTTTACACGTTTTATATAATCCAAGAGAGATATAACATGTGAATAACTTGTTGGGAAATTAACCCATAAAAAAATAGCACGATTTTAATTAAGAAGAAAAAAATTGTGGCTTAAGAATCTACAGTATTAAAAAAAATGAAAATTATTCTAGAGATTTAAAAATATACATTAAAAAAACTAGCATTACCGTGGAAATTTTTCGACGGAATTCCATAGATAAGGCTAATTACTTATCGACAAAATTATGACATGATAGAAATTGTCGGAATATTAATTGTCTGGGAATACTTACAGAAAAAAATATTATTCTGTCCGAAAAAAACGACAAGATTTCTATTCCGTCAATAAATTATTACCGACGGAATCGTTTTTTTCCTCGGTAATATCGATTCCTTTGGTAATTACCGATCGAAAACGGAATTCCGTTGGTAATAATTTATTAACGAAAAAGAAATTTCATCGGTAATTACTGACGGAAAAATTAATTTTGTCAGTAATTTATCGAAACATAGTGAGAAACCATTGTCAGGAATTATTTGACGAAATCAGATTCCGTCGATATTTCATCGGAAATGTTGAAAAAAAAAATTAAAAAATTTGAAATTTTGATCCATTGTATTAACAATACATATCAATAATAAAAAACCATCACAAACGATGGTGTTACACTTTTCATGCATTCAAATTCTATACAAACACACATACAATCCATAAAAATACTCAATACAATACATACAAACACACAATCATCCAAACTTTACAAACACAATCATATAAGTCTTTTTGTCAAAGACACAATCAAATACAAATCTTGTAAATAATATCTAATTAGGAGTTTCCGAAATTTTACAGTAAATTGAAATTACATAAATTAATTTCAACTTATCTCTGTTGAGTGACCCCGACTGCTTTTCCTCCAAGCTGCAGTCTTTCGAGCTCCCGAGCCGCCGAGTGAGCTCCCGAGCAGATTTCCCGAGTGGCCGAGTGGAGTTCCCGAGTAGCCGAGTGAGATCCCGAGCGGAATGGCCGAGTGAGCTCCCGAATGGAATCTCCCGACCCGAGCAACGTCTTCCGAACTTCCAGTGGAATTCCCGACCGGAATAGCCGAGTGAGATCCCGACTGGGATCTCCTGAGTAGTGGTCGGACGTCTCCCGACCGGGATGTTGCTGAGGCCTGCGCAGCGCAGTTTCCTTGAAATAGATTCGTCCTCCTCCGCGGTGCTTCGAGGCTCAGATGGACTTCTGTCTCTCAGGATACAACAGCCGAACCACGGCACAATGAAGCCCTCGTTGCTCGTGGCGAACTAAGGAGGTACCCGACTGCTATCAGCGGAGCGGAGGTCGGGAACGAGGTGGAGCAGAGGAGAATTATTGTGTGTATCTTTTGCTCTCGGTCAGCCCCTTTATATAGGCAAAATGTTGGTTCTTCTGCTTGGACAAATTTTGCCCCGACCGGTCGGACATTCGACGTGCGCGGGTTATGCACGCACACGAGTTCACTTGGTTCAGTACAATTCCGAGTCCTGGATTTGCACCCCCTGCGCACCCACGCGTGAGAGAGAGCCTCTCCCCTAACATTTGTTCACAACTACCATGCTTGTGATACAATATAAACCAAACATTTTGCCTTAAAACTCCCAATGTGGGACTAAAGCCGCATTCACAAGGGAGTCCCTTTATCCTCCTCCTCACTTTCTACTCACTAGAAAGTTTCAATGTGGGACTAAAATCCCACCACCTCCCTTTCCATTCACACTAGATATCCAATACATCTAACACTAATATCCATATCTAAATCTAATCACAAACTAAACTAATAATATACTCCTAGTTCACTCACAATCATGGCAACAAATTATAATAACATAAACAAACTAATATCAATATATTCCTATAGTCCAATCACAATCATCTCAATAAATTACAATAATATAAACAAACTAAAATATCAATACCTAAATCCAAATTATATACCATGATAAAAGATAGTAAAATACATTCATACATAAGTTAGTAATAGAAAATCTTACAAAAAAATAATATAATATAATAATTTATTAATAGATTAATCTATAATTAAATAAATTGTATATATGTATAACAAATTTTTATACCTAAATATAAATGAACTAATTATGATAATGATGAAGAATAATAAGGAATCCTGAAACATAAAAATATAATATATTAGAATATAATAATAAAATAAATAAACTTTACATGATTTGCATAAAAACTTCGAAGAAATGTCTTCCGCACTTCTTTTTCACTAGCCTTTAATATTTCATATAATTGTTGACATTTAAATGTTGGTATTTCATCTACATTAGAATAGGCAACTGTATTCATCGCATCTTCAATCATTGATTGCATTGCAATATCATTAGTTGATGAATCAGGCACAGTTATAGTTGTGCCAGATGATGAACCATCAGAATGGTCAATTGGTTCATACATATAGGGTTCTCCATGACAGTACTAGTTGTAGTAATTTGACACAAAACCATTTCTACATATATGTACTCTCACAGTATCCACATCACGATAGGCTATATTTCTACATTTCTTGTGATTACACGGACATCGTAATTAGGCACCATTCATACATTCTGGATGACTCTTTATAAAATTCATAAAATGTTCAAGTTCAGAAATAAAATTATCTCTAATAAATTTATTTTTTAATTGATTGTACACCCATGTTTTATTCATATATATTGTCTCCCAATAAAAATGTAATTTGAAATATTAATAAACTTTTATAAATTAAATGAATAAAATAGTAAAAGATATTGAAATAATATAAATTGTTACATTCAAAGAGAACATCATGAACTTAATTTAATTGGTTCACATTAACTTATAATATAATGTATGTTTATTTTCAATTTCTTCTAATAATAAGTAGTTCAGGTTGAGAGTGATAATATTAAATTAATCAAATTAAATCAAACATTTAATACTATTTTACACTAAGTATAATATTCATAAGTTTATTATTAAAATTATTCTAATTAAAGCAAACATCATGGTGATAGTAAGATAAACCTAGATAATTAATTCTAAATGCTAGATCTTATAATAATTTCTAAAATAACATGTTAAATTAATAAAATAATTAAATTATATATAACAAATAGAGTAAATATAGGGTGACCCCAAATCTGGCCATGCCCACATCTTGTGGTTGGCTGGCAACAAGTTAACATACACCAAAGAAGAGAAGAATGTTAGTAGGAGCCCTAGAGCCAATTATGTGATGATTGACTAGGGATATTTTTGTATCATATTCTATCATTAATAAATGCATGTTTGGTTATTATACTTACTTTGTATTCTGTGCCGAATAACTAAGTATAATAATGTCCTTGGGTAGTAGGTTCTTATCTACATTATATCGATTCGTTGAATCGATAATGAGATGATGTAGAGAGCACTACTCTAAACCATTTCTAGTCAAGTATTAATATTCAAGGACAATATTAATGCTTGGAGACTAACATGTAGGTCAACTGATGACTTGAGCTCACAAGTCATGGATATGTGATATCAAGTTGACACATGATATCTACAAGAATGTTTACATTCGGCGACGCGAATACGCGTCACCGAATGTAAGCAAAACGCGTCGCCAAACCTTTGGCGACGCAAGAGCGCGTCGCCACACTGCGTCGCAGTTGGGTCGTTGGCAAATGTCAATATCGCCTTTGGCGACGCATTATGCATAATTCGTCACCAAAGGTGTTGACATTTGGCGACATCAAACAGCCACGTCGCTAACTGTCTTATCATTTGGCGACGCATTATGCATAATTCGTCACCAAAGGTATTAACATTTGGCGACATCAAACAGCCACGTCGCTAACTGTCTTATCATTTGGCGACGTGCACCAAGCGTCGCGAAATGTAATTTGAAATGAAAAAAATACTAGACATTTGGCAACGCCTGAAAGGCGTCGCAGAAAGTTATGCATTTTAAATTTTTCAATATTCGAATGGTATTTGTTTATATTAAATATTAATATCAAATAAAATAATTAAATAGAATCAAAATCTTGGATCTGCAATGTACTTATATTATAACTAATCCAATGTTTTTATCAAAATTACACAATTAGTATTCAAATGTTGCCAAAAATATCACCATGTCTTTAACAAAAATACATAGTCATTTCAGGATGCAAAAGAAATACAGGAGGAAATCAAGTCGAAGAACATGTCGGGGGAAGCTGAAAAGTGAAACCAGGAATGGCCTGTTGAAGCTGTTGCAATAATGCGTCAAATTTATGTTGTTGCTCACTGATAGTCTTTTGTTGCTCACCGATAGTATGTTGTTGCCCATCAATCATTTGTTGCATATTCATAATTTTCCCACTCTCATCATGATGCTTTGAGTTGATGTTTGTTGCTCTATGACCACCTACTACTGATAGTTTAGGTAATGGACCTAAACCCTTAACGTAGCGAGACCGTGCACCTAAAACTTGTGTCATGATATTGATATCTTTGGGCTGAAGCACATTATCGGTAGTAGAGGCGGACACTTCCCCTTCCAGCTGAGTCGATCGAAGTTCCACCATTTCAGCCTTAAAGAAAAGAAAATATTATTATTATATATATATATATATATGAAGATAATTGTAACATAAACAAGAAAGTAGAATAAACACTAGACAAGTAAAATTAAAATAAGCAAGAACTGAGTTATAAAGGAGATAGACATCAGAATTCAAACACATACTGCATAAAGTTCAAATGTTCTTCACATCCTGCATAAACTTCTTATTAATTTATTCTATTATACTAAACTGTTTTTATATTGCACCACATAAGTCTTTACCACTCTTCCAAGTATATCACATTTATCATTCAATAATAAATACGCAAGAGTTTGATTCAAACTATGACAAGCCACATCCATTTTGTTAAGTTCAAATTGTAATGAACAATTAGGAAAAGTAATCTATAGCGTTCAAATTTTCACATTTTCCCTCTTCCTGGTAGTTCATGTTACCTACTTTACCTTGACCTATATTTATATTGCAGATAAGACAGCAAAAGAATGTTGTCGGGAAGTTTTCGATTTACTTCCTTTTCAGTTATGTCAATGTATATTGTGGCTTTGGTCCCCTACGAACAGGCATCAAAAGGTTAGTTTAACAATTTTTCAAAGCTTACGTTTTTCATTAACTGTACTGAAAGAGCTTGCCTTGCAATATACACTTGATCTGCTAACGCACAGTTAATCTACTACTGTTTCCAAGGATTAACATGCCATCATTCTGCAGGGAGATAGATGAAGCACTGAGACCTGGAATATATTCTCTAATCGATATATGCACATCAGATGATTCTAGTACTTCTACTTCAGCTAGTGAAATTTCTGATGGAATTTCTTGTACTTCTACTTCTAGTTCAAAGTGGTTCTAGTACTTCAACAACAAGTTCCAAGTGATTCTAGTACTTTCAATGAATTCAAAAAAATCGAACATGATGAGAAAACCACAGCAGTGATGATTCATGAACAAGTTCCAAGTGATTCTCTACTCAGATATTCCATACACAAACATCTGATCCAAAGATACTTACATGTTTTTGTGCAGCCCAATCATTCTTCCATTGCCCTCCTTTGTGAAATAATTTCTCGAAGGTGTCAACTGCACTAGGAAGTTCTCCCGTCTCAGGATTAGCCTTAAAAAAAATAAAAAAAAGAGTTATGATCACAAAAATTGTATCCATAAATATTGCTTTCAAATGAACTTACATCATCATGATAGTGTTGGACTAAAGTCTTAGATCCATGAGCACCCTCAAGTGGCCTACTAAACCGATTAGTGGTATTTTTCTTAGATTTTTCCTAAAAAAAGAATAATATTAGAGCAACTAATATGAAATATTTATCAATTAATCTAATTATTACTGACCAATTGTTCTTTTTTTCCAAAATAATCACAAAGAACATCCCAATCCTCTTGGCTCACTCCCTTGTACGGCTTCGTCTTTGGTGCATCTTTATTTTGCAACCCATCGAGTTGCTTCCAATGTCTCCTCATTTTACACCTTCGATCTCTAATAGTCCTCATGGCAAGCCGCTCTACCTCCGCCTTCACCACACTCGTTTTGGAATATATAAATTTGTTCTGCAAAACAAAAAAAAAAATTAAATATGCATAATCAAACAAACATAATTTAATCTTACAAACTTACATCAAGGCGATCAAAGATGAGTTGCTTCTCAACCAAAGTGACATCCTCCCAAGCAATAACAAGAGGAGATATTGTATCTCGAACTATTTGAGCTATTAAATTATTAAACCATTTTCCAGTTTTTCCAACACTACCTCCTGTATATTCTTCAAACTTAACCTCCAATTTATCTACTTTTTGTTTCTTTAATGCCTTCTCAAGAGCTATACTACAGGATTCGTGTCTCCAAGTTGTTTGTCTGCCTCTTCTATTCCCTATTGATTCATCCTCGCCAACACTAGAACCATTAGAATTCAGACTAGACATCCTATAAAAATAATAAGAAAAGTTAGTAACACAAATAAATTAACGACTTCATAAATCATGGAATAAATAGATTACAATAGATGACAATTTTTCTTTTGTTTTACCTACTATGTTTCCTGTAAATCAGTATGTCCTCCAGAAAATTAAAAAAACCAAAAATAAACATGTTATAAATCTAATGCATCCAGTGGTATAAACTTCAAACATTATGTAAATTCTCAATTTGCCAAAGAGTTAACTATGCTAAACATTCTGCAAATTCACATTCTGCAAACTCTCCTAGAACATACTACATAGAAGTACATGGAAACAATGATCATCAATGTAATGATTAACTATGCTGGCATATTTGCCAAAGAGTTATATTCCACATCCCAATTACATTCAAAACTCACAAATGATCGATATTCATAAATTGAATAAAAAATAAATCAATAGTAATATGAATAAATATATTGCTTACTTCTTCCGAAGTCGTGTCGTTAGTTTCATTTTCAATACTATCATCCTCGTCAATTTCAACAGTATCATCTTCATCATCATCATATTCTTCTAATGTGTCATCTTCAAAATCGTCGGCATCAACAACAAAATCTTTTCTATTATGCAACAGCTGATCGATATTCATAACCTCGGTTGGATCGATATCATCACGATGGAAGTTGACATTCTCTAACTCTGGCAATTCTACCACCAATTGCAGTGATTGTGAATTAGTCTCTTGCACTATGTGAGGATCGATACTAGTCATGTCAACATCATTTTCAACTTCCCTATTTGGATAGTCCCACAAATTACGTGGGGCATAATCCTGCACCAATTTCCACTTCGAACCATTCTTGATATCGTTCAAGTAATACACCGATTTCGCTTGTGAAGCGAGTATAAATGGATCATTCTTGTACCACTCTGCCCCTGTGTAGATGCTTGTGAATATATTATCTTCTTGAATTCTTCTCTTCCTAGGATCAGTGTCAAACCATTTGCACTTAAATAACAACACTGTGCAATCTTTTAAATAACACAACTCTATAACTTCTTGAAGGACGCCATAAAAATTTTGCCCCGCTACACTAGGTACAAGAATACCACTATTTTGTGTGGTTCGTCTCACATCTCTTTCTTCCACAAGAAACTTAACACCATTGATAATAGCACCAGAGTATGAGTACACACTGAAATTGGATCTATTAGCTAATGCATATAATTCATCTGTGGCCTCATATGATCTAGCTAATCGCATTTCATTAACCTAAAAAATGTTTGGAGAAGTATAATATCAGAAGTTAATTTGATTTGCAGTGACTCAATTCAAATTCAGTTTAATTTTATAGAGGAAGGACAACTTATCGTATTGTTTTTACATACCTTATCTCTAAACCACATTGGAAATTCAACTTCTTGTTTTTGTTCCACATTTTGCACTCCCCTAGCGACTAGATAATTTCGATGTTCCCTACATGATAGTTAAAATAATATTATTAACAAATAATATGCATTTAGGTATAGACGATAATTGAAAGAGTTATAGATAACTTACTCAAGGTATTTTTCAACTTCTTGGCAATTATTTAGCACATACCACTCTGCCTTGCTCCGTAAAGAAGGTTCAAGCACTTTTACCTCTTTCTTGCCCAAGGGTCGACCGACATGCTCGAATATAGAAATAACTCGAGACGAGCATGTGTTAACCCTATCATCATTTCTATCTGGGCGATTATATCGGGTTTCGATATCTCTAAAATACATCGAGCAAAAGGTCAAAGCCTCGTTGACGATGTAAGCTTCAGCAATTGACCCCTCTGGACGTGCTCGATTGTTAACATATTGTTTATAGATACCCATAGCTCGCTCAATGCAGTACATCCATCTAAAATACACAGGACCACCCATCATTGCCTCTTTTGGTAAATGAAGAATCAAGTGAACCATAATATCGAAGAACGCCGGAGGGAATATTCTTTCCAACTTGCACAAGATAAGAACAACATTTGTCTCCAACAATTTAAGATCACTAACATACAAAGTCTTGGCACATATTTGTCGAAAAAAATTACACAACTCAATGATTGTTTCACGGACTTCTTTTTTCAAGTATGGTCGGATTCCTGCTGGCAATAATCGCTGGAGCAAAACATGACAATCATGAGACTTAAGTCCCGATATTTTACCAATGGCCTCATTGACATTTTTTGATATGTTAGCGGCAAAACCATCTGGAAACTTCACTGATTTGATAAATTGATAAAATAAGTGTCTCTCTTCAACACTTAACGTATATGTTGCTGGTGGCTTCTTCCATTTATTTTTATCTTTGTAGAGATGTAACTCTTTCCTGATCCCCATGTCTTGAAGATCAAGTCTCGCCTTTTCTGTGTCTTTTGATTTTCCTTCTATGTTCAACAAAGTACCAAGAACATTATCACATACATTCTTCTCTATGTGCATTACATCCAAGTTATGTCGAAGTGGCAAGTGTTGCCAATATTCAAGCTGAAAAAATATGCTTTTTTTGGACCAATTAAGCTCGATAGGTGAACGCTTACGCTTTATACCTCCGTATTGCTTGTGCTTTCCAGGCAGACCAACTTGCACATGTTCTAACTGCGCTAATATATCTTCAGTAGTTAGTTCCTTAGGTGGAGATCTTGGTTCCACCTTTCCATCAAATTGTTTGCTTCGCCTCATTGGATTACTTAAAGGAAGAAAACGTCTATGTCCAATGTAAGCTATTTTATTCCTTATGCCTTTTGAAGGAGTTTCTTCGTTACAAGTTGGACATGCTTTATACCCTTTTGTACTCCATCCAGACATTAAAGCATATGCAGGATAATCATTGATTGTCCACAAAATTGCTGCACGCATTAAGAAAATATCATTAGTCACTGCATCTCGAGTATTCACACCTTCCCACAATTGTTTTAACTCTTCAATTAGTGGCTGAAGAAAAACATCCATGTCTTTTCCAGGAGATGTCGGTCCAGGTATTAATAAAGATAACATCATATTTTCGGACTTCATACACTTCCAAGGTGGCATGTTATACGGAAGAACCATGACTGGCCACATACTATAAGTAGTGCTCATGCTACCAAATGGATTAAAGCCGTCTGTTGCCAAACCAAGTCGTACATTTCTAGGATCCATCGCAAATGTTGGAAATTTCTCATCAAACATCTTCCAAGCAGAACCATCTGCCGGGTGCCTCAAAACACCATTCTCTTTTAGCCGCTCGGCATCATGCCATCTCATATCTCTTGCAGTGTGCCTAGAACTATATAAACGCTTTAATCTAGGAGTTAGGGGAAAGTATCGCATCACTTTTTTTGGTATTTTTCTCCCTTTCGTATTTTTATCAACCCATCTGCTCACGCCACAAACCGAACAATTCTCAGACCCAACATTTTCTTTCCAAAAAAGTGCACAATCATTTTCACAAACATGGATTGACTCGTATCCCAATCCCAGTTCACTGAGCTTTCTCTTTGCCTCATAGTGTGAGCCAGGTAATATTGCTTGAGGAAATGCCTGCTTCAATAACTTAAGTAACATATCAAACGATTTGTTACTCCACTTGTTCAATACTTTCACATGCATTAATTTTACTAAGAAATTAAGCGCAGTGAAATCTACACATCCTGGATACAGTTCTTTCTCAATTTCCTTCAACATATCATCGAAATTTTCAGTTTGGAAATCTCCTTGTTGAACAGGCACACTAGATTCTCCTATCTCCACTGGTCCAATCAAATCATTCAAAACATCTCTCATTTCATCTTGATCATCATTGTCAGATAAAACTTCATTGTCCATCGGTGGATGTTCATATTGCTCACCATGATAATCCCACACTTTGTATGATTGTTGTATCCCATGTCTTATTAGGTGTATCTCTACTAAGCGCAGCGGTTGATACCGATGATTCAAACAATTATTACATGGACATCTTATTTTCCCATCTTCATTGGCATACTCGAGAGCGCGTGTCACAAACATACGAACACCATTTTTATATTCGGGAGAGATTCGATTCCTCACACTCATCCAACTTTTATCAATCGTCATTTTGTAAAACTAGAGCCAAGAAAAAATATACATTAAACATACACACTATGAAAATCAAACAAAATTCATACATTATTGTCTAGCTCAAATTACTCAATATTACTAACTACAAAATTATCAGCTTCTAAAAAACAATCCACTAAAATATTATATAAATCACACACTTTACCAAATCAAGAAAATGGTAAAGTCAACAAAATTGGTTATGCTAATACACCACTTAAAGGTTAGTGCCCAAAAATGAACTACTAATCCAGTCATAACAACCTATCTCAGAGCTTTATTATCCTAGTTCAACACTCAAAGCACTAATCTCTAGTAAGTCTAAAAGCAAGACTAATAGGATGTAACCACTGGAAATTGTTTGCAAAAATATATACTAGCATGTAGCAAAATATCTAGTAAAGTGTAACTGCATGTAGCAATATGATTAGTACAGCGGAGTAAGAAAACAAAGCATGAATACGTAAATAAACATGAAGTTTCATTATTTCATTTCGTTAGATTATGTTTAACCTTTATCTTTTTATAATTTCAGCAGGGTAGGCATGTAGGTTATGCCCCTACACTAAGAAGCAATGAAGTGGTACACAACACAGGAACAACTACTTAAATACAACCAATACACTCACCATAGACCAATGATTTTAGATTAGTACAACTAAACAATTTAATCAAAACTAATTATTTCCCAACAACAACAACAATGGTAAAAACCCTCGACGAAGGCCTAAGATGAGGAAACCGATCCTACCTTTAATGAAGGTTGCTGGAACGTCGCTGAGGGAAGGAAACGTCGCTGTCGCGTGCTCGCACGAGAACAGAATCGCAAGAGATAGGGGCTGCAACTTAGGGTTTGCGCGCGGCAACGGCACGAGGAGAGATCGGCTAGGGCTCCACGCGAGGGAAGGCTTTAGCCGACTTGTTTGCGCGAGGAGAAGATGGAGGAGGAGAAAGGTCAGAGGGGGTTGCGGCGTCGGGGTGGAACTGCTTGTGAGGCGTGGGTTCAGCGTCGAGGAACGAACACGGGGGAAGGGAATGAATGAATCGGTGAAGTTGAGGGGAAGTTAGGGCTTTTTAATAGTTTTGTCATTTTTACAAATAAACCCTCCATAGTTCAGTAAATTCCAACTAGGCCCCTATTTTTTTTTTCTAATTTTACTTTTTAAACCCTTAAAAATTCAGTATTTAACAACTATATACTATAAAATAAAATAAAATTAGTACATGATTAAACCATAAAATTTACGTTAAAAAATAATTTTAATTTTAATGCAATAATGAAATAAAATTTAAGATAAAATAATTTTTTTAATGAAAAATACATATATGTAAAATTATAATTCAAAGAAAATGTAAAATGCGTCGGAAAATGACCTACCTTCTGCAATGATCTAGTCTCGATTATTTTTTTAAATACATTAACTTTTTTGCGTCGCTAAATGATTCAACGAGCTATCTTTTCGCGACGCGTTCATTTTGTTGTGTCGCCAAACGATAGATAATAAAGGTTGGTGATGGTTCGAACATTTGGCGACGATGAGTCTGTTGATCGTTGCCAAAGGTCACATTTAGCGACGTGTTTGTGCGCTAGACGTCGCGGAATGTCATGATTCTTGTAGAGTATAATACATTGGAGAATGTGTACTGAATGACCCGCCATGAGAAAGTTTCATAGATTGTCATATGAGTGTCATAAACTTTCTCTTGTGACTATTGGTATGAATAGTTCTTAGACCTGAAGTCACTACGGTTCCCTACATAAAGAGTTATGTACTTTGGTATCGTCAAACGTCACCCATAACGGGGTGGACTATAAAAGCGATCACTGGGTATGTAATGAATTATGCGGAGGGATGTGAGTGATGTAGATAGGATCTATCCCTCCCATATGACGGGAGTGATATCTGTGGGCCCCTTGATCGAGTAGGATTACTAAAACGCATGACCATGCTCAAATGAGTCAATATTGTTGGGACCGGGTGCATGTCGACAAGGATACGAGTTCGTAAAATTTTAAATTTTTACGTGCAGCGGAAGAATTTGCATAAAATAATTTTCTAAATTATTTTAACTTCGTATCTAGCATGCAATCTTATGGTGTGTTGACATAATCATAAAATAAAACTTTGCGGAAAAGTAAACTAATTTACATTATACCTCTCGTAACTCGAAGTAAGGGACGAGATCCAACCGTAGCGTCCCTTGGAAGCTCCGCCTCTATTCGCGTCCACGCCGAGTTCTCTTCGGGATGACTTCGCAAAGTCACGAGTTTTGTGCCGACGAGAACTACTAGATTCTCTATAGGCACAACAAAGAAGATCAAGAGAAGAAAAGGAAACTAACCAACGAAGTAACGGAATCGAATTCCGAGAGAGAGGGAGATGTGATCCGCTTCTTCTTCTTCTTGGTTGGTTTCTTCTTCTCCTTGAAGCTCACGGCAACACCTTGCCTTGGTGTAGGTTGGGCGCCGGCCCTAATGGAGCTAGGGTGGCCGCCGGCCCTAATGGAAGGGAGGGGGAAGGAGGAGAGAAGAGAAGAGAGAGAGGGAGAGCTCTATTTCGATTATCCAAATCTTAGGAATCCAAGGCTTGCCTATGGTTCCTTATATAGTTGCTTCTCCCTTGCCAAGTCTCCTCTTAATTAACGAATTAACGGAATTAGTTATCATAAGAAATTTATCCTATAAATTCTCTTATGAATTATTCCGTTTAAACCAAGTTTTATTATAACTAACTTTATAATAAAACTAATTAGTTATCATAAGAAATTTATCCTATAAATTCTCTTATGAATTTTATTATAACTAACTTTATAATAAAACTAATTAATTATCATAAGAAATTTATCCTATAAATTCTCTTATGAATTATTCCGTTTAAACCAAGTTTTATTATAACTAACTTTATAATAAAACTAATTAGTTATCATAAGAAATTTATCCTATAAATTCTCTTATGAATTTTATTATAACTAACTTTATAATAAAACTAATTAATTATCATAAGAAATTTATCCTATAAATTCTCTTATGAATTATTCCGTTTAAACCAAGTTTTATTATAACTAACTTTATAATAAAACTAATTAATCTCTCCTTTTATTATGGAATAAATTTTATAAGAAATTTATAAACTTTCTTATTATGGAAAAATCAATTCATAATTGATTTTATAAAATTAAAATAAACCAATTCATGGATTATTTTAACTTCCATAAAAAGAATAAATTTCTATAAATTTATTTATATAAATTTCTTTATACAAATTTATTTATCCATAATTTATAAAATAAATCGCGCTAGATTTACTTTATTAATTAAACCAAAATTAATTGGTTTCTCCCCAATAGTGGCCGGCCAACCAAGGAGGGTTGGCACCCTCTTTGGCCGGCCCAAACCGAGCCGAACCAACGCGAATTAAACTCATTTAATTCGCCCAAAAAGCCTTCAAAAGACTTAGCCATTTTTAGCTTCCATTGCGCCTCTGATTAACTCAGATTCGACTTATTTCTCTTGATCGGAAAATCCAATTTTCAACTCGTTTTAAATCCCTCGGATTACTCGTAGTGCGTGTGACTAAATAGGCTTTCGATTTATGTTGGCCGTCTATAATCAACAATTATAGAACGATCATGAGTGGCACCTAGTAGTACATCATGATCCCCAATTAATCGAAAGATCAACGGTTTGACCTCAGAAGAAATTATTCTGAAACCCTTCAGCAGCTCTAATGAATCGTGCCCCATTCCCTTCACCATCTTATACCCACTTGGTTCAGGACACGGTCTATTTGTGTCAGTCCCCACTAGGCTGACTACGTCACACCTAGCCCAAGTAGTGTCTTTCTCGTCCTTTGGATTTCTAATTACTCTCATGTATTTAAGAGACTTGCACTCTAACATGATATACTCTGGCCAGAGGTTTTGAGTAACAATCCGACGATAGGCCTGGGTATACATCTCCTCGCAAGGAGTGGTGAATCCTTTGTAGGCTGTTCAAACATCTTCGGGCACTTCGGCTTATACCCAATCATCCTGGGTCCACACCTCCTTGGAGATGCTTGCTTAAGATGTTAAAGTATAAGTCTCCATGACCAAGATGACTTGAACACCGCAAGTCAAAGGAACATCGCACTTAAGCCGCAGTAAGAACTTCATTGACATATCTATATAGATTCCATATGAAGTCTTACAGCTAGTCACTCCAATGAACTAGTTCCCTTAACTAGCATCCATGTTTATCTCCGGACATCCCAATGTCACCAGCCAGTGAGAATCAGCTGATTAGAGAATAACCCATGCTAGTCTCAACAGAATTGATAGTGTCCGTTTTATCAATTCATCGACTAGGGATATTTTCAATACTTCACATTTGCACATTTAGAGATAATCACTAGTTGTGATCCCATCACAAATTCTCTTATGCTGTGAGTTGTATTGCGGACATTCAGTAGATGAGTTTAAGATCCCAATCAAATACACAAGCATGTATACTCAAATAGTGAATTATCATTTATTAAAATAAATGTTTTACAATCATAAGGCGATTGCCTTAGGACACTTCTCTCATATCACTAACAAATATCAGGATTAGCCTTAAAAAAAATAAAAAAAAGAGTTATGATCACAAAAATTGTATCCATAAATATTGCTTTCAAATGAACTTACATCATCATGATAGTGTTGGACTAAAGTCTTAGATCCATGAGCACCCTCAAGGTGGCCTACTAAACCGATTAGTGGTATTTTTCTTAGATTTTTCCTAAAAAAAGAATAATATTAGAGCAACTAATATGAATATTTATCAATTAATCTAATTATTACTGACCAATTGTTCTTTTTTCCAAAATAATCACAAAGAAACATCCCAATCCTCTTGGCTCACTCCCTTGTACGGCTTCGTCTTTGGTGCATCTTTATTTTGCAACCCATCGAGTTGCTTCCAATGTCTCCTCATTTTACACCTTCGATCTCTAATAGTCCTCATGGCAAGCCGCTCTACCTCCGCCTTCACCACACTCGTTTTGGAATATATAAATTTGTTCTGCAAAACAAAAAAAAAAATTAAATATGCATAATCAAACAAACATAATTTAATCTTACAAACTTACATCAAGGCGATCAAAGATGAGTTGCTTCTCAACCAAAGTGACATCCTCCCAAGCAATAACAAGAGGAGATATTGTATCTCGAACTATTTGAGCTATTAAATTATTAAACCATTTTCCAGTTTTTCCAACCACTACCTCCTGTATATTCTTCAAACTTAACCTCCAATTTATCTACTTTTTGTTTCTTTAATGCCTTCTCAGAGCTATACTACAGGATTCGTGTCTCCAAGTTGTTTGTCTGCCTCTTCTATTCCCTATTGATTCATCCTCGCCAACACTAGAACCATTAGAATTCAGACTAGACATCCTATAAAAATAATAAGAAAAGTTAGTAACACAAATAAATTAACGACTTCATAAATCATGGAATAAATAGATAAATGGGTCAAACTTTTATGTTTTTTAAAGTAAAACCTGCATAGAGTTCAATGGTTAATCACATCCTACTTCCACTGAAGATGTAACAACTAGAAATTCAAGTAGTCTAAAAATAAATTTGGGCTCACAAAAAGGTAGTGTATCAGTTGTTCACCTTTTATTGTTATTTTTCAATTATTTAGCTAATTTTAGGTTCAAGGTTGTGATTACAATAGATGACAATTTTTCTTTTGTTTTACCTACTATGTTTCCTGTAAATCAGTATGTCCTCCAGAAAATTAAAAAAACCAAAAATAAACATGTTATAAATCTAATGCATCCAGTGGTATAAACTTCAAAACATTATGTAAATTCTCAATTTGCCAAAGAGTTAACTATGCTAAACATTCTGCAAATTCACATTCTGCAAACTCTCCTAGAACATACTACATAGAAGTACATGGAAACAATGATCATCAATGTAATGATTAACTATGCTGGCATATTTGCCAAAGAGTTATATTCCACATCCCAATTACATTCAAAACTCACAAATGATCGATATTCATAAATTGAATAAAAAATAAATCAATAGTAATATGAATAAATATATTGCTTACTTCTTCCGAAGTCGTGTCGTTAGTTTCATTTTCAATACTATCATCCTCGTCAATTTCAACAGTATCATCTTCATCATCATCATATTCTTCTAATGTGTCATCTTCAAAATCGTCGGCATCAACAACAAAATCTTTTCTATTATGCAACAGCTGATCGATATTCATAACCTCGGTTGGATCGATATCATCACGATGGAAGTTGACATCTCTAACTCTGGCAATTCTACCACCAATTGCAGTGATTGTGAATTAGTCTCTTGCACTATGTGAGGATCGATACTAGTCATGTCAACATCATTTCAACTTCCCTATTTGGATAGTCCCACAAATTACGTGGGGCATAATCCTGCACCAATTTCCACTTCGAACCATTCTTGATATCGTTCAAGTAATACACCGATTTCGCTTGTGAAGCGAGTATAAATGGATCATTCTTGTACCACTCTGCCCCTGTGTAGATGCTTGTGAATATATTATCTTCTTGAATTCTTCTCTTCCTAGGATCAGTGTCAAACCATTTGCACTTAAATAACAACACTGTGCAATCTTTTAAATAACACAACTCTATAACTTCTTGAAGGACGCCATAAAAATTTTGCCCCGCTACACTAGGTACAAGAATACCACTATTTTGTGTGGTTCGTCTCACATCTCTTTCTTCCACAAGAAACTTAACACCATTGATAATAGCACCAGAGTATGAGTACACACTGAAATTGGATCTATTAGCTAATGCATATAATTCATCTGTGGCCTCATATGATCTAGCTAATCGCATTTCATTAACCTAAAAAATGTTTGGAGAAGTATAATATCAGAAGTTAATTTGATTTGCAGTGACTCAATTCAAATTCAGTTTAATTTTATAGAGGAAGGATAACTTATCGTATTGTTTTTACATACCTTATCTCTAAACCACATTGGAAATTCAACTTCTTGTTTTTGTTCCACATTTTGCACTCCCCTAGCGACTAGATAATTTCGATGTTCCCTACATGATAGTTAAAATAATATTATTAACAAATAATATGCATTTAGGTATAGACGATAATTGAAAGAGTTATAGATAACTTACTCAAGGTATTTTTCAACTTCTTGGCAATTATTTAGCACATACCACTCTGCCTTGCTCCGTAAAGAAGGTTCAAGCACTTTTACCTCTTTCTTGCCCAAGGGTCGACCGACATGCTCGAATATAGAATTAACTCAAGACGAGCATGTGTTAACCCTATCATCATTTCTATCTGGGCGATTATATCGGGTTTCGATATCTCTAAAATACATCGAGCAAAAGGTCAAAGCCTCGTTGACGATGTAAGCTTCAGCAATTGACCCCTCTGGACGTGCTCAATTGTTAACATATTGTTTATAGATACCCATAGCTCGCTCAATGCAGTACATCCATCTAAAATACACAGGACCACCCATCATTGCCTCTTTTGGTAAATGAAGAATCAAGTGAACCATAATATCGAAGAACGCCGGAGGGAATATTCTTTCCAACTTGCACAAGATAAGAACAACATTTGTCTCCAACAATTTAAGATCACTAACATACAAAGTCTAGGCACATATTTGTCGAAAAAAATTACACAACTCAATGATTGTTTCACGGACTTCTTTTTTCAAGTATGGTCGGATTCCTGCTGGCAATAATCGCTGGAGCAAAACATGACAATCATGAGACTTAAGTCCCGATATTTTACCAATGGCCTCATTGACATTTTTTGATATGTTAGCGGCAAAACCATCTGGAAACTTCACTGATTTGATAAATTGATAAAATAAGTGTCTCTCTTCAACACTTAACGTATATGTTGCTGGTGGCTTCTTCCATTTATTTTTATCTTTGTAGAGATGTAACTCTTTCCTGATCCCCATGTCTTGAAGATCAAGTCTCGCCTTTTCTGTGTCTTTTGATTTTCCTTCTATGTTCAACAAAGTACCAAGAACATTATCACATACATTCTTCTCTATGTGCATTACATCCAAGTTATGTCGAAGTGGCAAGTGTTGCCAATATTCAAGCTGAAAAAATATGCTTTTTTTGGACCAATTAAGCTCGATAGGTGAACGCTTACGCTTTATACCTCCGTATTGCTTGTGCTTTCCAGGCAGACCAACTTGCACATGTTCTAACTGCGCTAATATATCTTCAGTAGTTAGTTCCTTAGGTGGAGATCTTGGTTCCACCTTTCCATCAAATTGTTTGCTTCGCCTCATTGGATTACTTAAAGGAAGAAAACGTCTATGTCCAATGTAAGCTATTTTATTCCTTATGCCTTTTGAAGGAGTTTCTTCGTTACAAGTTGGACATGCTTTATACCCTTTTGTACTCCATCCAGACATTAAAGCATATGCAGGATAATCATTGATTGTCCACAAAATTGCTGCACACATTAAGAAAATATCATTAGTCACTGCATCTCGAGTATTCACACCTTCCCACAATTGTTTTAACTCTTCAATTTGTAACGCCCCAAAATTTCCCATATGAAATATTATCATGAAATATTATGAATTCATAAATATGAAATATTATGGAATTCATGAAATAGTATCATGAAATATTATGAAATATTATGAATTCATAAATATGAAATATTATGAAATTCATGATATATTATCATAGAATATTATGAAATATATGAATTCATGAAAATGAAATATTATAGAATTCATGAAATATTATCATGAAATATTATGAAATATTATGAATTCATGAATATGAAATATTATGGAATTCATGAAATAGTATCATGAAATATTATGAAATATTATGAATTCATGAAAATGAAATATTATAGAATTCATGAAATATTATCAAGAAATATTATGAAATATTATGATTTTATGAAATATTAATAATATTATGAAATTTCATGATGGGCTTGGCTTGAATGGGCTTAGATGTGGATTAGTGCAAAATGTGATAAAAAGGAGGAAGCAAGGATTGAACCTTGAACCTCCTAGTTGCACTAGCAATGTCTTAACCATTGCACCAAGCCATGTTTCTTGTTAGAAAATAAGGAACATGCTTGTTAAGTGGGTAAGAGTGAAGAGACATGTCTTTTCATGGGAAAAGTATAAATATGGGAAGTTGGAGTAACTTCCTTTTTCTTCTCTTCTTCTTCTTCCTTCTCCACCGAAACCACCATCTTCTTCTTCTCTTCTTCCATTTTTGAAACCAACCTCCTAGGGTTCTAACTCTAGGGCAATTACAAGGAGGAAAGCCAAGTGTCTTTACCTTCTACCAAGACCAAGGAGTCTTAGAGAAAAAGTTGGAAGAAAAAGGTTTCACATACCCTTCAAGTGTAGGGTACCCTACGATTTAAAGAAATTCCAGCGCAAGGATGTAAGTATCCCCTCGCCTGCAGTGTAATTGTTATTGAATGTTTCTTTGTGTTCTTGTTTTCGAAAATGGGAGCCCTCCCTTTGTAAACTTTCGGCCAACACCCATTCCTAGGCCTTGGTTACTTCTTGTTGCATGAGGAGACCCCTAGGAACTTAGGGTATGGATGTATGATTCCCATCATGTTGTGATAAGAAAAAAATAGGATTAGGCCTCCTACAAGTTTCGGCCAAAGAGGAATAGATTAGGGTTTTTGGGTTGCTTGCTATCCTATGATGTGTCCATGATTAGTAGTGTAGATAAAGTGTTTGATTAAATGCTTGTGTGAAGGTTTAATTTCAAAACCCTAGTTTTCCTACCCTACACCATTCGGCCAAGGCATGAAACCTTAGGGTTTGTGAAGGTTAAATTATTTTATGTGATATGCTTATGTGAAATGATATGAGATGTATATTCATGTGATATTCAAAGGAAAGGTTTGATTGGATTCCTTAGCATGTAACATTTGGCCAAGGCTTGAAACATGAGGTTGTGAAGGACAACTTGCCCTATGTGATTATGATTGTGTTTAGTAAGATCATATGCAGGTATACGTGATGATTGTATGAGATGTACCCTAGGAGATATGTTTAGGGTTGGGGATGATTATATGTATACGCATGTGGTGTTAAATGGAATGGTTGATATTGAAACCTTAATTGTTAGCATGCTATGATATGTTTATGCATGAGGTGTTTAAATGAGATGTCTGATTGAAATCTTAATTGCTAGCATGCTACCACTTCCTATGATATGAGTATGACCTACGTGACCAAATCTTGTCAGATCTAAAGTATGTTAAGTGGTTGAAATATGATGTATGTATAAACATGTATGAAATATGATGCATGTATGAACAAGTATGAAATATGATGTATGTATGAACATGTGTGAAATATGATGTATGTATGGACATGCATGAAATATGATGTATGTATGAGCATGCCTTATAGCCCATGGGGCACACTTATGAAATTGCATGTGATATGTTAAAATGCTTGAAGGGATACTCAAATAAGTATGGGATCAAGAGCACCCCTTATGTTGTGTGGTGTGTCCCTACGGGATCATGAGCACCCTTGAAGAGTGGTGTGTCCCATAAGAGTGAATATGGAGTATTCCTTAGCATATATGTAACAGCATGATAAGTATTTTACTTTTAAGTTGTGTACCCGACTCGTAAGGGGGTCGTTAAATAAATCTGGGGTGCATGTTAACGTGGCTCCGGTAGGACGGAAAGGTCATGCTCTAATGACTTGGTGGCTCGCTACCCCAATTCATTAGGGAACGCGCAATAGTTTCCGCGCGATAGTTGGTACACAACAGGGCCCAATATGATATGGATGTATTTTTAAGTAATACCATTATGGAATTGTTTTGAAAACATTCATTGAAAACATTTGTTATATGTGAAGAGTATGCTTATGGTACTTGATACTGCATGCTTAGAAACTTAAATGTTTGATATGCTTTGATGAACTTATACTTATGATTAATTATGTGTACATGTTATATTCTTTCGCACGGATTTTGCGAGTAGGACAGGATCCTTACTAAGCATTGTGCTTACTAGTTTATGTGTTGTCTTATGCTGCAGATAACACTTAAATGGAAGGAAGAGGCAGGAGGCTGAAGATGTGTGGGGTGGTGGCTCGGGAAGAAAGATTTCTATATCTACATATTTATGCTTATGTTATGCTCCTTGACAATGAATAATAGTGATTAGGATTGATATTGCATGATAATAGTTACACTTGGAATTTTTATACACTTGATTTATTGGATTATATTATGGTGTGAAATAATATGTGAACCTATCATGTTATATAATGTCACTTAATAATTTTTACAAGCATGCTTAGTACCTAGTTCTCTTAAGCCCTTGCATTGTTGTTTTAATGTCATGCTAGGAGATAGAAATAGAAAAAAAAAATATTACTATATGATTGAATGTACGTAACCCCGCCTTGAGGGTAGATATAAGGGCAGGCGTTACAAGTTGGTATCAGAGCAGATTTCCCCTCCACCACACACACATCAAGCTTCTACCTGCCGCTTCCAAGTAAGAAATCCTAACTCGCTTATATTATTTCAAATACAGTAATGATATTAATAGAGATGGTTTATGCTTGCATAATATAGAGAGGATATATGCTTGCATGAGATATAGATGATTTATGCTTGCATAATATAGAGATGATTTATGCTTGCATAACAAATGAAAGTAGTGATAATTCTTATGTTATTTTAATTATCACCTGTATGATAGACATGGCTAGAAGACGTAGCAATCGGGGTAACGAGACAGTACCCCCACCTGATATGATGCAAGTGATCACGGATCTGCAGCGTCAGGTCACTGAACAACAGCAGATAATAAACACTCTGAGGACCCAGCAGGGGAACACTACAACCCCGCAGGGAAGTCAGAATGTAATGCCTACTGAGCCTCCAACTGCACAGGCACCCCCGGACACTCCGGCCCGGGGAGCCCGACAGGAGGCCTATTTGATTCAGTGGCAGAGACTGAAGCCGGAAAAGTTCTCGGGCACCTGCGAGCCCTGGGATGCTCAGGCCTGGCTCAAGACAGTTGAGAGCACAGTGGAATTATTAGACTGGCCTGAGCATGAGAAAATTAAATGTGTCTCGTTCTGCCTCACTGGCGACGCCAGGATGTGGTGGGAACGGGTAAAGGCTAGAAGATCAGTGGACCAGATGAAGTGGAAGGACTTTGAGTCCGAATTTCTGGAGGAATTCTTTAATATGCGAGTCACGAACAGGCACTTTGATGAGTTCACTGAATTCCGGCAGGGAAATCTCTCAGTCAACGATGCCGTTAAGCAATTTAACAGACTGGCACGATTATGTCCGGAGTTGGTCAGTACAGAGAAAGAAAGGGTCAGATTAATGCTCAAGATGCTCAGGCCCGAGATAGCTCTGAATGTGGCTGGTGGCGTTAATAGGCCCCAGACCGCAGAGGAGCTGTTCAGCAGCGCCCTTATTACTGAGCATTATCTAAAGAAGATGAACCCGCAGAGCCAACCACTGACCGCCAGCAAGTGTCAGGATCAGTCGGGAGGTCAGAAACCTCCAAATAGCAACCCCCACTGGAAGGAGAACCAAAATGGAAAGAGAAAGCCAGGGGATAAATCTGCCAGTGGTTATTTAGGCAAGAAGCCTAAATATCCCCAATGTGCCAATTGTGGGAAGATGCACCAAGGGACATGCCTTTTAGGCGCTAGGAGATGCTATACTTGCGGAAAGGAAGGACACATGGCCAGAGAGTGTCCTGCTGCAGCCAAAGCACCTCAGCCGCAATATGATCAGTACAAAGGTGCTCCTTCCCAGTTACACCTGATGCAGGCAGCTATAGATGGTACTCATATATGCCAGGGGAGATTAGAGGCCCCGCCTGCCACGACAAACGCCAGAGTTTTCTCTCTTACGAAAGAAGACGTGGCGACTGCCTCTACCGTTGTCACAGGTCAGATATTTATTTACAGTCAGTATGCTACTGCTTTATTTGACACTGGGGCAACGCATTCGTTTATCTCTATACAATATGCCAAAAGAAATAATATGTCACTGCAAGATTTGGACTGCAAATTTCTGACAGCACTTCCCTCGGGTGAGGTGATGCCCTCTACCCAAATACTACGTGCCGCACCAATCAGAATCGCAGATAGGGAACTCTACTGCGATCTGATAATGCTTGATATGTCAGATTATGATGTGATATTGGGCATGGATTTCTTGAACGAATATGACGCCTCCATTGAGTGCCGGAAACGAAGAGTTATCTTCCGACCTGAGGCGGAAATTCTGTTCGAATTTGTCGGAGAGCCAAAGAAGAGGACAAGTAAATTCTTGTTGGCTCTGAAAGCAAGGAAGATGTTAGAAAAGGGAAGCTGGTGTCGATACCTGAGCCTGGCAGAGTTTGCTTATAACAACAGTTATCAGGCTACTATCAGGATGACACCGTATGAAGCTCTGTACGGAAGAAAATGCAGATCTCCTATATGTTGGCTTGAGAGTGGTGAAAAGAAGGAGATGGGACTCCAGACGGATATTATAGATGAAACCACTTAGGCTATAAAGAATATCCGTCAGAGAATAGAGACTGCTCAGAGTCGGCAGAAAAGCTACGCTGATAAGCGACGCAGACCACTAGAGTTTGAGGTTGGGGATTCAGTATTCCTTAAGGTAGCCCCTATGAAAGGGGTGATGAGATTCGGAAAGAAAGGGAAGCTGAGTCCGAGATATGTGGGACCGTCTCAGATTCTGAGACGGGTAGGCAAAGTGGCCTACGAACTGGAGTTACCGCCGGAAATGTCGGCTATCCACAATGCTTTCCACGTATCAATGCTCAGGGAATGTATCTCTGATGTGAATCAGATAATAGAGCCCCAACCAGTACAAGATCAAGAGAACCTAAGTTCAGAACGCCGACCTGTTCAGATCTTAGACCGGGAAGTCAAAAAGCTAAGGAACAAGGAAGTACCCTTAGTAAAGGTTCTGTGGCGGAACGAACGATTCGAAGAAGCCACGTGGGAACGAGAGGAGGCAATACGATTGAAGTATCCGGAATTATTTTAAAGTTCGGGACGAACTTTTTATAAGGTGGGGAGGATTGTAACGCCCCAAAATTTCCCATATGAAATATTATCATGAAATATTATGAATTCATAAATATGAAATATTATGGAATTCATGAAATAGTATCATGAAATATTATGAAATATTATGAATTCATAAATATGAAATATTATGAAATTCATGATATATTATCATAGAATATTATGAAATATATGAATTCATGAAAATGAAATATTATAGAATTCATGAAATATTATCATGAAATATTATGAAATATTATGAATTCATGAATATGAAATATTATGGAATTCATGAAATAGTATCATGAAATATTATGAAATATTATGAATTCATGAAAATGAAATATTATAGAATTCATGAAATATTATCAAGAAATATTATGAAATATTATGATTTTATGAAATATTAATAATATTATGAAATTTCATGATGGGCTTGGCTTGAATGGGCTTAGATGTGGATTAGTGCAAAATGTGATAAAAAGGAGGAAGCAAGGATTGAACCTTGAACCTCCTAGTTGCACTAGCAATGTCTTAACCATTGCACCAAGCCATGTTTCTTGTTAGAAAATAAGGAACATGCTTGTTAAGTGGGTAAGAGTGAAGAGACATGTCTTTTCATGGGAAAAGTATAAATATGGGAAGTTGGAGTAACTTCCTTTTTCTTCTCTTCTTCTTCTTCCTTCTCCACCGAAACCACCATCTTCTTCTTCTCTTCTTCCATTTTTGAAACCAACCTCCTAGGGTTCTAACTCTAGGGCAATTACAAGGAGGAAAGCCAAGTGTCTTTACCTTCTACCAAGACCAAGGAGTCTTAGAGAAAAAGTTGGAAGAAAAAGGTTTCACATACCCTTCAAGTGTAGGGTACCCTACGGTTTAAAGAAATTCCAGCGCAAGGATGTAAGTATCCCCTCGCCTGCAGTGTAATTGTTATTGAATGTTTCTTTGTGTTCTTGTTTTCGAAAATGGGAGCCCTCCCTTTGTAAACTTTCGGCCAACACCCATTCCTAGGCCTTGGTTACTTCTTGTTGCATGAGGAGACCCCTAGGAACTTAGGGTATGGATGTATGATTCCCATCATGTTGTGATAAGAAAAAAATAGGATTAGGCCTCCTACAAGTTTCGGCCAAAGAGGAATAGATTAGGGTTTTTGGGTTGCTTGCTATCCTATGATGTGTCCATGATTAGTAGTGTAGATAAAGTGTTTGATTAAATGCTTGTGTGAAGGTTTAATTTCAAAACCCTAGTTTTCCTACCCTACACCATTCGGCCAAGGCATGAAACCTTAGGGTTTGTGAAGGTTAAATTATTTTATGTGATATGCTTATGTGAAATGATATGAGATGTATATTCATGTGATATTCAAAGGAAAGGTTTGATTGGATTCCTTAGCATGTAACATTTGGCCAAGGCTTGAAACATGAGGTTGTGAAGGACAACTTGCCCTATGTGATTATGATTGTGTTTAGTAAGATCATATGCATGTATACGTGATGATTGTATGAGATGTACCCTAGGAGATATGTTTAGGGTTGGGGATGATTATATGTATACGCATGTGGTGTTAAATGGAATGGTTGATATTGAAACCTTAATTGTTAGCATGCTATGATATGTTTATGCATGAGGTGTTTAAATGAGATGTCTGATTGAAATCTTAATTGCTAGCATGCTACCACTTCCTATGATATGAGTATGACCTACGTGACCAAATCTTGTCAGATCTAAAGTATGTTAAGTGGTTGAAATATGATGTATGTATAAACATGTATGAAATATGATGCATGTATGAACAAGTATGAAATATGATGTATGTATGAACATGTGTGAAATATGATGTATGTATGGACATGCATGAAATATGATGTATGTATGAGCATGCCTTATAGCCCATGGGGCACACTTATGAAATTGCATGTGATATGTTAAAATGCTTGAAGGGATACTCAAATAAGTATGGGATCAAGAGCACCCCTTATGTTGTGTGGTGTGTCCCTACGGGATCATGAGCACCCTTGAAGAGTGGTGTGTCCCATAAGAGTGAATATGGAATATTCCTTAGCATATATGTAACAGCATGATAAGTATTTTACTTTTAAGTTGTGTACCCGACTCGTAAGGGGGTCGTTAAATAAATCTGGGGTGCATGTTAACGTGGCTCCGGTAGGACGGAAAGGTCCTGCTCTAATGACTTGGTGGCTCGCTACCCCAATTCATTAGGGAACGCGCAATAGTTTCCGCGCGATAGTTGGTACACAACAGGGCCCAATATGATATGGATGTATTTTTAAGTAATACCATTATGGAATTGTTTTGAAAACATTCATTGAAAACATTTGTTATATGTGAAGAGTATGCTTATGGTACTTGATACTGCATGCTTAGAAACTTAAATGTTTGATATGCTTTGATGAACTTATACTTATGATTAATTATGTGTACATGTTATATTCTTTCGCACGGATTTTGCGAGTAGGACAGGATCCTTACTAAGCATTGTGCTTACTAGTTTATGTGTTGTCTTATGCTGCAGATAACACTTAAATGGAAGGAAGAGGCAGGAGGCTGAAGATGTGTGGGGTGGTGGCTCGGGAAGAAAGATTTCTATATCTACATATTTATGCTTATGTTATGCTCCTTGACAATGAATAATAGTGATTAGGATTGATATTGCATGATAATAGTTACACTTGGAATTTTTATACACTTGATTTATTGGATTATATTATGGTGTGAAATAATATGTGAACCTATCATGTTATATAATGTCACTTAATAATTTTTACAAGCATGCTTAGTACCTAGTTCTCTTAAGCCCTTGCATTGTTGTTTTAATGTCATGCTAGGAGATAGAAATAGAAAAAAAAATATTACTATATGATTGAATGTACGTAACCCCGCCTTGAGGGTAGATATAAGGGCAGGCGTTACACAATTAGTGGCTGAAGAAAAACATCCATGTCTTTTCCAGGAGATGTCGGTCCAGGTATTAATAAAGATAACATCATATTTTCGGACTTCATACACTTCCAAGGTGGCATGTTATACGGAAGAACCATGACTGGCCACATACTATAAGTAGTGCTCATGCTACCAAATGGATTAAAGCCGTCTGTTGCCAAACCAAGTCGTACATTTCTAGGATCCATCGCAAATGTTGGAAATTTCTCATCAAACATCTTCCAAGCAGAACCATCTGCCGGGTGCCTCAAAACACCATTCTCTTTTAGCCGCTCGGCATCATGCCATCTCATATCTCTTGCAGTGTGCCTAGAACTATATAAACGCTTTAATCTAGGAGTTAGGGGAAAGTATCGCATCACTTTTTTTGGTATTTTTCTCCCTTTCGTATTTTTATCAACCCATCTGCTCACGCCACAAACCGAACAATTCTCAGACCCAACATTTTCTTTCCAAAAAAGTGCACAATCATTTTCACAAACATGGATTGACTCGTATCCCAATCCCAGTTCACTGAGCTTTCTCTTTGCCTCATAGTGTGAGCCAGGTAATATTGCTTGAGGAAATGCCTGCTTCAATAACTTAAGTAACATATCAAACGATTTGTTACTCCACTTGTTCAATACTTTCACATGCATTAATTTTACTAAGAAATTAAGCGCAGTGAAATCTACACATCCTGGATACAGTTCTTTCTCAATTTCCTTCAACATATCATCGAAATTTTCAGTTTGGAAATCTCCTTGTTGAACAGGCACACTAGATTCTCCTATCTCCACTGGTCCAATCAAATCATTCAAAACATCTCTCATTTCATCTTGATCATCATTGTCAGATAAAACTTCATTGTCCATCGGTGGATGTTCATATTGCTCACCATGATAATCCCACACTTTGTATGATTGTTGTATCCCATGTCTTATTAGGTGTATCTCTACTAAGCGCAGCGGTTGATACCGATGATTCAAACAATTATTACATGGACATCTTATTTTCCCATCTTCATTGGCATACTCGAGAGCGCGTGTCACAAACATACGAACACCATTTTTATATTCGGGAGAGATTTGATTCCTCACACTCATCCAACTTTTATCAATCGTCATTTTGTAAAACTAGAGCCAAGAAAAAATATACATTAAACATACACACTATGAAAATCAAACAAAATTCATACATTAATGTCTAGCTCAAATTACTCAATATTACTAACTACAAAATTATCAGCTTCTAAAAAACAATCCACTAAAATATTATATAAATCACACACTTTACCAAATCAAGAAAATGGTAAAGTCAACAAAATTGGTTATGCTAATACACCACTTGAAGGTTAGTGCCCAAAAATGAACTACTAATCCAGTCATAACAACCTATCTCAGAGCTTTATTATCCTAGTTCAACACTCAAAGCACTAATCTCTAGTAAGTCTAAAAGCAAGACTAATAGGATGTAACCACTGGAAATTGTTTGCAAAAATATATACTAGCATGTAGCAAAATATCTAGTAAAGTGTAACTGCATGTAGCAATATGATTAGTACAGCGGAGTAAGAAAACAAAGCATGAATACGTAAATAAACATGAAGTTTCATTATTTCATTTCGTTAGGTTATGTTTAACCTTTATCTTTTTATAATTTCAGCAGGGTAGGCATGTAGGTTATGCCCCTACACTAAGAAGCAATGAAGTGGTACACAACACAGGAACAACTACTTAAATACAACCAATACACTCACCATAGACCAATGATTTTAGATTAGTACAACTAAACAATTTAATCAAAACTAATTATTTCCCAACAACAACAACAATGGTAAAAACCCTCGACGAAGGCCTAAGATGAGGAAACCGATCCTACCTTTAATGAAGGTTGCTGGAACGTCGCTGAGGGAAGGAAACGTCGCTGTCGCGTGCTCGCACGAGAACAGAATCGCAAGAGATAGGGGCTGCAACTTAGGGTTTGCGCGCGGCAACGGCACGAGGAGAGATCGGCTAGGGCTCCACGCGAGGGAAGGCTTTAGCCGACTTGTTTGCGCGAGGAGAAGATGGAGGAGGAGAAAGGTTAGAGGGGGTTGCGGCGTCGGGGTGGAACTGCTTGTGAGGCGTGGGTTCAGCGTCGAGGAACGAACACGGGGGAAGGGAATGAATGAATCGGTGAAGTTGAGGGGAAGTTAGGGCTTTTTAATAGTTTTGTCATTTTTACAAATAAACCCTCCATAGTTCAGTAAATTCCAACTAGGCCCCTATTTTTTTTTTTTTTCAAATTTTACTTTTTAAACCCTTAAAAATTCAGTATTTAACAACTATATACTATAAAATAAAATAAAATTAGTACATGATTAAACCATAAAATTTACGTTAAAAAATAATTTTAATTTTAATGCAATAATGAAATAAAATTTAAGATAAAATAATTTTTTTAATGAAAAATACATATATGTAAAATTATAATTCAAAGAAAATGTAAAATGCGTCGGAAAATGACCTACCTTCTGCAATGATCTAGTCTCGATTATTTTTTTAAATACATTAACTTTTTTGCGTCGCTAAATGATTCAACGAGCTATCTTTTCGCGACGCGTTCATTTTGTTGTGTCGCCAAACGATAGATAATAAAGGTTGGTGATGGTTCGAACATTTGGCGACGATGAGTCTGTTGATCGTTGCCAAAGGTCACATTTAGCGACGTGTTTGTGCGCTAGACGTCGCGGAATGTCATGATTCTTGTAGTGACTTCACCTAGTCAAGTCTCCAGTCAACCTTGACCCACTTGACATCATACGACATTCAAACATAATTATCAAACATCGAAACATCCAAACATAAGCTCACCAAGCTTATCAGACATCGGCTCACCCGAGCCTAGTCAACCTAGGTCAACCCTGACCTAACCAAGATTGCATCAACAGGTGTTAGACTGGAAGATAAACCAAGTCAATTAAAATATTGGGTCTTCAAAAGTTCACACATTTTTCAAAATATACTAGCATATATTTTCAAAAGTACTATCATTTTTTTGACAAAATTCTGTTAATATTTACTTGAGTTTGAAGAATTTCCAGGACACTTAGGAAAATGTCCTTGCAGTTAACAAGGTTTCCTAGGATTGTGTCAGATTGGAAAAGAAACCTAGTCAAGTAAAATATTATGTTTCAAAAATTACTTAGATTTTTCAAAGTTTCATCTTTTTCAAAAATAGTTAGTACTTGCAAAATATGCATAATATTTATATTTTCCAAAATAGCATTCTTTCAAAAGTTATGCATTTTCCAAAAGTACCTATATTTTTCAAAAATTACAAAAGTACTTGCATTTTTTTAAAAAAAATCATAATAATTTTCAAAGTACTTGTACTTTTCAAAGCGCATAGCATCTTTTTCAAAATATGGGTTTTTCAAAAAATGCAATATACCATTCAATGCTTTCAAAAATTTTACACTAAGTATTTTCATAAAGAACCAAAGGTTTTCATTGTTGGTACAAGTATTTTCTTGTGTTTTTTTTATGTATGACAAAGGGGGAGAGGTGTGCTTAAGTTAGAAACATTTTCTCCTAAAAATCAAAAATATATTTTCAAAACTAAGACCATTTTTAGTTTGATCCCAAGGATAGTAAGTTAACCCCTTAAACCAATCTAACTTAAGTTATTGTCAAACATCAAAAAGGGGGAGATTGTTGGTGCAAGTTACATCAATGATATTCTCCTTTAAAGTGTTTTAATGTTTGACAATATACTTAAGACAGTGATACATTGAACAGACAAAGGGGAGTTAGGAGAAGTAAGCTAAGCGGAAGGAAAGTCCTAGTTAAGCTGGGCACTAAGACCTGGTGAGTGAAGCTGGGCACTAAGACCTGGTGAGTGAAACTGGGCACTAAGACCTGGTGAGTGAAGCTGGGCACTAAGTCCTGGCATAGGGCTGGGCACCGAAGACCTGCTCGAAAGCTGGGCACTAAGTCCTGATCGAGGACTGGGCAAGAAGACCTGGCCGAGGGTTGGGCACCGAAGGCCTGGTTCGGGAAATTGGGCACGAAGACCTGGTCGAGGGTTGGGCACCTAAGTCCTGGACCTAGGGTTTGGGCACGGAGTCTTGGTCCGAGAGACTGAGCAACTTAGCTGAGCGATGACTAAGGACAGGAGTAGAGACGGGTCAGGGTTTGGGCGTCTCGAGGTCCGGAGGTATCGGAAGCTAAGCAAAAGTCCACCCGAAGGACTAGGTGGCAACCGTCTCCTGAAAGGAGTAGGTGAAAGGTGCGTTCTCGGGGGTGGGAACTTGCGCCGGTTCGACCTAGGGTTTCATGGGAATCCGAAGTCAGAACCAAGTCCTTAAGGTTAAGATTATATGCATATGGGCTTTGTGTTTATGTATCTTGCAGGTATCAAGATTGGAAGACAAAGCAGGTGGCTGGAGGCCTTGAAGCAGGGAGCCCCCATGCATCCAGGGCACCCCCATTAATGGGGGCGCCCAAGCTAAAGACTAAAAAGGCAGTTTTGGTGAAGTAAGTAGAATAGGTGTCAAGCGGGGCGCCCGGAAGGTCCGGGGCGCCCGGGTTCAAACATGTATTTGCTGTTTCGAGTCCGAAACACAGATAAGCCTTCATGAGGGCGCCCGAGAGGTCCGGGTGCCCTGGTCAAAGGTTTTATCAGCTGCGGCGAGGTCGGCGCAGGGATAAGGGTTGACCGAGTTTATCGGGGCGCCCCCAGCGTCCACGGCGCCCGTATGAAGACTATATAAGGGGTTTCGACCCCTCTGCTTCAAACACAACTGCTACAAGCCATTCTGATCATTCTGACCGATGACAACGCGCTAAAGACGAGGCTCTACGACCGGGAGGCTCCAGGAGGAAGTGCGCGACACTTCGGAGGTCCAGATCGGCCGAGCTTCAACTTTGTTTTGTTCGGTTTGCATTTAATATTCTGTACTTAATTTGCTATACTTTTGATTGTACTGTTGCACTGTAAGACGGGTTTTCTCCGGCTCCGAAAATTCCGGAAAGGAGACCAATAGTGGACTCACGCCGAAGACATAGTCCTTGAACGTACTGACCCTAGGGGGTTGGGAACCAAGTAAATAAATCCCGCTGTGTCCCTGTCTTGCTTTTAGTTTTATTTACTGTTCCGCTGCACTAACATTCTGAGTAGATCGAAAGTTTTACGAAGTTTTCACGACAAGATTTTCACGATCGATATTCACCCCCCCTCTATCGACGACACCGGTCCTACACCCTCCATTAGAGCAAACAATTGCTCTATATACATAATGAAAAAAATTTCAATCTTTGTCTTCCAAAGATTGAAATTGGGCAATGGTTTAAGTTAAGTTTATTATTGTATTTGATATATGTATTTGAGTGTATAAGTTTACAGGATGCACATATGAATCAACTTAATGGCTTCGGGTTTGATGAAGGATGGTGCATCCGAGGGATCGTGGACAATGCAATAACGATGAGCCGAGGGAAGCGCACTTCGAGACATACGCAAAGGATGATATGGAGACGAGCCACGAGCTTGTATGCATCCGAGGGACGAGAGCCAAAGCGAAGAAGGCTTGAAGGCAATAGTCTGCGTTGTAAAGAAGAGTCAAGTGAATCGTGAGGGTCCGAGTGCGAGTGAAATGTACTCGGGAAGGAAAACCCAAGGTTTAGGATTTTACCAGTCGATTGTTATATGATCAGTCGACTGGTAGAGAACACAGAAGGATCAGTCGACTGATGTTCTGTGCAGTCGACTGGTGTCGGTTGGAATTCAAACATTGGATTGTAACGTTCGAATTTGGCTGGAGCAGTCGACTGGTGTTGGCACCAGTCGACTAGTTATGGCTAGTTCAGCAACAAAGTTCTATTTAAGAGAACTCGGGATGGTTGGCTAGGGTTGACGAAATAGACTTGGTTAAAGCTTATTAGTAGTCTTCCTTGAGCTCTAGTGTTCTTGGTGAGTTTGTGGTGAGGTTTCTCCACCTACAAGGAGCTACATGATCTAGCCGGAGATTTTCCTAGGAATCATCCATCGACGGATCAAAATCGACCACCTTATGGACTGCCGCAGAGTAGGAACGTCATCTCCGAACCACATTAAAGGTTTTGTGTTACCACTTATTCTTTATAGTTTGTTTTGTATTTTTGCTACGCTACTAATCTTGTAAGAAGAACAAGCGTTTAAAAGATGATGAGCTATTCATCCCCTCTCTAGTCGGGTCATCGATCCCAACAGAAGCTACATCAAAAGAAAGCAATAATAAAGGGGGAGCATCCAGATTCGAAATAGACATGGCAAGTGAGGTATTCCTTCTACCTCCTCATCAGCTATATTTAGGTATAAAATCAATGATTAGATCTTTATGCAACCTAAGGACTAAAAATGTAGAGCTTAAAATAAAAATTTACACATTCATGTCCTTTAGAACTTTATGATAAATTATAAATCAAAAATACAAAATTAAAAGAATAAAGTATAAAAATTGAAATCTTTCGTGTTCAACTTCATATATTCTAAAAAGATACAATGAAGGACTTAACTGATATTTGAAAAATCACTAGGATCAAATTGCAAAGTACTTAGGAATTATATTCTTCCATAATTTTTAATAAATTTAGTAAGTAGAGATCATTATTGAGTTTCCAAATCTATTTTAAATTGTTAGATAATTTTTGCACGCTAAACTATAATTACTTATATTTGAAAGAGTAAAATTACATGTTTTCGGTTCTTTTTTGAAAAATTATTTTCGTAAGTATTCTATCCCATATTAATAAAGTTTACATTTTTATATGATAGATATAAATCATATCTATTCATAGAAAATTGAGATTTTTTTATGGTCAAATAATTTTTATGAATTTTTTTTATGGAATATCAAATTTTTAATCTTAAAAAATATTAAGAAGATTTTTTTTGAAAAACTTAATTTTTTAGAGACTATCCGTTACATTTTAGCTATTGAGAAAAATTAATAGGATTTTCTGTAATTGAAATCTATTTTCATAAATTATTTTTAAAAATCCTTAGTTCTATAACAAAAATCATTTTTTCTTACATAGAAAATTTATTTTCTCTTGAAAATTTTTACAAAGTCAGATTGATGGTTTTGAAACTCTAAAAAAAAAATTAAAAATTTTCTAACTAGTATATAATTTTTTATGAATTTATGTTTGACAAACAAATTTTAAATATTAAAATTTCTGGGAGATAAAATTTTATGACACAAAATTTCTGAGGACTCCTCGTTGGATTGCACAAATTAAAAAAAAAATCAATAATAGATTTTACCAAAGAAAACAATTTTTAAGGATTTACTGGCTAGAGGGGTGAATAGCATGCAAAAAAAAAAACTTTCTCTTGGTATCGAACTAACAAGGACACACTATTTAAATAATAAAAATAAATGGCATAAAAGTAAAGGGAACATAAGAATTTATTTGGTTTGCAATCTGGATAGTTGCTAGTCCACGACAATCAAAAGTACTATCAATCTCCTTTGACAAGGTCGAAGGCGGAGTAGCCACCTATAATAGCTGGAAGCTTAAAATGAAATTATAGAAGTTAATGCAAGTGTATACCCCTACTTCTAGCTTTAGGGCGCTATTTATAGTGCATTGGTAGTCGTTGCTGATGTGACACATCTAAAATGCCTCCATTGATCTGGGGCATCTCAGTTCGATTGAGGTTTATCTCCATCGCAACGGCTTCAAGCTGATCTGGCGGCATCGAAGGCGCCTCGATTCATCGAAGTTGCCTCAGTTCGGTTGAGTTAGATTGCATTGCTTATCTCTGCGATACGACTCCACTTTGCTTTTGAGGCAGCTCATGACAACCAAGGCACCTCGAGTCATCAACACGCTTCCAATCAATGGGGGCACCTGGACTTATTCCATGCGCTTTGAGGTTGACCATTCTTCGATCTGCTCGCTTGGGTGATACTCCGGTCAACCAGAGTTGAGCTCACCTGAACCCGACTTTGACCTTATCCTTAAGAAGACTTCTTCTCGGCTTCTCGTCCCTCAAATGCACCACATGCGTCCTTTTACCCCACTGATGTATTCTTCCGCAACTCGTCATCCCTCGAATATATTAGGCTCGTCAGCTCCTTTCCCGTGCCATCCTTCTCCCTCACCGAGTTATTCACTCGACTTCTTGTGTTCCTAAATCCTTGCACACTTATGCACAATGCATCAAACACATAGGATTTAACTTAACTCGGTTGATTAAATCAAAACTAACCGGGGTACTAACAATATCAACCTGCCAAATTGCCTACCGAGACTTTATCTAAATGTAACAAAATTATTTACACTGAATACATCATGACATTTTATATATCTAATTATCTTTACAATGTATTACACTTTACGAAGTCTCAAAGAATTCACATGTTCTTGAAATTACTCTTTAGTTAACAGTTTAGTAAAAGGGTTCTGCAAGCATAACATGTGTAGGTTGTACATAAGAACTATCTTTTTATTGTTAATAATATCTCGTACAAAATTATATTTAATAATTATGTACTTATCTTTGCTGTGATATTTAAAATTCTTAGAAAAAGCTATAGCAGCTTAATTGTCATAGTACACTATAACATGACTCTCACTATTTATAGCAATCTTCAGATACTTCAGAAACCTTCTTAACCAAATAGTTTCTTGCACAACCGCTGCATAAGTCACATATTCAAGGTGGCAAAAGGCTATTCACTCGCCTTTAATGCCCCTACCAACCAAATATGAAAATTTAAAATTTTCAACTATTATGGCTTTGTAGGTTCCACTATTCTCTAATACGCCTCCAGTCGATCATGCCATCTCGCCTCCTCCTTAGCCGCGCAAGCAAGGATACAAGCCATAAAAAATTTTAATTTGTATCCATCGATCCTATACTCCACGAAGGAGTATACATAAAATCTAGATCGAATAGTAAATTAAAACTAGACGGCTAACATTGCCGTATTTAATTACAATCAAATACAAACAACCTCGTCAAGCCCGAGGATTCAAATATATAATCACACACAATCACACATAACACATAGCCATAATAGTTGGAACTAATGCCTGCAAACACAAAGTTAGCCTATTGCATATCTTACTATTATCCGACCTAAATTATATATGAACAGTATGAAAGTAACTGAATTCAAAACACATAGAACCGGAAACCATCGCTCTGATACCAATTGTTGGCGTTGGGATTCCTCCCTGTTTCCCCGGATTAAATTCTATGGACAGAATTAATCCACACAGTGACAGAAAGCTTCCCGAACAACCTACTTCATCAACCTTGTTTTGATCTATTGACTGATCGCTTGAACAAACTGGTTGTTCAAGTAATCAAGCTCTTGATCAATTGGAAATGGTTCTGTTTGATGAAGCTTCGATCGTTGGTTCTTGAGTTTGATTCGGAATCCAAGAAAAATACGAATACAAGCGGAATAGAAAAAAATAAGATACCTCTCGATCTTCTACTGTATTCCTATCATCTTCTTGAACGTCGTGTGGACAACGATCTTCCAAGAATCGCAACCGCCTCTCTTCCTTCCTCTTCTTCCTTCTTGCTTGGTGCGCCGACCCTTAGCCAAAGGAGATGGTGCGCCGACCCTAAGGAGAAGGAAGAACCGCAAGCCTTAGCCTCCTTGCGCCGCACGCCAAAACCAAGGAGAGAAAATAGGGGTTATCATGATGGCTTAAGAGGGTATATATAGGCTAAAATAGGGACCAAAAGGAGGAGTCGGTTATGGCCTCCTAACGATTCTTTAACCTGATCCGTTAATAATAACCCGATCCACCAAAGGGTTATTATTGAATTACCGCACTGACCCCATATTTAAAATATAGGCTCCTTCTTATTATATATACATTATCTCCCCATGTTTAAGATATCGTATGTCCATTATTTAATTAAATTACTCACAATTTAATTAATTAACATATAACTCCAAGAATAGTACCACTCAACTTTATTATCATGTCGGACCAAGTTCACCTGTAGGATTTACATGATAATCCTTATGAGCTCCTCAAGGGGACATCATCAGCCTAAATAATTAGGACATGATTTCCTACTATAATCAACGACACACCATATAAATAATATTATTTCTCAATTTACTGGGCCTATTGACTTAATGAATAAATCTCACCCTTTGGTAAATTAAAGAAATAAATACTAAGTATATGTGCTCGTCATTATATCGGGATTAAGAGCATGTACATCCATAATAATAGAGATTTTGTTCGATTATATAGTCAGTATAAATTGAACAACCTCAAAACGGTTTTGCTCAATACACACAAAGTGCACTAGTGTAATTCTATAGTCAAAATAGACTAATATCAAATTACACTACAACCGTTCCATTGGTTTGCCAAATCCATCTTGGTTGTGAGCTACTACTTATACTTTACAAGAAATTGATAACATGATCTTTTGTGTGACACCACACACCATGTTATCTACAATGTTAAGTAATGGACAACTGCATATAACAAATAATAATGCAAACACATGACCACTTTGATTCTTATTCTAAAATAGATATTTATACAAAAGCTAGACTTATAGTATACATCCTAATACCAAGGATTGTTAGCTGTCTAATACTTCCTTTATCATTACACATTATCTTGAACTGATTGGACAAATATTCATCTCCATGGTCAGTGCGTAAGGTTTTAATTTTACGATCCAATTTATTCTCAACTTCGTTCAAATAACGTTTGAAACAATCTAATGCCTCATATTTATGATAAATCAAATGCATATCACCAAAACGTATGAAGTCATAATCTTTATGTCTACCCCTTATATTCATTGGGTCACAAATATCTGAATGAATTAATTATAATGGTGATTTCCCTCTAATAGTCTTACCAAATGGTTTCTTAGTTATTTTTTCAGCAAGACAATACTCACATACAAACAAGTTAATCTTAGTATGAGTGCCAAATAGACCCTTCTTAGCTAATTTATTCATTTGTTCGTGTCTGATATTTTTCAATTTAGCATATCAAACTTCATCATTAATATCAGCATCACTAGTAAGTGCAGTGTTTGAAAAATAACCATTAGTATCATAATTAATATCCGATTCTACATCTAGAACCATTAAATCATTCAATACATAACCACACTCTATTAACACAGAGTTAATACTCAGTTCCATACAATGGCTCTTATAGTTCGTATAATAACCGAAATCAAGAACACTAGTAATAGAAACTAAATTTCATCGAATCTCAGGAATATAAAGGACATCATGTAGAAACAAGATACGTCAACTACATAATTTAATCTTGCAAGTGTCAACTCCTTTGACTTCAATCCTTACATTGTTTCCCACATACATCCATTTGTTGTCAGTAGATACCTAACAGTACTCCACATATATAGCTCGATCACGAGATACAAAGTTCGTTGCTCCTAAATCTATAATACACAAAGGATAAGAATTAGCTAACAACAGTAAACTAACAATATAATGCTCATGAAAAGAAAATAAACATGGATTTACCTTTTTCGGCTCATTACATTCCTGAGCAAAGTGGTTCTTCTTGCCACGGGGATAGCAAGTCAACTTACTTTTAGGTTTCTGTCCATACTTATTTTCTTTAAAATTCTTCTTGATTGAGTCTTGCCTAGTAGCTACACTAACTTGTTTTCCTTTTCCCTTTCCTTTCTTGAGTCATCTTCTTTTACTCTTGGATCTAGATGCTCCAACAGAATCTTCAACTACAAAAGCTTATCCAGAAATCTTTGTGAATTCTATTCTCTCTACCTAAAGTTCAACATGGAGTGAGACATTAGTAAATATCTTGATACTTTCACTATGTGTAAGATTATGTTACATTGTTTCTCAAGAATCTGAAAGGGAACAAATTACTGTCTGAACCTTTTGTTCATCAGTCAATTCATGACCAGCAGTCTTTAGATCGCGAATCATATTCGCTATTTTTCTCAAATGTTGGGTCATAGATACATTCAGACACTTTTTATAGCTGTCAAACTTAATTAAAGAAGCTTGCTCATGATAACTCCACTGTATTTATCTCTCAGGGAAACTCAGAAAGCATGAGCTAATGGTAATGACTTATACTCATATATCAGGTCATCTACCAATGAACTAATTAATATTCCTTTAGCAGTGGAGTCCTTTTTCTTCCATGCCTTATAGGCATCAAGATGATGTTTATGTTGTTCTATAGAACCATCTACAAGTTCTTTCATAAACTGATTTACAACTTCTAGAATTTCTTTATACTCAAGAACATATTCAATCTTAAGGTATCATATCTTGTAGTTATCCCCATATAATTTATCTCTCTTATTGAGTTTAGCTATTATGTTCTTAGTTGTTATGATCTAACATAAATAGACAAATTATTTAGTAATTCAATGTAATTCATATGTATATGATTAATGATTGACTCAATATTAATTTGAGTTGGTTTACAAAATCATGTGACATCTGCATTTCCACTCATCATTTATACAATTCAATTTAAGCAACATTGATCAATTATATTACATAAAACCCATCAAATTTAGAACAAATAAATAAATCACTTATAATGAACATGCTTTTAACTCATAATAAATTTTCAAGTTGGTTAACACATAACATAATTTTAATCAAGTTTGTTAACACATAACTTTGTCATTTTCATAGTTTGTTAACACATAACATAACATTTTCATAAAATAGCATTGTTCATATATAATGATAATATCTACTACATGACTTTCATAAACTAAATAGGCTGATACTGTTTTTACATAATGATAGTAACAATAACAGAACTTTAATAACTAGATAAGTTAATGTCACTCCTACTAGGACAAACACTAGTGCAGTGGTCAACACAAACCCTCATCCTAGACTTGGTGACGACAATCTTAAGTAGTCCAGCTTCAAGAGTATCTATTGGATTCTCATGTGAATTCTCTTCTGGATCCTTCTCAACCTCTTTAGAATCCTTTAAATCCACTTGGTGAAGTAGTTATATATATAACTCTGAATATGAGATGTGCCCTTTATAATGCCCGCATACATGGAGTGCTACTACCTTGGATGCCCCAGTAATGATCAAATTAAAGCTCAAATCCTGTAATTATCTAGGATTGGAAAATTTTCCTTCACGAATTTCAAGAATAATCGGTTGTGTCTTTTAATGTGTCCTCGACTCCATGAACCGGATCATACTCTATCTTGGGGATCACCTCCCTCAACTCATTCCGTCGCACATCCCGAGTCATCATATATATTATCCATGACATTTGGAATTGGCAATAATAATATTGATACAAAACTGATAAACCAGTAACAAAATTGATTTTATTCAATTTACACATATATATAGAACTAATACACAAAATACTTAAGCAATAAGAAAAATAAATTTTCTTTATTTGAAAAGTTTTAGTCGACTGACACACTGGATTAGCTGATTGATTATTTCTATGTCATTCAACCAGTCTAGAGTTGATTTGGGAAATCGGATCCTAAGTATTAGCTTGGTCCATTATTCTACGTAGAACTAATCTAATTAATAATTAGACAGGGATCCCTTATACCTATGTTTTGTTATATTGATTCACTTAAGCTCATTTAAGTTAATCTTAGACTAATTGATCAAACTCAAGTCTGTTTGATCAAACCAATACCTGTTGCATTAATTCTGGCATATCGGAACAAATCTATCCCATTTGATTAAATTTGACTTAATAAAACAAATCTATCAAATTTGGCTTAATAGAATAAATCCGACTCATTTGTGACGATAGAATCTGGCGGAGCAAACTTAGTCGGCGATTCCTCCAATGATGAGCAGATGCATACCTTTCGAACAAATCTACAGGCATATCTTGCAAGTAGATTTTTTTTCATGCATATCATAGTGATCGAGATATAAAATCTAAGTTGACTATTTATATCCAAAAGTGAGCATCATATAATTTAATTTAAGAAATCATATTCTTTCATAGTAACATGATCATATGGTGCAGAAAGATTCATCACGCATTCAACATTTGCTTTGATACATTGTTGATTGAATGCATGAAATAAACATATAACGGTAAACACTACAATGGAATCTTTGCTGTTCTTGTTGGTCGTGTTTTGTAGTCGGAAGAGCAATCCCATGATTGGAAAGTCCTGATTCACAAACCAAATCTCTCATGTTCTTGATGCTCACTTTGGTGATATGAAAATCCTCTTTCAACTTGGACGAACTCCCGAAGCCCACGTACCCCACTACTAACACGGACCCAACTCGAATGCGACACAAATTGACTTGACTTGAGGTCTTATAGGAAGGCCAACTTAATCCGAGCTCGATTAGACTAGCTCGAGCTCAATCAGACTTGATCCGAGTTGAATTTGACTTGTTTGTCCGTTCAATTTGACTTTTGACTCGATCCAAACTCAATTTGACTTGACCCTACCATGTGGTGCCGGCTTATTCCCACCCCATCATTTATAATGAATAAATAAATTATGAAATTCTTCTATGTGGATGGATATATGCTGCATTCAACTCCTCCAAACTAATGGTATAAATTATGAAATTCTTTTTCTTTGACATAAGTATATTTTAAACACAACATTACCTGTTTTTTTTTTTCTACAGAGGGCCAGTAGCAGCGTAACATTTCAAACATTAGCAACGTGCATAGCCAGCAACCTTTATAAATTGCGTGAAACTCTGAAGTCAATTTGATCTGTAAGAGACCTTCACAAAATGGTAACCACAGACACCAAGTAAATTACAATGCATAACAATGTTCAGTCACACAAGCATTTTTGTTATTGCATGAGGTTCCAAACCAGATAAATATAGCGCACATAAATATTTACAAGTCAGACTTTGGAACGATTCTCATAACAGGAAACCAGCCGGAACAAAATAGTATTAGCTTTATGACTTGGAAGGAAGCCAAATTAATATTGGCTTTATGACTTGGAAGGAACCCTAAAACCTGCTCCGAAACAAGCATTGATTAACATGAGTTTGCAGAAATTTCTGGATTATAGTACAACACCTCATTCCAAATCATCTCCCTAATCATATCTTCGCCTAGATTCTCATCAATGTCAAGGTCCGCAGGAACCTCAGCTGGAGGATTGGTATTAGGGTCATAAAGAGGTGACATATATGGGTGTTGCAAAGCCTCATCGACGCTAATTCTCTTAGATGGATCGAAAACGAGCATCTTCTGTAATAAATCAATGGCTAAAGGATCGGCATCGGGGTAAAGATTGGCAATAGGGATACTGGGAGTATATGGTAGGGACTTGATATATTTGCGGGCCTTTGGATTATCGATGAAGCTGATGTCAGAATCACCCATTGTACCAAGTACATTGATAATGAGCTTAAGTTGGTTAAGACACTCGGAACCGGGGAAGATAGGTTTCCGTCCAAGCAGTTCTGCGAAGATGCATCCAACTGACCAAACATCTATAGAGGTACCATAATAATCACAACAAAGGAGTAGCTCGGGGGCTCGATACCAGCGGGTAACAACATATTCGGTCATGAACTGCCCTTTTCCACTACTAGCACGAGCCAGACCAAAATCACAAATCTTTAGTTCACAATTGGCATTAACAAGAAGATTTCCAGGTTTCAGATCTCGGTGGAGAATATTAGCAGAGTGGATATACTTCAACCCTCGCAGTAGCTGTAATCAAAAGAGGCAATTTCATTCAGGAATAATCAAAAGTACGCTTGTGACAATCATATCCCTCAAACAGAGATAAAAGGTGTAATCTTGACAACAAAAGACATCGCAATATTAGCTATTGTTCTAAGCAACCAAATCAACAAGAGAATTAGCTAACGATAAAGGAAAATAAGAGAATATAAATATAAGAAAGAATGAACACTAAAATCAAGAGGAAAGGAAAATTCTAGAAAGTGTCTCAGTTCTATACTTTAAAATCTTCCTATAAATATCTATAGCTCAACTGTTAGCAAAGATAAAAGTTCATGAACAAAATATATGAGTAATCCTCGATTAAACTGTTACTTTAGCAAATGAAATGGCATCCAGTAAAAACCCAACCAAGCCCAAGAGAAAATTTGTTGATCATGTACCTTCATGTGGATGACAGATGTCTCCTAAGAGAACAAGAGAAGTGATTTGCCCAATGGCCAGCTCACAAACATGATATGAACTCAAAAATCTTAAACACTTATATTGGAGGATTATTTATATTAAATAAAACATAAGTTTCTATGGATATGGATCAACTTGAATTAGGAAGGATTAAGGCTACTATTTAACTTCAATGAAACTTCAGCTGACTTGGAGAATGAATACACCACCTTGAACACCACCAGAACTTGAAAGGGAGAGAGTTGAAGTACAGTCTAAGGAAAACGAAGAGAGTTGATAAGTGTGAGTTAGTTGTGTACCAATCCAAGCAGCTAGATTTACTTCATTTTTTTTCTTCTGGAGATCTGAATGACCAATATAAATGGCAAAAATGGATAATCTAGCAGTAGGAACCAATAGTATGGCCCATACCAATCAGTTGCATGGACCACTACCACTTGACACGCCATAAATGGCTGAGGCATGTATGGCATCTTCACCACCCAACTCCCAAGTAGGTCCACATGGAGCACCTAGCTTAGACAGTGCAACATGAGATTTTTAACCCTGACCCGAACACGATGGCATTAATTTTTGAGATTTTGAACATAAACAGAACAAGATGCAGTGTGTATGGGATGTACCAAAATAACTTTCATTTGCATGAAGCCACCACAAATGAAAATACTACAAAGGCAAATAGTATAGCATCATAGCAAGAAGTATAAAGATGGCATCTAGTCAAGCTTTGTCAAAGGAACTAAGAGGAAATTATGCCATTGTTGTACTCAAAATAGCCAATGAGAAGGGTGCTGGTAGAGTTAACTGGATATCGAGAACAAAAGATTACAACATAATACAATACAGCCAGTTACTCTTTAAGTAAAGAGTTGCTGCAGCCTGAAGTACAACAAATTTCAGTTTCCAAGTCTGAAACAACTTTAGAGACAAATTGTTTCATCTCAGTTGACATGACACCAACACTAATGATGTAAAGACTATAATTTACACTGGTATTTTCAAGGAACAATTGTTTAAATTTAAGTTCTTGCATCCCTCCATCCCATACAGGCACACATAAAAAAGCAACAAAGCATTAACTTTTCCTTCAACCAGTAAACACATTGGAAAAACAAAAATATCAGTGTATGATTATAGTCCAACCTCCCACCAAACACATTTACACATAATTTATGATAATATAAAGTAAAACTAGATTTCTCGCCTTATTTCCTTCAAACAGATGGAATCTTAATATATCCCTTCAAATGAATATCACTTTAGCAACACGAGGGACCCTTAATGAAATCACAGTAATGAATTGCTTAACCCCCATTTTATGTTTCTTGCGCTTTATAGCATAAAATTTGAAGTTCGAGGCTACCCAATTAAGCTTTTTTTCTTCTTATAGGTGATATATTACCAAAAGCTATGACTTCTGAGCAAGATGAAGTCTGCTTTGTTATAGAAGCTACACAACTTGAACAAAAGAAGACAATAAACCTAAATTGTCCCTTAAAGGGAGAAATTGGAAGGACGTATATTTCAATTGTCATTTTAAAAAGAATGGAAGTAAAGTAGCAGAAATCAGAAGCAATCCAATAAGTGACTTATCAGCATATTACTTCTTTCCTACCTCTTTTCCTTGTAAAAAATCATTAATTACAAGGCAAAATAGAAGCCAGGGAATGGAAGGTTAGCTTAGATACTAATGGTTACTAGAAGATCATAAGCAAAAATAAATCATTACAGATCAGCTTGCAATTACAAATAACAAAGAATATCATAGTTTAAAAAGCAAGCCAAAAGAGGTTGGATAATACATATAATTTCAAAAAGACCACAACAGATCAGCTAATCTATAAGAATCTAAGCCATGCTGCCAAAGCAAAATAGGCCATAGGTGAAGCTAGCCTTGAGGCATTAAGTTAATTGCTGAACGAGTGGCCAACCAATCATCATAAACTTTGAAGTTAGTGAAGAGTGAACCCAAGCCAAGTGTTTTTAATAAGGAAATTAAGGCAAGAGACATTTTACTCGAGTCATATGAGGATAGTTATTGAAAAGTGACCCTAATGTCATAGCAAAAAAGAAAAGGTAGAATAAGTACTCAGAAGCATAAGAAATCAAACCTTTATGAGGCAGGAATATGCATAATCAGGGCAAGAGGGAGTAGCTTATGGTTGGTGCCCCATCGATTCACTTTTAGTAGCACATATAAATTCAAATTACAAAGACCCATACCTGAAAGAGGAAGTACTGACAATGGTCATTGGAAAGTGCCTGAGATGATTTGATAATCTGATGCAGATCAGTGTCCATAAGTTCATAAACAAGGTACACGTCCCTAAATGTTTTTCTGTGAGGCGGCATCATAATATCCTTCAAAGAGATGACATTCTCATGTCGAAGGTTACGAAGAAGCTTCAGTTCACGCAGAGTTCTAAGCGCATCCACACGGTTGTCAAAAACATTATGTATTTTCTTGATCGCGACTTTTTCATTTGTCTCACAGTTGATTGATGAGCAAACAATTCCATAAGCACCTCTGCCGATAGGCTTGATGGGCACATATTTTGTGTCGATCTCAAACAAGGTCTGCCACATGGTGTAGTAGTGCTTCCCACGGTTTCCCACACCATTAGGAGGATCGACCATCGTAGCCATTTCCTAGAAAGACCAAGACAAAACAGAGAATCAACTAGAGATTGCACTTTCCATGATATAACCAAACTCCATTAAAGGAGATAATAATAATCAAAAAAGAAAGGGAAAACAAACAATTGAAAAACCTTATTTTGCTCAAAATCAAGCCATTTCGTACAACACATGACAAGGAGTTCAACCAAATGAGCTAAAAGAATGAACTCTGGCATTGAATAGTGTATCAGAGAATGAAAAAGAGGGCGTTAAACATCATTTGAGGAGCAATCGAATCCGTACAATCACAATTGTAACCACAGCAAGCTCCTAAAAAAAATTCTCCAAAAACACGAGAAATAGGGAGAAACAGGAAATGGATGATTACCGAAGTCCCGAGACTACATGCACCAACTTGAAGAATCACAGTTATCACCCAGTGCTACCACCACTTTCAGCAGCAAAGACTTCGACTTTCTCGACTTTCCCCTTCTTCGTCTATCGAAGAACAGACCTCTAAAGCCCAAGATTTCTCGAAAACCCAAGCAGGAACACTCGGATCGATCCAACCCAACGGAAATACTCCACTCCCCCCATCAACTCCCTCCACATCCCCATGACCCACCTCGGTTCAGCTCCAATTCACTTCAGCCGGAGCCCCAACTCACAGCATATCTTCCACCACCGTTTCCACCTTCATCGCCGATCGATGCCGACTCGGTTCCTACCTCTAACTCATAAAACTCGTAGCCCTAATCCGACAACACCCGGATCAATCAAGTAAGAGCGAGGTCGAGGCGCCAAAATAAAATATAACCGACAGCTCAAGAAGTGTCATCGACGGCAGCTGCGTGTCTGACACTGCTTACGCTGCGACGGCGGCACATGCTACCGGGAAAGGACGGACGGACGTACACTAATAATACCTATTAAACTAGTAATGATTATTAGTTAGAAAAAAATGATAATAGCATTTGCCAAAGAGGAGGACATTAGAACAATTTAATTTATTTAATGAAGTGGAATTAAAATACCCCGCGAAGTGCTAGTAAAAAAAATAGAAAAAAAAACAAATACTACCCATAACTTGTTTTTGCCAACAATCCTTGTTTCCAAAAATCTAATATTTGAATGCTGAAAAGGAAATATAACAAATAATTATGATCAATTTTTTTTCTTCTTTGACGCCTTTTTTTTTGGATAAGAAAATTTTCCAAAATTTAAGTAAGTCCATTCAGTTCACGACATAAGACAATTTTCAGCAGCAGTACACAACATATCTCATGACCACTTGAGAAGAAAAGGTAGTTCCAGCAACCAAATTGAGTCTTCAGACATATTCATTAAACAAATTTAACCACCACGACGAGGAGTGATCTAGGTGAAACTTGGGCATACAGGTCCCTTTGTTATGCCAAGGCGAACTTCCATACCGTGATGCAAGTCTGATGGTCTGATGGATTCCGAATCTTGTGGCACTGCAAATCAAGAAAGGGGAAAAGAAAAGTTGATATTAGGCCGCAAAATATCAAGGGAAAAAGAAAAGAAACGGCCCAAGCTCAAAGGAGTGTATTAATAAATCAGTAGAAACTGCTGTGGAGATAGTGTGAGTTAGTGACAAGCTACGACATTACCAAGAGGATTATAATAAACAGTTAGTTCCACAAATAAATATGCCACATCGTAGATATCACATGAAACATAATGGAAGGTAAAGAAAAACCAGAAAGAAAAATGTAAAAATAAAAAATAAAAAGGAGAGTGCATACAATTGAGGTAGTCTTCAAAGGCGAATTCGTCTAATCCACCAGTAAAAGCCTCAAAACCTAGCATGGAGGATGGCAATGCTCCAGGAGGTCTATGGAATCTACAATTGTAGTGTTATCTCAGTAAAAGTAATAAAACATCAGAAGTTTTTAATTAAAAAAAAGCAAAATCAATATGCATGTAATGTGATTAGTAGCAAAGAACAAGCCTCGTACATGTGAAAACAAAATAAAAAAACGTATCGTATCCATATTAATGTGTTTATACACCTATTTTCTGAAAGGTGGTTAAAAAAAAAAGGTTGGATGATCTTGAACATTGTAAGTTGAAGCAAACACAATGTTTTTAGTGGCTGTTAGAAGTTGATCAAGTAATGGACAAAGACAAAAGGGATGATAAAATTATAGGTATCAATTAGCTTTTATCCATAAGACACTAGATATCACATCTGCTGCTTTTCTTCCTTCTTTAAAAAGGTACTCATATGTACCCTTGGACATTATTAGATCCATTCAAACATGTGATTTTCATAATTTATGGGCTAAACACTAAATTATGAAAACCATATGTTTGCAAGGGTCTTGTAGTGTCCTAGGGTATATCTGAGACTTTCTATTCAAAGATGATTGGAACTAACAATAACTTGAACAAACCGAGATGTTACTTCTTATATCCAAAAATAAGCATACAACTACTATATTGATCCTATCGGTGAGCGAGGAGGACTCCCAACTCGATGACGAGCACAGCTTGTCGACGGAGGAGGCTGACTGGCAACACGTGGCGACGTTAAGGACTTTGCCAGGTGAGGGTCGCTCGTCCTGCAAGAAAGGTGACCGTTAACAACCCACCGGGAGTTTTCCCGGCAAGGTCCTCCGACGGTCAAGTCAAAATTTGGTGGGGAAGAAGAAGCAAGAAGAAAAATGAAGAATACTATAGCCTCTGTTCATTTGCATACTTGCGCGTAGGAGATGGAATGCCCTATATATAGCCAAGAAGGTCGACCAAACTTGTCCCCCTTTTGTCCTATGCAGGGACAGAGTCAGTGAACAATGTCAGCGAGCCGACCGACACCGCGCTTTCTGACACTGTCGGTCAGCTCCGTAGTACGGTCTGGTTTCACTCGCTGCATCTGCCAGAAACCGTACTGCATTAGCGAAATTTTTGCGATTCTAGCACAAGTGGTGTCAGGTCTGAGTCGGCTAGTGCCGGCGGGACCATTGTCCTCGCCTGCTAAAAGCCAGAGAACCTGTACAAATCTTGACAATAAAAACTTCCATAAATATGACGTGCCGAGTTGTAGCCCGCTCGGGGTATGCCGATCGGCACCCATGGTCTCACCCTCAAATATCCCGATAGGGAGCCATCGTGCACTAGTAGAGCAGTAAGGGAACCCCAAGGTCGAGTAGTGCCTGGCAGGATTAGGACTCGGGTCGGGGATCCCCCGAGCGGGGGATCCCAATCGAAAGCCATACAGGGTCGGGGTTGCAAACACAAGCTCGGGTATTCTTCTGACTAGCAGGGTTACTATGGCTTGCCCTTCTCGAGGGAAGGATTAACTTTATAAATGGAGCGGCCGAACCAAGCCTCCCGAGGCAGGGACATTAAGACTCATGTTTCCCACTTGTCGGGCCTCAGTGGCCCCGTGTGAGTGGGTCCTAGGCCCGACCTGCCACCTTAGGGTGTCATGCCGGCCCACCCACATTCCCGTCAGCTATGGCGGGATCATAAACATCCCCCTCGAGTCTAATCGAAAGAGGCGCCGAATCTGACTGACTGGACTGACCATTGGGCGGGCAGGCGTTGGTCGATCCGTTATCCAGCGACACCGAATAGTCCCGACCGACCTACGGTTTGGCCAATATTGTTGTTGTCTCATTACTTCCACGTGTTACCCTCAGGTGACTGGAGGATCAATTCGAATCCCCTCATTAACTGTTGGGTGCCACGCGTCCCCTGCCGATTGATTTCTCCGAGTAACGAAGCGTCCGGTGTTAGAGCCCACGCGTGCACGCTGCACGGTTTCCCAAGGTTTATTATGGCGGGAAATGAGTGGTCCGATCCACTCCCGCATTTTCACCGGATCGTCATCGGACGGCTAACATCCGCCCTTCGACCCTTTAAATATCGCATATTCCCCTTTCACTGTCCCACTTTTTAACTTGCTTCCTCCTTGCCTCTGTGCTTTGCTAGGGTTCCAGCGAACTCTCCTCCGGCAGACAACGGATTCCCGCAACCTACACCTTTTCCGGCGACTCATCCTCGTTTTCTCCCGATTAGTTCGCCCCTCTCGCTTTTATTGATTCATGGCTTCTTCCACCCCGACCTCTGGCCCTTGGTATGCCACAGCCGTTTCCAAGCTGCGTTCCCGAGACCTGAGTCGCCTCCAGATTCCCTCCGACCATTGTCTAGTGCTTCCCAACTCTACCAACCGACGTGAGAACCCCCCTCTGAGTTATATAACCCTTTCCCGAGACCATCTTCAGGTCGGCCTCCGCTTTCCCCTTCATCCCTTTGTCTCGGAGGTGTGCCGGTATTTTCAACTTCCTTATCTCAACTAGCCCCGAACGTCATTTGTCTCATTTATGGGTCAATCATTATCTTTGCCTTGTACAAAATCACTCTCCAACCGGAGATCTTTCACTTTTTCTATTACCCCAAAAAACAAGAGGCAGGTGATTTCTTTTTTCAAGCCCGAGCCAAGACTTCCTTCCTAGCTAAACTCCCGACTTCCAACAAAGGTTGGAAGGATCGCTTTTCTTCATGAACACGACCCCAGCCCCTAGTTGGCCAACAACCTGGATAGAAGATCTGCCTCCACCACCTCTTCCAAATCTTACCGTTCCCTGCCCACATATCAACTCACCATCTCTAAGATTGGCGGTCGGCGCTTCCATGGGGTGAACATTCTTCACGAGGGGATTCTTTATGCGTTTGGCCTAAGCCAAGCGTCGACTCCCAGACCTGCCTCACTCGGTAAGTTCTCTTATCCTGCCTTTGAACATTTTTAGCTAACTAAGCTTTTGCTATTTTGCAGCTACCATGATATTTGACGCCACTCTAGAAGACGGGTTCGGCTTGGACAATGCGGAGCCTACGTCCCAAGTGGCCGCGGAACTGGATAGACGGGCCATGGACCCGCTCCACTCAGCCCCCATGCCTGAGCTGACCGCTGACCCCGTTGATCCGAAAAGTCCGCTCAGCGAGCCCTTGGAGGAAGATGACCAACCTCTGACGAGGAGGCGTCATCGAGCGCGCACTCCGAGCCCTCCCTCTGCTAGGCCGACCGAGAGCCGGGTCGAAGTCACTCCTGCCCCTCGCCAAAAGAAGAAGTAGAAGTAGCCCCGCGCAGCCTCTTTAGACGCTCCGGAGGGGTCTAGCCGAGCAGCGACTGGGCCCGACCCTTCTCACCCCGACCCTTCCTTCAGTGCCTCGGACCTTCCTTTGTCCCTTGGTTCGCACCCTTCTTCCACGGAGATTCCCCTCGTTCCACAGGCCCTCCATGTGTTGGTACCCACTCTGTTCGACCCCCGATTGGAGCTACCACCCGGGAGCTTGCCCGACCGGACCTAGGAGATGAAACTGTATGGGCCCGTGGAGGATCGATACCTGCAGAGGGTTCGGGAATCTTACTATCGAGGTCCCAACAGCAAGGCCAACGCCTTCTTCTTGGAAGCTACCCAAGTATGTTCTTTACTTCTCCTTTTCCGGTCGAGCTTATTCGATTTTCAACCTACTAATCCTTTTGAGCTTAGTTTTGGGCCTCCTGTCATAGCCTATCCATAACAGTGGTGGCCCATGCGCAGGCTAGGATCGTTGCCGAGCGCCAGGCGGAGGAGCTGGAGACCCGCCTCCGTCACACTCGGCTGGTTTCCAGTGAAGCCAGCCTAAACGACCTCTGAGCTGAGATCATTGCGCTACAGGATAAACTGTCAGCCTCGAAGGATCAGCTGGAAGTGGCTCGGACTCAGGTGGATTCATCTGACTCGGCCGTCGCCCATGCTCAAAGCCGAATCTCCACTCTGGAGTAAGCTGAGCGGAAGGCCTGGGTTTTTTATGCTCGGGCCCAGAAGGAAACCAACAAGAAGAAAAATGAACTCCTCCAGCTCTCAATTGCCAATGAGTCGATGCAAGCGGAGCTGTCGGCCAAAGAGAGGTACTTGGCCGCTCGGTCTGAAACCATGAGCTCCTTGTCTTCCCAACTGGCAACCCGAGACCACGAGTTGAACGCTCGGGCCAAGGAGATCAGTTAACTTTGTGTCCGACTATCAGGGTGGGAAGCTTCTCAAGCGGAGCTTGAGGAGCTACAGGCCTATAAGGCGGGCGAATCGGCACGAATCGACGGCCACCGGGTGGAGTATATAAACTCGGCGACATTCAGCAAACAACTCACCGCTCGAGTGAATCCCCTGCTCAAGTTGCAACTTACCAGTACTTTTGAGCAGCTCAAGCAGGAGGGTCATATTTCCTCAGATCTGCCGGTCAGCACTGTGAAGCTTTTGGGCTTGACTCAACAGCTGCCAGAGTGGGACCGTCGTCCATTTGACTGAAGGCTTGGGGATGTTCCCCTTTCTCCCTTTTTTTTTGGGGTAGGGGAGTCGGGTCTTCTCCCCCTTCCCCTCATTCTTGTAATGACTCAGTCAATCAATATATTCCATACTCTTTATAATTGTGAGTGTTTTGAGTTGTCCACCTCGGACAATGACCACGTGCCTCAGTAAACCCAGCCTATCTTTCACTCATTTTACCTTGGCAAGGTCTACTCGGGGACCCCTGTTTGGACCAATGGTAAGGAGCATGGGCCACCGGGCGTCCGATCAGGGACACCAGGCGAGGTGGTGATGTGGGGGCTTGCCGACTATGAGGCGGGAGTCTCGACACCTGTTCGGGCCGATACAGGGAGCGTGGGCCGCCACGCGTCCGTTCGGGGACACCGAACTAGGCGAGGGCATGCCCACTTATAACTCGCTGGCGAGGCGAGAGTCTCGACACTTGTTCAGGCCGATACCATGGAGGCCGCCACACGCCCAATCGGTGACACCAAACTAGGCGGGGGTGTGGAGGCATGCCCACTTATAACTCTCTGGCGAGGTGAGAGTCTCGACACCTATTCGGGCCAATACCAAGGAGCGTGGGCCGTCATGCGTCCGATCGGGGACACCGAACTAGACGAGGGCATGCCCACTTATAACTCGCTGGCGAGGCGAGAGTCTCAACACATGTACGGGCCGATACCAGAGAGCGTGGGCCGCCACACGACCGATCGAGGACACCGAACTAGGCGGGGGCATGAGGCATGCCACTTATAACTCGCTGGCGAGGCGAGAGTCTCGACACCTGTTCGGGCCGATACTAGGGAGTGTGGGTTGTCACGCGTCCGATCGGGGACACCGAACTAGGCGAGACGTGGGGCATGCCCACTTATAACTCGTTGGCGAGGCGAGAGTCTCGACACCTATTCAGGCCGATACAGGGAGCGAGGGTCGCCACGCGTCCGATCGGGGACACCGAACTAGACGGGGGCGTGGGGGCATGCCCACTTATAACTCGTGGCAAGGCGAGAGTCTCGACACTTGTTCGGGCCGATAACAGAGAGCGTGGGCCGCCACGCGACTGATCAGGGGACCGAACTAGGAGGGGGCATGCCACTTATAACTCGCTGGCGAGGCGAGTCTCGACACCTATTCGGGCTTATACCAGGGAGCGTGGGCCGCCACGTACCCGATCGGGGACACCGAACTAAGCGGGGGCGTGGGGGCATGCCCACTTATAACTCGCTGGCGAGGCGAGAGTCTCGACACCTGTTCGGGCATATACCAGGGAGCGTGGGCCGCCACGCGTCTGATCGGAGAAATTGAACTAAGCGGGGCGTGGGGGCATACCACTTATAATTCGCTGGCGAGGCGAGAGTCTGGCATGCTTACACACATCTCAAGAAACCCTGGCAGTTTATTAAGCAACCAAGAGTTGGGTTAAACACTATGCTTACACAGATTCACGGGGGCTCTCTATAAGGTTGTAGATGAACAACGCTCCAGGGTCTATCCAATCTCTTCGCTTGCTCGTCCTACAAGTAGTATGCTCCTGAAGCTAATTTCTGGATCACCTTGCTCGCCAATTATGATCCTGTCAGTGAGCGAGAGGGACTCCCAACTCGATGACGGGCACGGCTTGTTGACGGAGGAGGTTGACTGGCAACACGTGGCGACGTTGAGGACTTTACTTGGTGAGGGTCGCCCGTCCTGCAAGAAAGGTGACCGTTAGCAACCTACCGAGAGTTTTCCCGGCAAGTCCCTCCGACAATCAAGTCAGAATTTGGTGGGAAAGAAGAAGCAAGAAGAAAAATGAAGAATACTATAGCCTCTGTTAATTTGCATACCTGCGCGTAGGAGATGGAGTGCCCTATATATAACCAGGAAAGCCGACCAAACCTGTCCCCCTTTTTGTCCTATGCGGAGACAGAGTCAGTGAACAGTGTCAGCCAGCTGACCGGCGCCACGCTTTCTGACACTGTCGGTCAACTCCGTAGTACGGTCTGGTTTCACTCACTGCATTTGCCAAAAACCGTACTGCGTTAGCGAGATTTTCGCGATTCTAGCACGAGTGGTGTTAGGTCCAAGTCGGCTAGTGCCGGCGGGGCCACTGTCCTCGCCTGCTAAACACCAGAGAACCTGTACGAATCCTGCCACAGAAACTTTCATAAATATGACGTACCGAACTATAGCCACTCGGAGTATGCCGATCGGCACCATATAATCTCACCCTCAAATCTCCCGATAAGGACCGTCTTGCCCTGGGACAGCAGTAAGGGAACCCCAGGGTCGAGTAGTGCTAGTCGAGGCCTGGCAAGATTAGGACCCAAGTCGGGGATCCCCCGAGCGGGGGATCGCAATCGGGCGTCATACGGGATCGGGGTTGCAAACACGAGCACGAGTATTCTTCTGACTAGCAGGGCTGCTATGGCTTGCCCTTCTCGAGGGAACGATTGACTTTATAAACGGAGCCGGCGGACCAGGCCTCCCGGGGTAGGGACATTGAGGCTCATGTTTCCCACTTACCGAGCCTCAATGCCCCCGTGTGAGTGGGTCCTAGGCCCGACTGCCACCTTAGGGTGCATGCCGGCCCACTCACGTTCCCGTCAGCTATGGCGGATCATATATGATAACCGGAAGGCAAAATATTATATAAGTTAATGCATCACCATCTACATGTGATTTTGGATCATAGATTCATAGTTGTACATATTAGATTTTTGTCAATACTCAATATCCTTCACACCTAGCATTGATCTACAATCTCCAGGTACATTGCAGTTTTGGAACATACACCCTCTTCACTTTCTACTATCAATGCATGTTACTATTTCATAGTCATCGCGTTAGGTTTTTGTCCTGACATCTACATGGAAGGATGAAAGTGTCACGAATGGTATAAATGTTAAACCTTTAACGTTGGAATTGAAAATTTATACGGTATACTTGAATACATTTAGAAAATATAATTGAAGAAAAACATGGTGATAAAAATCAATAAGAAAGTTGATTTCTTAGCTTCAGAACTAAAGAGTTAATACTTAATACTTTACGTTATTATGCGGGTTTAATATGTAACACTTGGATTTTAGCGTCATACACTCCATTCTCATACTCCCGTTTCTGATCAGGACAGCAACTCTACTGATTTTACGACAACTTAACCCTCTCTTACAGAACAAATAGTTAACCGATTTTTGTCTTTGTGGTATTTATGCAATTTCGCAAGAGGAAAAAAATACAAGACCTGGAGAGAATTTGCGCATCGAAATCCTTCCTCAGATTGAAAGCTGATCCATAGGTAAGATCCAACCCCATGCGCTTCTTTTCCTCCAAAAATTTACTCGACTGATCGAATTCAAACAAGATTAGGGTTAAGCTTTGTACATAATCAACAACACAGAGAGCTATAACAAAAAAAAAATCCAGTTCGGAAAGAAATAATTAAAAAAAAAGATCGAATTAGCAAAGAGGATTAGGAATATAGGGCGAGATGGAGATTACGAAATCGCGAAGTGATTGAAGGGGGTGGGATCCGACGATGTCGCCCTTGACAGCGTGCAGACCGAAGCGCAGGATGTCGTGATGCCCCACCACCTCGTGCTCGATCACCGACTTCGACATCTTCTTCCGGTTCTTTGTCTCGCTTCCTATCCTTTGCTCGTTGTGTAGGATTTAGGAACCGTACTGACCTTGTGCTTGATCAACACGAAATAGGTTTCGGCTGTTAAATGAACCACGGCCGTCCGATCGGCATCTGATGAACGCGTCACAATTCGCCTATGACAAATTCTTCTCTCCTGTGGGGCATGTTTACATAGAGAAGAGAGGAGGGAAAAGGAGAGGAGAGGAGTGGATAGAAGTAGAAACGGGAATTTAGCAGAGGGTAGGTTCGAGAATTTAAACTTTAGCATAAGAATTTAAGGGGTGTTTGGTTTGTTTCATTTTTTATTTTTATTTTTTAGAAAATCATATTTTTTCGTTTTCTAAAAAATAACTTTATTTCATTCTCTAGTTTTTCAAAAAACGCTATGTTTTTTTTGAAAACAAAGCTGAAAAATACAAACCAAACATGTTTTCCAGAAAATCACATTTTCTATCTAAAATGAAAATAGAAAACAGACTGGAAAATACAAACCAAACGCACCTAACTTTTTTTCCTTTTTTACATAGGGGCGTTTGGTATCCATGTTTTTCATTTTCATTTTTTTTAGAAAATGTGATTTTTTGGAAAACTTATTTGGTTTGCATTTTCCAACTTTGTTTTCCAGAAAAAGATATAGTGTTTTCTGAAAAACTATAGAATGAAATAAAGTTATTTTCTAGAAAATGAGAAAATACGATTTTCTAAAAAATGAAAATAGAAAATGAAGCAAACCAAATGTCTTAGCATCTCTGAAAATCTCAAAATAAATAATAAAAGATATCTAAAAAAAATGATAGACAACGTAAAATTTTTAACATGAAACTCAACGTGAATAATGTAACACTTCAATTGCAGTGATCCTCGACAGGTTCACCGTGCCTTCCAGGATATAATTTGGTTCGGGACGGCGGGCGGTGTCCCAACGACAATCGGACATGTATACAAAAAATGTCACGTCATTCACGTTGAATTTCACGTTAATCATTGTCTATCCCAAAATAGGATGCAAATGTTAGTAAATTTTAAATCTACTTATGTTTGGTTTTTTGGTAAATTTTCTGAGTACAAAAATTTTCTCGATGTTTTATTTATTTTATATTTACAGATCAGGATGGAGGGGAAAGGATGGAGAGACGTAGAAAATTTTCAATGTTTTATTCATATGAAGTTTTCATTCCATAGAATCCATGATATTTCAAAGAATTTCATCATGTGCTCTGATATTAAATTCAGTACATCCAAATAAATTTCAAGGGGCAATGAACACACGTTTTAGATAATATCAAACTCGGAATGCAAAACAGTAAGATACTTACAACACATCAAAAGCTTAAATAGAAGTACGGCCCGGACATCTAACTAGACGGACACTGTCTGAGAGTTTCCAAAAATGGACACCAAATGGATTGCTAACCAATTTAGCATCCCGCGGCATTGAGAAAGACGGTTTAAAGCACAGATGTATCAAATTTTTTCTTGCAACTTAGAACAAGCAAATCGACAACTTGGCGCAATTAACTCTTCGGCCTCGCTAAGCTTCTTGGCAACTGGCACTGACGCATGAGCTGCAGAAGGGGCTTGGCCTTTCTCTGCGCTCTGTTGGTTCCGCTTCTCTCTATCTCACAGATATGCTCGAACGCTCCAAAATGCATCAAGGTGGAAGTGAAGGAAGGATCGTGCGAGCCCAACTCGAGTAGCACCGCGACCGCGCATTCCTTTGTCTTCGAGGTGCCCTCCTTGATCAACCGCACGACTTTCTCGATGAACGAATGCTTCTCTATCGCGCCGCGACCTTCAGGACGAGATGCGAGGAGAAGAAAAATGGAGAGGGCTTCGTCCTCCATGCCGAGGTTCCTGTCGTCCAGCAGTGTATGTAATGGGGTAACAATTCCGGCGTCGATGGCTCTGACTTTGTTTTTGGTGTTCAGAAGCAAGTTAAAGAGTGCAGTGGCAGCATCTTTCTTCCCTCTGATGGTGCCGTTCTGTAGCAGGTCTACCAACGGAGGGATGCCGTTCGAGTTTCCTATCAACTCTTTGTTCTCGTCGAGCATCGACAGACTGAACAAGGCCGCGGCCGAGTTCTCCTTCCCCCCGACCGTGCCAGTCTTCAGAATCTCGATTATCAGCGGGATCGCGTCTTCTTTGGCTATGAGTCTCTTGTTCAACTCGTCGATGGACAAGTTGAGCAGGGCCGTGACCGCGTGTTCTTTCAACTTAGAATCGGGGTAGTCTAGAAGGCTGACTAGGGCAGGTATTCCGTCATGCTTGGCGATCGCAACTCGGTTTTCGGGATTCTCTCTCGACAGCGAACGGATCTTCTTCACCGCCTTGCGCTGCACATCGAGATGAATGCTGGACAATTGCTGGACCAGGGTGGGGATATCCTCCTTGCCGTCTGAATCGCAGTCTTCGATCTGTTGGCCATTCAACAGCTCGATCTTATGCTGCTCGCACCAATTGTGGATCACGTTTCGAAGAGCATAGTTGGGAGCTAGTGAAAGGTGAGATAAGATTTGCCTGGACTTGGGACATGTCCGATGGCCCGCATCGAGCCATTTCTGTATGCTTCGCCGTTCGTATGTCTACAAGAACAAATCAACAGAAGTTTTTTTATTAGCAAATTAGGTGTTTGATTCAGGTTACATCGAGAATGGAGTAGCAATACCTGTCCTGATGCGACTATGACGGGATCCACCATGATCTCCAAAGTAACAGGACAGAGGAAATCATTGGGGATCATCAAGGAAGGGCACTTCTCCAGGTATTTAGGCAAGGTGACATCGTCCAAGCCATTGTTGTCTTCGATCCCAGCTATTTGCTTAAACTTGCCGAGCATATCGACGATTTGTCGAGTGCTCTCACCGCTCTGGCCGCCTCTTTCTTTGATGAGTTTCTTGATGGCCATCGTTTCCGCCCTCAGATCCGAGAAGGTCTGCAGCTCCAAATTCTTGGCGAGCCTTTCGAGTATGGCGCCATCGGCATTCCGGTCTTGATTCTGGGAGAGTAACACGATCAGATCCATGGCAAGCTCCATATCTTGTGTGTCTGTTCTCCTCTTGGCTCTCTTCAATTGCACGCCCAATAGCTCAACCTGTAAATGAAATTAAGAATAAAAAATTGGGATTTTTGTCACAAAGATGAAGAAATAGAGAAAGGAACAGGACGAGCAACCCTACTTGCTCCTTCACTTCATCCGTAATGCCAAGATGTTCATACGGCATTCCATCCAGCGATTCCTTGATTTTTTCGTAAACCATATGAAATCTTCCCATCACAGCCTCGCTCTCCAACGCCTACCATCGAAGACGAAGAACCATGAAAAGGAGGGAACAAGGGAATTAGGGCAAGCAATGACCGCACCAGATAGATCTTGGGCCGTCATGGCAAGACCGGAGCAGCTTCCGAGCGGAAGTGAAGGCCTTGTGGAGACAACATAGCCGATGGTACGCCGCGTCGGGGATCGGATCTTGGAGCTCCTTGATCTCCTCTAACATCGGGACGACCAGCTTCATCCAGCGCACCAGGCTGAAGCACTCCTTCCGATGTATCCGGCGGTATTCCTTGAAGGAGGAGACTGAGCGGATCATGTCCAGTAGCTCCAGGATCAGGTCGTCCACGTCGTGCTCTCTCGGACCCGCCGCCTCCTCGTCGAGGACTCTTCTTCCTTGATCGCCCCCGGCGACTGGGGCCTTCTCCATGGCGGAAGGATGGTTGATGAATCAGAAGGAGGCGCGACGAATCAAGGCCAGGGGAGGGAGGATGAAGGGGGAGAAGAAGATTAACCCGACGCATGGTTTGTGAGAAATTCGCGGGGAGACGATGAAGCAACGGAGGAATGGCCACAAATTTGTTCCATTTTGCTGCTATAAATAGCGTGGTCATGGAGGTTGATTGATCGTCCGCGCATTAATAATGGACGGTTGCGATAATTGTTGGCACCTTGATTAGATTGTTTTGTTGTATGGTTTATTTTGGAATAGTTATTTAAACATTGTTAAAATAATCATTTAATAAAAATTTAGCAATTTTAGTATTCATTTTTTTAAAAAAAAATTTAAGCTTTGGATCAACCATCAAATCCAACTAGTATCGAAGGCGAATGAACACCAGGTAAATTTGAAAACACCGATGACTTCTCATTCATTAACATTCTAGATATTTCATAATTGAGATTCTAACGGTGGATGTTTGAAAAATTACTTAGAAGAAAAAAAATTTTAGTATCCATCTTGATGCAACTAAACATCCTTCCTCCTCGGCTACATGATAAAATAAAAGAAAGTAAATCAAGTACTGAACAATCCTTTAAGTGGAAAATTATTTAGCACAACCATAACTTAAATCTTTATCTATTGATATACATCTACCACTTGAAAATCACTTTGTATCCACTTTAGCGTTGAGTTTAATAGTTCGTAACATAAATCTCAAATTCTTAGCTTCTTTTGTTTTCTTGAAAGAATATTTTTTAATTTTTAAAAATTTTAGAGAATGAAAAGTTATATTCAACAAAAATACCATAAATGGCATCCAGTGATCAAGCCAAGTATAACTCTACGCCATGAATATCTAGTTAAATCACACTAAGCAAGCACCTTCAACAGATTACTGACAACGAACAAGTTTAGCGTAGAAAAAATGGGAAACAACAAACAATAAACAGAAAAAAAAATGAAAACAATTTATTTGAAGGAAATTATTTAAGGACAAACATCAAACATATTCTATAAACAGTAATCCGATCTTGCGGGACGAGATTAAAAAAAAACTAATCGTGTGAGAACAACGGTTCCTGTGACGCCAAGAAAGTTTCTATGTCTGCATTTTTATGTTGGTTGCTTCTGAATGCCACTCTACGCCCATGACCTGAAAGTGGAGTCAATGTCAATTAATAACTTGGCCCATGATATCATAGTAAAATAAATTTTGTAGCTTCTGTAATTCCATTGATTGCAAAAAAAAAAAAAACGGAATAACTGTTTTAGTTAAGAGATTAATCACCTGGTAAGATCCATTCAAAGTCGAAGTCCAACAACTTTTGAATACTCTTCAGCTGCAAGCTCACTGCCAAGTCAAACATCGGTTGAATTGTCTAAGGTATTAAGGTACTTGATCTGTATTGGAGGGCGCCAATTATCATTTGTTTAGCTGCTTTTATACTACCTGATTGCTGGTTATATATCACGGAGATTGAAAGATCAGATCCTTCTGATCTGAAGAGATGGTCCCCAGTAAACATGACCTTCAGTGGTTTATAGTGTAAACAAACTGAACCCTGGCATGCAAAAGAAATCAAAGTGCAAATTTGGACGTTGATTTTCACAATATGAATTCACAAAGCAGAATGTTTGCTTTAATTTCCAGTTCTGCATAAGTCAAAAACCACTCAAATTAAGTGTTCATTTCAAAACAGGTATAAAAGCCACAATATAAATTCATAATATGGCTCAAATAGAGTGCAATGAGGAAAAAAATGATCAGCTACAAATCGTGGATCATGATCAGCCAGCACAACTCTAATGATTAATTCCCTTAATGCAAAAGTTAACTTCCACTGATCAAACAAAAGACCACTTTGGCTAGTTTTTAACTTTTATAAGCTATTTTTAAGGGTCATATATGTAAGTACCCCAAGTGATTGAGCCATAGTTTTGATGTGAGTTGCATGAACATGGACTTAGAGTAACACACAAGCATCTGAGACAGCAAAAGACGCAGATGGTCGTGAAGGATGGCACGGGAAGGAGCCGACAGACTTAGTGCCTCCGGGAGATGAAAAGCTACGAAAAAGTACTTCAATGGAACGAGAAGGCTGCATGAGATGTATCCGAGGGAGGAGAAGCCTGAAGGAAGACTGCTCGAGGAAAACAAAATTGAATTGGGGCGAGCTCAATTCTGGGCGACTAGATTATCACCCAAACGATCTAGGCACTTGGAACATTTCTAGGTGCCCAGACTCTAGACACCGAGAACAAATCTAGGCGCCCGAAATCCGTGGCCATGTTAGCAAAGTCATTGCCGAAACGGGTCAGGACAGCATCCACGTCAGCAGACTCCAAGCGCCTGGAATGCGATAAGTCATCTCTAGCCATTAGCAAATCGTTGCTAGAGTGGATAGAGGTTGACGAATCTAGGAGCTCGGACTGCTTCTAGCGCCCGAATAGTACCACGTCAACAAACGGTCAGATCGACGATGAAGACTATAAAAAGAGGACTGAGGCACGTAGTTAGAAACAACACACCTCTTTAGTTCACGTTCATTTAATTCTTTCTTAGTCTGTACTCAACTGTTGTAAGGGGCTTCTCCGCCTCTGACTCGTGTTCGAAGAAGGAAATCTTAGTAGTGCTCTACATAGTCTTGGACTAGCAACATCCTAGTTGCAAACCAAGTAAATTCAGGTCTCTTACTTTTATGTTTTTGATTAATTAATGTGTGTCCTTGTCAAGTTGTTAGCAAGAGAAATTCGAATTCTAATTTGTATGTCGGTCGCTATTCACCCCTCCCTGTAGCTATCCGAACCGCTCCCGCTACACCAACACTATCCTATATAAACAGAAGTGGAGTGAAAAGGGAGAACAAGCATGTATATAAACACCAAGATTTGGGGGAATATGTTAGTGAAGATTCAATCAAATGGAAGCTCCTTTGGGCCAAATCTTAAATCCTTCCTTAGCCACCAACTACAATTATGATTCAGGTTCAGAAGTCTGACCCTCTACATGATATCCTTTTGGAGCTACATTAGACCATGGTTAATAAGGTTTGAGTTCTATTAGTTGTGCTACATTGTTATTAAGTGGCTAAATCACCTCCAAGAGCTTAGATCAAGGTCAAGACTTTGATTAATTCCTTAAAGCTTTTCAGTATGTTTTTCTCACCCTTATGATTTCACTTCATCTCTAGAGAGATTGCAAATATCACGTATACATTCAGTTGTCCAATGTTGGAAAGTCACCGATAGAGGAGTAATGATACGCACAGTGAAAGTGAATGCCTCAGTGAAAATTTTGACCGTCAATCGACGGCACGTCCGACGTCCGATCGTCGATCGGACACTACCGGCGGCCTTCGGCCGCCGCCCCGAACCAAACTATACCCTAGGGGGCACGGTGAATCCGTCGGGGATCGCCACAATTACGATCTCGCATCATTGACCGTCGATTTCGATGGGTTCACTGTTGCCGGCGATCCTGACGAGTTCACCGTCCTCCCAAGGTATAATTTGATTCGGGACGGCAATCAGAGGTCGTCGGTGGTGTCCGATCGACGATCGAACATGTACACATTAACTGCACGTCATTCACTATAATTTTCACTCTCCCAAATTCACTCTTCAAATCATTTCCCTTTTGAATATTAGGGAGAAAAGGTTGCACTGGCATATAAAAGAAACCACATTAACAAGTTGTTCGTGATGATCCAAATAAAAGAATTGGTTATATTCCTCACACAAAGAAACTTTTTCAACATTCAAAGAAAATGAGTGCTCTACAAATCTACTCTCAATAATTTCTAAAAGATTGAACAAAGAAAATGAAATGGTTTGTAAAATGCATGATAAAGGAAACAAATGCTATATATATATATCAGAAATGGCAAAATGATCCAAAGTGTTCCTAGCATCATCACTCTGCACAAACATTGACTAAGCCAATAGTTACATGACCCAGTCTGAGAAATGACCATTAACTTGGTAGATATGAAGTGGATGAGCTAAAGTGCCTAAAAACCATCCAGTGGTTGTAACCTATCAAATCTTATGGACTAACTAGGCTACGGTAGCATGGCTACCCCAATAACACACAAAGTTTTCAATTGCATTTCATTTGCATGCCCTAGAAATAGAGTAATTGTAAATTAGACTCTAGATGTCATGTATGTTGTTTCAGGTCTTACTTCAGTATGGCCTGGAGTGTATATGAGCTCAAAATCAATTCCAATGCTCCAAGGGCCTTCCCCATCAAGTTTAATTTCAACATCAGTTGTGGAACGCTCTACCTGATAAAGTTCCAGAATAAGATTAGTCATAGATCGCAAATCCTAAAACAACACGACATTTTGAATTAAACTTCCAACACTGAAGAGCTAAGTAGATGATCACCATAGATGCCACATGTTTGGAAATGCTGATATAATTCACACTAAAGTGATGAATTGAGTTAGCTTCTTTCATACAATTTATTAGGTAGTGACTTTATAGAGACGGCATGTTTTTTGCAATTTAGATCTATTGCCATCAGTCATTACAACCTTGAGAGGAAACAAAACGGAGATATTGACATAATTTGACTACTGGTTCCAAATAGTTCTTTATTATCCATGTATGACAAGCTTTTTTTAATTTTTCAAACTGCTGAAGAATGTCACTGATTGGAATGGACAAAATACATATAAAATGAGCACCACTGATATGTACATAAATCTCTTGACATAATCTGTTATTGCTATATGCTATGTGGTTCTTACATGGTTGCTTGACTGTTTCAATTAGTTTGTCATTTCTATATGATGCTTTGTGAACAATAAAAACATATGGAACTGTAAATTGAAAATCTATTTCCAACACAGTAATTTTCCACAAATGTATACATAAGATGTTCACATTGCAACAAAGCAACCTAGCACTGAATGGCTGCTTTGCTTCTGTCAAAAGGAGTTGGGATGAATTAGCTCAACAATGATTTTCCTTCCCTTCAAATAACATGATAGAAATAACACAATCATACTCCATCAGAAAAATCTCTCATGATTGTCATCCTTCTCTGCAAGGATTAGGCAGTGGCGGATGGCAAAGGAAACTCCTGGTACACAGATGTGGCAGGATTCCTATTTATGGAAGGGAACTTCAATACCCCTGTCATCCCTGTTTTATTTGTGTTATCCGTAATATACAACTAAGCAGCATTGGATTAAAGCTACTTCTATACATCTCCGATATTAATTTAATTTTGTGGTGGACAATATACTACTGTGACATCAATTAAATGAAGTAAACAGCTAATATGACTTCAAAGAGAACAGTTCAACTACTTACATCTCCTGAGTGGAGAATCCTTTCGCATCTCAGCCTCTTACTCCATTTCTCATGGTCCCCTATGTCATCTCTGTAAAATTAAAAAAAAAGGAGTAGCAATGCTTGTCCAAAAAAATACTACTTAATATAAACAAAATCTAAGACCAACGGGTAAGGAGATTCATAAATGACCATACAAAATGTCACAACATAAGGGATGATACAACCCAATGATATCCATAATGGGCCTAGAGGCCCTGACATCAACTGAACAAGTGTTGATCAATATCATGCCTCATCAACAATGCTGACTACAAGATCTCTAACATACTTGTGAGTCAAAAACATGTAGCGTGCCCCTCCAAGATTCTCTATATTTTTTGCTAATCTCTCTGTAAACCTTGGGCTGCAAAGTAGACATATCTCCAGGTTAGTGTAATGTTCAGACAAGCTGAAAGCTTCTTAAGTAATTTCCCAATCTCTATGTGTGTAATTCAACAAAAAATGAATAGGTGAAGAATCAGAAATAGAAGGGTGAATCAGATCACTACAATAGCCATGTAAGGTGTAACTAAAAGAAATAACTAAGTTATTGAACTCAACTTAAAACTCAAAACCATGTAATATACTGTAATATGACAATTTCAGTTCTATCTGCTGTCAATACCTTTTTCAAAAAAAAAAAAATAGTTGATTTTAAATCCAAGAAGCATCAATAAAATTCTTGCTTCTAGTTACATAATTTGTGACCTATGCTAGAAAGATTCAAAGCTTAGTTTCAAACATCAATTAGATCCTCACATACGGGACAATAAATGGGCTGGTACAGTGGTATTAGTAAAACCAGTATTCGATAATTAGTCAAGTGTGATTTTTGAGCTAAAGGATGAATCATGGTGTTGTAAGCTCGACATAACAAATGCATCAACCCATAGAATAGCATACAACAACAACAACTAAACCCACAGAGTTGCATAGTATATAAAAATGCAAGAGCATATATTTTGTTAAATAGTAGAATACCCACTAGAAAATTATTTTGGTATACATATAGGCCAACGTATGAAAACATGTTGCATAGATTTAAAGAGTTCTGTTTGTGCTGACATAAGTGACGCAGGGAAGACTTTCTGAAGAAGTTACACCAGATTCTACTCCTGAACATTATATAGTATTTCCATTCACAAAAAAGATGAAAGTATGACTATGTTGTTGAATTGAACTATTCCCTTAAAGCTTAGTTTAACTTGGAATTCAAGGATCAGTTATTACCTTGGAGCTTGGATACTTGTATTGACTTGTTGGGCTTATAAGAGGTTTAAATATAGATGTTAGGAAAATGACCACTTCAGCCTATAATTGAGGAACACTCATCAGGAATCAGCATTAATTAATTATGGAATGAAACCATCAAGTTATTTAGCTCATCCTCCTCTCCCTATATTGTATATTGTATGTAAATCTTAGGCACCCTCATCTCAAGTCATACTAGTTCCATATGTAGTAGCAGTTTTCATTTCCTGTTGCATGTAAATACTTGGTCATTATTGGAAGAATGATCATTCCTCAAGTACACTAAATACAGCTGCTGCAGCACCAATTTCAATTATTCTGCATTGGAATCTACTACCTGTCAACAAGTATATTCCCTTCAGGATGAGTGATAAAGTAGGAAGTTGCTCCATAAGATCTCTCAGAATGGTAGCCACAATGATAAACACCCTGAAAGAATGTCTTTATCATCAGATGAGTTGAAACTTGTGAGAATTGATTAAGAATTGTAGGTAAGAGACACCGATGAGAAATTGGGAAAAACATAGTGACTTCTGTTCAAAAGATTTATGTATGTCTTTCTATTTGAATGTTGTGAAGCAAATCAAAGGTATTCATATCATTGAATATTGAATTGTGTAGAATGCTGATTCCGTTCACATGGCAAAGTGTACCCTTCTAAATTCTAGTAGTATATTTGATATGCACGTTTCTGAAAAATAAAACATAAAACAAGATGGCTCGCCTTTCAATTTGAGTGTCATGAATAAAAACTACCCGTAATATATGAAAAATATAAGACCATGATTCCACATAGATATAGGCACTATAGACCACAAACTAGTAACAAACCTTTATAAAATTTCATAAAGTTCAATACCATCCCAATTATGTGACACTTAATTGACATTATAGATGAAAAGATCAAAATAGTTTGCATTTGATAACTGCATTTTGTAAGGTTTTCACAGCAGCTGCTAGGATACTATCCTTTATCTGTATAGAAAAATATAGGTATCCTAAGTGTACTAAATAATAAAGAATTACAACTTTCTGATAAATCTTCAGCACTTGCTATGAAACTCCCAGTATGGACTCTATGCAGAAGAGAAACAGAATTTTCTCCATATTTTTGGATTTAAGTTGGTGGGATTCTAGTTCCCAACCTTTACTTTTTCTTGAAATCCTTTGAGGTCTTTCTCCTCGTATTAAATTCCTCCTATCGTATTGTTTATATTATGTCTTTAGTCTAAAACATTCAGCATGCAGCTTTTAATGCTAGAATTCTCCTTAAAAATTTTGTAGCATTCGGTGGTAATAAATAAGCACAATCGTACTTCAGCACCTTTAATAAAATGAAAATTTTCCTTTCTTCATCCAAGGAAGTAGGATGAAGCGCCAATACAAATATTTGCCGTGACATGATTTTGTTTATTTATTTGAGATCTCTCAGAAAGATAGATAATATATGTAACTATATGATTGGATAAACATAGAACCATGAATCTTGATAACTGAATGCTGAATTGATTTTGATTGTAGTAATTTATTATGGTGAAAAGCACAAAACTTTGAATTTTAAAAATATTATATTTTTGAATAAGGATACAACAAAAGAGAAATGCATTCCATATTTTACAATTGGAACCATATTCATATATATAGCAACCTAGGAACAATTCGAGAATGAAACTATGAGAAGAATCAAAGAAGCAATATACTGGGAGTTTCTCTGCATCTATGGGAAGAGGAAACATCTTTTGAACTTCAATAATCTTCTCAGTAGGCTTCTCTGTATGTATGGAGTATGTTGGACAACAGATTAGTGCCTGAAAATTGATTAAATGGATGAAGTTAGAGAACCATGAAACAATATAACAACTAAAACTGTATATAATTATTTAAATAGTGACTGCTTGTGCCTGAGTTCATTACTGTATTTCTATCTTGCAACTAACCATTGCTTGTTTTGTGATAAATGACTTGTGCATTTAATTAAAATTGATAATTGAGTTTGATTAACTCTGTTAATATCTTCAAATTGACAGTCATTGCAATTGCATTTGTATAGTTCATTGAGATATTAAGTTTGATTAATTTTGTTCTATGTTGTAGAATCAATGTAAAAAAGTGTAGGTGGGCAAATGTGGTCAGGTCAGTGCATTATGCATCGAGTGTTTGACAGGCACATGATGCATCAATATATGCATATTCGGTAATTTTAAAAAAAATGTCTCAACATTAAGCAGTGCTAATGCTACTATTTAGAAGCAATTAGGAGAAGTTCCAATAGATGATAAAATTAAGAAAATTTGCCGAAACAGTGTGGACATGGTAAAAAACAATGAATAGACTCACCAGTTAGACAAGTTGAACCGGTAAGAGTTGAAGGTATTAAAGGAAGGGAGACAAAAAAAAGAAAGTAATTGAAAGTGATCTAAAATGTGCATTTTTGAGGAAATGGGTAGATGGGTACAAATTTCATGGATCCCTATCTGTTGTCATCCCCATGCCTAATACAGCATATATCATTTGAATATTTTATACCTCCTCTAAGAGATCCAAGCTATAGCATTAGGAGTCCCAAAACTCCTTTCGTACTTGGTGTATTGATCAAACTCCATGTGGTCAAATCTGAGCTCAAGGTTGATCACAATTTCAGGAAGTTAATCCAAAAGCTCCAAAAGGTCAATTACAATTATTGGAGGCTGGTCTTAGATTCAGGAGACCAGTGAGCTCTAGATGTTCAATACCAACAACTATGACCAATCAAAATTCCAGGTGGCTAATCCCAGCTCCCATCTCCAAGGGAGCAGCCCCACTAGTTCAAAGGGAGATTCCACCAGATCAAATGGTGTTTCCGTAGTCTATAGGCCAACACTTGTTCCATGTTGACTTACCATTCAAGCTCAATTCCGATACTGATCAGATATTCTTGAGAGACGAAGCTGATGCAATACTCAAAACTCCATCACTCACAAAGTTATATTCGAAAACCCCCAAAGTTTATATAGTCATGAGAACCGTTACCTGTAAAGCCATGACCTTTTCCTCTTCACTGATTGGTTGTTTGGTGACAGCTGACATTCCCCCCACGCGCGTGAACATTTCCTGCGATCAATAAAGCCACACAAAGATCATAGACATCAGATGCCACCAAATTAGTCCATCCATGGTATAAAATTTTTTACCGTGCCAGATGACACGGGTGGAATTTACTGTTCCATCCGCCATCCAACACCGATACCAGCACCAGTATTGGCACGGCAGGCCACCGCAATCCCACGGCGATTTCTGCGGGAAAGCGGAGGCACTGCGATCCTGCAGTTTTTTTAAATTATTTTTTTATTTTTTTATTTATTTAATATTTAAATTTAAAATTTTATTTTTAGTATGAAACAGCAAGAACTAAACAATTTCGGTCGCTCACCGGCGCCATCCAGCGGCAAGTATCGCAATCGATACACAGTTGATCTACAGAGAAATAACCAAATATGCGATTGAGTTACCAACCGAGAGCAGTAAACCAAATAAAAGGGATATACCTACGGAGAAGTTGATCTACGGAGAAATAATCAAATATGTGATTGAGTTATCAGGCAAGAACAAGTGAACCAAGCAAAACAGATGTGCCTATGAAGAAATCGATCCACAAAGAAATACCCAAATATGCGATTTGAGTAACCAACCAAGAACAGCGAAACAAGTAAAAGGGATTCACCTACGAAGAAGTCTCCCTCTACGTTCTGTGACCGCCTCTGACGATCGCCGCCTGCGGAAACAACGCTCGAACAAAAGCGGCGGCGACGGCCAAATAGGGTGGAACGGAACGGAGTTGGAAGCCGATAGACTGGGCAAAGAAAGCCATTGCGAAGAACCGTCATGGCACCTTTTCGAGTTACGCCGCCTTCGTCCCCTAGGCCGACGAATACAACTGAACTCTGAACATATTTGGACCACGAGTTTTTGCTTGTTTGTTTTGTTTTATTTGAGGGGGAAAATAGCTTGTTCAGTTCGGAGTATAGGGGCCGCATTTATTTGATATTCGAATGCAAATTAAATATATATTGCAAACCAAATGGCAAAGGCAAATATTTGTTGTTCTCTTTTTTTTTTTTTTTTTTTTTAAAAAAAAGAGAGAATTTTAACCGTCAAGTTCCTAATTCAGCAACCAACTTATTAGCCTCCCTTTAATGGGAACATGGGTGAGCAAAAATTGATTAAGGAAAGGAGAATGAATGAAAAAAAAGTAGGAAAATAAATTATCTATGTTTTTGTTTGAGAGAGATGGAATGTAGAGAATGAAAGTTAATATATAAAATTATTTTCACTTTTTTAATTTGAAGGAGAAGATGGAGGAAAGATAAAATTGGAACAACATTATTTTTAATTTTGCTTATTTTTTTTTACTCTTTCTTATATCCTAAATTGGAGTGTAAGAAAATTTTCCATTTCATGAGTAACGAGATAAATCTTTTTTTTTTTCTTTTTCTTACCTCACTTCTTGCATACATGATTCCAAATTTCCTTTTTCCTTATTTACCCCTCTCTTCCCTTTCCTTCCCTCACCTCCTCCCAAACATAGGATTAAGGTGATACACACAACCACAAGATACAGATAACAACTTGAAAACAACCTCCAAGCATCACAAACAACCGTCGATTCACACACCAAAAGCATTATGCATAGTAGCAAAATCAGAGCCTATAAAAATGTCTAAGAGCATTTCCTGCCCTCAGGGGAATGTGACATCTCTGGTGCAATCAGGATCAATTTTTAAGAATTGATAATTTAATTTTATTTCACCTTGTGCTTAACGTATGTGTATTTGGATTAATCTCCTTTTGTATTCGTGAGACGGATTCTAATGGGATTGGGTCGTTGAGGTGCCGGATTTTTTTTATCTAAGAGCATTTCCTCTGAACAATTGTTGGTCCAGACTCCTCATAATCTACCTTCACTATCCGGATCTACAATGAACATTTAGAAATTGAGGACCTCGATAATTACAACAAGAATAGTGATATCTAAAAGAGAAGAAGAAGAATAAGAATGAACCTGCTGGAATGCGTTCAAGGAAGCCAAGATAGATCTGCCAATTCAAATGTTGTACTTTCACTCTGACGGAGCCACTACCTTAATCTTCATGGTGGTGGGGGCTAACTTAGTGATTTCCTTACTCATATGATCCGCAAGGCCTAGAAACATGGTGGTTCCTTCACTGAGCACAATGTTCCCATACAAATCTCTCTTGATATCGACATCGCAATTCATGATGGAGTTGTACATGGTCTCATGGATGCCAGGAGACTCAATGCCAACGAGGGAAGGCTGGAAGAGCACCTCGGGGCATCTGAAACGCTCTGCGCCGATGGTGATAATTTGGCCGTTAGGTAACTCATAAGTTTTCTTCACTGCTGAGCTAACCTTCGCATTAGTTCTTGCTCATAGTCAAGTGCAACGTAAGCAAGTTTTTCTTTCATGTCTTGAACAATTTCTTGCTCAGTGAGTTCTCTACTATCGAGATCCAGACGCAGATGGCATGTGGAAGTGCATATCCCTCATAGATTGGGATAGTGTGAGTGACACCATCGCCCGAATCCAAAATAATGCCTTGAAGGAGAGAAACCACAAAGATTCATGGATAACTCAGTAATTCAAGAAAGCAGAAGCTAAATGAAACTAAGAAGAAGAAGAAGTGAAATTTATTAGTTTTGAAATCAAGAATGACTAGCTATTGTGGTATAGGTGTTTGAGAATTTGCAAGATATATATCGTGGAGGCTTATCAGTGCTTTGAACAAGTGCACATTGTTGAGAATTGGACTAACAAAACAAACAAATAAATTACTTATATTACATCCACAATAAAGATACTACATACTTTTGTAGATCACTCACAATATTAATACAAGGAAAATAAAGAACAACTCTCACTTTGTACTCATAATTTGATATTTTATTTGATGAATGAAAAACTAAATTCAAGGAAGAGTATTTATAGTACTCACCATGCAATCACATCGTTAAACAGAAAAATAAATCATATCCATAAAAGAGTCTCATCCCTATCCATTGAATGAGAAAAAGACTCCCTACCACATTTTTATTTCTATCTATTACCAAGTCGTCATCCTTATCCATTAGATAAAAAAAATAATCCTATCCATAATTCTTATCCTTATTCATTGATGGGTTAGGGTTGATCCTCAACACTCTCACTCAACAACAACCCTTTGTACTGTGTCGAGTTGATCACGAAACCTTTTAAATTTGCTAGTGCTTTATTTTGTGAACCCACTTGCAAGAAATGGGTTTCATATCTCTTGGTTTTGGTATAAGATCTCAAGTTTGATTTTGTTGTTGTGCATCAATCTCTTCTTTTATAGCTGCCACCCATTCAAAACTTTATGATGCTTCTACAAACGTATCAGGCTCTATTGCTTCTTCAACTATAGTTACATTGACATATTTTGGATTTAACCTTTGTGTTCCTGTTGACCTTCAGAGTTGAGATTGTGGGGTTAATTCTTCCACTTCACTAGGTCTCTCTTTTTCATTTGGTTGTTGATATATGTTGGTTTGCCAAGGGCTCTGAGTCACTCTTTGCTTAACATTATTGTTATTGGATTTCTTGATTCATCTAAACTTTATTGAAGTTGAACTATATGCTTCCTCATCTTTTGTTGTAATTTTTCTTTAAGGTCTTTAGATTCTGACAACACCTCATTCTCTAGGGTCGAGCAAGAAGATGCTTCATCGAACACTACATCTTGTGAAGTGTAACATCTTATGCTTGTTAGATCGTAATATTTCCACCCCTTTATCTGGCTATCGTATCCCACGAAGATACAGTAAATATCTTTCTTGTCAAACTTGCTTTGTAAATAATCGGGAACAAATATATAATATACACAACCAAATACTAGAAAGTAGCTAACTGTAGGTTATGTTCCATAATTTCTCAATAGGTGAAATGAATTCTAACCTTGGTTGAGAAAGGTTGTTAATGATGAAAGCTGCAGTCCTCATTGCTTCAGTCCAAAATTATCCCAGTACATTCTTGTCATACAGCATACTCCGATAAATTTTTGCTAGATGTCGTTCTTTCTTTCCACTACACCATTCTGCTATGGTGTGTTGACACATGTGTATTGATGGTATATTCGACTATCTCTTAAGTATTGAGAGAACTCTCTTGAGCTATATTCTCCCACGTTGTCTGTGCGCAAACAACATATCTTCTTTCTCAATTCTCCTTTTATTGACTGCTTAAAATCCATACATATCTCAAGAAGTCATCAATAAATGACACCATTTATTACATACCTGATCCGGGTGAACGATTTTTTAGAGGGGTCGGAGGCCCGGTCGAGTCCGATCTAGCATGGCCCGAATCAGGGGAAGTTAAGCCAGGTCGCTCTCGGGCTTATGGGCTTGGCCTGAAGCTTAACGCGAAGGTCGAGGTAGACAAGGCCCCGGTTCGGGTTCCTGCATTTGGGGTCAGTCACCCGAGGTCGGGCACTCGGGGTCGGTCACCCGAGGTCGGGCACTCGGGGTCGGTCACTCGAGGTCGGATACTCGGGGTCAGTCACCCGAGCTCGGGCACTCGGGGTCGGTCACCCAAAGTCAAGCATTCGAGGTAGGTCACTCGAGGTCGGACACTCGGGATCGGTCGCCCAAGCTCGGATACTCGGGATCGGTCACCCGAGGTTGGACGCTCAGGGTCAGGCACCCGAGGTCGGACACTCGGGGTCGGTCATTCGAGATCGGACACTCAGGGTCTGTCACCCGAGGTCGGATGATCAGAATCGAGAGTCCCTAGCCGAATGACTTGAGGTCGCCACATAAGTGCAGGCTGAATGTCCAAACTTACGCGACCGACTCAACCTATGGGTCATGGCGAGCCAACAGAATAATTACTGTCTGCCTCTGTCAGTAGTAATCATTACCTGACATAACCATATGGCAGAGCCGCCGAATGAAAATAAGAACCAGAAGAGACAGTTGGGGCAGGGTGTCAAGCGGTTATGTCAGCCTCATAGGGCCACCAAAGCTGACACTGGCTCAGTCTGCCAACTGACTCATCCTTAATGAGACAAGACATTTCTGACATGGCAGAAGGTTTTCCTCCCCCTATATAAACCCCCCTTTGGGCTCCAAAAAGGGGATCGCTGCCATTTTACAACTACACCACCACTTTGTGAGCCCCGTTTTGGTCCGAGCCGAGTGACTTGAGCCTTGTCCTCATTCGAGCCCGAGTCCAACCCCCCGAGTTACAGCAGACCGGGTCGTCTTGGTCAGACCGAGTTATCCGAGTGAGAACCGGTCTTCGCTTGCCGACAGGATCAAATTTGTTCCACATTCGGTTGGGCCCGGTCAGGCGTGGCAGTCCACGCTCGGTCAGGGTAAGTCAGACGGTGTCCAGACTCTTGCTAAGGCAAGTTATAAGTGGGCATGCTCCCACGCACCCACCAGACTCGGCGTCGACCGGGCGTGGTGTTCCACGTTCGGTCGGGCCCGGTCGGGCGTGGCATTCCATGCTCGGTTAGGGTAAGCCAGACGGTGTCCAGACTCTTACTCAGGCAAATTATGAATGGGCATGCTCCCACAATATCAGTTGACTAAGCGTGGCCTCCCGCGTTTAGACAGGCGAACTAAATAGTTGGTCGACCTGACAAGGCTAAAGCAATCAAACACAAACACACCAGTTGACTCAGTTGCGCTGCGAGGACCAGCCAGTTGGAAGTAAGCAAGAGCGTCAAATCAGGGTACCGACCCGACCGAGCGAAATAATCGAGTCCGGGTGCCGACCCGACCAGGCGAAATAATCGAGTCAAGGTGCCGACCTGACTGAGCGAAATAATCTAGTCCGGGTGCTGACCCGACCGAGCGAGATAATCTAGTCCGGGTACCTACCCGACCGAGCGAAATAATCAAGTCCGAATGCCGACCGGACTGAGCATCTAATAGCTCAAGTAGCCCGAGCAATTAACACTTAGCCAAAATTCACTACATAGCTTAAAGCGTCGACATTCGACGAACAAGTCGGATGTGCCGAGTAAACAACACTTAGTAAAAAGCTTATACATTGCAAACAACCGAACAAAGTAATATAACAAGAAGAGTGGAAAAACAAAGAGTCGACGTAACTGAAGTAAGACCCGGGGTCATTTCAAAAGTAGGCCTTGTAGGTCGAGTCAGACAAAATCGTGTTAGCGCCAAAATCTTAAGGCCTTGAGGTCGAGCAATAATAAAGCAAGGAAAGATCTAAACCTAATCTAGGTGAATGGAGGGAAAGCATCATTGGGGATCATTGTTGTGATCCGAGTGGGCTTCACGGCGTTGGAAGGAAGATCTGGGGGGAGACGGCCGACCTCCGTTTATTGTTGAATAGCGCCCCGCACGTCGAACATGATCATACCACTGGTACGCGCCGCCACTTGGCCGAGGAAAGGGTCGGACTGAATGAAAGCCAAGCGGGCCGACTCCATCTGTGCTGGCTCGCCCAATTTGTAGTCCTCCAGTTCCTTCTTCAGCCGAGCGAGTTCAGCCTCCTTTCCTTGAATAGTAGTCGCCTGAGCCGCCAACTGTTTCTCTTTGCTTGCCAGTTGAGCCTCGAGAGCTTGAAACGCTTCTTGCTGCGCTGCCAGCTCCGTCTCTTTATTCTTTAAAGTGAGCTGGGTTTGGTTATGAGCTGCAGCTGACTCCTTTAGTTGCTGGTGGAGGCCCTTAGCCTCTGTGGCTTTCTTGTCCCAGTCGGAACGGGCTCGGGTGTTGCGGGTCTGGAGGACCTTCTTTTCACCCTCTAGATAGCCAGCCCGGTTGGACAGTCACTCTACTTCCATCGCGGCTTGGGCCATGGCTTGTTGTTCTTCCTTCGACCGAGCTTCCGACTCCGATAACTGCAACTTCAACGCTATTATTTCTGAGCGCAAGAGGTCCAGGCCCTCGTCACCGGGGGGAGCGGTGCAGTCGGCTAGCTTAGCCTCCAGCTCCTTCACTCTCATCTCGGCCGCTCGGCGTTCTCGAATGTTTGCAACTAAGGTCTGGGAGACCAATTGACTCGTTGCCTAGTGTTGCACCATAAAATGAATATTGTAACCATGATAAAGGTAACTGAGCAACAAAATGACATACCTGGGTCGCCCCCATGAAGAAGCTATTAGCCAGGCTCACGAGATTCGTTTCAGACGTCACGACTCGACCTTGATCCCAGCTGGCGACCAGCCGACCGTGCAGGCTAAGCGGCTGGGGCTGGACTATCTGAGTTAAGGTGGTCACCGACGGGAGTTGAATGTACACCAATGATGGGGGGGGCGAATGCATTAACAGAAGGGCCTCTACGACATCAGCCCCAATGGCGTCTGTCTCGGGAACCGGCGAAGTAGGAGCAGTACCCGAGGTCGAGGCCCCCGAATGGGGCATCGCCAAGGAAGACGCCAGGGCCCCCGAATGGGGCATCGCCAAGGAAGACGCCAGGGCCCCCGAATGAGGTACGGTCAAGGCCGAGTCCCGGGTTCTCGGTCGAGGAGGGGCCGAGCTAGAAGCTAAGGCCCGAGCGCCGGATGAAGCACGGTCGGGACGAGGAGTTGGGACAACCCGACCTCCTGGGGCCACTCCTGGGGTCGAGGATGTGCCCAAGGAGACAATCACTCTTGGACGCTTCCGTACTAATCTCTCGGAAGTCGGCTGCTCTACCTCTTCCTCTTCTGCTTGTCCGGCTGACCCTTCATCCACGACCTGAGGAACTGCATCTGGATCTCCGACCAGGAGGTCATCCGCTGAGTCATCATCCCCGGCTTCCGGATGTTCGGGAGCGGGGGCAGCGTTTACGGGTGGCACCGCTCGGTCGGTCGCCAACTTCGCTGCCAAAGCCTCCATGGCCTCTTCCTCCAAAGCCATTGCATCAGTGACCCGGGCTGCGTACATGGTTTCAGCTGCATCGGGGAGAGAATTTTAGTTAGCATTAACAAGCTTATGAATCAAATAGAAACTTACCAAGAGTGTCGGGCAACTCTGCCGGAATCTGACTCAGCTGAAAGAGATATAACATGCCCTCGATCAGCAGCTTGCCCGCATGGTAGCGGGTTCCCCCGAGCTTGGAAAAGGCAAATTGGTAGCCGGGGTCCGAGCGAAGATTCTTAGGCACTGGAGGTTGGTCAGGGAGGTCTTCTACCCACTCGGTAGGCCAAGTCGGAGGAGGGGCAGACTTAATATAGAAGAAATGGGACTTCCAACCTTTGTTGGAAGAGGGGACTTTTTCCAAGAAGGCAGATTTAATGCGAGCTTGGAAATAGAAGTTCCCGGGCTCTTGTTTCTTAAGGTAGTAGAAATAATTAAACACTCGGCGCTCGAGGGGAACCTCGTAGGTGGTGAAAAGGATCACTGTACCGCACAAGATCCTAATCGAGTTGGGCGCCTGTTGGGATAAAGATATTTGGAAATATCGGCAGACCTCGCGGAAGAATAGGTGAAGAGGAAAGCGTAACCCGACCAGTAATTGGTCGGAGAAGACGATAAAGTAATCTAAGGGAGACCCGTGAGGTCGGTCCTGACGGCCTGGGAGAGCCAGTAGGTAGTCCTCGGGTATTTGGTAGTTCATACGTAAGGTTTCTAAATGACCTAGGGTTAGTGATAAACGAGTGGTTAGGTACCACGGCTCGGGTGGAGCGGATGACTCGGCCATCCAAATGAGGTCAGGAAAGACAAAGAAAAGACTCGGCAAGGGAAAGAGATACCTAAGGACGGGGTTCGCCGGAAACACTGGTCGCCGGAGCTCAAGGAGGTCGGGCGGCGGAGATCGGACGAGAGCAGGAGGAAAAGCAGAGGTTAAAGTAACGAAGGGTAAAACTGAGGGGTGAATCTATTTATACTACCGGCGACGCGAGGAGGACCGTCCATTCCCTGTCATTCCCTAGGTCTCGAAGCTTCGCCTGGACGTCGCACGAGCCATGCCGATGACGCCTCGGTGCCAGAGGCCTCCAGTCGGGAGGTGACACGTGGTCTCGCATTAATGGGCGATTTGATGGTAGATCTAGCATTTAAGGAGAAAGATTAGGAGCATGAAGTGACGTGGGGGAAGGCGGGAAGGAGGTTTGACTAACCGGGCCGGGAGCCTAGTCAGTCGGACTAAGCGCCTCCTTCGACTAGACTTAAAGGGGAGGGTTGTGATCTGGGTGAACGGTTTTTTAGAGGGGTCGGAGGCCCGGTCGGGTCCAATCTAGCGTGGCCCGGATCAGGGGAAGTTAAGCCAGGTCACTCTCGGGCTTATGGGCTTGGCCTGAAGCTTAACCAGAAGAGCGAAGGTCGAGGTAGACATGGCCCCGGTTCGGGTTCCTGCATTTGGGGTCAATCACCCGAGGTCGAGCACTCGGGGTCGATCACCCGAGGTCGGGCACTCGGGGTAGGTCACCCGAAGCCGGTCACCGGGGTCGGTCACTCGAGGTCGGACACTCGGGGTCGGTCACCCAAGCTCGGGCACTCGGGGTCGGCCACCCAAAGTCAAGCATTCGAGGTAGGTCACTCGAGGTCGGACACTCGGGATCGGTCACCCAAGGTCGGATACTCGGGATCGGTCACCCAAGGTCGGACGCTCGGGGTCGGGCACTCAGGGTCGGTCATCCGAGATCGGACACTCAGAGTCTGTCACCCGAGGTCGGATGATCAGAATCGAGAGTCCCTAGCCGAATGACTTGAGGTCGCCACATAAGTGCAGGCTAAATGTCCAAACTTACGCGACCGACTCAACCTGTAGGTCATGGCGAGCCAACAAAATAATTATTGTCTACCTCTATCAGTAATAATCATTACCTGACATAACCATATGGCAGAGCCGCCGAATGCAAATAAGAACCAGAAGAGACAGTTGGGGCAGGGTGTCAGGCGGCTATGTCAGCCTCATAGGGCCACCAAAGCTGACACTGGCTCAGTCTGCCAACTGACTCATCCTTAATGAGATAAGACATTTCTAACATGGCAGAAGGTTTTCCTCTCCCTATATAAACCCCCCCCTTTGGGCTCCAAAAAGGGGATCGCTGCCATTTTGCAATTACACCACCACTTTGTGAGCCCCATTTTGGTCCGAGCCGAGTGACTTGAGTCTTGTCCTCATTCGAGCCCGAGTTCGACCCCCCGAGTTACAGTAGACCGGGTTGTCTTGGTCAGACCGAGTCATCCAAGTGAGAACCGGTCTTCGCTTGTCGACAGGATCAATACCACTAATTGATGGTTGCTTAATGGGCCCAAATACATCAAAGTAAATTAACTCTAATGGTTCCTTTGCTTTAAAGTTTGACTTCCGATATCGTAATTGGTGTGCTTTACCATACTGACATCCTGTACATACCGTGTTTGTTTGTATGTCTAGTTGAGAACCTCTTTAAGCATCGACTTCTTCAACATCATGTTTAACTTGGAATAGTTAACATAACCTAACCGCATGCATCATATATCTGATGTTTCACTTCTCCTTGTCTTGTCTATATATGTAGACTCTGCTGACATCATGTAGAGCGACTCTAATCGTTACCCCTCCATTGTTGGTGTTTCTGAAATTTTGATGTTTTGATATACCTTTACATTTTGAGGACCAAATAGAACATAGTGACCTGATGATGTTAATTGAGCTACAGATAGCAAATTCTTCTTCATTCCTAGGGCATGATAGACATCTTGAAGTGGCACCCGGTTAGAATTATATCAAGGCGTAATTATTGTCTTACCAATGTGAGCTATTGGTAACCTTGAGTTGTCGGTTGTGACCACCATACGAGCTCCCTTATATTCAGATAAATTTTGCAACTTTTATTTGTCACCTGTCATGTGATTTAAGCAACCCAAATCTATGATCCAGTCATTTTTGTAGTCAATCTGTTTTGGCATTGTTGTGAAAGCTAACTCCTTTTCCTCTGCAACAATCAAAGCTCCGGCATCCCAATCATCTTCACTATTCTCCTTAGAGCTGAAAGTTGCAGTATTACTTTGGACAAGCTTTTCCTTGGACCAAAAAACTTTTGTCATGTGGCCCACCTTCCCACAGTTGTAACACTCGTCAATAAACGTTTTACGATCACTATAATTCTTTGGGACTTCCATGGATAAGGGCTTACATTTCCTTGATAACTTTTTACTTTATCGCCATCTTTTTTAGATCCACCACCAATGTGTCGCTTGAAATTGCCTTTACTTATGCTAGCGTAGAGCGCTTTCTTCTCACCTTTTAGCAAGACTCCTCCGATTTGCATAGCTATAGCTTCTTGACCTACAAGTAAATTTTCAAACTCAAGAAGTGATGGCTATGTTGATCATCCTTGTATAGCAATAACAAACCCTTGATATTCTATGTTGAGGCAATCCCGATGGTCCGGAGTGACCATGTATTTAGATGTTTGGGAAAAGAGTTTAAGTTAGGTTAACTCTTGTATTTGATATGTGTATTTGAGTGTGCAGGTTTGCAGGATGCATATATGACTCAGCTTAATGACTTCGGGTGCGATAAAGGATAGTGCATCCTAGGGATCGTGGACAAGGAAGCAACGTTGAGCTGAGAGAAGCGCACTTCGAGACATACACGAAAGATGACATAAGGACGAGTTGCGGGCTTGTATGCATCTGAGGGATGAGAACCAAAGCGAAGAAAGCTTGAGGGCAGCATGCCAAAGTTATAAAGAAGAGTCGAATGAGTCATGAGAGTCCGAGTGCGAGTGAAATATACTTGGGAAGGGAAACCCTAGGTTTAGTGTTTTACCAGTCGACTGATAGAGGTCACAGAAAGATCAGTCGAGATCAGTCGACTGATCTTTCTGTACAATCAACTAGTGTTAGCTGAATTTGAACATTGGGTTGTAACGTTCGAATTCGACAGCTATCAGTCGACTGGTGTTGGTACCAGTAGACTGGTAACGACTGGATCAGCAAACGAGTTCTATTTAAGAGAACTCGGTTTGCTTGAGTAAGATTGATGAAATTCGACTTGGTTAAAGGATAATTAGTAGTTTAAGCTCTCAAAGGTCTTGTGCGAGGTTATGGTGAGGTTTATGTATAGGATCATAGGTTGGCTAGAGGGGGTGAATTACTTCTCACCCAAATCGCTTATTCTTCCTACACTGTTAGTTGCGCTAGCAGAAATGAAACTTGAACAAATAAGAGCAATGCTAACACTTAACCTTTTACGTAGTTCGAAGATTGATTGCTCCTAATCCACGACGTGTCCTTGAGGTGGACGAACCCTCAATCCATTGGTGGATTAGTCCCCGGCAATCTCCGACTAAGCTTTCTCCTTCTTGGTGGAGAACAACCTCTCACAATGTCTCTTTGCCCTTTACAAGATGAGAATTAGGGTTTGAGGAAGAGAGGATGTTGATGCAGTCTGGTCCGATTGTTGTTTTGGTGTTGACAATGATTTAAGTTTGGTTGAATGAATTTGGATTAAGTCCAGGTGGATCTGGGAGATTGCACGCTGGCATGAGAAAAGACCTAGTGGGGCTAGGCAGACCTAGTGGGACTAGGTGAAATCCTGGTGAGTGAAGCCAGGTCCTAGCGTGGGAAGCTAAGTTGGATGAAAGCCTGGTGAGTAAAGCCAGGTTCTAGCTTGAGAAGCTAGGTTGGATGAAAGCATGGTGAGTGAAGCCAGGTCCTAGCTTGGGAAGCTAGGTTAGATGAAAGCCTGGTGAGTGAAGCCAGGTCCTAGCTTGGGAAACTAGGTTGACTGAAATCCTGGTGAGTGGTGTCAGGTCCTAGCTTGGGAAGCTAGGTTGAATGAAGTCTCGGTGAGTGAAACTGGGCACGGAGTGTTGGTCCGGGGGACTGAGCATGAGTCAGAGAAGGCTGGAAGCTCGTTCTCTTGACTTATAGTGGAATTAGCCTTGGCTGGATCGGTCTGGTGATCGATCAGGGAAGTTGGCACGAACTTCCTTTGTAGATCGGTCTGGTGACCGATCCAGTGATGTTTGATCGGTCTGGTGACCGATCAGGGAGCATACAGAGACTTTGGTTGTTTTCTGTTCGGCTCCTGATCGGTCTGGTGACCGATCAGGGAGAGAACAGAAGCTTTTGTGTTCGGCTCCTGATAGGTCTGGTGACCAATCAGGGAGACCCTCAGATCGTTCTGGTGAACGATCAAATATCGCGAGCTTCTCATTATAACCGATCAGGCTGGAGCCTGATCGATCGGAGAGTGGCTTGATCGGTCACCAGACCGATCAGGACACACCCTGATCCGTCCGGTGACTGATCAGTAGGCTTGGTCTACGAAGCTGGAGAAATCCTCAGAAAAGGGGTGGATCAGTCTGGTGACCGATCCACGACTTGGGATCGGTCAGGATGACCGATCACAAGAAGGTCGCGATTCTAGATTTCTCACCGTGGACCGATCATGCTGGAGCTTGATCGGTCTGGGCCTATCCTGATCGGTCTGGTGACCGATTAGGGTCCTCTCTGATCGGTCCGATGACCGATCAGAAGCTGAACTTTAATTCAAAATACGCTATTAGAGTTCTGATCGCGTTCTGATTTCTCTGCTAACTGCTGATATTGTGTGATATTCTTTGTGATACGCTTTGCTAAGCCTCTGTTAAGTGTGCAGATGACAGGGATGGATTCAAACACTCAAGGAGGGTCAATGGGAGTCTTTCCTTTGAGCAGGTTTGTCTGTTTCTTCTTCTCAGGTTACAACGGATGGCGCGGGATGGCAACGGCTGGAAGCTGACGAGCTGACCTGGGCTTGACTGGAGAGTTCAGTGAGTCCAGAAGAGGTCAGGAGTAGCTGAGGCTGTTGCAGGCAAGCTGGTGAGCAGCTGGGAGCTGCAGAGGCGCTTGTGACCTGGGCTGTTGGGCAGAGGCTTAAGAGCTCGACCCATCTCTGTGTGCAATCACTGTGAATCACTTGAGCAACATTTGAGCATCATTTGGAGACTGCAAACTTGAGCACTTGAAAGAGACAAGGAGCTTGGTGAGTCCATCAGCAAGCAGACACGAAGAGCAGGGAGTTCTTGCGTGAGAGTTGTGCTGGGTGGAGCTCGGTGAAGAGCTCTTGTATTCCTTCTGTCCGAGTGCTCTGTAAGCCTTCTAGTGTTTCTTTGTGCTTAACTTCATCATTCTGTTGAAACGCTGTGGAGAGGTTTCTCCACCGAGAAGGAGGTATCTGATATCCGTATTTTTCGGGGCTTGATCTGCCGACGATCAAGGGATCGCCCACCTTACGGGCACGCCAAGGAGTAGGGGCAAGTTATTCTCGAACCTTGTAAATCCTCCTTGTTAGCGTTTTGAGCGTGTGCTTAGTTTAGGGTTTTTGGTGTTTTTAGTTTCTGCAATTCTGTTTTGTGTTGTTTGCTTCCGCTGCCTAACTCTGAAGTGCAGAAAACCTAAAAGAAAGTTCAATAGTGCAAATAATTAGTGTCTGACTATATTCACCCCCCCCCTCTCTCTAGTCATCCAAGCACCAACAGAGGAGACTTTGGAAGCTTGAGCACTTGAGAAAGAATCATTTTCACTAGAATTACCAACCTTTCTCAAGCCTCAAAGTTTCTCCTTAAATAGAGAAAAGAGCTGTTGACAATACAACTCAGACCCATTACCAGTCAACTGGTCCATACACCAGTCAACTGGTCCTATCCGTTGGACATAGCCAACGACTAGTATTTTCAAAGCATCAGTTGACTGGTTCCAACCCCAGTCGATTAATCTATCTATAAGTTTCATGCAACACTGTCAGTCGACTGATTCTTTCTCCAGTCGACAGCCCAGCTTACAAACTCACTCTCAACCTCTCCGGAGTCCATCCTTTGCGTATGCCTTGAAGTCCACTTCCCCAGCTTGCCCTTTGAAGTTCTCTTCCTTTGGCTCTCGTCCCTCGGATGCACACAAGCTAGCAGCTTGTCTCCATGGCATCATTCGCGTATCCCTTTGAAGTCTACTTCCTTAACTCATCCTTTGAAGTTCTCTTCCTTTGGCCCTCGTCCCTTAGATGGCTTTACTCCGTTGTTCCTCATATGTAGTTCATCAAGTCCTGCATGACTCAACATACCATCAAACCAATATGAAAATCTAACTTAACCATATTGGCACATACATAAAAACCTAGATCTATCCAATCAAACCTGGGTCGATTGCACCAACAATCTCTCCCTTTTTTTATGTGTGACAATATATTTAAGTTAGACACAAAAATAGCAAATTGAAAATAGAAGCATGGTATAATATGAGGCATAAACATGCAAACTCCCCCTTAACCTATGCTTTATCACATGATTTTTAAATTTTACAAAAACATGAAAAAATAAGGTAAGTTTTTGTTGGTGCAGAAATGCACCTAAGTCAAACCTGTGTTTTGATAATGGCAACATAGGTCAAAAGTTAAGTCTTTCTTATTTTCTAACAAGTTAATCAAGTGTGCAGAAAAAGCCCTAGCGAAGGACTGCTAGGCACTGGCGAAGGACTGCCAGCATCAAGCCCTAGCGAAGGACTGCTAGGCACTGGCGAAGGACTGCCAGCACCAAAAGCCCTAGCGAAGGACTGCTAAGCACTGGCGAAGGACTGCCAGCACCAAAAGCCCTAGCGAAGAACTGCTAGGCACTGGCGAAGGACTGCCAGCACCAAAAGCCCTAGCGAAGGACTGCTAGGCAACTGGCGAAGGACTGCCAGTTCACAAGACCTGACAAAGGACCGTCAGGCAAAAATCCAACCAAAGGAGCGGTTGGCATCAGGTAAACTCTCCCGAGTGGAGTAGGTGAGGACGCGTTCCCCGTCGAGGGAACAGTAGGTGTCGGTTCGACCTAGGGCTCCATTTTGGAGACCAAAGTCAGAACCAAGACAGCTGAGGCTGTATAAAATAATAATTAATTGCTTTATTGTGTTTTTGGACTAACCCTTGACGCAGGACCGAAGGAACGTGTGTCTGCAACTCAGAGAGCCTCAAAGGAGTGAGGCAACAGCTGAGTAAGGCGCCCTGAGTGTCCAGGGCGCCCTCAAGGTAAACCAGAACCAAGCGAAGCAAAATGGGCTTCGGCTGCTTACTGGGCAAGGCGCCCTCAGCAGCGAAGGCGCCCTCGTCAGCCAGGGCGCCCTCAGCGCCGAAGGCGCCCTCAGGAGCCAAGGCGCTTCGCGCCTAAGCCAGCGAAGGTGATCAACTCTATCCAGCCGAGAAGACCGGGTCAACCAAGGCGCCCTCAGCGACCAAGGCGCCCCAGAGGTCAAACCTCATCCCTACCTGGGTGGGATAACGCTTGACCGAGCGAAATCCGGATCTTGGGACACGTGGCAGGGCGCCCCCGACGTTCAGGGCGCCCGTAGACCCTATAAATAGGACCCTCGACCAAGGCTTTCAGATCAACTTTGAATTCAACGCATCCAAACGCTCTGACGACCGCGCTCTGCTCCGGAAACTTCCCGACTCAAGAACGAAGCGCCGTCTACCTCCCACTGCACCGAAACTCGATCTACACCGGGAGTTGGTAAAACAAAGTGTATATTTCTATTTACAGTAATTTTGTAATCTCACTTTGTAACCGTTTTTGCGCACTATAGAATTGCCCAAAGTAAACGGTCAACGACGTGGGCCTTGGAGTAGGAGTCGACCCAGGCTCCGAACCAAGTAAAACCTTGGTGTTTGCGTTGTTTGATTTTATTCCGCCGCGCACTTACTCTTTCTTTTAAATCCGAACATTTTCCGATATTCACCCCCCCCTCTATCGGTCTTTCTCGATCCAACAAGTGGTATCAGAGCGGGGTTATTCAAACTTGGTGCAACCACCAGTTTGAAAATTTCTTTTTGGATTTTCGAATTCTTTTTAATATTTTTTTTCTTTGTCGTTCGATTTTCTTGTTAATCGAGGTTGGTGCAACACCCCTCGATATTTTAATTTCTTAATCCCGCACTGCTAATCCAAGACCAAGTCTTGGGACAATTTTTTTTTGTAAAATTTTCTGTTACAGAACAAATGTCTATGCAAGAGGGATTCAGCACCGCTAGACCTCCACTCTTCAGTGGAGAAGACTTTTTCTACTGGAAAAGTCGCATGGAGGTCCACCTGAAAACTCAGGTGGACATGTGGATCATTATCCAGTCCGGTCTGGAGATCCCCCGAAATGCGGAAGGACTTCCACAAACTACTCGGAGTGGGACAACACTCTAAAGCGCAAGATAGAAGCCGACGCAAAAGCAACGCAAACCCTACAATGCGGGCTGACAAAGGAAGAGCTGAACCGAGTGGGCCCCTTCAACAGTGCAAAGGAGCTATGGACAAAGCTGATCGAGCTGCACGAAGGGACTTCTGACACCAGGATCAGCAAAAGGGATCTGCTACTGAACAAGCTCTACACTATCAAGATGGCCGACAACGAAACAGCAGCCCAGTTCCACGCACGAATCCAGGAGGTAATGAACGGTCTTCACACAATAGGTCACAAGGTTGAAAACCGTGACCTAATAAGGTATACTCTAAACGCATTCTCAAGAAATACCTTGTGGGCATCTATGGTAGATGCATACAAGGTATCCAGGGATCTTTCTAAAATAAAACTAGTTGAATTATTTTCTGAACTAGAACTGCACGAACAAACTAACACCAATATGGTCGAGAGAGGTGTTGCTTTTCTTGCAGGCAAAACTCAAAAGACAACGAAAAAGAAGCCCGAACCTGAACCCGAGTCTAACTCTGACTTAGATTCAGAAGACGAGGAAGGAGAACAAACTAAGCTGGTCCGGCTCGCTCGAAACTACTACAAGGAGCTGAAGAACCGAACCAACAAAAGGAAAACCGGCCGAAGAAAGGACGAACCAACTGAACCTGCGAACAAGCCTAATGTGACCTGCTACGAGTGCAAGAAAAAGGGCCACTACAAAACAGAGTGTCCAAATCTGAAAGAGTCCAAAAAGACGAGAAGAAAGAAGGCACTGCAAGCAACCTGGGACGAGTCTTCCTCAGAAGAAGAAGAAGAGGCACCCCAGTCCAATCTCCTAGCTCTAACCGCATCAGAAAAAGTCGAGTCAGAATCAGAACAAGAGGACGGCGAGCTGACCTTCACAGAAGACGGAGAAATAAAGGTAACTGGTTTTAATAGATTACAGTTAACTGAATTGATTTCTTTTCTTTCTCGTGATTTGGCAAAAGCCAAACTCCGGGTCGAAACCCTCCGACAGGAAGTAAAACTATTGAAAGAGGAAGTTGGCTCTAAATCCTTAACCGAGAAGGTTCAGGAAGGAACTCCCACTCAAGTTGAAAAACTTGAAAAGGAAAACTCCTCCCTGAAAACTCAGGTTAAGGAATTTAGAACAGCCTTAGAACGATTTACATCTGGTTCCAAGGGTCTTGACATGATCCTTGGAAAATAGAAATCAGTTCTAAATCGATCCGGACTTGGCTACCGAACCAAATCCCGACAAAGATCATATTTGTCTGTACTGAATCAGTCCAGAGGAAAAATTCAGGCATGGGTACCTAAACTGTGCCTGAACAAACCTACTGGATCAAATCAGTATTGGATCCCCAAGGACAAGATTCACATCTTGCCTAACCATCACCGTGGCTTTAGTCCAGGGGGAGCCAAACTGAAAACTATTTTCATTATTAGATAAACCTGTTATTATTAATTTAAATTGCTTGATTGTTTGCCTGTTTATTTAATTTCTGCAAATTACCATGCTTAGACTTAGGCTAGTTTAAGGACCAAAACAAACTTAACTGAATCTTGAAAACATAGTATTGGGTGGAGGTGAGATGATAGTACGTTGGGGAAACCAATTCTAATAAGATCAAGTTTACTTGGTCTCTTTAGACTGGTGAAACCAGCCGAAGCTACCGATCCAAAATCCAAACTAGTTAGACCAGAAATTTTTCAAAGAGTAATTTGAAAATGAAATTTCATTAAAAGGCTTTGTCAAGGAAAGGGTGGATGATCCCATAAGGCTTCGGCCAAAGAAGGCCTAGTGCCTCGCCAAGACCTAGAAGCCAATTTTTGAAATTCAAATTCAAATTAATTTTAGTCAAATTCGAATCTAATATAAAATTTCAGCTAAGTATAGATTTAAAACATCTTTTCAAAAATTTCAAAATTACTTAAGTTTTAAAAATTTAAATTGTTTTCAAAATTTTTTCCAAAAATAAACTATCAAAAACTGTCTCACAAAACCTATAAGGTTAACGTGATTGAAAACCCTAGATTAGGGTGAGACATACTAGGCAGTGAAACTCAATTTAAGCTACTCCTGATTCTAATTGGATCCAAATCAAGAAAATTCTTTATGCGTAGGAACATAAAGATTTGGACCAATGGATGTTGGATAACGGTTGCTCCAGACATATGACTGGAGACAAATTGAAGTTCACCAAGCTCAAACTCAAAAACCTAGGCTCAGTAGCATTTGGCAATAATGCTACACTAAAGGTAATTGGGTCAGGTAATATTGAGCTTAAATCTGATTTCATTATTAAGAAAGTTTTATTGGTTGAAAACTTCAAGTTTAACTTGCTTAGCATAAGTCAGTTATGTGATTCTGGTTATATAGTTACCTTCAACAATTCCAACTGCCTGATTAGAAATGAACAAGACTCAGAAATCATACTTAAGGGCACTAGGAAAAATAATGTATACACTATAAATCTTCCCCTTATACCCAAATGCATGTTAACACAATTAGAACAATCAAACCTCTGGCATAGGAGATTAGGTCATACCAATTTAAGAACTATCTCAAAAATTACCCAACTTGGGTTAATCAAAGGTATCCCCAAAATCAAAAACAATGAAAACCTAATATGTGAATCATGTAATCAAGGTAAACAAACCAAATCCAATCATAAACTAATCCAGTCTGATTTAACTCAAACCACACTTGAGCTCCTGCACCTTGACCTATTTGATTCACATGGAGCCAAGTCACTAAGCGGGAACCGATACTGCTTAGTAATAGTTGATGATTACTCTAGGTTTACCTGGGTTAGGTTCCTAAAAACCAAAGATGTAACCCTAAACCTATTCCATGAATTCTGTAAACTAATTGAAAATCAAAACGACACTAAAATAAAAAGACTTAGGAGTGATCACGGGGGAGAATTTGAGAATCAACGATTCGAAGAATTCTGTAAAATAAATGGGTATTTACATGAATTTTCATGTCCTAGAACCCCCCAACAAAATGGGATAGTTGAGCGAAGGAATAGAACCTTACAAGAAGCTGCTAGGGCTATGCTCAACGAATTTAATCTAGCAAACTAATTTTGGGCAGAAGCAATTAGTACAGCCTGTTATATCCAAAATAGGGTGTTAATTAACAAACGACACAACAAAACCCCCTATGAATTGTACTATCATAGACTACCAAATTTACATTACCTAAGGGTCTTTGGGTGCAAAGTCCATATCCTAAACACCAAAGACTATTTAGGAAAATTTCAATCCAAGTCAAACCCAGGTATTTTCCTAGGGTATTCAACCACAAGTAGAGCCTATAGAGTTTACAACAAACAAACTAAGAAAATTGAAGAAACAACCAACTTAATTTTTGATGAAAAAATCAAGTCAAATTCTAATAATTCTGAACCAATTTCATCAAACTCTGACCAAGAAAATGAACAACTAATTGAACCCTTAAACGAACTAACTATTGAACCAACTAATGAATCAACTGAACCAAGAATCGAACCAACAAATCAACCAGTCGAAACAAATAGTGAACCAAACCGACCAGCCGGACCTGAGGCTGAACCAAGCACTAGAAGAACAAAGAAACCCAGACTTAGTCACCCAACCGATCAAATTGTGAGTGATCCAACTCTAGGAGTCAGGACTAGGTCCTCCTATAGAAACCTCAGTCAAATAGCTATGATATCAAAAATAGATAGTGACCCTGATGGTAAACCAGTAGAACTTAAACTCTATAGGAGTATGATAGGTAGCCTACTGTACCTTACAGCCAGTAGACCTGATATTTTGTTTGCTGTAGGAATGTGTGCAAGATACCAAACCTGTGCTAAAGAAACACACTTAGCAGCTCTAAAAAGAATACTAAGATATGTAAAGGGCACCCTAGATGTAGGGATTTGGTATCCTAGGACCTCCACTTTTGATTTGACAGGATACTCAGATTCTGACTATGCTGGCTGTAAATTAGATAGAAAGAGCACAAGTGGAAGCTGCCAACTGTTAGGTCAAAGTCTAGTTAGTTGGTGCAGCAGAAAACAACACTGTGTAGCTCTATCCACAACTGAAGCTGAGTATGTGGCCTTAGGAGAGTGTGTTGCTCAACTATTATGGATGATGCATACACTTAAGGACTTTCAACTCAACTACACCCAAACTCAAGTATTTATTGACAATATAAGTTCAATTAATTTAACTAAAAACCCAATCCAACACTCCAGAACCAAACACATAGAAGTCAAACATCATTTTGTTAGAGACCATGTAGCCAGGGGTGAAATAGTACTTAAGTATATTGACTCTAAATCCAACTTAGCTGATATATTCACAAAACCCTTACCTGAATCAGAGTTTAGTTCACTAAGAAAGCAGTTAGGATTGTGTTCTGTAGAATAGGTTAAAAGGTTTCTTAAAATTGATTTTAAAATAGAATTTAAAAAATTGCTTTACTCAATTTCAAAATCAGTTTTCAATTTTTTTTCTTTTTGACTTAGTGTTATTTTTATTTAAAAAACTACCCCTTTTAAAATTAGGGCTTTTTCGAAAATGGACCTAGCCTAGGCCTTAACTGTAGAACTGCATGCACCTATAGACTTAGAAGCCAGCATCTCACAAGCATCTTAGGGTACTTTTGATTGATAACCTAGAAAGGGTTGAGATGCTTAGGTCTTTGCCTTAATTCAAGATGCTTTAAGTCAGCGCATCTACAGTAATTGGGGCACTAAATACAACTCATACAGCAATCAAGTTAAGTGTCAAGCTTAGAAAATCTAACTTGAACAGAAACACTTAACTTGACTAAGCAAAAACTACTGTTTATAACAGTTAGTAAGTAGCTAATTGGGTTAGACAGGTCCCTACAGAGATAATTGACTGATTTAGTGTAATTGACTGATTTAGTGCAATTGATTGATTTAGTGTAAATTTAACTGATTCAGTACAGCAAATTATTTATTTTCTTTACTTATGTTATATCTTTTTGTTTTGATATATGGCAAAGGGGGAGATAGAGAAAAGAAAAAATTAATTAATTTTTTCCTTTTTTCAAAAAGATTCAAAATTTTTGAGCTTGTTTAAGAAGTACTTAAGTTCTTAAAGTTTTCAAAATCCTTTTAAGAAGTACTTAAGTTCTTAAAATTTTCAAAATCCTGCTAAGTACTCTAGCTTAGAATTTGTTTTGCTTCAAAATTTTGCTAAGCACCTTCAAAACTCTTTACCCAAGCCTTCAAAATTCTGTTAAGTACTCTAGCATAGAATTTTTCTTAAAAGCTTTCAAAATTTTGCAAAATACTCTAGCCTTTCAAAAGGTTCCTTTATTTTTGAAAAACTTAAGACTTTAAAAATGTTTTTTTACTCAAATTATGCTACTATGTATTTTTAAGTTACTTCTAAGTAACTAAAACTTAAGTTTTCAAGTAAGGTTTTTCCCCACAAACTTTTGAAAAATCTAGGGGGAGATTCCCTCCAGGGGGAGGGAACAAAACTTTGTCATGTTTTGCTTAAACTTAACTTTTTGAACTAGGGTTGTGATAAATCAAAAAGGGGGAGATTGTTGGTGCAGAAATGCAGCTAAGTCAAATCTGTGTTTTGATAATGGCAACATAGGTCAAAAGTTAAGTCTTTCTTGTTTTCTAACAAGTTAATCAAGTGTGCAGAAAAAGCCCTAGCGAAGGACTGCTAGGCACTGGCGAAGGACTGCCAGCATCAAGCCCTAGCGAAGGACTGCTAGGCACTGGCGAAGGACTGCCAGCATCAAAAGCCCTAGCGAAGGACTGCTAGGCACTGGCGAAGGACTGCCAGCACCAAAAGCCCTAGCGAAGAACTGCTAGGCACTGGCGAAGGACTGCCAGCACCAAAAGCCCTAGCGAAGGACTGCTAGGCAACTGGCGAAGGACTGCCAGTTCACAAGACCTGACAAAGGACCGTCAGGCAAAAGTCCAACCAAAGGAGCGGTTGGCATCAGGTAAACTCTCCCGAGTGGAGTAGGTGAGGACGCGTTCCCCGTCGAGGGAACAGTAGGCGTCGGTTCGACCTAGGGCTCCATTTTGGAGACCAAAGTCAGAATCAAGACAGCTGAGGCTGTATAAAATAATAATTAATTGCTTTATTGTGTTTTTGGACTAACCCTTGATGCAGGACCGAAGGAACGTGTGTCTGCAACTCAGAGAGCCTTAAAGGAGTGAGGCAACAGCTGAGTAAGGCGCCCTGAGTGTCCAGGGCGCCCTCAAGGTAAACCAGAACCAAGCGAAGCAAAATGGGCTTCGGCTGCTTACTGGGCACAGCGCCCTCAGCAGCGAAAGCACCCTCGTCAGCCAGGGCGCCCTCAGCGCCGAAGGCGCCCTCAGGAGCCAAGGCGCTTCGCGCCTAAGCCAGCAAAGGTGATCAACTCTATCCAGCCGAGAAGACCGGGTCAACCAAGGCGCCCTCAGCGACCAGGGCGCCCCAGAGGTCAAACCTCATCCCTACCTGGGTGGGATAACGCTTGACCGAGCGAAATCCGGATCTTGGGACACGTGGCAGGGCGCCCCCGACGTTCAGGGCGCCCCTAGACCCTATAAATAGGACCCTTGACCAAGGCTTTCAGATCAACTTTGAATTCAACGCATCCAAACGCTCTGACGACCGCGCTCTGCTCCGGAAACTTCCCGACTCAAGAACGAAGCGCCGTCAACCTCCCACTGCACCGAAACTCGATCTACACCGGGAGTTGGTAAAACAAAGTGTATATTTCTATTTACAGTAATTTTGTAATCTCACTTTGTAACCGTTTTTGCGCACTATAGAATTGCCCAAAGTAAACGGTCAACGACCGTGGGCCTTGGAGTAGGAGTCGACCCAGGCTCCGAACCAAGTAAAACCTTGGTGTTTGCGTTGTTTGATTTTATTCCGCCGCGCACTTACTCTTTCTTTTAAATCCGAACATTTTCCGATATTCACCCCCCCTCTATCGGTCTTTCTCGATCCAACAGTTTTAACTTAAACCCTTCCATTCTCCCCATTGACACCATCAAAAAGATTGTATCAATCAATTCTAACCTATAACATCAAAGTAAAATAAAGTTACATTTCTAAAAAATAGTAAAAATTAGAAAATCAAGGTACCAATTGACTGAGACAGGTATCAATCGACTGTCTCCTCATAGAAATATCCCCGTAGACTTTTCAGTCGACTGGTCCTCTACACCAATCAACTGGCACAATGTTATTCCAAATTTCAGCCTTCTAAGTTGAATTTCAAAAATGCATTATTTTTTTTAAAAAATTAAAAAATTATGAAATTTTATAAACATATTTCATTTGATATCCTCTAATAGGGAAAAATAAGTTTGCATGAAAATTCAAAATATTTTTAAGTTTTTGACCAAAACTCAAAATCTTAAAAAAAATATTTAAATTTGAATCAATTTTAAACCATTGTTTTGAAATTATATGTTTTTCAAATCTATACCATAGCAAATAAAATATACAATTATTTATAAAATATTTGAAATATCCAACTATGATATATGGACAAGATGCTCATTAATTAAAGATTTACTTTCCTCATAGTTGGTTTATTATTACTAAAGTGATACATCTAATAACTCATCAAAGTTTTATAAGTACAAGTGAATTATTTGTATAATCCTAACATCTCACATGCATAGATAAAAATATAAATCAAGTCATTATAAGATGTAATAAATGTAATTTCTACTTAGCCCATTTGAACATGAATGTATTTAGGCTAAATGCTCCCCCTTAATATACTAAGTCAACCATTTTTAAAAAATTTGAATTTGAACATGCATTGTTGACTTATTCATAATCCTTTAATCTTTGAAGATTGACTTTGGTACCCAATATAAATGCTTCCGAATTGGTTGATCAAATATTTCTTAGGTATCCATTTCCTATCTAGGGTCTTGATTTTTGATTGTCCTCTAGAAAGCAAATAATGATATGAATTTTCATTTCTAAATTCATTGTATCCTATGCCTGTTTTCTTGAAACTTGCCCTCTAGCTCCCAATAATCATATTTAGAATCTTTAAGCCAATTTCAAAATTTTCTAGAGCTTTGGAGAGGCAATCTATCTTTTTCCTTAATTTCGTATTTTTCTCTTTTAAGCATGAAATATTTGAATTTGAGGAAATATGCATATCATCCCTAAGTGTCATATATTCTAATTTTTCATTAAGCATGTAAATTTTATTTTTCAAGTATTTAATTTTATTTCTAGCCATAAACAAGTCATCATTTATGCTAGAAATAATCTTAACTAAAGTGGTAGTGGGTAGACTGTATACCTCACTTACCGAGACGTCCGAATCCAAATTTTGACTTCCCAATTCACTTGAACTCCCTTCATCTTGACTTGAGTTATTTCCTTCTTCAATTTTGGATGATGTGAAGACTATGTCTTCAATTCCCATCAAGGTAAAATGGGACAGATGATTTTCTTCTTCTTCCAATGATGAACTATCCCATGTTGCTTGCAAGTTTTGGACTTTCTCCCCTTTTTCTCTTGATTTATTCTTTTCTTCCTTCTTCTTTCCTTCCTTTTTCTTCAAGAGAGGGCATTCATCTCTCATATGTTCTTCTCCTTGACAATTACAACAAATAAACTTCCTTGGCCGACTTTTGCTTCTAGAGCTTTTCATACTATAAGATTTATTAGATGAAAAATGTTTAAAACCCCTTCTCATTTTTCTTATCATATATGCCTCTTTATCACTATCCATTGAAGCGTTTGATTCTTCTGAATCGGAGGATGAATCATTCTTCTTCTTGCCCTTTCCCTTGTTTACCACAAGCGCTACTCCTCTTGATTTATGGAATTCTCTATCCAATCCTCCAATCCGAGTTTCATGAAGCTCCATGGTTAAGAAGAATTCGTTTAGGGAGCTTTTCTCTAAATCCTTGGAGATGTAGTATGAGTCCACCATTGAACTCCAATTTGTGTTTCTTGGGAAAGCATTAATAGCTTTCATCAAGATGTTTCGGTTTGTAAGTGACTCACCTATACTTGTTAGTCCATTCAATATTTCTTTAATTTTAAAATGTAAACTAGATGTCTTTTCTTCTTTATCAAGCTTGATATCGTTGAGTTGAGATTGGAGAAGATCTCTCTTTGTCAATTTTACTTTCGATGTGCCTTCATGAAGTTCTACTAGTTTTTCCCATAAATCCTTGGCACTTGTATGGTTTCCAATTCGAGTTATTTCTTGTTGATGAAGAACACTTAGAAGATGAGTCAAGACTTTTGAATTTGTTAAATGGTCATTCTTTTACTTCTTGCTCCACCTTATCTTTTCAAGTGGCTTATTTTCTTGATCCCTAAGCACTTCAAAATTGTTTTCTATAATTAACATGATATCAAAATTGGTATCGAAGAATACCTCCATCATCTTCTTCCACCAAGAGAATTATCTTTCGAATTTGGGTGATTAGATGTGCGAGCCGACATTTTGATGAAGTTTGCTCTTCTAGGTGGTTAGTCTGTTGAAGGGCGACCTTGCGCTCTGATACCAATTGTATGGTATCGTTGGCCAGATAGAGGGGGGTGAATAGCTTCTCACCCAAATCGCTTATTTTTCCTGCACGGTTAGTTATGCTAGTGGAAATGAAACTTGAACAAATAAGAATAATACTAACACTTAACCTTTTATGTGATTCAAAGATTGCTTGCTTCTACTCCACGGCGTGTCCTTGAGGTGGACGAACCCTCAATCCGTCGATGGATTAGTCCCCGGCAATCTTCGGCTAAGCTTTCTCCTTCCCGGTGGAGAACAACCTCTTACAATGTCTCTATTTTCCTTTACAAGATGATAATTAGGGTTTGTGGAAGAGAGACGACTTTAGAAGCTTTGAACACTTTAGTAAGAAAGTCTTTCAATAGGATTGCTAACCTTTCTCAAGCCTCAAAACTTCCCATTAAATAGAGGAAAGAGCTATTGACAACACAGCTCAGACCCGTTACCAGTCGACCGGTCCAGACACCAGTCGACTGGTCCTATCCGTTGGGCATAGCCAACGGCTAGTATTTTCAAAGCATCAATCGACTGGTTCCAACCTCAGTCGATTGATCTTTCTATGAGTTTCACGCAACGCTGTTAGTCGACTGATTCCTTCTCCAGTCGACTGCCCGGCTTACAAACTCACTCTCAACCTCTCCGGAGTTCATATTTCGCATATGCCTTGAAGTCCACTTCCCTGGCTTGTCCTTTGAAGTTCTCTTCCTTTGGCTCACGTCCCTCGGATGCGCACAAGCCTGCGGCTTGTCTCCATGTCATTCTTTGTGTATGCCTTTGAAGTTTACTTCCTTAGCTCGCCCTTTGAAGTTCTCTTCCTTTAGCCCTCATCCCTCGGATGGCTTCACTTCGTTGTTTCTCATATGTGGTTCACCAAGTTCTGCATGACTCAACACACACATCAAACTAATATGAAGACCTAATTTAATCATATTGACACATACATTAAAACCTTGATCTACCCGATCAAACTTGGGTTGATTTCACCAACAGTTTCTCCATTTATAAGGAGTTACATGAGCTAGCCGGAGGTTTTTCGAGAAATCATCCACTGATGGATCGGGACCGCCCACCTTACAGATAATCGTAGAGTATGAGCTTTATCTCCGAACCACGTTAAATCGATTTGTATGCCTTTGTGTTTAGTTTACTTTATATTATTCCGCTTGCGTACTAACACTATAGGAAGAGAAATTGAGTGAATTGAGGGATAATGTCTATTCACCCCTCTAGATGGCTATCCAATCCCGTACAAGTGGTATCAGAGCAAAGGTCGCTCTCCATCGGACTAACCACCGAGGAAGCAAATGATGGCCGATTTTACGGTTCCACCAAAATTTAAAGGAGAAGGACTATATGACATCACTTTTTGGATGGTGAAAATGAAGACCTTCTTCGAGACAAATTGGGACACAATATGACAATCGATGAACCATTCAAAGTTCTGAGAGACAAGAAAGGGAAGAAACTCTGACCACGTTATTGGACGGAAGAACAACGATCACGATGGGAGGCAAACGAGAAGGTAATATCAATTTTAATTGATGTTTTGACTAATGATGTAATTAGTCGTGTAGGGGAATACAAGAATGCCCACGATTTATGGAGTAAAGTCAAGATGGTTCCATGGGAAGAACCAAACCCTACACAAGAAGAAGAGCCCAAAGAGATAAGTCAAAATGATCATAAAGTGGCTCAAGTAAAAGAGAAGAAAGATGAAGAAGAAAAAGAAGAATCCAAGGTTGAAGAGAAAGCCAAGACAAATGAAGAAGAGATCTTAGAAGTTAACCTTGCGAGTACCTCCACTAAAGAAAAATCAAAAGATCACATAATATGCTTTGGGTGCAATGAAAAGGGACACTACAAGAATAAGTATCCATTAAGTAAGAAAAAAGTAACTCTTAAACCCAATCAAGTTCCTTTAAAATCTAACATAGGTTGTAGGAATGAGGAAGCCCAAAGGAGAAGAATGAAGATTAGATGTTTCACATATGGTGAGTGGGGTTACTACCACACTAAGTGCCCAAAGAGAGGAGAGATGAAGAAGTTGGAGTACTTAAAGAAATGGGAGAAGACAAAAAGGAAAAACTCACATCAAGAAGGAGCTTCAATAGTAAGGGAGGTATACCCTAACTTTAAATGTAATTTAAATTCAAATTATGACATGTATGCTAAGAATAATGCTCATTATTTACCCATGCATGTGGGGACCGGTGCCGTCGATAGAGGGGGGGGTGAATATTGACTTGTTAAAAATCTTGCGGAAAGCGTGTCGTAAACTTCGAGATTCGTTCTATTCAGAGTTAGTAGCACAACAGAAAAATAGACAGAACGAAAAACCAAACAACAAAGTGCACACAGATTTTTACTTGGTTCCCAACCCCCCAGGGTCAGTACGTCCAACGCCTAAGCACGAGAAACGCTCGTCCACTAATAGTCTCCTTTCAAGACTTTCCGGAGGCGGAGAAACCCGTCTTATAGTGCACGTTTTACAATCAAAAGATAGAGAAACTTAAATGCAGAAAGTAAATGCAAACCAAACAAAAGTCGAAGACTCGGCCGATCTGAAACTACTACAGTGTGGCACACTTCCCCTTAGAGCCTCCTTGGTCACAGAGCTTCGTCTCTAGCGCTTTGTCATCACTCGGAATGCTTAGAATGATGTCGTGAATCGTGTTCTGAGTTGAGGGGTTGAACCCCTTTATATAGCCTTTTGTTGGGTGCCTGTGTTGTAATGGGGGGCCTCACAAGTCTCGGTCAAACCTCATCTTCACGTCAAACTCGCAGTAGGGATGGCATTTCCTTCCTAGGCGCCTCACAAGACTCAGGCGCCTGTTAAGCTTCAAGCGCCTGACCCATACAGGGCACCTAGGTTACCAGGCGCCTAACTTCATTCAGGCGCCTAGGAGACCCTTTTCCCATATTTCATATTTTGTGTTATACTCTCATATCTTGTCTCCAACTCCAGTTACCTGCAAGACAACAAAACACACAAACATACAAATAACCTTAGCCTTAGCTTGGTTCTAACTTCGGATTTCCCACGAAACCCTAGGTCGAACCGACGCCTATGTTCCCTTCCCGGGGAAGGCGCCTTTCACCTACTCCTCTCAGGAGAAGGTTGCCACCCGGCCCATCCGGTTGGACTTTTGCCCAGCTTCACTCACCAGGACTTTTGCCCAGCTTCACTCACCAGGACTTAGTGCCCAGCTTCACTCACCAGGACATCGGTGCCCAGCCCTCGGCCAAGACTTATTGCCCAATTCCTTGAATCATGACTTCATGCCCAGTCCATGATAATTACCATTTTATTGATCAATTTAGGCTCTCAAATCCATATTTTGATCCCTTTTTATATGCTTAAGTTTGCATTTACATTAGATTTCATGAATTATCTCTATTTTAGCTTTGAATGCAAATCTTTGTATATTTGAGATATTTTAGCACTAAAACTTGAATCTAATTTTGTAGGCTTCAAATGATCATGAACCTAGATCAGATTGAGTCAAACTTGAGTTCAGAATTGGCTTTGATCAAGGGGATCAAGAGATGGATCAATGTGGGTCGTCCGATCAAGAAATGGGGTGATCTGAGCCATCTATCAACTTTTGATCAACCCGAACTCAAGATAGGGTTAATCATGATCACAGATCAAGATCTGGAGTTTTGGTCCAAATCAGAAGCCATCTGACCGTTGGATCAAGCTCAAAAGGGATCTAAGTCGTTCATTCAAAAGGAAGAGTAATCTGAGCCATCCGTTGCAGATCTGATCGATCCAAGCTGAGGAGGAACAAATCCTGACCATTGATGGAGATATGGGAAGTTTGGTTCAGATCTGAGATGATCCAACCGTCGGATGAGGCCAGAACGATCACAGCCATTCATTTCTAACTGATAAAATAGAACTTTTCCGCTCAGATCTGGTCGTCATCGCCAGGTCGCAAGTTTCTTCTCTGTTCTTCAATAGTTCTTCATCATTTTCTTCAGTTTCTTCTCAGATCCACGCGACCACATCAAATCCAAGTTTGTTTCCAAGTTTTCAGATCATTGAGGTAGATTTTCCAGTTGAGTTCGCATTCAATTGTGTCGTTGAAAGTGGGCTCGGGTGAGGGTTTCGCTGGAGTCCTGTTTCCACTGTCGATTCCATTTGATCGCTGCTGTCTTCATCTTTGGAGCAATCAAAGCACTTAGAGGGGTTCTCTGAATGCCACTGAGAGTTTCTGGGCTTGATCGACATCCAGCTAATCGAGGAAGGAGGAGATCACGGGAGTTTTCAGTCACTGATCGGTGTCTGTGATCGGACAGAGATACCACTGATCAGACTCCAGTCCAATCAGTAGAGTTCCTATTCGGTTCTCAGTCCGATCAGCATAGGTCCTGATCGGTCGGTTGACCGATCAGGAAGGCCAATTTGCAGCAAACTGATCCAAGGAGTGTTCCTTCACTGATTCTTGAGTTGGAGGGTTTCTAGCTCAACTTTTGTGTGACGGCAAAGGGAAATCTTGATAATGAATTGGGTTGATGTTCAAATTTAGGATAATTTTGGTTTTAAGCTCTTATTTCTTCAAGTTGTTTTAGATTGTTTCCTCTACACTTCAAGTCAAGTTCTTAAGCAATGTTTTGATCTAGTTTTTATTATATTACAATTAATTCCCTGCAATTAGTTTTCTGCAATTAATTCCCTGCATTCAAGTTTAGCTCGTAAGTTTCAATGCAATAGTTTGAAATCGAATTTCTTAGTTCTTCCAATAGGTTAAGTGTAGTTCTTGCAACTTCTTAATTCGTTCCATGCTTTAGCTAAGTTCATTCTATTTCATACTGTTATTTCATTCTTATTGCAAACAAACCCCCATCTTATTTGAAAATCCCAAAACATTTAACGACAATTTCAAGCTTGAGTTAAACATTCACAACTAGTCCTTGTGAGCTAAGAGTTTTCAACTTATAAAAATCTAAATTTGAGGCTCATTCGTGACACTCGTAATTGAGTCCATCAGTCCGCGACCAGGACTTATTGTCCAACCCTTGGTCAGGTCTTCGGTGCTCAGCCCTCAGCCAGAACTTATTGCTCAATCCATGATCAGGACTTAGTGCCCAATTCTTTGAACCAGGACTTATTACCTAGGTTAACTAGGACTTTTCTTCACTGTGGTACTAATTTCTTGACTCACCCTTCCCTTATTTAGTGTATCACTAACTTAAGCATATTTTTAAACATTGAAACACTAGAGGAGGATATCACTGATGCATCTTGCACCAATAATGCATAATTTTAGTTTTAATTATCAAAATAGAAATAGGATCATTGCAAATCATAACCCTAGGAAATTCATTCATGATAACCTAAAACCATTAAACCTAAGGATCAAATATATTAATCCCAAGAAAGAGAGGCACATGCCTAGAATGGGTAGGTCTAGGAATGTCCAAGGTGGACATACTGATTCTAGGGTTAAAACCCTAGAAAGACAAAATCAAACTTTGAATGCAAAGTTTAATGGATTAGAGAAAACCCTAGAGAGATTCAATGTTAGATTCAAAGGGTATATATAAATTGTTGGGGAGTCAAATACCCAACAATGATAAATTAGGCTTGGGATACTGATCTAATCTCTCCAAGGCTAAGGGCAAGTCGTATGCTAGAGTAGCATATGACTATAGCAACGAAAAGTCCAAAAATGAAAAAGGAGTGTCATTTAAGAGCAAAAAGATATTAACCAAGGACAAGGTGTCCAAGGTTAAGGGAAAGAAGAACTTAACCAAGGACAAGGTGTCTAAGGTTAAGAAAGTGAGATTTGTAGGTCAAGAGTTATCGGAGGTACACTGATGTGGCCTAGTGATTGTGGATGAGTCACCTAGGGAGGTGGCCAAGGCTAGGAGATTTAGGGAGAGCTCAAAGAGCCAATTTACGACCCATGGTCAATGAATCTTAGGAGGATATCACTTGGGAGTCTAAATGGTTCATAGAATGTGCCAAAGGGTTTGGAGACAGATTTGAGTCTCAACCTTAGGGATTTGGCACATGTGGTTTAAGTTTCATGCATGAAAATATGAAATGGGATTCATATTGTATGAAAATTGGTTACTGATGTATAGATGTCATATAAACCAAAGCTAAGGATGTATTGGGGTTTGGTAAGGGCAGATACATCAAGAGGAGACTAAAACTGAGACTTTAGGTCAAGGTTCATTTGAACCATTTAGATAGTTTTGGATTTGGTATCAATCTTGGGATCTAAGATATGCACATTTTTAAATATATATTTTCCAAATAGACACGAGTATCATAAATATCTCCATAAAATTTAAAATTTTTTGGAGAATTATGAAATTATTGGCGTATTTTTGAAATTGAGTTCAGAAATGCTGAAATGTCAATTTCAAAGTGCCAGTCGACTGCTACAAAGAGACAATCGACTAGTAACAGTGCTTTCTAGAGTGAGAAAACTACTGTAAATTTTTCGATAGGGATTAGTTGGCTGATAACTATCTCAGTCGAATGATACATGCTGAAGTTATTTTCAATAATTCGAAAAGTATTCTAATGATGGAAAACATATGTATAATCTTTTGGGGGGTTAATATACAATGTTTATTATCATTAGAGGTTAAAGAATCTAATAATTGGGATATTATTGAAGTTCTTTTTGATGTATGGCAAAGGAGAGAATTAAGGTTAAATTGGAAAAATTTTATGTAACTTTGCAAGAAATCCTAGTTCAATGGGGAACTTAGGTGAAAGGGGAGCTTTGTTACTCATTTATTGGCAAAGGGGGAGTCTTGTGATAGGTTCTTAAAAAGCCCTTGGTATGTCCAAATGTAAGAGGAGCCTTGGATAGGTTTTAAAAAATCCTTGGTGAAAAATCTTAACTCATGGGGAGTTTTGGTGTTGGGGAACCTTGTGATACTATTTCATGCATTGTTTGCATTGCATTTGCATATGCATTGGCAGTATAAGTCCAAGATATAGCTTTGGCAATGCAAGTCTAGTTTATTTATTATTTATTTTCATTAACTTAAGCGTATTGTCAAATATCAAAAAGGGGGAGATTGTTAAGGCAATCCCGATGGTCTGGAGTGACCATATGTTTTGATGTTTGGGCAAAGAGTTTAAATTAGATTCACTCTTGTATTTGATATGTGTATTTGAGTGTGTAGGTTTGTAGGATACACATATGACTCAACTTGATAGCTTCGGGTCCGGTGAAGGATGGTGTATTCGAGGGATCGTGGACAAGACAACAATGATGAGCTGAGGGAAGCGCACTTTGAGGCATACACAAAAGATGACATGAGGACGAGCCACGGGCTTATATGCATTCGAGAGGCGAGAGCTAAAGTGAAGAAGGCTTGAAGGCAACAGGTCAAGGTTGCAAATAAGATGTTAGATCGTTGACGGCTTTCTAGAGGGGGGGTGAATAACAACTTTTCGTTTTCTTCCTACAATTGTTAGTGCGCAAACGGAAAATACTAAGTAAAAACAAAACTAACAACTGAGACACACCTATTTACGTGGTTCAGAGATAGAACTCCTACTCCACGGCTGCCCGTAAGGTGGGCGATCCCTAATCCGTCGGTGGATGATTTCCCGGAGCACCTTCGGCTAGATCTCGTAGCTCCTTGTGGGTGGAGAAACCTCTCCACAAGCTTTGGACACTACCTGAGTACAATAGGCTACTAACAAGCTTTGACCAAGCAAGTTTCACCAAGGAACAGTAGCCTTAAATGAGCTCCTTTAAATAGAGCTCGAGTACTCACTCAGATTCGACCGTCACAACCAACGTTCGAATCCACCAGCCATTACCAGTCGACTGCTCCTGGGGCAATCGACTGGTCCCTCACTAAGCCTAGGGTTACACTCTCCGAGTACATTTCTCTCCGCACTCAAACCCTCCCGGCTTAGTCCCTGAGTACAAACACTCACACTCGGACCCTCAGAACCTGGTCGACTCTTCAATCCGCAGTCTTGATTTATTGCCTTCACGCCCTCTTCGTCTTCGGCTCCCGTCCCTCGGATGTGCACACAAGCCTCCAGCTTGCCTCCATGCCATCGTTCACGCATGCCTCGAAGTCCACATCCCTCGGCTCATCGTCTCTGCTCATGGTCCCTCGGATGTGCACACAAGCCTCCAACTTACCTCCATGCCACCCTTCACCTGAAGACATCCAACCAAGTATATGCGCACCTGTACACTCATATACACATATTAGTCCAACAACAAATCCTAACTTAGTCATATTGACCACACACATCAAAATCATGATCCTCCATATCATACTTGGGTTGATTGCCCCAACAATCTCCCCCTTTTTGATGTGTGGTAATATGCTTAAGTTAAGTAAACACAAACAACAATAGCAATAACAATTGAAAATTAAAGCATATCAAACAAGAGGCAACCTCCCCTTTAACCTATGTTTTCTCCCAATTTTCAATTCTCACCACAACACAACAAGTTAAATTCTACCCAGCTTAACACTTAACACCAAGTTAAGTTATTCCCAACTTAACACTTAACACATTTTCTCATGTCAAGTGAAACCTAACTTAAACACACAAGTTCTCCCCCTTTGACACCATCAAAAAGATTGCCTCATGCAATCCTAACCCTAGTGCCAAAAAGAACTCAACCAATTTCTGAAAACCCCTCAGAAATCACAAATCTCAATCTACCCGAGACATCAGTCGACTGCCCCCTAGGGCAGTCGACTGATATTGTCATTTTTGAATTCCCAACCCAAATTCAGAAATACCTAGAAAATTCTACAAAATTTTGAAAAATATAAAATTTTTCAAGCACATTTGTTAGGATATACTCTATCCTAGAAAAATATAGTTTCATGAAAAATATCAAATGTGCTTAACTTTTGGTACAAACTCTAATTTCCTCAAAACTTGGCATTTTGTATCAACTTTTAAAACTCTTCATGATTCCATGTGTTTGTCCAAACCATCCAATACTATTTTACACATGGAAATGCCCTCAACTCCCCCTTTTTCTTTATAGAGTTTTACTATGACAAAACCTCCCCCTCTTTTATTCTTAACCCTAGACATACATATACAAACCACCCTTATGCCTTAATTTAGAAAGATCTTATCATTTAATATCAACCAATGAATTTAGGCAATATAAATAATATAAAACCATGACATAAGATTTCATAACATATCACGAAAGCATAAACAAAGATTTTAAGTTAAAACCATATCTTATAATTTAATAGCAATCCATGAATTTCAATAACACATTATTTCAATCAACACATCATGAACTGAAATGAAAGCAATATAAACATAAATTCAAAAATTCATGCATAAGTCAAAGTGAAGCATAAGAGTGTAGCCCCGAAGTAATCAAATAATACATAGCCCACAATGAAACAATGTTTGAGAGATAAAAATACATCCAAGTAGAATACTCTCAACACTAAACCAACAAGTCAAGTCCTATCTACTGCATGTCATCAGCTGGAGGAGGAGGAGGAGGGGCCTGATACGTGAGGTGCAGCTGTCGTATCATCTTGAGCATCTCATCCTGCTGGCTCAGGAACCCCTGACAGTACTGTGAGACGCCACGAACCTCCTCTTGAATGGTCTGCTGGAAGCCCAAATGCTGTTGCTGAAAACTGTGGAGGTCCTCTCGGAGGCCATGAACCTCTGACCGAAGCTGGGAGAACTCCTCTCGTGTAACTCCATCAGCAGGCTCCTCATCTAAATGGAGGACTCAGGACGCTGCCTCCAAACAAACTCCCCCTATCTGCACTCTATCCCTGCCAAGGACAGCTGGCGTGTGCCAATCTGATCGTAGTCCTTTGGCAGGTGACGGACCTGACCGCTAGATGTGCGTATACCTCGAGACTCAAAGAACTCGATCAGGACATGGCAGAATGACATGTAAATCTTCCCATTCACACTATGGGAAAAATGACAGATAGATGTGAACACATGCAGGGTGACATCAATGTCTAGACTCCTCTCTAATGCATACATCATCACCAAGTGCGGTAGTCGAATCCTTGCCCGCCCCTTGGTGATAATGGGCAGTATACATTCTATGACAATTTTATACAAAACATGACTAAATGGACTCATATTTTTAGCATAAAAAATGTGCTCTGAAATACGTCGATGACGTCCAAAATAATGCATGTGGATATGATCAATGGTGATGCCATGAAAAGAAAGAGGCTCATCAACCTTAGGAAAATATGTGACCACATTATTTGACGCCCTACATCCCAAAAATGTACCTAAGACAATGGATGAGATGGGGATGCGGACTCTTGCTACCATGGACTCATAAAGGTTATTATTAGGATCGATGCATGTTAGGTTGGCGTAGAATTCTTTACATAGATCTAAGTTAATGTCATGCTGACAATATACTAACTGTTCTACCCCAAAGTGAGTGATCATCTCAGCAATTTGTGTGGTCTTTTCTTGAAAATAAAACCTATTTAGATATCTACAATTCATTAATACAAATTCATTTCGTTGAATCTCTTCCGACATTCCACGGATAGGAACCGAGACTCCCCCGAGTCTACCCGACCTTGATGGGATGAACCCTCACCCCTTGACCTTTTAGAAGCCAACCTAACATATTATATGCAAATGCATATATACCAAATCACCCCACAAAAGAAGAAGACAAAGAAAAACATGCAAAATAGACACATTAGTCCCAAACCATGATTTAAATGGGAAATATTGAACTGTACAAGCTGTTACCTTTTTCCCAATCGTTGTATGATGAAGTTGAGTGAAGATCGGCTTGAAAAGAGAGACTCTACGAACCCTAGGTGTAGATCGGAGATGAAGAAGGCTAGGAGAAGGCTAGGAAGGAGTTTCTAGGTTGTGGGAGAACCTTAGAACAAGAGAGGAGGTCGGGGAGAGGAGAAGGTCGCAGGGGGTGACACTCAAAACCCTAGGTTTTGGCCACCCCCGCGCAGTCTGATCCCGAATAAAACTCGCGTACCAGTACTGGTAAAACAAACAGAATGTTTTCTGGGTGAGATCAGTCGACTGATAAACCAAACAGAATGTGTCCAGTCCTGGACCAGTCGACTGGATCTGAACCAGTCAACTGGTATCTGAATTTCAGGTTTTCAGCCCAATTTCAGAAATGCCTAATTAATTCCACAAACCTCCAAAAAATCTGAAATTTCATGAGGAGATTTGTTAAACCTATGTCTACTTGAGAAAAATATGTTTTCAAACAAAACTACTCCGGATCCCAAGATTGGCACAAACTTCAACCCCTTCCTAAATTGTATCATTTAAACTTAACCAAAAGTTCTAATTTTGGCCTCTCCTTAATGTATCTTTCCATACCTGACCATAATACATTCATAGCACTTAGTTATATGGCATTTACATATTAAAAACCAATTTTCTCCCAATATGGTCCTATTTTCATCTTTTTCACCATAAGCCTCCTTTTAGTGTGCCAATTTCCTAGGATTAAGACTAACCTCAATATTTTAAACTCTTTGACACACTCCATGGTCTATCTAATCTCCTAGAAGAAAACCTCCTGAGATCCATTGACCATGGATCCTATTTTGATTCCTAGAGCTCTCCCTTGAGCTCCTAGCTCTAGTTACCTCCCTAGGTAACTTACTTACAATTGCAAGGCCACACCGGTGTTCCTCCGGTGCTTCTTAACCTTCAACTTTCACTCTTTTGACTCTATACACTTTTTCCTTGGTCAAATCTTTCTTTTTCTTTTGAAATGACTTTTTCTTATCATTTTGACCTTTTCTTTACCATAAGCATAAGGCATCCTTGAATATCCCTTTTTCTTATCATTTGACTCCTTAGAATGGTATCCTAGTCCCGACCTACTACTTCTAAGATGTTGATCATTTTGTATCATACCTAACCCCTTGGATCCTCTAATGAGTCTATCTAAGTTCTTTTCTAATTTGTCAAATTTTGCCCTCAAAACTTGATTTTCCTTCTCTAAATTCCTAACCTTAGTATCACTATGTCCATTTTGATTCTTCCTTCTACATAATTTCTTAGGCATGTGTCTCCCTTTCTTAGGGTTAATGCCTTGATCCTTAGGACTAGTAGTCCTAGGTTTATTATGAACCATGGAATATCTTGCATTTTGGCACGTAATAGTGTTTCTAGTTTTATCATGATACTTAAAACCAAAGTTATGCCTAGGCAAGCAATCATTAACATTTCTAGCATTTATAAAACCATTTTGAGCATAAGTAAAGTTAGGGATTACCTCCCTTACCCTTGTAGCTCCCCCTTGATGTGAGCTCCTCTTTTTCTCTTCTTTTTCCCATCTTCTTAAGTGTTCCATCTTCTTGAGCTCCCCTTTCCTTGGACATTGAGTGTGGTAATGTCCTAGCTCCCCACAAGTGTAGCACCTAATGTGCTTCTTTTCTTGCTTTTCCCTACAACCCACATTAGATTTTAAATTAATGAACTTGGGTTTAGGGATGACCTCCTTTTTATCTAATGGACACTTGTCCTTGTAATGCCCCTTCTTGTTGCATCCAAAGTATATAATGTGCTCTTTTGATTTGGCCTTAATGGAGGTTGGAGCTTTTTCTTGCTCTGGTATGGATGAGGGTCTCTCCTTCCCCTCAATTCTCGAAGTTGACACTTCCTCTTCTTCTCTTGATGAGGAGGATGACCTCTCACTTGACTGTACCACTTCAATCAATGAGGTTAACAATTCTCCTTCATTTTGGTCTTCTTGAACCATGGAGCCTATTTCTTTCATCTCTTCCATTATTTGAACTTATGTAGGGTTCTCATGATATTTTTCTAGTTTGTTCCACAACTCGTATGCATTTTATATTCCCCTACACCACTCAAAATATTATTAGGCAAAATATCTACTAAAATACCAATTATCTTCTCATTTGCCCTAGATTATTCTTGTTGCTCCTTTGTCCAATATATAGGGCGAAGCTTCTTTCCATGCTTATCTCTTGAAATTTCAAATGGTTCCTCTATTTGCATCACACACTCCCAATCAATTCCAAGCCAAGTCTTCATCATCGTCTTCAAATATCCAAAATCTTCATGGTCATAGGAGGGTGGTGTGTTGATATTATCCCCTAGCTTGTTTTCCATCATTTTTCCCTTTAGCTTTCTTGCTCCTTCGGCGGTTAGTCCATAGATGAGCGCACCAAGCTCGATACCACTTGTTAGATCGTTGACGACTTGCTAGAGGGGGGTGAATAGCAACTTTTCGTTTTCTTCCTACAATTGCTAGTGCGCAGCGGAAAATACTAAGTAAACACAAAACTAACAACTGAGACACACCTATTTACGTGGTTCGGAGATAGAACTCCTACTCCACAGCTGCCCGTAAGGTGGGCGATCCCTAATCCGTCGGTGGATGATTCCCCGAAGCACCTCCGGCTAGATCTTGTAGCTCCTTGTGGGTGGAGAAACCTCTCCACAAGCTCTGGACACTACCTAAGGACAATAGGCTACTAACAAGCTTTGACCAAGCAAGTTTCGCCAAGGAACAGTAGTCTTAAACGAGCTCCTTTAAATAGAGCTCGAGTAGTAAATGGCTGATACTAGTCGACTGCCCCTGGGGCAGTCGACTGGTCCAACTCAGATTCGACCGTTACAGCTAACGTTCAAATCCACCAGTCATTACCAGTTGACTGCTCCTGGGGCAGTCGACTGGTCCCTCACTAAGCCTAGGGTTACACTCCCCGAGTATATTTCTCTCCGCACTCGAACCCTCCCGGCTTAGTCCCTGAGTACAAACACTCACACTCGGACCCTCATAACCTGGTCGACTCTTCAATCCGCAGTCTCGATCTATTGCCTTCATGCACTCTTCGTCTTCGGCTCCCGTCCCTCAGATGCGCACACAAGCCTCCAGCTTGCCTCCATGTCACCCTTCACCTGAAGACATCCAACCAAGTCTATGTGCACTTGTACACCTGTACACTCACATACACATATTAGTCTAACAACAAACCCTAACTTAGTCATATTAACCACACACATCAAAACCATGATCCTCTGGATCATACTTGGGCCGATTGCCCCAACATAAGAGTCAAGTGATTCATGAGGGTTCGAGTGCGAGTGAAATATACTCGAGAAGGGAAACCCTAGGTTTAGAGTTTTACTAGTTGGCTGGTTTGGGACTAGTCGACTGGTTGAAGCCACAGAAAGATCAATCGACTGATCTTTTTGTGTAGCCGACTAGTGTAAGCCACAGAAATATCAGTCGATTGATCTTTTTGTGCAGTTGACTAGTGTCGGTTGAATTCGAACATTATCGAACGTTGGACTATAATGTTCGAATTCGACAGTTGTTAGTTGACTGATAGCGGCTGGATCAGCAAATGAGTTCTATTTAAGAGAACTCAGTTTGCTTGAGCAAGGTTGACGAAATTGGACTTGGTTAAAGGTAAATTAGTACTCTAAGCTCTCATAGGTCTTTTGCGAGGTTGTGGTAAGCTTTCTCCACCCACAATGAGCTACGTGAGCTAGCTAGAGGTTTTTTGGGGAATCATCCACTGACGGATTGGGATCGTCCACCTTACGAACAATCATGGAGTAGAAACTTTATCTTCGAACCTCATTAAATCGGTTTGTGTTACTTTGTGTTTAGTTTGTTTTATATTATTTTGCTTGCACACTAACACTGTGAGAAGAGAAACCGAGTGAATTGAGGGGCAACGTCTATTCACCCCTTTAGACGGTCATCCAATCCCGTACATTCTGGTCTCAAATCATGGATAATTATTCTCTTTATCCTAGTTTCTCCAATAGGAGCTATTAGATCTAACTCTGAAATTTTACGATATAACAACTTCACCTTGTGGAAGTATTAGGCAATCGTCTTGTCACATCACGCTATTAATAACAGCTCATTCTCCAGAAGTTATAGTCTTGCATCATTCTTTTTTGAAATAAGTATACAAAAGATATCTCATGCTTCCTTTGATGTTTTAACATCTCAGATGTGCTCCAACATTTCTTCTTCAATTGTGATCTTTAAAGCAAATATTACTTTATCTGCCTTAATCTTTCATTTTTGCAAGATACCATTGGCATCTTTCTGCTGGTCGCGTAGCTTCACCACCACTGACAACCTCCCAAAGGTCTTGACCTTATAGGTACGACTTCGTACATGTTGTCCACGTGTTGTAGTTTTTGTTGTTGAGCTTCTTGATTCCTCCTACTATTTAAAGGTCGCCCAACATGTTGAAAACTTTGATTATACCAAACAAGTTTGATTAATAACCTTGTAAAGTATAAAACTCTTCACGATTCAAGATAGCTCCACTAGATCTGCCCACGGGCCGGGACCAATCTGGACCTGGCCTAGGTCAATGGGTCGGGTGGCCCGTTGACCCGGTTCAAGGGGGAGGAAAACCGTCGAACCGACGGTTCAAACTACCGGTTAATCGACGGTTCGGAGCCATTGGAAGTGTATTTTTTTTTATTTTTTTCAATGGTTAAGATCATTTGACCTTTTTTGATCAATGACTATGATTTAGTGACTGTTATGATCCAAACTCTATAAATAGGGAGTTTATTTCATCATTTTCACACACATCTTCTCTTCTCTCAATCTCTCATTCTCAAGTCTCAACTTCATATTCTCTACGCGTTCTTCATCTTTCGACGATAATGGAAGGTGGTCACAGAGCTTCATCATCTCGATCTCGAAGGAGAAAAGAAATAGTATACGAGGATCCCAACACTCAAATTCAATCCACCGATGATGAGACCGAGGCTCAACCCCAGCACCTTTCGATGCCCGAAATGCAAGGAAGTACCGATATAATTACTTCTAATGTTCGAAAAAAATCCTCCTTTAAAATCTTCTATTTTTACTAAACATTTTGAGAAGGTCACACTTCCGTCGAGAGAATTGCGTACAAACTATAAGCATTGCAATACTTCCTACAAATTCCAAGCTGGCGGCGGCAATGGGTCGTTAAAACAACATGTAGAAATGAAGTACCCGACGAAATATGGACTTGGCCACTCTCAAACACAATTATCAAGATTATCTAGTGGTAGTAGTACTGATTCTGATTTATTTTTATATTCTGATAATAAATTAGGAGAACATTTTTCTTTTAGTTTTAAATTTAAATGCACATTTGAAGATTTTTGTAAAGAATCTCTTAATCCAGCTGCTAAACGTGTTCCTAGGACTACACTTACCCGTACAATTAAAAGGTTAGTAAAACAAGGAAAAAAGAATTTAATTGATGAATTTAAAAAATTAAATAATAAAGTTTCTTTATGTTCCGATATTTGGAGTGATCATTGGCAAACTCATTCTTATATGGGTGTGACTTGCCATTAGATTAATAACTCTTGGATCCTCCAAAAAAGATTGTTAGCTTATAGAGTTTTTGATTAATCACATACTACCCATAACATTGACTTTGCACAATTCTTATGTTTAATTTTAGAAGAATATGAATTGACTCATAAAATATTTTCAATATTATTAGATAATACTAGTTCTAATACCGCTTCTATAGATGAACTAAAATTTGTTTGTCAACCTGTTATTGGTGGTTTATTTTTTTCATATTCGTTGGGTATGCCATGTTTTAAATTTATGTGTTCAAGATGGATTAAAACTTTTAGAAAACTATATTCAACCAATTAGAATTGCAATTTCATATTTATGGTCGTATCCATCTATGATGAAACAATGGGGTAGATTTTGTAAAGCTAATGGAATGAGACCTAAAAAATTTTCAAGTGATGTTCCAACACGTTGGAATACAACATATCAATTATTACAAGATTCATTTCAATATAAATATTTATTATGTTTATTTTTTGCACAAAATAGTAATACTAATATATATTTATTTTCATAACAATGAAATATTTATAGTAATATTTGTGAAATTTTAAAAGTATTTAACGATGCAACTGAACAACTTTCCGGTGTTTATTATCCCACTGCTCATTTAATTTTAGTGAATTTTTCTAGTATAGTATTAATATTAAATGAACATATCAATAATGAAGCTTTAACTTCTTGTATATTAGCTATAAAAATTAAATGGAAAAAATATTTTTATTTTGTTCTTGAAATTTATTTAATTACATTTGTTTTAGATCCTAGATTTAAATTAGAAGTTTTACAAGAAATGTTAACTTTATATTATGACGCTTTAATTCCTATTAAAGATTCTTCTTCTCCGGATTCAGTTAATATTATATATAATATTAGAAATTATTTATATGATCTTTATAATCAATATTATATTAAATATGGAATACAAACTAATATTTCTGAAATACAACAACCTAGCTACTAGTACTAATTTAAAACTTACAAAAGCACAACTTTTATTAAAAGAACGAACAAACCGTCCACGAGGATCCTTAAGTTCCACACAGGAACTTGAGAATTATTTTACTACTTCTTTTGATTTTAATGAAGCAGATAGCGAAGATTTCGATATCTTGAAGTGGTCACAGAAGGCTCAAAGCTTTCCTGTTCTCTCCGTAATCGCAAAAGAAATTTTAACTTGTCCAGTGTCAACTATTGCTGTGGAGCAGACGTTCAGTATCGGCGGCAACATATTAGATGAACGACGATCAACTATGTCTCCCGACTCATTGGAAGCTCAAGCATTACTAGACGATTGGACCAGAGCCGAGAAAAGAATCTAAGGAATGCAACTTTCAGAAAACGAAGTCGAAGAATTTGATACCGAAGGAATGAATATAACGGGAACGAGAGAAAATGGAAGTGATTGATAAAAATTGTAAAATGGTAAAAATATAAAAGAACTACGTGAGGTTTGATTCCCTTACACCCTAAGGGGATACGTATGCAACTTATATAAATGCAAGTCTTTTTTAAAATAAATTTTATATTTTATATTTTAATTTTAATTTTTAATTTTTTTAATATAATAATCTTGAATCGTGGCAAACCGTAGCGAACCGTGAACTGAACCATGAACCATGAACCGGCGGTTCTGAACCGTGAACCATAACCGGCTTGGGCGGGTAAAGTTAAGGGTCGACCTCCCACGAGCCGTCGAACCGACGGTTTCGAACCATCGGTTTCGAACCGTGGTTGCGTCTCTACTCCACCAAGAACAATCTCTGGTCCTTCTATTCTGATACCAATTGTTGAGAATTGATCCAACAAAATAAGTAAATAAAATACTTGTATTACACCTACAATAAAGACACTACACACTTTTGTAAATCACTCACAATATTAAGACAAGGAGGATAAAGAACAACTCTCACTTTGTAGTCACAATTTGATATTTTCTTTGATGAATGAAAAACTAAATATAAGAGAGGGTATTTATAGTACTCACCATACAATCTACATCGTTAAATAAAAACATAAATTTTATCTATAAAATCTACACCGTTAAATAGAAAAATAAATTTTATCCACAAAAGAGTCTCATTTCTATCCATTGAATAAGATAAATACTCACTACCTATCATATATTTTTATTTCTATCTATTACTAAGTTATCATTTTTATCCATTAGATAAAAATATAATCCTATCTATAATTTTCGTCCTTATTCCTTGATGGATTGAAGTTGATCTTCAACACACATATCTGTGGTACGTCCACTGTCATAAAGAGGGCGAGCAGCTTGAATAGCGATATACATGACAGGAGAACCAAAAGTCTCAAAAATTACCCGTGTCATCTTCTCTCTGTAAGAAGAATTGGGTGCTCTTCTAGAGCAACTCGGAGCTCATTGTAAAGGTATGATGCCAAATCCTCTCCATGTTATTTTAATTGATCCTGTCGCGAGGTGAGATGGACTCCCAAAAGTAAGGTGGTCTCCTGAAGATCACAAGCTGTCGACGCGGGCTCCGGTGTTCGCTCCTGGCCTGCAAGATAAAAACCGTTAGAACCCTTCGGAAAAAGACCCCGGCAAGGCACTCTGACGGTCAAGTCAGTCCCCGGTGATGGTAGAGCAAATGGAAAGCAATAGAACGATAAAATTGTACTATTGCGCGTACCTGGGACGTGTAGAGTGGAGAGACTTATATAGCCGGGGAAGCTGACAGTTGCTGCCCAGCCTGCCACCTTTTGTCTCGTAGCGAGGACACGACAAGACATACCCAAAGGTGGCAGGATAAGGTGTCGCACACCAGAATAAGGAAAAGGACACAGTCAACTTAAAGGTTAGTGTCGTTGGGCGTCGCTTGGCCTGACACAGAGGTAATGTGGTCGTAGTAGGGGGGTCAGGATATGGCAGGAGGATTATGGCGTCAGCGAGATGCTCGCGTCTAGTGCCGGAATGATGTCATACCTGCGCCGACCCCGTACTTCTTCTGCTAGTCTGGTGTCAGGGAGTGGTTGTTCTGCTGAGTCATGACAATACCTCGAACGTTAGTGTCGACTGATGGGGAAGCCGACTAAGGGCCTAGAGTGCTAGTGTGATTCGGTGATATATCAAGTAGGGCCTTCTCTGGTTCGGGCTTACACCAGGAGTGTGGACCGTCACACGTCGGCTGGGAGCCGAAGCGAGAGGGGTGCGGGGGCAGGCCTGCGATAGTCTAGATGCTCGGTTAGGCCGATTCGAAGGAACGTGGGTCGCCACGCGCCCGATCGAGAACATTGAGCTGTGTGGTGTGTATGAGTGCAGTTGTGTATGTCCTCAAGGTGCTTTGAGTTGGAGGTTCCCCCGACTCGGGAGAACTGAGATTCAGTGTCGCTGCGAATCGAGTCTTCTTGGAGAGGCTTATATAGTCGGGGAATCTGACAGTTATTGCCCAGCCTGCCACCTTTTGTCTCGTAGCGAGAACAAGGCAAGGCATACCCAGAGATGGCAGGATAAGGTGTCGCACACCAGAATAAGGAAAAGGGCACTATCAACTTAAAGGCTAGTGTCGTTAGGCGTCGCTCGGCCTGACATAGAGGTATGTGGTCGTAGTATGGGGGGCAGGATATGACAGGAGGATTATGGCGTCAGCGAGATGCTCGCGACTAGTGTCGGAATGATGTCATACCTACGCCGACCCCGTACTCCTTCTGCTAGTCTGGTGTCAGGGAGTGGTTGTTCTGCTGAGTCATGACAATACCTCGAACGTTAGTGTCAACTGATGGGGAAGCCGACTGAGGGCCTAGAGTGCTGGTGTGATTCGGTGATACATCAAGTATGGTCTTCTCTGGTTCGGGCTTACCACGGGAGCGTGGACCGCCACGTGTCAGCTGGGAGCCGAAGCGAGAGGGGTGCAGGGGCAGGCTCGCGATAGTTTAGATGCTCAGTCAGACCGATTCGAAGGAACGTGGGTCACCACGCCCCCGATCGGGGACATTGAGCCGAGTGGTGTGTACGAGTACAACTGTCTATGTCCTCAAGGTGCTTTGAGTTGGAGGTTCCCCCGACTCGGGAAAATTGAGATTCAGTGTCGTTGCGAATCGAGTCTTCTTGGACTCGAGCTTCCCGACCCGGACCTTCCCAGACTCGGGGCATTTTGGGGGCTTTCAACCCCTTAGTCTCCATTATTACCTTTTACTCGAGCGTAATCCTGTTCGTTCTCGAGGGAACTAGGCTGAGCTGCTCATATAATTCTTATATCTCATGGGCTCCCAAGATCTATAAATCTATTTTCTACTGACGAAGCGTCAGGTTGTCGGGCCAACTACACGTAAACTGACCCGGGATCACCAATTATTAACTATCCCATGTTCAATAGGATATTTGAATGTCCAAATACCTCTTTTAGATCTTGCTCGTCTCCGACATAGGCATCTTTTTATCCCATCCCACCGTAATACCATGGCGAGGTCAACCTACAATACTTGGAAAGACAGCCCTAGGAGCATCATCTCCTACAAATCCTGCCTACATGTTAGGAAAAAAACTTGTAGACATACTCATTGTAGGAAGTGGGCAGCGTGTGCGATAACTGCACACGCTGCAGCGTGTGCAGTTATTGCACACGCTGCAGGGAGTGGGGTTTGTTGCCCCCTCCCTCTCCACCACTTCTAACCCCTTTCCTCTCCTATATAAGGAGAGGGTAAGGGGCTTCATTCAAGTGCAAGAGAAGGGGAAGCAAGAGCACGTGAGAAAAACTCTGAGAAGAGGAGATCGTCCATAGTTCGAGGGATTTGGTTCGTGATACCGAGAGGGGAAGAACTTTCCAATTCTGTGATCGTTCTTCCGACGACAAGCGCGAAGAACAACGAAGGACGAGCGTGAATCGCTGTAAGTGTTTACCGTTTTTATAAATGTAGATTCAATTCGTTCACGATTTCATGCATTAGAATCGACAATGGTATCAGAGCATGTAAATATTCTAAGTAGCATGAAAAAAAACATTTTCGTCGGAATTCGTCGGAAAATCGCGACTTTGTGTCGGCAGATTTTTTTTCTGAGTCGATAAAATAATTGTTAGCGTCGCGAACCGACGATCCCACTCGGCCGTGTTGTATGCTACCGATTAACCGCGTTCGTCGCGGTAAAATTTTTTTTTCCTTCAGTGGATGGAAAACGAAGGTTTCATTAATTTAAAATTTTTTTTTATGCATATATATTATAATACGTTTTTTTTATTTAAAAAAAACGGTGGAAGAAAATTAAAAAAAAAAACAAAACGGAAATTTGTTTTTGCATGTTAATTAAGGCCGAGGCAGTAGATACGAAAAAAAATTTGCATGTTTTTTTTCCTATTAAATTAATTAGCTTTGTGCTTTAATTAATTGAGGCCGAGGCAGTAGATACGAAAAAAAATTTGCATGTTTTTTTTCTATTAAATTAATTAGCTTTGTGCTTTAATTAATTGCTTGGTTGAATTTGTATTAAAATTTAGCTATTGGTTATTGAAACTAGACCAAAATTTGATTAAATGGATTGGATTTTAGTTAGAATTAATTAAATCCGATTAAGTTGGTTCATTTCAACTGGAATTTAAATTATTAGTTAATTTAATCAGACCAACTTGAACCAACTATGTTTATGTCTAGTTCGAACCATTAGTTGGTTTGACTAGACCATATTGATCCAATAAAATCAGGATCTAGTTCAAACCACTAGTTAATCAGATCAGTTTAATACAAACCAGAACCATTTTGTTTGGTTCGAACAATAGATTTGACTTTAAATTAAGTGAGCAAACGACTAAGATAAGTCATCCCTGTCCGATTAGATTAGTTCTAATGAGGATAATGGACCCAGACTAAGGATTTGATTTCCCAATCGATCAGTCCGATGTCAGTCAATCGAGGCTCCTCGAAGAAAATTTGTTTTTCTTGTCTATTTGTGATTTTACATGTATACATATGAATTGAATTGAACCAGTTTTGTACTGGATTGTCGGTTTTGTACTGACAATGTATATTTTTCAATTCTAAATATTGCACGATAGGGACAGCATGGCTGGTCATAATGAGCGACTAGAGGAGCTATTGGCGGAATTCAGGACAGTTTTCTATAGTCCATTTCTCGGAGTCCAGGGCGTTATAGGACGACTGGATCGGATCTTCTGGAAACTTGAGCAGGCCGGGTTCCCCATGATTGATGATCACCGAATCGGGGAATTAATGCGTGCTCTACCAAAGAGAGCAGGGAAAGTTGCGAATCAGATATGGGTTGAACACAACTTTCGCCTCTCCTACATAGAGCTATGCAATCAGCTGCAGCGCCAACAGTTTCCTGAGGACTTGGGGGAATCTGACTCCGAGTCTGAAATGGAGGAGGATCCTGAACCCGAGGAGAATCTTGAGGAGGAAGAGGATCCCGAGATTCTTGAATACGAAGAAGATCCCGAGATGGAGGAGGATCCAGAGGAGAGGATCCAGAGATGGATCTGATTGAAGAATTCCAAGGGGATCCTGAGGAAATTGATTGGGATCCGGACGTGGATAATATGGAAATAGAGCAGGATCTAGAAGAAGAAGAAGATCCTGAAGAGACAGTAGAGGATCCTGAAAAGGTCCTAGAGGAGATTCCTCCTCCACCTGAGGTCACTCTGGTCCAGACTAGAGAGACGGGTCAATTTTTAGCTACGATTCTACTGTCCGCTCTATTGGGAGCAATATCAACCTATTTGTTCTCTTAGATTCCTTTAGTTACTGACGTTATGTACAGTCAGTATTTATCCATGTAGTGTAATTGTCGTTATGTACGAACAGTTTAAGTAATGTTAACAAATTTGTTAAATGATTAGTTTATTTAATGATGATTAGTTCATCATAATTAAATGATTAGTTCATTTAATGATGATTAGTTCATTATAATTAAATGATTAGTTCATTTAATGGTGATTTGTTCATTTGATGGGATGTGTGTGATATAACTAATCATTGTTTATTAGATTGGAACATACAAAGGATGAGTGAGAACATGGTTGTCACTTGATTTTGTAAACCAACTCTATTTACAATGAGTTAGTTATTGATTACATGCATATAACATACACTGAATTACTAAATAATGCGTTTATTTATGTTAGGTCATGGCAACAAAAAATATTATAGCTGAACTGAACAAAGGAGAGAAACTAAATGGGGACAACTACAAAATATGGCACCTCAAGATACAGTATGTACTTGAGGAACAAGAAGTTCTAGAAGCTGTGAATCAGTTTATGGTAGAACCTGTAGACGGTGCTACCGCCCAGCATAAGCGTGATCTTGATGCCTACAAGACATGGAAGAAAAAGGACTCCACAGCAAAGGGCATTTTGATTAGTTCAATGGTTGATGACCTAGTGTATGAGTATGAGCCATTGCCTTCAGCTCATGCTGTCTGGGTTGCCCTGAGAAATAAATATAGTGGAGTTAGCGTAAGTAAGCTTCGCCAGCTGACAATCAAATTTGACAGCTTCAAGAAACGCCCGAATGTCACCATGACCCAACATCTTAGGGAAATGGGAAATATGATTCGAGAGCTAAAAACTGCTGGTCATGAGTTGACATATGAACAACAGGTTCAGGCAGTTATCCCTTCCCTTCCTGATTCTTGGGAATCAATGAAGCAGAATCTTACTCACAGTGAAAGTATTAAAACTTTCATTGATGTCTCACGCCATGTTGAACTGGAGGCGGAGAGAGTAGAATCTGCAAGGATATCTGGACAAGCTTTCGTAGCTGAAGGATCTAGACCCAAGAATAAGAAGATATGGTTCAAGAAAGGAAAGGGAAAGGGAAGAGGAAAAGAAGCTGCTGCTGGGCAAGGCCCGATCAAGAAGGAGTTTAAAGGAAAGAAGTATGGAAAGAAACCTAAAAGCAAGCTGACTTGCTATAACTGTGGCAAGAAGGGTCACTTCGCTCGAGATTGTACCGAGCCGAAAAAGGTAATTCCATATTTAACTTCTTTTCATGAGCATAATGTTGCTAGTTCAGTGTTGTTAGCTGATTCTCATCCTTTGTGGATTATAGATTCAGGAGCAACGAACCACGTAGCTCGTGATCGAGCTACATACGTGGAGTACCGTCGGGTAATAGCTAGTAACAAATGGATATATGTAGGAAACAATGCAAGAATTGAAGTCAAAGGAATTGGCACTTGCAAGCTCAACCTTCGTGGTGGACAAACGTTGTTTCTACATGATGTCCTTTATGCTCCTGATATTCGACGGAATTTGGTTTCCGTTACATGTCTTCTTGATTTGGGCTATTGTATAAACTTTTACAGTCGTTGTGTGGAACTTCGAATTAACTCTATGTTAATTGGGCGTGGTTATGTAATGAATGGTTTCATGGTTCTTGATGTGGAACATGATATTAATTGCGGAATTAATAGTTGTTTTTCAAACATTGCTCTTGCTAGTGATGCTGATATCAATGAGGAAATTTGGCATGCTAGACTAGGACATATAGGACAAGAAAGAATGAATCGATTAGCTAAGGAGGGTCTATTAGGCTCTCATACTAAGATTAACTTGTCAGTATGTGAGCATTGTCTTGCTGGAAAAGCAACGAGGAAACCATTTGGCAAGGCTATTAGAGCTGATTCACCATTGCAATTAATTCATTCGGATGTATGTGGTCCAATGAATGTGAAGGCTAGACATGGAGGTTCCTATTTCGTTACATTTATTGATGACTTCACACGTTTCGGTCATGTGTATTTGATTTCTCATAAATATGAAGTATTAGATTGCTTCAAACGTTATTTAAACGAAGTTGAGAATCAATTAGATCGTAAGGTTAAAACCTTACGCACTGACCGTGGAGGTGAATATTTGTCTGATCAGTTTAAGACAATATGTAACGAAAAAGGGATTATTAGACAGCTAACGATCCCTGGAACTCCACAGCAAAATGGGGTTGCTGAAAGAAGAAATAGAACTCTTCTAGATATGGTTAGGTCTATGATGGCTCAAGCTAATTTGTCAATTTCCTATTGGGGAGATGCATTATTAGCTGCGACCTACATACTTAACCGAGTGCCTTCCAAGTCTGTTCCATCTACTCCATATGAACGTTGGACAGGCAGAAAACCAGATTTGAGTAATCTGAGACCCTGGGGGTCAGCTGCCTATGTTCATGATAAGACTCACAAATATGGAAAACTAGGACCAAGAGGTAAAAAGTGTATCTTTATAAGGTATTCTGATACTTCTAAGGGTTATGTTTTCATTGGTGAGCAGCAAGATGGAACCGTCTCTGAAATTGAGTCAAGAGATGCCACTTTTCTCGAAACTGAATTCCCAACAAGAGGTGAAGTTGATAAGTCGATTCCTTTATTTGCAATAGAGGAAGAGGATAATGTTCCTTTATCAAAAACTCAGGTATCACAGGAGATACCTGAATCTAGTCAACCCAGTGGGAGTGATTTGCCAATGAATGAATTAGTTTCAGCTCCTCAACAGTCCGACTTACGAAGGAGTAGTCGTAAGATTATTCCTCGGAGAAGGTTTGACATTGAGAATGAGGCATTAATGATACTCCCTGTTGACGATGAGGAACCTCGATCGGTTGAGGAAGCATTGAGATGTTCAGTCAGAGAAAAATGGAGAATTGCAATAGATGAGGAAATGGAGTCGATGAGAGAGAATCATGTTTGGGATTTAGTCGATCTTCCTCCGGGCCGAAGGGCTATTGGGAATAAGTGGATTCTCAAAATCAAGAGGAAAGCAGATGGATCGATTAATCGATACAAAGCTCGTCTGGTTGCAAAAGGATATACCCAAATGGAGTGTATTGATTTTGAAGAGACATTTTCCCCTGTTGTGAAGTTTGTGTCAATACGTGTCATTTTAGCTATAGTAGCACATTATGACTTAGAATTACATCAGATGGATGTAAAACGGCTTTCCTTAATGGTAATCTTGACGAGGAAATCTATATGGCACAGCCAGAAGGTTATATTGCTGAAGGCCAAGAGGATAAAGTATGTAAACTTCAAAAGTCTATATATGGGCTAAAGCAAGCGTCGAGACAATGGAACATAAGATTTAATGAAGTCATTTTATCTTATGATTTCGAAATGATCAATGAGGATCATTGTGTATACCTCAAGGAGGATAAAGGAAAGATTGTCATATTATCGTTATATGTTGATGATATGCTAATAGCTGGAAATGACATACAATTTGTGATAGAAATAAAATCGTGGCTTTCATCACAATTTGACATAATAGATATGGGAGAAGCTAAGTACATCTTAGGGGTAAAGATCATTAGAGATCGAACAAAAAGACTTTTGGGTTTGTCTCAAGAAGCTTATATTACTAAGATGTTACAACACTTCAATATGTCAAACTGCAACATTGAACAAACTCCTATAGCGAGAGGTACTGTTCTGAGCAAAAGTATGTATCCCAAGACTCCTAATGAAATAGCCGACATGAAGAAAAAACCATATGCCAGTGCCATTGGTAGTTTAATGTACACTATGTTGTGTACACGTCCTGACATCAGCTATGCAGTTGGCTTGGTTAGCCGTTTCCAGTCAAACCCAGGATCGAGACACTGGAAAGCGGTGAAGAGAATATTCAGATATCTCAAAGGGACAGCGGATTATTGTCTCTGCTTCCAAGGATCAAAGTTGAGCCTGAAGGGCTACTCAGATGCAGATTGGGCTGGAGATCTTGATGACAGAAAATCCACATCGGGCTATGCTTTCTTGCTGAATGGTGGCGCCATCTCATGGAATAGCAAGAAACAAGCTTGTGTAGCTTTGTCGACAATGGAAGCCGAATATGTGGCTTGTGCAGCGGCTGTACAAGAAGCTGTCTGGCTGAGAAGATTCCTGAAGCATTTGAAGATTGCTGAGGATAGTGAGAGTCCAGTTACAGTGTTCTGTGACAATCAAGCTGCAATAGCTTTTTCCAAAGATCCCAAGTATCACAGCAAAGGCAAGCATATAGAAATCAAATATAATTATGTAAGGGATATTGTTGACAAGAAAAAGGTAGTTCTTGAGTATATCCCTACACGTGTTATGCTTGCAGATCCTTTTACTAAGCCATTGACTAAAAAGTCATTTCTTGGATATGTGAAGTCCATGGGACTTCGAAAAATGTAACACAATGTACAGACAAATTCATTATATATGAAAGTGCCATGATTTATTCAGTGTATGTATTGGTGTTACATTTTGAATAAAGTCTCGATAAGCATGTTGGCAGGTTGAGATTGGTCCACTCACATGGACAATCATCTCTATTTGTTGAGTATAAATAGAGGTAAGATCATTACTTATGGGGCAGCTTGAGTAGCTGTGAATAGAGACATACTCGTAAGTTGAGGTCGCCTTGATTTTGTATCAAGATGAGATTATTTAATGTAATAATCGAAGTAAATGTTCCCACCATTTACTGAGCCTGCTTGTAGCCAGATTGGAGTTCATAGGTTGAATTCAGGATTAGACATTGGGTATGTCTAGATCGAAATCTGTACGATGTTAATTTTAGAAGAAAAACATGCACTCTTTATGTGTTAAAGAGAGAAACATCGTAGCATGTGTTTCATACCACATGTGCTATAGCGACAATAAGGGTTGTAAGAGAATTGATCCCTGCTTCCTTACTATGTGAGACCCTTGAGGTTATAAGTTAATCTCAGTTTTACCCTAAGTGACTATTTAGCTGTTTGCTTGAAATTCTAATCAGTGTATGCTACTTTAGCATGTGTCCTATTGACTATGGATGATTCGGTCTATAGAGCATAACTAGGAAAGCAACTGATTAGAATGAAGAGATTCTAGCTATAAAGGAAGATTAAGAGAGATTTACATCATTGACATTTATTCACTGGTCGACCAATTATATTTTTTGTTGAGTACTTAAAATATGATTGTGAATAATAGTATTGAATGGAAATACTGAACATGCTCTTGACTTAATTGTCATGATGAGAGATTAGAGATGTTCATATTGATGTAAATAATTTAATCTGGGGTAAAAGCAAGTGATTGATGTCTCTGATTCATGTGATAGAGCGACTAAGTAAAGTGTAATAACTTTCTTGGTATTGATCGCTCAGAGAGCAGCTAAGTTAAGTGTCACAACTTTCTTAGCAATGATTGCTCAGTATGCTTGCTGTCGCACGAATCATTTTCCCTAAAAGTATGAATTGGATGATCTATTAGTCTATGTGACTATATGAGTTTAGTGACCTGATTCTTGTGTTAGTCTATGTGACTATATGATCTTTGTGACCTGATTCTTGTGTTAATCTATGTGACTATATGGTCTTTGTGACCTGATTCTTGTATTGTCTATGTGACTTGACTTGTATGAGTGGGAGATGTAGGAAGTGGGCAGCGTGTGCGATAACTGCACACGCTGCAGCGTGTGCAGTTATTGCACACGCTGCAGGGAGTGGGGTTTGTTGCCCCCTCCCTCTCCACCACTTCTAACCCCTTTCCTCTCCTATATAAGGAGAGGGTAAGGGGCTTCATTCAAGTGCAAGAGAAAGGGAAGCAAGAGCACGTGAGAAAAACTCTGAGAAGAGGAGTTCGTCCATAGTTCGAGGGATTTGGTTCGTGATACCGAGAGGGGAAGAATTTTGTGTTTACCGTTTTTATAAATGTAGATTCAATTCGTTCACGATTTCATGCATTAGAATTTACACTCATAAAATGAGCAAGCACACATTACTTTTTTCCACATTCACAACATTTGATTACTCACCTTCACCATCCTGTTCTATTCTCAAAGACAAGAGGTTGAATATCTTCGCCATTAGCCATTTCTTATTGAATCTGAACAAGGTAAATTTTTAAGCAATTTAGTTCATTTAGCCTCAAGGTTAGAGTATCAAAGACACTGTTCGAAGTTATTTGCAATAATACATTATAAGAAAATTAAAATTATACAACACTAAATCGATAATATTTTATTAAAAAAATATTATTATTTTTATCACGTCGTGAAAGTGTTGTCTATATTTTTTTTTATTTTTTATTAAAGATAACGCTTATTCAAATAAGTATGATCTATCTTTTGAATGAAAGACTAATCGCTATTTTAGAATCCACGCCTTAACTATGACATATTTTACAGAATTTTTTTTTCAAATAGGACGTAAATCTTGAAATGTTAAACTTCTAGACCGTAAGCGTTTCAGATTTATCTTGTTGACTAGTGAGAGGCGTAAATCCTGGGATGTTAAGTTTCTAAACTGTAAGCGTTTCAGATTTATCTTGTTGATTAGTGAGAAATTTTCGTGAGACCGGATCTGAGAGATGCAAATCCTGAGATGTTAAGCTTCTAGACCGTAAGCGCTTCAAATTTATCTTGTTGACTAGTGAAAAATTTTCATAAAATCGAATCTATAATTTTAGATTCGTCTACTATCTGATTAACCCTCTTTTTTTTCTTTGAAATGGCAGATAACGTTTTTTTAAAAAAAAGTATTTTCTATGAATATTTTTTTTAATCTGCAATAACGATTTTTTTAAATATTATCTACAACAACGAATTGCTTAGCCTTGGCCAAAAACACCACGAAAAAACTCCATGAAAACCTCCATCTCTGTCGAAACTTTTATTATGAAAACCCCTCCGTCAAAATCTCCCTCCACCAAAACCTCCAGTAGAAGTGCATCGGGGGTCTGCACTTCTAGGGCAGAAGCATGTTTTTGAGCACGGTTAAAAAACTTTCTACGAGGACCGCACCCAAAATTTCCTCGCTGCGTTAGCCTTTCGCCTTCTTCGTCAAACTACAAATCGATTGCAGATCAACCTGGCGGTGAGGCGATCGACTCCGGCAAATATCGAGCCCACCTAATCGACCCTTCTCTTTTTCTCATCGCCTCCTTCGCCCCGGGCGCCGAGCGGCCCTTCACACTGCCCTAATCTCTTTGACCCCACCTTTATCAAGCGATAGATCTCGACACTGAGGCGATCGACCTGTCTCTTCGCCTCCTTCACCTCCGGCGCTGAGGTTCAGGCTGATTTTATTTATATAGTCTAGTGAACTGCCTGTAGAAGTCTATGTTCTGCACACTTCTTTCAGGCAACTGCCACTAGGGTAAAAAGCTTTCTTGTTTCTTGTAAAAGGAAGGAGGTTCTCCAATCTGCCCAAGTAGGTGTAGATATATTTTTTCATGTACAAATGATTATAAATTGAAGATTCTTTTTTCATGTGAGTAGTATAAATTGAAGATTCTTTATCAACTTTGTTTCTCATAAAAGATGGGTACAGTTTTATGTTGACACAGTGAAGAAGATGACACAACATCAGTTTGCATTTACTTCACCTTTACAATCACCATGTCTTCTTAATGCTGGGCAGCCTGCAGATGTATTTTCAGCAGAATACACAGTTAATTTCTTATCTATGACTTCACCTATACGGTTGGCAGAGGTGATTTAAACTCTAAATACTTAACTTCTAGTTATCATTTCAAATCAAGTTATGTGTGAAGTTTTTTCTTATGTTTTTTCAATTTCTTAATTTTGAACTGAAAAATATTGGCATATTGACAATGCCAAATTGTGGGTTGGTTTAATCAGTTAAATCTAGAATAATTTTGTTAATCACTTCAACTACTGGTTTAATTATAACTGTACCTAATGATAAGTGAACTCAATTGATGAAAGATGGTTTCATCATTGCCCTACGTGCAAGAGATTGTCGAAGATATTATGTCTCTAGACAAAGAAATCTAGGAGATTCCTTGATACAATGTCAAACATATCAAAGAGGAATTCTGCTGTAGAATTCCTTGTTTGCTTTAGAAGCAAGGTATTTATATACAAAACAGTTTTTGTGTTGCTAAATGATAGGCCACTTCATATCTCTTATTAGTACTTACCATCTCCAGGGCATAATTGGGTTGTGGACCTTGTGATCTTTATCTTCTAATGGAAAACTCTTACAGGTTAGGAATTGCATTTAATGTTTGCAAGTTGTCAATTGATTCAATGTCAATGAATGTTTGCTTTGGCTACAAATTCATAACTTTCATATATCTTTTCGTGTTTTGCATGGTATCAGATCAATAGGAGAATGGAGTTTGTATTTGCAAGCCATAATTTTAATGTGTGGGAGGCTTGGACTCTGCATGGTTCTACCTTGGAACAATGTAACCTAGTCAATTGCAAAAAACCATTGGTATCCACCTATTCAAATGCACCTCCTAGATCTCAAGGCCCAAATGTAGATTAAATGTTTATGATTTTTATGTTTTGATGTTCCCCTATTGTACATACCAATTAAACTGCATTAAAAATTTCAAAGATAGATGCTGGCCCATTGTAGTGTATTTCTGTTTAGATTAGATCTGTTTCCTCCACCTTTTACTCTTAATTCTCTAAGTTCTCTTAGTGCAAAGATGCCTTAAAGTAGTGTAGCTAATATACAACTCAGCATCAAGCCTTGTTTGTTCCAATTTTTTGGGTCAGTTACATAAATCTTGACCTCAGTTACATGAGAAGATGGCTTAAAGTAGTGTAGCTAATGTTTTCTTTGGTCCCCTTCTGCTGCTTACACATTTCACTTGTTAGATTCAATTGTTATAACTATAGGATTAACTAGTTATCTTTTCTCAAATGAAAGTTCTTCAGAAACATTTTGCTAAGCTTATTTCTTTGCTTTCTAATTTTTGATGTGAACTTAAACTTCTAAGTTTTATGATAAGAGAATCTCTAACGTCAAATTTTTATTTGGATGCAGTGTTTAAGTAACTATTGGGAGGTACAAGAAAACTTGTAGAGAGACTACCAACATTTGGCAATGTTAAAGAGCTTGAGAAGGACCAAAAAAAAGTGTCATAAGTTAGTGTAGGATATTTTGCAAAGCTTAGTAGATCCATCTTATTACGAAGGACAAAATAAGCATTTCTATGAGTTCATTTCTCTTTATACAATCCAAGAAAGGTTTTTGTTTTTGTATAAATTTAACATGGATATAAAGTAATTTGTGGATTATGTATACATATTTTCTATTTGAATTGTGTGAAATTGTATCTTTTACTATTTACTAAATAGTTATATTTCAAAAAAATTGTGGATATATATTTTTTATTTGTAGATACTTATATTTTTTATTTGTAAATAGATTTAGCTTTTATTAAAAGTTACATTTTAATATGCTTTTCTATCTATTAAAAAAATATTATTATTTTAAAAAATAACATTGCTTTTTAAACGTTGCAAAGTATTATCTTTATAAAAAAAGATAGCATTTTTTAAATGTTGTCTTTAAGTATATTTTTTATAATAATATTTTTAACAATATTTTTTTAGCCACACAGATAACGCATAAAAAATGTTTTCTTTTAACTTTGTTTTTTCTTGTATTGATAGATTTGTCAAGACTGCCCTTTGCTAGATCAAATTATTGGACTAAAATGCTGAAACTCAAGCTAACAGTAATTTTCTCATCTAAATTTAAACCTATTCCATTGGTCCAACTCCCCGTACGAGACTAAATTAAAGCTAGATGTTTCTAATCATGTTCAAATTATAACCTAGAGCCAAACAAGTTACTAATAGTTCGACCATTTAATCACGTACATAACCTTCTTTGTTAGCTTAATTGATAGAGTAGAAGGGTGATTAATTATCATCTCAGATATTTACGGTTCAATCTTTAATTATGACGTATTTTATAAAAAAATTTTCTTCAAATGAGACGCGAACCCTATGACACTGGATTTCTGGCCCGTCTACCATGAGCGCTTTTTGATTTACTCTAGTAGCCGATGGAAAATTTTCGTGGAATCAGACTGATCATTCGAGATTGAGAAAATATCGTTAATCATTTTTTTGTTAGCTTAATTGGCCATGTGAGACAAAATTAGAGCATAAAAACCAAAATGCACTGAATAAGTGATCTCAAGAAAAGAGATCCAATAAATGTCCAAGGTAAAAAGAAACAAATATCAACTTACTGCAGACATAAATCTCATAATAATATTGGTGGCTTGGCGTTGAGTTGAAAAGGATATTGTGCATCAAAGATCATTTTCAGTATTCATAAATGTCATAAATGTCATAGATCATTCGAGTGAATGAATTGTGACAGAGGATATAAACAAAACATGTAATTAAAGGTTGTATATGAGCTACTCAATATAAATTTGTCACATAAAATTAAATTGTAATGCGACAATGAAGTCGCAAATGATCAAATTAAGAGTTCCAAAGAAATATCGCGCTGTCAAAAGCATGATTGATGTGATCATCGTTTGAATGAATAATGGGATGGAAATAAATAATTGAGATGTTTTTTGTTTTTTTTAATTGACATTATATATATATATATATATATATATATATATATATATATATATACGGGTTTATCTCCCGCGCGACAAAAAAACAAAAAAACGCGCGCCTGTGCGTGACTGCGAGAGCCTGATCGATCCAGGGACCGATCAGGCAGTCTCCGAGGGCGGCGAGCCGGTGACTAGCAATGACGGGCGGAGGGCGCGACGAGCCCGACGGGTTTACCAATCCCTTTTGGTAATAGTATGGTGTTCGGGGCGCCGGCCGGAGATCGCCGTTGGTTAGCAAGCCCTGACGGGTTTACAAGCCCCGACGGGTTTACCAATCCTTCTTGGTTATAGTATGGTACTCGGGGTGGCGGCCTGAGGCCGCCGTTGGTCAGCAAGCCCCGACGGATTCACCAATCCCTCTTGGTTATAGTATGGTGTTTGGGGCGCCGGCCGGAGGCCGCCGTTGGTCAGCAAGTCCCGACGGGTTCGCCAATCCCTCTTGGTTATAGTATGGTGTTTGGGGCGCCGGCCGGAGGCCGCCGTTGGTCAGCAAGCCCCGACGGGTTCCCCAAACCCTCTTGATTATAGTATGTTGTTCGGGGCGCCGACCGGAGGCCGCCGTTGGTCAGCAAGCCCCTTGGAGAGTGCCTGATCGATCGCGTGACCGATCAGGCACTTGCCTGATCGGTCGCGTGACCAATCAGCAAAGTGCCTGGTCGGTCCCGCGATTAATCAGGCTCTCGCGGTCGCGCACGGGCGCGCGTCTTCTGTCGCGCGGAAGATCACTTTTATATATATATATATATATTGATTGATTTTAAAATGATGGATCCAATTTTACAAAAAATTTTAATTGATCATTAAAATAAATCAAAAAACATTAACGGTCTATCAATTCAAAATTTTAGATCAATCATTCATTAAAAAAATATCAATTAATTCATCGAATTCGATACATACATGTCTGAAACTCTGCCGGATTATTGTCCCCACGAGCAAATAATTGAGTCTTGACTTGTGTTAATTTAACTCTCTTCTAAACGACTCTTTGTATGTGTTTTATAGTACGCTCAGTATCGTTCTAAAATCCATAAGATAAACCCTCTCTTTTAGGGGACCTTAGGAAATCCTTACAAATCATAATTAGAGAAATATAGTTTAGCAATGTATATATCAATATCATAAACATTTTGAAAAGTTAAGTTGTCCAAATCTCTCATTATGGATGTCACTGTAGTCACAGCTAGCCTCTCCACACATGTTGTCTCTATCGCGTCAACAGTTCTATTTATTCAATAACTTTGTTCTATTAATTCCAGTGCTGCTGCAACCAAGTAGATAAGTTTACCAATCTAACTCTGAAAAATGAAAATTCTACGAAAAGAAAAGCGATATCCACTTAAACAAGAATTGAATTGTTGGACCATGGCATTGATAGCGCCCGTGATGGGTTAAGGCATAAGCTCCAATTTTATTGGGCTCTGGATTTTTAATAGTGCAATATTATTTATATTTATTTTACAAAATATTCACGTTTAATTGTAAATTGTTTTAATTTTATTTGTTATAGATTTTTTAATTGTATATATTATTTTTTAAAATTTAATCAACTCTTATTTATGTATTGATCTCTGAAAAATGTGCACCCTCGTATAGGCGCAAGTGATCTCGTGTCTTTCCCCTCTTTCGTCGACATTTCCACATCCTTTTCTTCCATTGCTAGTAATCTATGTTCTTCTCTTCCCTCTTCGATGATATTCTCAAAGAAAATCCCTTCTCACTCTTTCTTTCTCTTTCTAAGTATGAAATAGGGGTTCTCATCCATTTGATGCAAAATAATATGGTCCCTAAAATAAAAGGTGAAAGAATTATATATGTGTGTGTGTGACTATTTGGTATAATTATTGCATTAAATTAATTAAAAGATTTCTGTGATTATAGAGAGAATGAATTCACATTTGCAAATGAAATGAATATAAAATCAAAATATTATGAAAAATATATAATTAGAAGAAATGAATAATGATGACAATGAAATTAATGAGGTGAAAGTTTCACATGAAAAATCTTTTTACATTAATTATTTCAATTATACGATTGATCATTACATTTATTTCATAAAAAAGTTATAAATTATTTGAATAGTTTAAAATATACGCGGAAAATTTTAATTTTTTTGTATGATATAAAAAAGTTAAAATTGTTCGATTATAATTTTTTAAAACATGACATGTAATGATAATGACGATTTAGATTTATTTTTAGAATTAAAAGTTTAAAAAATAATAATAAATATAAAATTAAAAAATTAATATTTTCTTATACATGGATAACTTATATAGAATACTATTGATTTCTTAATAGTAAAATTAATAATGATTTATTTACTATCAAGAATGTCTCAAAAATTAAATAAATTAGTAATTTTATCAATTAAAAAAGATTTATTACCCAAACTTAAACATAAAAAATTACTTATTAATTTTGCATTAAAAAAATAAAAATAAATAAATTTTATACAAAAATCTATTTTTAAAATTTAATTTAATTTTAAAAATTATTAAAGATTTAAAAACTTTTTAATTAGGCCTAAAAAACGGTTGAGACCTCCTTGTTTTATCTAGTTGTGCATCTTTATTGAAGAGACGTGGACTAGATTCGCATCTCTCCGTATCAGGTACCGAATGCGAATGGTTGAGGTATTGTCTATATCGGAACCGGTGATCTTTAAATTCTCAGTTTTCGCCATGAGCAGATTGATATTCACCTGCGTTTTAAGAGACCAGGCTAGTCAAGTCGGTTTGATCAACTATTATAAATATTCCGTCAGAATTCTATCGATAATTAAAATTACTCACGAAATGGGAGAGAGGAGCATACCTAGATATCGGAGACGTCGCCAGAGATCTAGAGGAAACCGGAGGGAGAGGATGTGGAAATGGCTGATGAGAAGGGATCGACGAGCACATAATTTTTTATCCCAGAATTTCCGACTGAATTATGATTCCATGATTCCCAACGCAACAAGAAAAAACTTGTGTTACAGACTAATAATGTTCGCCAGTTTCGGCGCAATAAATGGCCCCAGTACCGAAATAATCCATCTGCATTTGATACTTCCTGCGATATATCGTCCAACCTCATCATGCATTAAAAACAGCTTTCGTGAAGCTAGCTAGCTATCCCAGAGAGATCCATGGACCAATTGAATTCCATATTCCTCTGTATTATTCTTCTCATCCTGATCATCCCGGTTCCGACCGCTCTATCTCAAGAACGTCCAATGGCTCCTGCCTTGCTCGTGTTCGGCGACTCCATCGTGGACACAGGAAACAACAACATGATATTCACAACTGTCAAATCCAACTTCCCTCCTTATGGCAGGGATTTCCAAGGACGCCAACCAACGGGAAGGTTCAGCAACGGCAGAATGCCTTCGGATATTATCGGTAATAGCAAAACTGATCACTGCTCATTTCCATCATCCATCACCAACATTGTCTATATCGCAGCATCGCTGCTCGGGATAAAATATCTTTTGCCCCCTTATTACTCTCCTCAACTGGAAGACGGTGACCTGCTCACTGGAGTAAGCTTTGCCTCTGCTGGTACAGGTTACGATAATCTCACAGCTGAGATAGCGGTAGTTACTCACTTCGTTGAACTCCACTTAAATAATATCATGCATTTTAAACCATGCATTTTCGTCGTATATAGCAAGTTTTCTCGATGTGGGATCAATTGGAGATGCACAAACAGTATAAGGGAAAGCTAGTAGCCATTGCCGGTGAAGCAACAGCAGCTGCCATAATAAGAGAAAGCCCTCATGTGGTATTCGCCGGGAACAATGATATATTGGCCACCTACTTCTTTACTCATGTCAGACAAAAGACCTTCGATCTGCCTTCTTACATCAACTACCTGGTCGACGCCGCTAGCAACTTTGTAAAGGTATATATTAATTCGACATGAACTGTGTGTTAATCGAAATATACAACGTACGTACTGTTGGGGCATGCAGGAGTTATACGACTCGGGAGCTCGAAGGATTGTAGTATTTGGACTGCCTCCTCTTGGCTGTGTTCCTATATCGAGGACTGTGAGTGGAGGAAAGAACAGAGATTGCGTAGACCTTTACAACCAAGTTGCCACCTCGTTCAACCTTGAGCTATCCAACAGCTTAAATCAGCTCAACGTGGATCTTCCAGGAAGTCGGATCATTTTCTTGAACATCTTCGACATAATAATCGATCTCATACAACGCGGTCCGGATTATGGTAATAGTTGATTTTTCTTTATGATTTAATTACGATTTTTGTTTTTTTTTTGTAATTTAATTTATATATAGGGTTTGAGGAGACAACGAAGGGGTGCTGTGGAACTGGAGAATTGGAAGCTTCAATTTCTTGCAACGAGTTTAGTCCATGCACGTGCCCGGAGTCAGAGACGAGTAAGTATTTATTTTGGGATGCTTTTCACCCGACGGAAAGGGCCTTCGGTATCGTCGTGGGTGCTGTGCGATCCCAGCTCTTGGATGTTTTCCGCTAGGGGGAATTATATATAAACGTCTAAAAGTGTGTTTACTGAATTTGCAAATGCATGGGAATAATATTCAGTTATGAAGGTGTTGCAATTGAATAAAATATAGGCATCGATCTGTAAACTTGCCAATAAGTTGAAATGTCATGTGCATTATCATACCAATTTGGTAGATTTATTAAAAAGAACAATGTATTTAATATAATTTTGTAAATAATATAATATTTAATGGTATTTTAGAAATGTGTAAAAAATTCCCGTGAACTTTTTATACATCACTCCGTTGAATGGTTCCTAAATCTGAACCAGCGGTGCCCGACGTCTAGGGTTTCATTTTCTCCTTCCTCCCTTCCGCTTGGTTACGGATAGGTGCCGTGTCGCTGTCGCCATGGCGAAGACGATCACGCTGAGGAGCTCCGACGGTGAGGTATTCGAGGTCGACGAGGTGGTCGCCATGGAATCGCAGACCATCAAGCACATGATCGAGGACGACTGCGCCGACAACGGCATCCCTCTTCCAAACGTCACCTCCAAGATCCTTTCCCAAGTCATAGAGTATTGCAAAAAGCACGTCGACGCCGCCGCGGCCGCTGCCTCGAAATCATCTGATGACGCCTCCCGGCTCGCTGACGAAGAACTCAAATCCTGGGATGCTGAGTTTGTCAAGGTCGATCAGGCGACCCTATTCGATCTCATACTGGTGAGATAGCTGAAGGTTTTCCCTCTCGTTGCTTCTTCTGCTTGCATTCATTGATGGATACGTGTTGCTTGTAGACTTGCAGATTTGCTTGATGACCTCGGAGATGTATTTCTGTGATTTAGATTTGCATATGCTTATTATCTTGATTTCTGTTGTCTGCGGAGAGAGACTATTTACAAAAGGATTAGTTTAATGCGCAGTCCTTTGATGGAAATAGTTGCTCGAAGCGCATTAATTATCAGATAAATGGATCATATATGATACATGACTACATAATATCTTGATTATCCATGAGAGAAAGGATCTACTAATTTTTAAATACGTTTCATGCATGTCTTGCAGTAATGATGCAGGAAATTTATCTTGGTTATATGTTGTTTATGTTTAATATAGCATCTAAATAAAATAGATTTGGTTAAAAACAGTTAATTTAATGAAAGAGAATAACTGCATCAGATAGGTTATGGCGAACTGAAAGCGATGGCCTTATATATCTACTTTGGTTTTTTCCCCTTTTTGACTCCTTATGAAGTTTAATAGTTCATTAGGGATTAGAATTATTTCTTAAGGATGACGTGCAACTTTAGTCTACAATGCATGTAGCATGAGCACTTGAAATGCTTTTTGTAGCTAAAATTATGTAGTTGCTATAGTATGGCTTGTTGTTCACCATTTATAATGTATTACTTTAGGCCAAGTATGTGTTGTATTGAATTTGAACTTTTTATCTTTTAGTACCATAGAGTGATTTTGAAATACTTGACATTTTTTCGTTGGGATCCGTAGCTTAACATTTATTTATATGAGAATGAGACCACCATTGTGAAACTGTAAGTAAATATGATATTTTGTGCAGATTTATTAGTCGCACTTTCCTACTTTCTATATTTAACACATCCCTGTAGGGACATTCTTTGAACTTTAATCTTCATCCCAATGAGTAGTTATGGCTTTATGAATATGTGATCTTGAAAATCAATCTAGAGAAGAAAAAAATTGAACCTCTGGAAATGATCAAGTACAAAAGATGCACCTTTTTGAAGAACAAAATTCACACAATCACAAAAAAGTCCTACCAAAAGGATAACAAATAAGTGTTAACAATTGTTTGTGAACGGTAAAGCAATAACTATGACTCTCTAACTAGCTTAAATGTGAGAAATTTGTATTTTGGTTTAGTGTACTTCAAATTTAGAAAGAGATTCAGGCAATCACAAAGTGACCACATATGCATGTGGCATGGTCCAGGTATCCACATCACATTTGATATATGTGGTCCATTATTTATAATTTGCTCTAATATCCAGGATCAAATGATTTCTGTGGCCTGCATCTACCGTATTTGGGTTTGCATACTCAAAACTGGAACTTGCACAAACCAATTTGGGTTAAATCATAATTATTACTTATGCCCGCCTTTACTCAAATAATCAAATTTTATCATTGTTTTTTCCTCTTGAAGAGTTAATTAACAGAACAATTATATAAGCTTTGGGTGGGACATGTAAATGTTGACCTTAACATGTGTTTGGAAGTGTTGACCCACTTTACATTGTTGATTAACAAATAATGTTATATGCTACTCCATGTTTTACATTGTATACATGGCATTTTTTAATGTGTGTATATATATATATATAAAGTGTTTTTTTTAATATCGATAAACTTTAATTTTATATTCAGTTTATGTCTGAACATATGTGCTCACATGTCACATGCACATTTTCCTTTGAATGGTTTGCAACCTCTTGCACGACCATTTTAAAACTTTAAACATAATGCATTTCATGAGGAATCATTGAAAATTGTAACTAGTGAGAGTCAACTTAGTAAAATGACACACGCCCCTGTAGAAAAGCTGTACTAGAAAGTTAAAGTATATTATTGTTCAATGCAAATATGGAATGTCTACCAATTATTTTATTCGTCTCCTTAATGGAAAAAAAAGGAAATATGAAGCTATTATAATTCGTCGTGCCAAAACGTTTTCAGGTGAATTTACCATTTTTTTTTTATATCAATATGGACCCCTTTGGATGGTGTATGATTGGTGTGTGTCATAATTGCTTATTTTGCCAGCTATTAGCTACAGTTTGTCATTGATGTCCAACATCTCATTAATCTTCTGTTGCTCCACTAACTCATGCTGCGGAGTGTTCATAGCATGCATCTGGTCTCACTTGGAGATGATGAATCAACAGTGATGTAGGAGCTTTTGGTATTACAGGATGGATCTTGAATGGTGTGTGATAGAATGAAAGTAAGGATGAAATGGTAGTTTTGATGCTTGGTTCGGTTCTGTTTGGTTTAACTAACTTGAATACTTTTGGGTTAATGACATGAAATTATTTTTTTCATATGATTCACACATACTAATTCATATGTATAAGATGAGAATAGAATTATTTTAGAATCCAATGTTTGTCAATTTGGAGAGACAATTTCCAAGCATCACTTGTAAGACAAATGAGGTAAAATTGCTGTTAGAGTTCCACCTGATGGGACTTGGAGATGGAATAAACCAGTATGAGATCCTTTGCCTTCTATGAATGTTGACATTCTCTTTGGTTCATATAACATGCAAAAACTCTGGCTTTGATTGCTTATTTCGATCCATGCGAAGAAACAAATACATGAATGTTTAGTGTTGTAAGATCTCGTATGTAGCTTTTGCCGAATTTTTTCTCTACCATTTGAGGTCACCGAGTAACAGTCAATTTGAATTGTCTATTTGCTCCTTTTTTTTTTTTTTCTTTTTGCTAATCGTTCTGTTTTTCTCAGGCTGCAAACTACCTGAATATAAAAGGGCTTCTGGATTTGACTTGCCAAACTGTGGCCGATATGATTAAGGGAAAGACCCCCGAAGAAATCCGCAAAACATTCAACATCAAAAATGACTTTACTCCAGAGGAAGAGGAAGAGGTCCGAAGGGAGAATCAATGGGCCTTCGAATGATGTATTATCTTAGTTGTCAAGACGCTCTGATCCTCGATTGAAACTCGTCTATGAGTAGACATTTAATGGCTATTTACTTTATGGTAATGTTGGCGAACGCCTGTGCTTTAGTGGTTATTTTATGGATGGTAAGATTATTGAAACTGATCACCAAAAGTTGGTTTAAAATTATTGAAAAATAAATCTAAAAACTTTTTTAAAAATCAATATTGAGTACTGATCTTTTTATTAAATATTATTATCCTTAAGAAAGAAATGTTAAAAAGATTTTAATAGATAACCGATTGTGATATTATTTTCTTTAAATATTTGCGGTTCCGTAACAGTATGGGACGATGGTACAAATTGTCAAAGCTAACTGATTGGGTTTGACATGGATCGGGTGTTTTTTGGTTCTCTCAGGGTCTTCAACCACCCGATTCAAATAACTTCAATGCAAATACTAAGCCAGCAATTGAATTGCCTTGTCTACTTAACGGCCAAGTGAAGTGGGTTTCGTTTCACCTTTTAGAGGAAGCTCATTGACGTAAAATAATAATAATAACAAATAATTAAAAATATAAAATTATCAAGGATAGTCATTACATTATTAAGTTACACGGATTAAGATGATAAATGAATTTGAAATTTTATTTTCTAACAGAAAAATATAATCTTTTCTGAAATATTTTATTTTCTTCGGTGAATGGATCATCAGATCACGTTCAACTACAAATTTCGCAACATAAATAACCAAAACTCAAAACTTTGACCAAAAAACAAAACATGTAAAAGAGAAAACAACTATTTGGTGACTCTCAACTTACAATGTTAAATAACAAAAGTTAGAGGGCTAAAAAGTTTAAAATGAAAATTGGAGGTTTTATTTAGATAAACCAAACTAATTTTTTTTATATATAAAATAGCAAAAACTAATCCCCCTTCTCGCGCCGCAACCTTTCCTCCTGCGAACCCTAAGTCGCGATCTCCTTTCATCATCATGCAGTCCCTCGCCACATTCCTTCTCCTCTTCGCCTGATTTCTTCTTCTCGTCGCCTAGCCACGCAATCAAGGCACTGAGGTGGAGGCACTGGTGAGTCCCCCATCGCAGTCATTTGAGGTAAGGAAATTTTTCGTTAGGTTTTACTATGGAATAAGTGTTGTTTTAATAAGATTCCTTCATTAATTTCTCATAGTTTCAAGTTGACCGTGAGTTTGGTTCCATATGGTGTTGGGATGTTATTGAATCTGTGAGAGGTAGGAATTAAGTTTGATTTTTTGTTAGTGCACTAAATTTGTTGTTGCCGTGAGGGTTTGAAATTGTGGAGTTTTGGTGGTTGCTAGGAAAGGGGTTACCATGAGCTAAGCCACTGATTGATTGGTTGTGTAGGGCTTGTTCTTGGAGTCTTGTACATGAATTGGTATTTGGATTATGTTATGGACTAGTTTTGGATTAGCTCCTTTGATCTTGTTTCCCCCATTGCCGCAAGCTACAAATTGATGAGGGAGTGTTAATTTTGTTTATCTACTGTTCCTGAGTTTGGTTTGAAGTGGAGAAGGGTGATTAAAGGTTGAGTTGGGAGTAATTCATCTTGGAGCAATAGAGGTGGTCTTATGCTTGTTATGATTGAGGATTTAATTTGTATTAAAATAGTTCTTTGAGTTTAAATTGGGGATTAGACTTAAAAAATCTAATCTTGTAAATTGGGTTTAAAAGGAATCTGTTTCGGAAGGAGTCATCGGCGATGACCAGTCACTGAGGTTCAGCCCCGGCGGGAATGACTACGTCGCTGAGGAACTTGGGGGGTCCTGCGAAAGTAACACAAGCGTTAGGGGGACACGCCGGTCGATGTCCGGCGGAGTCTACTCCGACGCTCAAGTTAGTAGGTTGTCCGGTTGGTAGTGAGAAAGAAAGATAGTATGCAAAGACGAGAGATCGTAACCCCCTTACCGGAGGGGTTGAACTACCTTTTATAATGGTATCGACATACTGATCGTGCCCCCTTTAGTGGCGCCACGTTGTCGATATTCAGACCGCACCCCCTGCTTTCGGTGGTAAAGGGGTATCCTTTGAAACAGTCTGCGTCATTATCCTTCTATTTGAGGCACTCGGGGCTCCCGAGGTCGGCTGCTGCGAGGACTCCGCCTCTCGAGGGGAGCTCGAGGGTCTTTGGGTGCGATATCTCCCGAAGTACTCTCGGGGCCTTATCTCTCGAGGGGGCTTCCACGAAGGGTCCTTGGTGTGGCCTTCCCGAGCGCCTCTGAGAGGGGGGCCCTGGGGCCCGAGAGGCGAGGTTAAGTCGTGTCCCTAGCTTCTTTATCCCCCGTGCCAGGCACGGGCTATCCAGCCCCATCAGAACCCATAGTTGTTTTGGTTTTAGTTAAATCAGTATTGTAATTAAGATTTATCCTAATCATGTTTAATAGTTTATTTAGCTAATTTGGTTATTTTATAGCTAACTAAGTGTTTGATACAGGACCTTGATTTGATATGAGCACTTGGATGTGAGAATTACTTGGATACACTGTACGGATAAGGCGGATATTTCTCTTTTGTATTCTTGTATATCATTGATATTAAATGCATGACTATTTAATTTCTGAGTATGATTGCTTGATCTTGTTCCTTATTTTGTTGATATCCTTCGTTAATATTTTCTTTGCTTGATCTTCGAGCTAATCGTATTTTATATACGTACAGTCTCCTCGTTGATTTTCTAGTCTGTAAAGTAACGCTTGTACGCAAGTACTTAGATATTATCATTAAACACAGCTAGGGTTGGTTGGCATCAGAAATACCCTACCTAGTAATTTAGTTGCATGTTTGGTGATTTTGGTTTTTATTTAGTGTATGGTTACATCATTGGTATTTTGGTTGATTGTGCATTTAGTATCATGCACCATATCTGCACAGTTGCATGCTGACGAGTATTGATAAGTCATCGTCAGTCATTTAGTTGTTTTGCCACTTAACCACTCATCGTGGTAGTTGCTAGAGTGCGGGTAACTGTCCTGTTATGTCACACTCGACCACTCATGTGTAGTGGATTTGGAGTTGTACGCAAGCAGTTGACACCCTCACCGTTGTTTCCGAGGGATATCAGAGTTGTTGGTGGCTCCCCCTTTTTCTGGAGTTTTTGGAGTAGCTGGCTCTCCAACATCTTGTCCACTCAACCACATATATTAGTGGTTCGTTGGAGTGCGTACAGTTGTTACAACTCTACCCACTCGACCACACAGATGTAATGCGTTGGCGGCTTGACTAGCTTCTTGGGTGACACATGTCATTGCATCATATGCATTTATTGCATTATGCATTTTCTTGTGTTTGTTGCATTTATATGAGCTATGATTGCTGCATTTGGTAGACATGCATATATGTTTTGATATTAAGTTATCACTCTGTTTCATATATACCTAGTTATTCTTCTGTTTCGTAGAGACTGTACACTATTATTTCTATTACTTGTTATATCTTTTACTATGTCATGCGTTCATCTACTCTTATACCCGCAGAGTCCACCCGGACTCACCACCCTCACATTCTACTTTTGTTTCAGATAGCAAATAGATGCATTACCTGGAGCCAGGAGAGGATCAAGTTGCCAGTCCCACAGTGTTGAGGTGGTTTGGAGTTTGTTTCAGTGTATAGTTTATTTCCGTGTTTATTTCCTAGACTGGTATTTACTTTATTTATCTGGTATTGTCTTAGAAGATTTTGTTTATACCGTATTAGGCTAGTATGTTCGTTTTTGGACTTACATTGGAGTTTTCTATTGTATATGGACTTTCTACTATTTTTATTTTTCTTAAAGATATTAACTGTGTGGTTGTGAGTTTATTTTATATTTGTGATGACTTAGTCATCTTATGTGTTGAGAGTTATGTATAAAATATCCCAACTTGTCTGCCGTACAGGGGAGATATTACCTGATTTTCGAGCAAGCATGGACATCTAGAGGCGTGACAATTTTTGGTATCAGAGCGATGTTTTGCGATGTAATTTGGTGTATGTGGGTTTACAGAGTTGTTTTACGAGGTGTATATGTATTTTACAGATTCTTTTATATTTTTACAGAGTCATTTTCTTGACATAATTGTGTTTTGGGACTTGGAAACGACAAGATCTCTCCCGGCAATCAATATGTAAGTTGGTTTAATTTTGATAGAAGTATATCTAAGTAATGCGTGTTGGCTTTGTTAACATATATACCTCATCGTATTGAGTTGTCTCCTCCTAGTGCACGTGGTTGTGGACAACGATCATGGGGGAGGCTAGTGGAGTCAGAGAGGGACTCAAGTCAGGAGATTAAGAGGCCCACCAAGGTGAAGCCGACTAGTCGGGAACCAGCTCACCAGGACCTTTTGGGTGAGCTGAGACCTTCACCATTGAGAGTACCTCTTTCATATCCGATTGCAGTTCCAATACTACCACCAGTGGCAGGTCCATTAGTACCATTAGTGGCAGGTCCATCAGTGCCACCAGTGGCAATCCCTGCAGTGCCATCAGTGGTATCCCTGCCCAACCGGGCTGAATTCTGGACAGAGCTTGGATTCCGTTATTGGCAACGTCTGTGAAGGGTCGGTTCACACTGTTCCATGGAGAATCAAATCTGAATATTGCTCGTGCCTGGTTGGAGACATTGGAAGGCACTTTCAGCTATATGATTCTCATAAACATAGAGAAGGTGGAGTTGACTATTTATCACTTTCGAGATTAGGTCGTTACTTGATGGAACATGCAGAAGACTATTATTGGTGGACAACAATTACTTGGGTGTCTTTTCGCAAAGCTTTTGGGGTGAAATATTATCATGCTGCATTTTGTACGGCCCGACGGCAGAAGTTTCTTGGTCTTCACCATGGAGATCGTTCAGTTTTGGAGTATAAGGCAGAATTCAATCGCCTGGCAGAGTTTTGTCCCCAGTTGGTGGCTACCAAAGATGAGCGGACGACACAGTTCACATAGGGCCTCGCTGGATATATTCAGTTACGTATGTCTGGATGAGCTCCGACTTCTTATCGAGAGGCTTTGGACCGGGCTCTACACATAGAGATGACCCAATATCGGTTGTTTGGTGATAAGAAGAAAGGAAAGCAGCCTACTCAAGATTTAGCAGTGACTCAGAAATAGCAGGCCATCGGACAGAAGTCCAGTAGCAGGAGTCAAGGTACGCAGGAGATTTCTGGGCCTCAGCCTCGACCCCAGAAGTCTGGACGATTTTCAACAGGAATGCCCCAAGGTTCCCAGCAGGCCTAGAAGTCTGCTATCGGTGGGGCTCATTATTTTCAATGTGGATCTAGGGATTGCAACAGACTAGATTGTCCTCTAGAGCACCCCATCTGCTATTATTGTAAACTTCCGGGTCATGAGAGTCAAAGTTGTCCATTGAAAACTCAGCATAAATCAGTCGTAGTTATTCCCCAGGGAGGCCGGTCAAGAAAGCAAAGGTCACAGAGAGGCGGCCGACAGACTCAGGCGTCGTCCCGACAACAACAGACAGGACATCAGCAGACAGTTCCTCCACCAGTTCAGATTTACTGTATGCATGGGCATAAGTACCCCTCACCAACGGTGTCTCAGTATTCGGTGACGGGGTCGTACTATCAACAACCATACCCAGCGTACCAGCTGTAGTTTATCAGCCTTAGCAGTCAGCTAGAGCTTTAGGTTATTAGCCTCATCAGTCGGTTGGGTCTTCTGTATATCAACACCAGCAGACTGTCGGACCTTCAGCATCTCAACCGCAGCAAATTTTGGCATTGCCACCTCCAGCTCTAGAGACAGGTCGAGTTTATGCAGTCACCAAAGAGGAGGCACAGCGGGCTGATAAATCGGTCTTACGTGGTATGATTTCAGTTTGTGCATTTCCTGCTGAATTGCTTGTTGATACCGATAGTTCCAGTTCTTTAATATCATGGTTATTTATGGGAAATATTAGTAGGTTGCCTACCTTTAGATCACAATGTCTGTCAATGTTCTGTCATCCGGTGAGGTATTGGGTATTACGTAGGAAGTCTGGCAATGTACCCTTAGATCACAATGCAGTCACCAAATATGAGTTTGGTATTACGCAAGCGTTGAGTGTTTCATGTGATTATAAAGTATCTCTAAAACTTAAAGGGAAATTCTATAAAATGATGGATATACCTGCTATATTTGTTAAATACTAAAAGTTTAGAGGGCTTAAGTGATTAAAAATTGAAAACTTAGGGGTGTGGTAGAATTAACTAAACTAGAAGGGTCTTTTTGCAAAATGACCCCACTAATAACCCCGTGTTCTGCTTCTCTACCTCTTCTCCTCCTCAACGCAGAAACCGCCACTGACCCTCGTGCGATTCCTCTCCATGCGAAGCCATCGTCGACGCCAATGAAGGGAAGGTTGCATCGGCTTCTTCTTCTTTTTCTTCTTCCTTTCCCCTTGAGTGCCGACCCCCATCTTCTCCGCCGAGTCCACCCTCTTCCTACACGCGACCACGCCGACGAGCCGACGCCTTCCTCTTCTATTCTTCTTCTCCGTCGCTGTGCACCGGACAGAGGTAAGGTTACTTTTGTTAGGCCAGTAGATGAATGTTTTGGGTGTTATTTGATCAGATGCCTATTTTGATTTCAATCTCGCTTTGGGTTCACCGTGAGCCATCCTTGAGCCTAGGGAAGATGTTGTTTGGAATTTGGGTTGAAATCTTTGGCTTTGGCTGTTCTCTCAGCTGTAAGCTCCACTTGGGTTGAGGATTTGTCATGGTTACCGTGGCTTGTTGAGTTGTTTTGCTTGATTATTGGAGCTGATCAGATTCACGAATGCCATGTGAAGAAACATATACAGGCTATTTTGTTCTTTGAGATCTCTTTTGTAACCTTTGCCGAATTTTCTCTCCCATTTGAGTAGGTCACCGAGTAACACTTAATTTGAATAGTCTATTTGCTCATTTTTTAATCTTTCTATTAAATACTGGAAATTAAGGGAAAAAATAAAGTTCCCTAGACTTAGAGGGCTTAAAGGCTAATTAACCTAAATTAAGGGTGGTTATGCGAATGATCAAAATTGGAGGCGCAATTTGCAAAATGGCCAGCCCTTAAGTTTCTTTGGTGGCCGATCGTGAGCCCGACTTTTCCCTTTTCCTCCTCTTCGTCTTCCTTCTGCTTCTTGTTCCTCTCGGGCGAGCAGAAGATCTCCGGGCAGCGGTTTCGTCTCCAGACGACGTCCAGGCGGCACCGGCAGGAGGCTTTCTTCTCTTGTGCTTGGATCTAACCGATCTCTGTGCCCTCTCTTCTCCAACCAGCGCAAGATTGAGGTAGGATTTTCTTCTGGAGTCTGGATTTGAGGCGTGGAGGTGCTAGGGATGATTCGCGTTGTTGTGATGGCAGATCTATCTTCTTCTCGACCGAGTGATTCTGGTTCCAGCACGTTATCCTCTCTTCCTTGCGCGATCGTGAGGAGGGAAGCCAGATCTTGAGCGGTGATGGTGATTCGGGGTTGAGGGGTTCTGCCAGTATACACGCGGAGGTGAGTTTGATTTTAAATAGCATTTTTTTGTTGGTTTCTTAGGGTTTATCCGATTCGAATCTTCTATGGATGAAGCTGGAAAGGGGAAACTGTTTTTGGCTATGAATTTAAAGTGATCTGTAGGAATTCTTGTCGTTCCGTGTTCATTCACATGTTGTTTTTAGATGGATCAGTTGGGGATGATTCTGATCAGATTTAGCCATGTGGATCTGGGGATTGGTTTGAGTTGTGTATGATTCTTATAGTTTCGATTGGATTGGATTTCCAGTTATTACCGTGAGCTTTCTAGATCGAATTCTAGAATCATGGGTTAGGGTTTTGATCCTCAGTGATTGGAGAGGTGGTGCCTATGTTTAATCTATTATTGTTCTTAAATTTTCTGTGATTGTCTGATCTGTATTTTTCATGTTGTCGTGGGTTACTTTGGGTGCTCAGTGATAGATCTGTTCCTGTGGTGATGTATTGCTGCCGTGTGATTAGGGGTGGATTTTGTATTTGTTCTCTAGTGTGATTATTTCCCTATTTCCTTGCTTGAAGCTGATGCAATTAGATATTGTATGGGGCTTCCTATTATTGCCGTAGAGGGTATTTTGGATATATTTATGTTGGGGTAAATTAAAGAATTAGGATTTAGGGTTTGGGATTAAGTGGAATTAATCTTTAGTTAAGGCTAATTTTAATTGAATTTAGAGTTAGCCTAATAGTGTGGTTTATTACTATGGTCAACCACACTTTAAGGTTTGGTTGGGATATCATTTCAGACGCGGGGGGGGGGGGGGGGGGGGGGGGTTCTCTTCACTTTTGGATTCCTACATCAGAGGGGGTACCTCTGACTCTTCTTTTAGATTAGTCACAGATATATGTTTGATATGCTTTGTTTAGCAATAAAGTAATAGATTATGGTATAACTCTTCTATTTGTCTTGCTGATACTGTTTGTACTATACCTGGCATGTGATACCTATATCTTTAGGACTTAGGCTCTGGTGCATTATATACGATCCTTGCATATCATGTTGATATAGGTGGACTAGATAGTGGATGTTGTTGACCAGTGTCATGTATCATCGTGGATTGTGCATCACGGTCAATCATGGCCCCCCCTTTATGGGTGAGTCAGGTCGACAGTCATACTGACCTACCCATACGACCACTCATGGGTTAATGGTTGACGGAGTATTGGGTAGTGTGCTCTGTACTGCTCCGCTCATGCACTCATGGGTTAGTGAACCGGAGCGTGGTAGCAGGCAGAGGTCCCTCCTTGAGTAGTCCATATACCAGGAGATGAGAGGGAGAGGTCTCTCCCCCATTTATATACATGGGGTAGGGGTAACACTCAAACAGAGATGTCCTCCAGAGATGGCCTGGGGTAGACAAAGATGTCCCCGGATAGGGCATGGAGTAGGGGTGTTACACCGGCAGCATTCCGTCTACTCGATCGCTCAGGAGTAGTGATGGCAGAGTATGGACGGCAGTCATAACCCTACGTCGGAGGGTGGCCTCCGCTCAGCTTCCTCCCGTACATAGGTGACGATGTCTGACCGACGGCAGGGGTGATCATGTCATTGCACCTTGTGCATACGCATATTTTGTACTTGCTTGTGCTTGCTTTACTTGGATGTTGCATATAATTGGCATGCACGTACAGGAGACCCTTATGTCTGGATTTGGCAACTTTGCCACATTGGTATGGTATTTCCTATTCCCTCTTTCAGTTGTACTTATCACTGCCTGTACATGTGTTATTTCGATAGTCTGTTACACTGTTGCTAGCTTAGACTATCATACATATATGATGAGATATCCGCTGAGTTCTATGACTCATCCCGTTAGCTCCTTGTTTTTTTTTCAGGATGATCGACTGGAGTGCCCAGCAGCCTGTCCCAGCTCGTGTATTTTCGAGACGATTCTCGGGGTTTGTCTTGGTATTTTGATGGGGTACATGTTGGTACCCTCTTTCTGTTCATTTTGTCTTTTCGTTTCCGTTGTTGTATTCGTGTTCTGTTGGGTGATTTACATGACAGTATAGTTGTACTTTTGTGTGCCATGGAGGCCCTTGTGTCATTTTGTTTTGTCGTAAGTCCTACTGATACGTAGCTTTTGACGTTGTTTCTGTTTACGTGTATTTCAGACGGTTGTTCCAACCCTATAGGCTGCGGTACAATCGGCTGAAGTAGTCGTAGAGGTTAGGTTTTTGAATTGTCCGCCGGGTCGAGGGAGTGGCAGTCCGGTCAGTATCGGACGGGCGGCTCCTCGGGACATGACACTTTCTTTTTTTTTAGATTATTTTTGCTAATCGTGTACTATATTGCTCAGGCTGCAAACTACCTGAATATAAAAGGGCTTCTAGAGTTGACTTGCCAAACTGTCGCAGATATGATAAGGGAAAAGACCCCCAAAGAAATTTGTTTAACACTCAACAAATATGAGTTTACTCCAGAGGAAGAGGAAGAGGAAGAGTACCAAAGGGCGAATCAATGGGCCTTCGAATGATGTATTATGTTGGATACAAGTGAATGGAAAGGGAGGTGGAGAGGAAAGAAACTTCATTGTGAATGAGACTTTAGTATCACATTGAGAGTTTCAAGGCATATTGGTTGATTTAAATTGTTTCACAAGCATGTTAGTTCTGAACAAATTCATGGGGAGAGTCTCTCTCACACGTGTGGGTGTGTAAGGGGGTGTAAATCTAAGGTCTGGATTTGTACTGAACAAAGTAGATTTGTGTGCGTGTACAATTTACGTGCGTCGAATGCCTGACTAATCGGGGTAAAATTTGTACAAGTGAATAAACTACAATTTTGCCACCTGCGAAATTTTTTAGCTCAAATGTAACGGATGCATTAACTGTTGATTAATGCAAAATCAGTAACCTTCAAATGTTTAAATATGGATGGTTAATTAGCAGTAAATGACGTTAATTCGGTCATTAATTGCTGCTGGAGTTTAAGCTCTTTTTCAGACAAAAACTCCAAGGATACCATTGAAATTTTAGGATGTCAAATATTTCATGAATGGTGTAGATGATAACAAGATTAGAGAATGTCAATGAGTAGTCTATAATATAAGATATAACTAATAAAATAAAAATTTAAAGAACAAAAAAAATAGATAACTATTTTACAAAGTAAGTTTCATAAGATGCATATTTTCATATAGTATATGAAAATTCAAAAACAAATATCGATATTCATATGGAAGTAAATATAATAAAAATGTGAGTTCATTAAATGTATTACCTAATTTATTCATTCTCATCTGCAGGTCAGCAACAATTACAATTGGAGAAAAAGACAAGAACAGTGAAATTGATAGACCACGAAAATACAAAATTGATGAACTGAAAAAGAGCGCGGTGCACAATCTTGAATGCCTGTAACTTAATGGCATAGTATATTCATCGGTAACTAATATATCAAAGAACCCAAATCATAAATGCAATGAAAAAAATAAACAGAGAGAAAAAAAATGGTCACCATAGCAAGCAAAAGCACCACTTAAAAGGAGCAGTGATAAACCTGCAAAAAAAAAAAGAAGGTAGGATCAACATTCTTAGAAAGATATGGAAAAAGCAAAATAAAAATAATATATCTGAAAAAAAAATTATTTCCTAAACTGTTCTACAAATTACAATATGACACTTGACCGTCATATTCTGGAGACTTAAGAAATAAAGATAGACAAGTATAAATAGTTCTTAGTTTGACCAATGTTTAAAATACCAATCTGCCACCGTTCTCAAGGGCTTTTCCAACTTCTAACTCTAACTGTTGGTGCAAGATGTATCAGTAATGTTTTTTTTAGTGTTTCAATATTTAATAATATACTTAAGTTAGTGATATATTAGATAAGATAAGGGCTAGCCAAGAAATCCAAAAAATCCGTATCAAGGTAAATAAAGTCCTAGTTAACCTAGGCAATAATTCCTGATTCGAATAATTGGGCACTAAGTCCTGGCCGAGAGTTGGGCGCCTAAGACCTGACCGAGGGTTGAGCACGAAGTCCTAGTTTGAGGAATTGGGCACTACGTCCTGGCCGAGGGCTGGACACCTAAGACATGACCGAGGGTTGGGCACTAAGCCCTGGTGAGTGAAGCTGGGCACTAAGTCCTGGTCATGGACTGCGCACGAAGTCCTTATCCGAAAGATTGGGCAAAAGTCCAACCGGAGGAGCCGGTTGGCAAACTTCTCCTGAAAGGAGTAGGCGAAGGCGTGTTCCCCGAGAAGGGAACTCGGTTCGACCTAGGGGTTCAAGGGAAATCCAAAGTCAGAACCAATCGTTAAGGCTAACATTATATATGTGTTTGTCTTGTGTTTGTGTATCTTGCAAGTACCTAGAATTAGAGGTAAAGTAGGTGAACAAACACACAAAACTGTCTGGGAAAACTGCTCCTGGGCGCTTGAATGAATACAGGCGCCTCAGGCGCCCCATGCATTCAGGCGCCCTGGATACTGATAAATATCATTTTGTTGATTATTTTAATTTCTAAAATCCATGTTTGATTTATGTTTTTATTGCTTAATTGTGAAATTACCCTAGGTTTTAGGATTTCCTCTTATTTTGGACTTAATTGCAAATTTACACATTTTTGGATTATTTGGCCACTAATTTTTGATATATTTTTGTAGGCATGAAAGGATCCTGGACCTAGAGCATATTGGGTCAAACTTGAGTCGGAAGTGGAACCGGATCGAATTATCAAGCTTACGATTAATCCGGGCCGTCTGATTCAAGAGCGGCTAGATCTGAGCCATCTGGGACCATCTGAAGCAATCCGAGCTAGGGTTAGGGTTGATCAAGCACTCTGATCACGATCTGAAAGTTTCATCCCAATCAGAGCTAAATCAACCGTTGGATCAAGCTTGGAGGGCTCTAGATCGTCCATTCAAAGATTAGGTTGATCTGGACCATCCGTTGCACATCTGGAGGATCCGAGCTACCATGAGGCAGATCATGACCCCAGATCATCATCATCAAAGTTTGGCTCCAATCAGAGCAAGATCAGTCGTTGGATCTCCTCCAATCAATCTGAGCCGTCCAATTTTAATTACTTAAGGAAAAATTTGGCAGCAGCTTTCTTCGTCGCGTTTCCTCGCCGCAACATCTTCTTCTTCGTGTTCTTCACTGTTTTAGCTAGTTTTCTTCATCCAAGGGGCGCGACCCCTCAAATCCTTCAATAGAACAAGTGTTAGGTCAGTGGGGATTGCTCGTGAGAAGTTTCCAGCTTGAATTTTGCCCAAAGATAGAGTTTCGTGAGGTTTCAGTAGCTTTGTCACTTGAGTTCGTCGAGCTCAGCTGTGCTCCATTTCCACTACATCCGAGCTGACCAGAGGGGTTCCCTGGAAGGCCCGGAGCATTCCAAATTCATCGGCGCAATCCACCACAGCGAGATTGAAGAATTCAATGACTATTTTCAGCTTGAGCAGAATTTGAATGGATTGAATCGCAAGGGCTGTTTTCCACTGATTTGTTGAGCTTGCGGGTTCGAGGCTCACTCTTGCTTGACGACCAAGAAGCATTTGAGCTAAGAAGGGATCGAGGAGTAGTTTAATTGGTTTAAATTCATGTTTCTAGTAGTAAATTTCATTTCTGCCGCTTGTTTCATTACTGTCTTTCTTTCAGAATTGTTTAACTTAGTTTACTGAATTATTTCAGCTCCAATTAGGATTTCAATTTGCCAGTAGTTAGCTAGTGAACTGGTTTAGTGAACAATTGTTTGTAATTTTAGTTTAAATATCGTTTCATTGTTGTGTATCAGATTTGTAGCTAGCGTGCCAATTTTGCTATCTGTTCGTATCAGATTTTCTATTGCCTTCTGCGTATCAGAATTTTAATTGAGTTTCTGAATTGCATATCAAGCTAGCTTAGCTTTCATCCTCTGAATTCATTTTACGGATTATTTCACTTGCATAGCATTTCATATTGAGTTCCTGAATTCACTATCCCCTGTTTTCAGTTTTCGAATTACTGCAACTCAATTCAGTTTACTACATTTTCATTTCTGAATTTGGCTTCGAATTCCTTAGTTGTTGCATCCATGGTTTGATTCTTCAGAAATATGAATCATATTGGAAATGATCAATCTGACCTCTGAGCATCAATTTAGTTCCTTGCATCCAGAATTTCTGCAATAAGTTCTGAACTCCTGCATTTCTGCCCTAAAAACCTGCGTATCAGCCTTTCCTTGCATCTGCCACTTCAGTTTCTGCATCTGAACTTCATTTCTGAAATGATTCGTGTCTGGATTCTGCATTCGAATGTTTCTGCGCATGTTTTTCCTTCCTGCATATCATGGTTGCTGCTGAATTACAGCCAATGCAATCTGATTTCCTGCACTTCATTTCTGCACACTTAAGTTCATCCCTCTTGAAGCTGTTTTTGAGCAATTATCCACAGCTGATTTGTTAGAGTTTGTATCCAATTTGAGTTGCAATACATTTCTGCATTATAAATCTGATTCCTGTGCATCAAAACCTGCATTTTGTTTCTGAATTTGGTCCAATTCGGCACATCCATTGTTTCTGAAATTTCTGAAACTCAGCCAATTTTCTGTAATTCGGCAATCTGAATTCTGCTCAACTCATGCAGTTTTATTTGTGTAAAGTGATCTGAAATTAATCCCAAGCATTGGGTGGTGCACTTAGTATAAGATTCTTTTGGTACATCAGTTTCTTTAATCTGGTATCAACTTTGTCCAATTGCTCTCACTTGTATCAATGAAATCTAGGCACTGGTTTTGTATCCATTTGGTTGAAGATTGATTTCCATTTGGTTTGTTTTGAATAATAATCCTTGAAGAAGTTCTTTGCATTAGCATCAATCGAAATTGGCTTGAATTCATATCAGATTGGTTTTCTGAATTAGGCTAAGTGCATTTAAGCTTCCAAATTATTGAGTTCATTGTTGGAATCACTTGGGTTAAGTTCAATAGCCGAGTCCTTGCCTTTTCATTGAGTTTTTATTTCCAATTGCAACCCAAAACCCAATTTTGATTTGAATCCCGAAAACACAAACGACACCTAAATACAAGCGCGAATCAAACAACGTCAACTAGCCCCGAGAAAAATACGACCTGTGACCCCTATATTACATTTTCATACTTTTGATTGCAAAAAAGGTTTCCAGTTATTCATTCACATTTAAATCTGATGAGCCCACACAATTCGTGACAACTTTAATTAGCTAATTTGGGGTCATCAGATACCAGGCACCTGGATGATCCAAGTGCCCAAGATGTTGTTGGGCGCCCAAGACTGCTGCCTTATCAGCTTCGCGATGTTCACGTTCCGGATGAAGTTTTGACCGCTAATGAGGCGCCCCAGAGGCTCTTGGGTGCCCTAGAAGAAGCTATATAAAGGGGTTCAACCCCTCAACTCAGAACATCATTCACAACAACATTCTAAGCATTTCGAGCGAAAAAAAGCGCTAGAGGCGAAGCTCTGCAACCAAGGAGGCTCTAGGAGGAAGTGCGCTGCACTTTGGAGTTTCAGATCGGCCGAGTCTTCGATTTTTGTTTGGTTTGCATTTATTTTTATGCACTTAATTTCTTAATCTTTTTGGTTGTAATATTTGCACTATAAGACGGGTTTCTCGGCCTCCGGAAAGTCCGGAAAGGAGACCATTAGTGGACGGACGCTTCCCGTGCCTAGGCTTTGGACGTACTGACTCTGGGGGGTTGGGAACCAAGTACAAACTTACGTGCACTCTGAGTTGTGTCTTTCGTTTGTTTCTTTATTTTTCCGTTGTGCTACTAACGCTTTGTCTAGAAAGAACAAACATCGAAGTTTCTGACGAGATTCCGAAAGAATTTTTTCAAATCGATATCCCCCCACCCCCTCTATCAATGGCACCTGTCCTACACTGCCTCCTAAAGCAGCTAAAACACAAGGTGTCAACTCCAGGCAGCAAAGCAAGGGACTCATTAGCAACATGCTTAATAATCTGTTGTTGGGATGCAACTAAACCATACCCATATCAAGATGGAAAATGTAATCATAGAAATAAATATGAGGTCAATCACCTTAAAAAGAAATGGTGTGACATAGTTCATCAGTATTTCAAATGCAAGCACGATTCAAATTGTTCTGAATATGAATAATTTTCTTTCATCAATAATATTAACTTCAACAAATGTGTGAAGTTATTTGTAGTTCAACATGCTCAACAAATACATACTTACCAAGATTACAAACTTTTGTCGGCTTCCAACATGAATGGTTCGAGGAAAGCAAAATATCCTACACCCAGCGGCATACAACTGATCTCTTTTATTCATTGACTTACCCAACAAAGTTTCAGTGCAACCAGGTTCATAATCTTCCTCTTCATCATCATTTGCTTGATGGCACAGGTCAACCCTACATAATGTAAATATTCCACAAGCACAAGCAAACTTAATAAGTTTCAGATGTTCATAGCACAGAAATTATGATAGTTAAATTCTCACATAATCACATTATCTCTCACACACACAAAACAAGTTAACTAAAAGTCTAAAATCCAAAATAACATGACAAATAATAATACAAATATATGATATCACTATTCATCATCTCGAGAGGCTGAGACTACTCTTCTTCGTCTCCATATTGATCCAAGACATGGTCCTCATCGGACTCAAATTCCACATCATTCGATCATTTAAAACCTCCTCATCCTCGGATTTGAAATCATTTTCATGAAAGTTCTCTCAATCTACCACTTCTTCGAGGTATTGTTGCTTCATCTGCTCCCATAGCATCACTTACTACTTGCCAAGGCAAGCCCTCCTCAACTTCATCATCATCAACCCCATCAACAATCCATTCTTGTGCATGACTTGCATCGCTTGCAAAAATAATTTCAATATTTCTCTCCTCCCTCTTTTCCTTGTTCAATAATTTTACATTGAACTGGACGAAAACATGATTGTTCAATCGATTTGTATCTAGTCTATTCCTTTTCTTTGTATGTACCTACAAAGTGTTTACATTGTAAACTCACTAATATAATAGAGAACTCAGTAGGATTTTAATAATTAGCAAATAAAAAATTAGGAGTGACTAAGTACTAACCCTCTCAAATGTGCTCCAATTCCTTTCACACCTCGATGAACTAGAAGTCAAAGAAAGGATTCTCATAGTCAGTTTTTGCAAGTTAGGAGTTATTGCACCAAAATTTGACCACCATGTCACTACAAAAAATAATAAAAAAAATAAAAAAAATAAACAAACAATGTTAGTAAATTTAAACTTTAAATAAGGAAAAGATTAAAAGGATTATTATTAGGTTCAATTATTTACCTGGATCAAACTTGTAAAAAAAACTCAAAACTCACCGAGCAAGCTTTAATCACAATAGCTTTCCCAAAAAGAGACTCTTTCTTCTTATACTTAGGCAACTCTTCGCTCATAATTGTATTTTGCATGTCAATATTACCCTCAAACATGACATCCAAACAATCAATTATCCCAAACGAGACATCTTGATCTAAATGAAAAAGAGGATCCTTGTAATGGTAATATGGATTCAAGAGATACGTCGTCAAATATAGTGGACTATCTAGCCTATCTTGAATCCTTGCATCAATAATTTCAATAATAGATTGATACTTTTTTGGAGCACCACCTAGCGAATTTTTTATATCTTCCTTTGCCTGTAGAAGCTCGTCGTATACAAAGCCCATGGATAGCTTTATATCACCATAAACAATTCGAAACACCTTCACCAAAGGTGCAAAAAGCTTCAAGCATAATGTCACACCAATCCAAAATCTCATACTCATCACCGTTGAGTACGATGCTTTTCCTTTAACACTTTTGGAAAATTTACACCGTTCCCATTCATCACTTTAAACATTGCCCTTAATTGTCCTTTTTGCTCGACCAAACTATGCAAAGTGAGGAATGCTGAAGCAAATCTAGTCACTCCCGATTTTACAATATCCCTCTTTTTCGTATGTGACCTCATCATCGCCAAGGACTTATGGTGAGCATAAATGAAAATAGTCAATGTCTTAGCTTGATCAATGACTTTCTTGAACCTCGGTAGGCTTCCAATGCTTTCAAGCATAACATTTATCGTATGAACAACACATAAGGTCCAAAAGATTATTGGCCTATTCTGTTTCAACAACTTTGCAGCTCTCATATTGTTCGAGGCATTATCAGTTACAATTTGAACAACTTTTTTCGGGCCAACTTGTTGAATGCATTTTTTCACATACTCGTGGATTACTTCACTTGTGTATGCGATGTCTGAAGACTCTTTAGAAGAAAGAAGAACAGTGCCCACTTTAAAATTAATACACAAATTCATGATACTCCTCTTCCTATCACTCCAAGTATCCGTCATAATTGAGCATCCATTTAACTGCCACTCTATTTCATGTGACTTTAGCAAATCATTGGTCCTTTCAACCTCCTTTTCAAAAACGACTCACTCATTTCATATCTAGTAGGAGGTTTGAACCCCAGTCCATACTGACCAACCGCCTCTAACATCAACTTAAAGCTATCTAGTTCAAGAGCATGAAAAGGAATATCGGCTTCATATACCCATCTACAAACATACTCTTTTACCTTATTTGTTCTTTCCTTGTAAATAACATCAATGATATTTTGGTCTTGCTTGCTCTTTTGTGATATAGACTCAGGGCTGATTGTACTTGCAAATTTATCCATAGGACCGATAGAATATGGTGATTTCATAGACCCTAAAGCAGCTCCCAATTCATCAACATAAATACGACCATCATCATTGCTCTTATCTCCAATATTCACCTCTGATCTCATAGTTTCATGCTGAATTTCCTTTTTTTTTCTTATTCTTTGCCTCATTAATTGCAGTTCTACACTTCAATTGATCTTCTTTCGTGGACTTTGGACATGGAGAAATATTTCCTGATATATGTGTGATGTGTTCTTTAAGAGTATGAACTCCTCCAGACATAGGCTTGGAACACAAGATGCATTTCAATTTATCTAAATTGGAGGGATTAGTTAGAACTCCATACTCCCATCGAACATCCTTTGATTTCCGTTTAAGTGATTCAATTGTTGCCAATGAAGATAACTAGGAAACACCAATGGATGCTGATGTTGCAGCAGCAGCACTTGAAGAACTCATTGTATTATATTTGTACCTAAACTACAACGAATTGAAGAAAACAACCAAACACACCAAAAAATGAAAAGAATGAAAACAGTTAACCACATACCTTCTTGGCTTCTCGTGACTGAGGAGGAACGGGCGGCGGGCTGGTGAAGGAAGAACAGGCGATGGGCTGGCGGCACGTGGGCGAGGAGACGTGGATTAGCGAGGGCGACGCTAGTTGAAGGAGAAATGGACTATGGGTTGACGGCGCGAGTGCGAGCCGGCGAGGAGATGTTGTTTGCCTGCTCGGGGCGGCGCGAGGTCGAGGAGATGCTAGCCATGAGGAGCGTGAGGACGAAGACGAGGAGAGTGGATATGCGAGGAGTGTGAGGACAAAGACGAGGAGACTGGAGACGCGAGGAGGCCAAGGACGAGGAGACGAAAGGGCGAGCCAGCGAGGAGCGCAAGGGCAAGGAGACGAAAGGGTGAGTCGGCGAGGAGCGCGAGGGCGAGGAGACGCACAACCCTAATTTTTTTCTCAAATCCCACCTTTTCTATGCTTTTTTTTTATTTCAAATATTCTTTTAAAAAAATGTAGCCTGGGCGGCGCCTAGGTGGCCAACCACCACAACTATGGCGAGCGATTCACACCTGTGCAGAGCAGCTGGGGGCCGATTGGCGTATAGGCGATGCCTAGGCGACAGCCTAGCCCGATTTTTACAACATTGCCGAGAGCAAAAGATAGAGAAAAGGAGAAACAATTATCTTCCACCTAGTTCCCAAGTCACTGTGTGTTCCCCGCTCATTCGATTACCCCTGGTAGCAATCAGGTACTTCTTCATTTCACCATGAGCAACCAGTGTTTCGTTGTGCTCGTGGTCTCATTGTTGTATCCTGAGAAATAGATGTCCATCGGAACCTCGAAGCACAGTCGGAGGAGGACAAATCTGTTTCAAGGAAACTGTATTACGCAGGCCTCAGCATCTCTTCCTCTCTGGTTTAGGAAACCCGGTTCGGGAAAATCGGTTCGAGAAAATTGGTCTGGGAAGCCCGGTTCGGGAAATTCTGCTCGAGAATTCTAGTTCGGGAGTCCGCATTCTGCATACAAGGTAGCTCGGGCCACTCAACAACTAAGTGGAATTTTTTTTTTATAATTTCAATTTTTTTAAAACTCTCTGAAATCTCTAACATATTATCTTGAAACTTGTTTATGACTAGGACTTTTAATGGCTATTTACTTTATTGTGTAATGTTTGCGGTCGTCTGAGCTTTGTGGGTTGTTTTATGTATTGTAGTTCTAGAGGATTGTCAATGTGGTCATTCCAGGTTAGATTTGGCTACTATACGTTAGATTTGTAAAAATTAATAAGAATTAATTCTGAATGAAGTAAGGAAAAATTCTCCTCTTATGTATGTGGTGGTTAAGAGGTGGTCTGTTTGGTTTTCTATTTTATTTTTTTATAAATGGTTGTGGGTCCATCGTGTAGGACATTCTGAGCATGTACGATGTTTTGCAAAAATTATTTTAAGGATTGTAAGATGATTGACACTGATCTCCTTAAAATTATTAAAAAAATAAATATTTATGATATTATTCGTCTTTAATAAATCTAATAATTTTTAAAAATCAATTTTAAGTATTGATCTTACTATTAAATATTATGATATGTAAGAAAGAAAAGTTTAATAAGATTCTAATAGATTTTTTATTTGATTTACAGTAAAATGATAATATTTATCTTAAATGGTTCAGTATTATCGGGTAGACAAGTAAATTATAATATAACTGGTGCATGATGAAATTAAAAATGTAAATAATCATCTCTTAAGGATCGATCCATGACCATTATATTAAAAATATCATGTGTCCATCGTCTGTGCTATTTTCTTAGATAAATAATCACTCATATAGATAACTATGTTAAATCGTGGCTAAATTTGATCCAGATTGGTTGACTTTTGGTTCTCAGATCACCTACTGTGATGGCTTCGTAGGAGTCGGTTTTCACCCCATGTTCAATTTGTCTGCTGTCTGGTTCATCAAATTTTAGGAGTCGGTTCTTCAATTTTTTATTTTGTTAATATTAAAATCTTTTTTTAATATCTGTAAATTAGAAATTTTATTAAATATATATATTTTTTAAATTTTATAAAAATTTAATTATATATAATGTAAAATATGAAAAAAAAATGAGAAATATATATAATGAAAAGTGTAAGATTTATAAAGAAGTTATTAAATTTTTTTCTATGAGATATGTAAGATATTTTTACTTTTTGACATAGCTCACGAAGAACTCAACGCGTGTGAATACACTCGGGGTCTTCAACCGCTCGATTCAAACAGTTGCAGATACTAAGCCAACAATTGAATTGAATTGTAATTAAGCCGTAGATTTAAATATCTGATATAAAAAAAACTATATATATGGTTTTGATATCACCTTTTAATTGATGCTCCATGAAATAAAAATAATCATAATAAATTAAATATATAAAATTATCAAGGATGGTCATTACATTATTACGAGACTAAGTAACACTGATTAAGATGAAAAATGAATTTGAAAATTTATTTTGTAACAGAAATATTTAAGCTTTTCTCAAATATTAAATTTTTTTCAGTGCATGTATCACCATGAGACGTTCATCTACAAATTTCACTACATAATTTACCAAAACCTCGACCGAAAACACAAAACATATGTAAAAAAGGGAAACAAATTACTATTTGGTGACTCCCAATTTCACGCCCTCAACTTATAACTTAGTCTCTCGATATCTGGCCGGAAATTACTCAACGGCCATTGGCATTTTTCTGCCTCACACTCCCGCTTGTTATTTAGCTGGTAGTTGGGCTGTAAAACTTGTTCAAGCCCAACATAACTTGTCATAGTTCTTCGTCAGAGCTAATAATATCGAGTTCAATCATCTTCTGGGGAGCATGATCAACTTTCTTCTTCTTGGCCTGTGGCTCGTTTTGCATAGTTGTTGATATTTTTCCCTTTGTAAATGACGCCCTAACAAAAATTAAATCAAAATAGATTCAACAGTCACCGCGATGAACTGAATATTTGGCCAGGAACGTTGGTATAGTCTAAAAGGCGCTATCACCTTTTGTCAGTGCTATACTTGGTTGAATTTTGACATACGGATGGTGCTTTGCTTGAATTCTTTGGTTCCTGCTTTGCTAGTCAATGCAAATAAAAAAGCTTCAATAAGTTTGATAATCTAATGTTCCAGCACTGAGCAGCAGCGAGTGCAACTGTGACAATAGCATACCCGTGACTTGAGTGAGAAACCTTATTCCTTGAGAGTGGCTGCTTGTGGTTACTTTATCCGCTTTACTGGACAGCAAAAAAGTAAAACTACTTTAAGGGTAGGCGACTGGGATATTAAGCAAACCTTCAAACAAACAATGGAGAATCTTATTGACGTTAATAGAAACACTGATAATGGGTTAAAGCTGGGATATGCACAACCTAATACGATTCTATCCTACTGTTAAACTTGTTTGGCTTGTCATGATAGAGTTGATGCAACTCTTAGGTGTTGGAAGATTTGAAGTACTTGAGTTGAACATATGGTTCGTATTGCATTATGAAATATCTTCACCCTTCATTTTTAAAAAAAAAAACATCTGCTGTTTATCAAGATATTCCCCCACTTTCACTTTAACTGACGTAGATCCATATCACACTAACACAATTGTACCAAATAGTGAACTCTAGCACAAAGTGAAACAATGACAGGAGCCCTGTCATTTAAGATCACCACAGCAGGATATAGTAAGATAACTGCATTGTTTAGCAGGAACAAAATTAAAGCAGGCAAAAAGTACATGGAGGATTTATTTTAAACCAACATACTCTCATATAACAGCTTATAAAAAACTAACCTATTGACTTGAGTAAATATAGTTTAGAATAGATTGAAAAATCATTTTCCCTCAATGCGTCACAAATTTAGTATGAACTAGGAAGATGAGCCAAGGAGTATATTACTGTTGTGCTAATGTAATTAATAATATGAGATATTGGAGTTTAAACATATCAATTTTAAATATCTGCATGAATGTAAGTTTGCATGTTTCTAGGAAGTTGTTAGATGGCCTTTTAATGAATGTTACATACCTCAAAGCTCTTTTGAGTCCATCAATAGACATTACTTTCACTGGCCGAACTGCCTTTCTCAAGCTTGATTTCACAGCAAAAGGGTCAACTGTATAAATTCCCTCTGATTGAAGCTTAAATGCATTTCGTATATTCCTGTTTTTCAAATATAACAATAAAACCATACAGTGTTCAGATTAGATGTCATTGATATAAGTAGTTACAAAGAATGCAAATGGAATATCAAGTGTTCCTTGTGAGAAAATTTTCCCTAGACAGTATGCCAAAAAATGAAAAAGGACAAGATGCAACTTACCCGCCTCGAAGCTCAGTACGATTTGTAGCATATAACTGTGAAGCTTTCTAATACAAAGGCAGAAACATAGAATAAATCAAGTTCTTCGTAAAACAAGTTTATTAAATATAAACTGACATATACTGATCAATCTTACTGATGAATGGAATTTGCAGTATGTTCCTTGACGTCTGGAAAATGAAGAGTCAAAAGCACAAAAGAAAAGTCACAATTTATATAAACATGTACTACAATGAACCTAAGAAAGCTCTGATGCACAATTCATCTGAAGAGATATTAATGGAGTAAATCACTTGTAATAATTCAATGTTTATTCCTCGTGCTCCAAGGCAAAATAGGTTGCGTTATGTATAGCCTTAACAACTTGATGCCTAGATATCTGTAGGAATTCAAAATCTCAACTAACTAAATGGCTTCAAAATTCATAGCCCAAGTAATCATAAGTCATGATATCAATGATTTCAATTCAATGTACAAAGACATATACATCAACTAAAGACAACAGGTCTTTGTGTCTAGTGGCTACAATGAGACAAGTAGAACCAGACAAGTTGTTCAGAGATTTTACTATCAACTTCATCAGCAGTTAAACCAGGCAATATATTTAGCTAGAAAGATGATGAGAACTCAATAAAGCCCCGCTGAGGTCATAAATCTTCTTCTATAATCACCAATAAGATTTTCATAATTAAAATCACTATTATCACCAGTCAGATTTTCTCAAATTCAACCAATGTGAATTATTAAATGAAAACCCCAGTTTTTATTATTACATTCAGAGTTTTTATTATTACATTCAATTTCTGATTGTTTTCTCCCAAACAGAATCAGAGCAATATCACAATTTGCCAAACATTGGAACTATGATTTCAAGAAACAAAATTGTAAGATGGATTTCATCTGATGTTACACATTAGCTAATCTAACCATAGCTTGCTACTTGTGAAATTTGATAGCAGCCCAACTTCAACAGCAATAAGGAAACAATCATTACAAAAAACTATGAAAATGCTTATGAGGAAACAGTTAGCTCGCCATAATTGCAGCCATAGCAGTAATCCATATTTGATTGCATGTATTAAGTATTTTACACAACTCATGGTGAACACGAGATGCATAAATATAACTATGTAATGAAGGATGCATCTATTAAAATAAAGGATATTAGTGAGACAAAAACATACTTATCTATGATCATGGTGCAATCCACCCCATCTTTCCTTTTGCCTTTGCAGATACCATAATCAGCAGATGTCCCTATCTTTAGCATCTGACTGGCTGAATAAACGCTCAAAGAGAATTCTTTTGCCTAGTGAATCAGCAGATCAAGGTTAGCAATGCCTAGTGATGATTTTTTATAATCATAACAAGACAGTCTATGACATACCCCATCTCCTCTCCTTACTGAGGCATTAAAAAGTGCAAATACCATCCCAACTTTCTCCTTGCAGCTCGCTGTGTATGCGTCTCCAAACAGGAAAACTGACACATCCGTCTCATTCAAACATCCCATTTTCCATATGCAGTAGTTCTTCCCAGTTGAGCTCAGTCTAGGACTTCCAGGTTGAGTTAAGACACCAACCGTAGCCCAACATCCAGAAAGTTTGTCACCCATAAACAAATTCCTGAAAGAGAGCAACTGCAAAGTAAAACATGGAATTTTTTTACAAATTCCCAACGAACATTACCTCGAACATCTCACCTGATAGTATGCAAGCGAACAAAACGAACATCTGAGAAATGATTAGCAAGTGCAATAGAATTTACCAATGATTTCCTGAGAACCAGATAAACAATCAGAAGGGAAAAAACGAAGGACCAAGGAGCGTGTAATCTTTAAATCCAGTTGTTTTCGTTTTCCTTCTACCTAATTCTAAGCCCCGAGAACTTATCGACCACGATTTCATCGGAGGAGGTCCGTGGCTGGATCGATTTTGGAGGATCCGTACCGAGCGTCTCTGGATTCATATCGAGGTAATCCTTGACAACATCCCGGAAAACCGACATGTCAGCAGTCCGTGACCTTCTCGGGTAATCATCATCGGAGTTGTAGCCTGCTAAAACAACGGAATCGGTCATCAATAAAGAAGAAGAGGATACGAAGAAGAATGAAGAGACCTTGAATCAATCAGTCACCTGCAGGAAGCTGAGGCGGATTGGAAGATGGGGAAGCGGGCGGCGTCTCCAAAACCCTCTCTTCCCGGAGGGAGAGGAGGAGATCGAGATCGGCATTGCGATTCGCCATTTCGACGCGCCGTCTAATTTCGGAGCCGATGCAGAGATGCAGAAGGCGATGGGAGGGTATTAGGTTTTTTTTTTTGGTAACGGTCTGGTTGAAGAAGACGACTAGTATTGGCGGGAAATTGAATTTCTTTATGGCGGGAATCAGATTGTGCGTGAATGTAAAAAAATATATTTAACTATATTTTTTGGAAAAAAATAAACTTCTAAATTGAATTGGAATATTTTTAATGGGTATTATTCTTTTTATTTTGGGGTGAAATAATTAGTATTACTCCCTATATTTTTAAATTTTTTAATTGGAAAATGAAATTGATATCAAATTTAATTTTCATCGTTTCATGAAAAATTAACTAACTTAATTATAATTAGATGGACAATACCAACTTTTTAATTCCTCGATACAAAATTACGTTACTAACAATATTTATCTTCGTATATCGATTAAAATATAAATATATAAGATACGATGTGTCATGTGTATGACAATTTTATTAATAAAAATATAATATATTTGAAGAATATCGATAAACCATTATTTTAAAATTAAATTTGAAAATATCTAAACATATTTTTCTCGGAGAATGATAAAAGGATCCTATCAAATGCGTTTGTTTATGTTACATTGTTACTAACTCAATTTTGGTTTTTTTCTTCTATTTAAAATTTCGGTAAATTAGAGATAAATCCCTATTCCAAAAGTTGCCTTTGTGTCCGCTCCCCAGGTAAGGAAACATAAGTTTTAACTCCCTATTTTTTAGTTTTAACTCCCCAATACATAAATTTACTAATATACCCTTCTTACTTTTCCCGCTTTTGATTTTCCCGCATTTCTTCTCCCGCAGCTTCGTTTTCTCCTGTTTTCTTCTCGACACAATCTCGGCGTCCTTCACCGGCGAAATCAAGCTAGCTTCCTCTCCTCAATTTCCTTCTCCCGCGAGTTCTTGACGACACATTCTCGGCGTCCTTCACCGGCGAAATCAAGCCAGCTTCCTCTCCGGCGTTTCCTTCTTCCCAAATTTCTTGACGACTTAATCTCGTAAACCCTAATCAGCGAAATCAAGGCAAGTCGACCATTTTTCTCTCCCCCATTTCTTCCCGAGACAATGTGAAGCAAGATTATAGCCGTGTAGATCCATCAACCCACCACGAGGAGACTGAATCAAGCTTTGTCGCCGGAGATAGAGTTGAAGCCAGATATTTTTTTTGTAGATTTTTTATCTATTAGTCGGAACTCTCTAATTATCATCTTTCTTATTTCCCTAATCGTTTAAACAAAGATTAGTGATTGATTAAGTACAACTTCGCCCTATTATGAGTATATTGTTACTATTCCTATGAGATTTCAATTTATCAATACTATTTGCATCATTCTTTAAAAATTTAAGAATTCCTTGATTATAGATAAGTGGTGAGAGGGAGGTAAATAGGCAATTGTCAGCAATTGCCATTTCTATAGATAAATAGGCAATTGTTCATGTTTAATGATGATATTAAATTTTTTCTATTATTATTAAATTGAATGTTTATTGTTTGTAAGTAGGCAAATGTTTACTTGATTAATTTTCAGTTTACTTTATGGTCTAAATACTAAAATTGTGTTGGATATTTTGAGTAAGGGTTGAACAGAATCAAAGATGGTGAAGACTAAGAAAGAAGCAAAGAATAACAAAGATGCTAAAGAGGTTAACAGTGGGAAAAAAACTCAGTTTCGGTGTTCACCTACTTTTTTTAGAGCTGTGATGGATGAAGTGGGACCGAAAATGACTGATAAGCAAAAGGAGAGTATTCAAAACACTCCATTTGGTATATGGCTTAAGATGCCCAAATTGGCGATCAGCAGCTCCAGAGTTGATATAATTTTAAAAAGATTTCAGTTGCAATCTCATTCATTTGTGTTTGGTGAAAATATTGTTGTTCCCTTTACATCACCAGAGTTTTCCATTGTTCTTGGCTTACGTTATGCAGGGCAACCAGTTGATTTAGATGTGAATTTGGAGTCTAAATTTGTTGCTCAGTATTTCTCTGGGAAAGTTGGCAACGTGACCAGAAGTGCAATCTATGATAGACTATCCTCTTTAGCTGGATCAGAGAGTAACTCAGATGTGGATGATTTTGTTCGGATGTTTATTTGTTTAGTGTTTAATTGTATCATTTTTCCTGTGGCCAACTACTCAACACCTCGATTCATTATGCCATACATTGATGACCTGACCACCTTCTTTGATTATTCGTGGGGAGATGCGGCTTATAGATTTTTGAGCAATCAAATTTTCAAATATATTGGAAAGGGTGATGTTAGCAGAAAGAAGTATTTAGATGGTTCAACTGTTGGATTGATGGTGAGTATTTTTAGTATGCTTTTATTATGTTTTGTTCTGTTATACTAATAAATTTATTTATTTAGGGATGGGTATATGAAAGAATACCTTCTCTTGGAGTAGTACGTTCGCTACATACTTTTCCCAGGTTGTTCCGTTGGGGGGAAAGTAAGATACCTAACAAACCTGATTTAGCGGAGAGGTTATTGAATTCCATTGACTATAGTAAAGTAAGTTCATATTTTATAGTAGACATACTCAAATATGATGAATTGTAGTGACCTTTTAATTTTAATTGTGAAAAGGTGTTATCCATTGTGCCATTTTCGGATGAAGATATACTGTTTCATCATAGGCGAGCAAGTTTTTCGGTAATATTATCATTAAATAAGTATTTTGTTAAATGAAGTTGAGAAAATATTTATTTGCTACAAGAATCTTGTAATTTTTTCAGGGCTCAGAATGTGTTAAATGTGGTGGATTGATTGCTGGCACAAGTTGGGCCAAATCTGAAGCAATGGAGAAAGAGTTTGTTGGTGAGCTACATCCACAGACTGATGATATCAGTGGGTCAGAATACAACAAGAGAGTTGAAGTTAAAGACTCCATTGAAGGTGAAATGGCTGGGTTTGTTGAAGTGCCGGTTGAAAAGAATATAGTAGAGCAATTTGTGTCCTCTATTGCAATGACGGTTAGGACAAGGGCAGACAGAATGAAGAAAAAAAAGAGTGAAATATATGTTACGCCGCCGAGTACAACACCTAAACGTAGGAGGAAGGCAGGCAAAGAAGTGTTAGCATCAATTGTAGACCCAATAGTGCTGGAAATGGTAAAATAGAGTTAATTTTATTTATTTATTGTTAACCGTGTTTCTATTTTATTCTTGTGTTCTTAAATCTATCTACATAGGGAGAGACGACTATAGATGTTGCTACAATTGGAAGGGATGCTGTTGCGGATGTGATGAATAAATATAGAGAAACGAGAAATTTTTGTGGATATGAAGAAGCAACTGATGAAGAGCGAGAGATGGTAACAGAATATCTTTCTCGAGATAAGTTAGAGTATGTTAATCTTGTACATGTTTCCTTTTCTAGAATATTAGTCCTTTATAGTGAAATATTATATAAATTTTCAAATTTACAGTGTGGTTGTGTGGGAGGAAGATGATGTGGTCCTTGATGGCCTCCAATTCTGTGAATTCATATTTCGTAATCCAGTTGGATCCGAAATTATTGATTGTTACATGAGAATAATGAGAAAGCAAAGTGTCAAGAAAGGGTTTGAAATTTTTGGCATGGACATGGGTGTTCAGGTTTGTGGTGTTCTTTGACCTTACAAATGAAATCTTTAATTTTTGTTTACAATGAGAAATATGACTCTATTTCTACATGTAGAGAGAAGTCCTTCATAAATTGGAAGGACATAGGAGTAATCGATTGCTGCGGAAGGGAGAGTATGAAGAATTTGTTGGAAAACTTACTTCAGTGACAAGGAATCAATTAAAACATCTCAATGAAGATTTATTTACAAGATGCAGATATATTATTTTTCCCTTGAACTATGGATGGCATTGGTATCTATTATTCTATTCAACAAGAGAAAGCAAATTCAAGACCATGAACTCCAAGCCACATCCAGCTGCTTTCGGGACAGCCAAAGTTTTTGTAAGTTTCATCATTTGTATTTCAATAACTCTTAAAACTTAAATTTCATAGCTGAATAAATATTTGCAGGCTGAATTTTTGGCTGGATACATGAAAAATTTCTCAGGCTTTGACCTTGGTAAAATAACAGTAATGAAAACAAAGTGCCGTCACCAAGGCGAGACACTCGATTGTGGTGTTTTTACTTGTTTGTGGATTGAGTGTCTAGCGCTTGATGATGATGAAATATGGAATTATGAAAAAGAGGTAAAGATGGATGCGTATCGGGCACACATGGCAGCAATTATTCTGTCAGATGAAAATGGAATTATGAAGAAGTAGACTTTTCTAATCTCATGTGATTATGAATTTTGGTGGAAAACGTATATTTGTTGTAAGTTGGTGTATCTGCAAATATTCTCATCTTCATCACCTTTAGCCTATGTAATTATGGTTGTGAGTTGCTGAATATTATGGAAAGTGGATGTTTTGTTGTTGAAATATGGAAAACATGAGAGAGTTATGAAACTGAATGTTATGGAGAGTTGCTGAATGTTATGTAATTATGGTTGTGAGTTGCTTAATGCTTTTGATATATAATCTTTATTGTGTGAGTTCAGTTATGAAACTGAATGTTTGTTCAGTTATGAAAATAAATGTTTGTTCAGTTATGAAACTCATTGTTATGATTTGTGTACTCTTTATGTGCATGACATATGTGGGATATACAAAGGAGATGCTGTCAGAATTTCAGCCGAAATTGAGTACAGATCAGCAGAAATTGAGTACAGATTGACGAAAATCGAGTACAAGGTTAGGAAACCTATACCTCTCTCATGGTCTTGATGCAAAGTCCATTGTAGTTGAGTCGAAGGTTAGGAAAACAAGATAGGATCATGATATATGCCCTATTATTTGACTATCTAAGAGTTGGCAAGGCCATTGAGATTTTGAGTACAAATTGATACAATCTCGGTACACAGGCTGAAATCGAGTACAAATCAGCCCAAATTGAGTACATATTGATGAAAATCGAGTACAAGGATAGGAAACCTATACCTCTCTCATGATCATGTTGCAAAGTCCATTGTAGTTGAGTCGAAGGTTAGGAAAACAAGATAGGATCATGATATATGCCCTATTATTTGACAATCCAAGAGTTTGCAAGGCCATGGGGATTTCGAGTACAAATTGATGCAATTTCGGTACACATTGGCTGAAATCGAGTACAAATCATCTCAAATGGAGTATAAATTTATGCAAATCGAGTACAATGTTAGAAAACATAGACCTCTCTCATGATCTTGATGCAAAGTCCATTGTAGTTAGAGTCCAAGGTTAGGAAAACCAAGATAGGATCATGAGAGAGGTATCACTTACCTCTCTCATGATCATGATGCAAAGTCCATTGTAGTTGAGTCGAAGGTTAGGAAAACAAGATAGGATCATGATATATGCCCTATTATTTGACAATCCAAGAGTTTGCAAGGCCATGGGGATTTTGAGTACAAATTGATGCAATTTCGGTACACATTGGCTGAAATCGAGTACAAATCATCCCAAATTGTGTATAAATTTATGCAAATCGAGTACAAGGTTAGAAAACATATACCTCTCTCATGATTATGATGCAAAGTCCATTGTAGTTAGAGTCCAAGGTTAGGAAAACCAAGATAGGATCATGAGAGAGGTATCACTTACCTCTCTCATGATCTTGATGCAAAGTCCATTGTAGTTAGAGTCCAAGGTTAGGAAAACTAAGATAGGATCATGATATATGCCCTATTATTTGACAATCCAAGAGTTTGCAAGGCCATGGGGATTTTGAGTACAAATTGATGCAATTTCGGTACACATTGGCTGAAATCGAGTACAAATCATCCCAAATGGAGTATAAATTTATGCAAATCGAGTACAATGTTAGAAAACATAGACCTCTCTCATGATCATGATGCAAAGTCCATTGTAGTAAGAGTCCAAGGTTAGGAAAACGAAGATAGGATCATGAGAGAGGTATCACTTACCTCTCTCATGATCTTGATGCAAAGTCCATTGTAGTTAGAGTCCAAGGTTAGGAAAACCAAGATAGGATCATTGTTATGAAACACTTACCTCTCTCATGATCTTGATGCAAAGTCCATTGTAGTTAGAGTCCAAGGTTAGGAAAACCAAGATAGGATCATTGTTATGAAACACTTACCTCTCTCATGATCTTGATGCAAAGTCCATTGTAGTTAGAGTCCAAGGTTAGGAAAACCAAGATAGGATCATGAGAGAGGTATCACTTACCTCTCTCATGATCATCCCATGCAAAGTCCATTGTAGTTAGAGTCCAAGGTTAGGAAAAGCAAGATAGGATCATGATATATGCCCTATTATTTGACAATCCAAGAGTTTGCAAGGACATGGGGATTTTGAGTACAAATTGATGCAATTTCGGTACACATTAGCTGAAATCGAGTACAAATCATCCCAAATGGAGTATAAATTTATGCAAATCGAGTACAATGTTAGAAAACATAGACCTCTCTCATGATCATGATGCAAAATCCATTGTAGTTAGAGTCCAAGATTAGGAAAACCAAGATAGGATCATGAGAGAGGTATCACTTACCTCTCTCATGATCTTGATGGGATGATCATGAGAGAGGTAAGTGATACCTCTCTCATGATCCTATCTTGGTTTTCCTAACCTTGGACTCTAACTACAATGGACTTTGCATCATGATCATGAGAGAGGTCTATGTTTTCTAACATTGTACTCGATTTGCATAAATTTATACTCCATTTGGGATGATTTGTACTCGATTTCAGCCAAGGTGTACCGAAATTGCATCAATTTGTACTCAAAATCCTCATGGCCTTGCAAACTCTTGGATTGTCAAATAATAGGGCATATATCATGATCTTATCTTGTTTTCCTAACCTTCGACTCAACTACAATGGACTTTGCAAGGGATGATCATGAGAGAGGTAAGTGATACCTCTCTCATGATCTTATCTTGGTTTTCCTAACCTTGGACTCTAACTACAATGGACTTTGCATCATGATCATGAGAGAGGTCTATGTTTTCTAACATTGTACTCGATTTGCATAAATTTATACTCAATTTGGGCTGATTTGTACTTGATTTCAGCCAATGTGTACCGAGATTGCATCAATTTGTACTCAAAATCCCCATGGCCTTGCTAACTCTTTGATTGTAAAATAATAGGGCATATATCATGATCCTATCTTGTTTTCCTAACCTTCGACTCAACTACATTGGACTTTGCATCATGATCATGAGAGAGGTATAGGTTTCCTATCCTTGTACTCGATTTTCATCAATATGTACTCAATTTGGGCTGATTTGTACTCGATTTCAGCCTATGTGTACCGAGATTGTATCAATTTGTACTCAAAATCTCAATGGCCTTGCCAACTCTTGGATTGTCAAATAATAGGGCATATATCATGAACCTATCTTGTTTTCCTAACCTTCGACTCAACTACAATGGACTTTGCATCAAGACCATGAGAGAGGTATAGGTTTCCTAACCTTGTACTCGATTTTCGTCAATCTGTACTCAATTTCTGCTGATCTGTACTCAATTTCGGCTGAAATTCTGACAGCATCTCCTTTGTATATCCCACATATGTCATGCACATAAAGAGTACACAAATCATAACAATGAGTTTCATAACTGAACAAACATTTATTTTCATAACTGAACAAACATTCAGTTTTATAACTGAACTCACACAATAAAAAATATATATCAAAAGCATTAAGTTTCATAACTGAACTAACATTCATGTTCACAACTGAACTAACACAATAACAACAACAAATACGAGTCATTTACCAAAACTATGAAATACAGATATCACACCAAGCTTAAACATCAACTAGTATCAAGCCCACATTACATAAACAGTTCCCGGTACATAAACATCACTAACATAACATAATATTAAAGGACCATTACACCAAGAGCACGCCCTGAATAATTGCACTGGTTCGAGTACTCCTTCTCTTAGGTACATCCTTGCTTCTTGCTTTTTCTATCATCCTCTTTTTCCTGTAAATTGGAAAATGTATTAGAAATCAAATATACATGCTCATTAAAAGAAATTTCAGAATACAATATTTTACTTGTAAATCAAACAGTTCCATACTATTTTCACAAAATAAAAGTAGAGTTAGTTAATGGCTTCTTTGCAACTGCGTCGGTTATGACCTCGCCCATGACACCGACCACACTTTGTCACACGTTTTTCGACTTGCGAAGGTATCCTTTGAGTTCTTCTTCTGCCTGGTTGGCTTCGAACAATGGGAGCATTGATTACAAATTGCTGCTCGAGATTGTACTCAGACATATGACATGTAGGGATCGGATTTACGATTCCTTTGTAGCTTTCACGATACAACTCTATTTTAAAGTACTTGTCACAGAAATCATATACTGATAATGACTTTGACTCTATTGCTGAACATGCATGTTTGCATAGAAACCTATTAATCTGCCATGCTTTGCACGAACAAGTCCGAGCAGACAAATCAACAGCAAATGATTTATTCCCATCCACAACTTCAAAACTCCAACCACATGCCTTGCGCACTATCAAACTACGAGATTCAGCATATGTTTTTGCAAGAGCATTCTCCTTTGATGGACTCAATCTTTTAACCATCTCCATTGTTGCTTCACGTCGTCTGTGCATCATATCCATAATTTGAATCCGTATGTGATCGACCATGGCCACGATAGGAAGAAATCGTGCTGCTTTAACCCAATTATTCCAAGACTCAGCTATGTTATTATTCATGACACCCCACCGATTTCCTAGAAAATATGCATTTGCCTAACTTTCTGGACACGAAGATACTATAAAGTCTTTGGCAAGTGGCATTGACCCTACTATCATGTTAACATATTCTTCAAATTCTTGTGTTGATAGGGCATATGCAGCTTTTTTGAAAATAGATGACCAATATTTTTTGTTATGAAGTGGGTACCTTCGCATGACCTACATTCAAATAACAAAAAAATAGTACATAAACTAGTATTATTCAAAAAGCAATGTTTTCCTAACAGAAATATGCCATTAGCCAAACCTGTTTCACGAAATTGTCTACCAAATGCCTCAAACAGTAGGCATGATGACTATCTGGGAATATTATCTGAATAGCCTTGATTATCCCAGGATGTCTATCAGAAAAAAAGGTGAACTCATGGAACTCAATATAGGAATGCGAAAGCAGGGCACTTTTAAGTTGGAAACAGAACCATCCCCAATTATTATCATTTTCAGCATCTACAACTGAATATGCTAATGTGAAAAGATCATCATTAGCATCCTTTGCCACAGCAACCAAAATGCATCCTTTGTATTTATTCTTTATGTGAGTGCCATCTAAGAAAACCAAGGGTCTACATCCATTGATAAAACCAATTGCACATGCATTGAAGCAGATGAATAACCGTTTAAATTTATTACCACAATGATCAATTTCACACTCGACAAAACTTCCAGGATTAGTTTCTTTGATAGCACTACAATACCATCGTAATCTATCATAAGACCCCTCCTCTGCACCATGAATGTCATGCATTGCCAATTCCTTCCCTTTCCAAACTCTGTTGTAATTAAGCTCGACCCCATAATCTCTATGAATATCTTTCAACATTGTGCATGGTCGATACGAGGGCTCTCCCCTCAATCTATCCATCACAACATTGGAAACCCAGGCAGCATCAGCTTTAGGATGTCCTCTACTACGAAGATTGTCATCTCCACAAGTATGTATTATATTGCATTTTCTAATGCCAAAAAGTTTGTCAGCTTTATGTCTTGAAGCATATATTCTCCAAGAACAGTTGTTTTCGCTACAGACAAGAATAACCTTCTTATTATCATTCTTTTTATACAAAAACGATCGTCTCATAGCAACTGCATAATTTTTAACACATTTTCGAAATTCTGTAGCATCCTTGAATATCTGGCCCTCTCCACGGATTGAATAACTCCAAGCATCTATGAAATTTCTTACCAAACCCACTTCAAGATATCCATCATTATTAGTCTGTGTCTCTTCTTCAGTTTCAAACCTTATCAATTTAACAATGAGTATAATATCATTATAAGCATAAAATAATTATAATTAACATACTATCCATACACCAAAATTAAAGACTTAACCTTTGGGAGAGTACTTTATGTAATATATTAACAAACCTAAACTAAAATTAAAGACTTAACCTTTGGGATGCAATGACTTTACATAATCTCCACGAGGGCAATGACTTTACATATGTTAAAGATTCACAAGAAAAAACCACACCCACAATATATTTCCATGATAAATAACTAAACAATCATCAATAATTGTACTTTACAACGACATATCAAGCAAATCAAAAAAATAAATTTTATCATCATTAATATCTACATGCAGAAAAAAATCAAGGTAGAAATTTTTTACCTCTCGAGACTGTGGGCACTCATGTGATCTTTTTCCACCGCTCTCATATTAATTATTGTCAATCTCATAGACGTGTAAAGATGTGTCATAATCCGGACATCATCATCTTCATGCAATGTCACATACATATTTTGATGTGGTGCAAGATATTGCAAAAGCACATTTCGTGGAACAATCTCCTCACATTTTCTTCCAAGATTAACAAACAGCTCCATTAGACTGAAGCCATTAAAAATTGAAATCATATAGAGGTCTTCTTTATACTTGCAACTACCCAGAAATGAAAAATTTGAAGATCCAGATCCAGATTCCATTTCTCTAAGAAACTGATCAAAATCTGTCACCTGAGTGATTGAGAAATTGCATTGGAAAAGTCTATACAATTTCATAATCAATCATAACACGATATCAATTTAAATAAATTTGACAAATTATATTTAATTTCATAACACAGTATAAATGAGGAATAATATACTCATTCAAATATTATTGGCCTTTATTTATATTCAAATATTATAAAATTATCTTTAGGGAGTGAAACACAATATAATTATCCAAAAGAGGAAGATATGATTCATAAAATGAATTTTTGAGATGGAGGTGGATTCTTTCCTGTAGTAGTTGGAGTTGGAGGAGCAAGCGTAAGCGAACAAGCCTACACGCGCTATCTCAAGATTTCATCTCCATCTCAAAAAATCCGACCAAAAACCAATAAAATATAAATAATGAGATATGTGAAAATTCAATCAAACAAAATACGACTAATAGATTAAAAAAGACTATAAAAATTAAAAAAATTTACTATTTTTTAAGGTGATTGTGTGTCTTCGACTCTGTCTTCGACGTCGACGCTTACTTCACTTTCCTCGTCGGTCGTTTGCTCTCGGTTGATATCTCGCTACTCCCGATCGATGGATCTCGATGGGTATGATCTTGCTTCAGTCTCCTCCTCGGCGTGGATAGGTAGAGCGATGGATTTCACTGGTTAGGGTTTGTTTAGGATGGACATTGTAACGGGAAGAAATAGAGAAGAGGGAAATGGAGCCATCGATTTCCTTGGTTTGGGTTTTTTTAGGATGGAGAATCTGTAGGGAAGAAATGGAGAAGAGGAAGGCGCTGGTTAGGGTTTTTTGCTTTGGAGAAGAGGGAGGCGCTCGTCAACAAATGGGGGAGAAGGTATTGAAGAGAGAGATAACATTTAATAAGGGTAGATTGGTAAATTTATGTATTAGGGAGTTAAAAAAAAAGTTTAGGGAGTCAAAACTATTGTTCCCTTGCCAAGGGAGCTGACACAACTCTACTTTTCCGATTAGGGAGTTTTTAATAAGTTTCCCTTAAAATTTCTCCATATTTAAGATATTAAACTATTATTTTAAAATGATCATTATTTTATAACACGCATTTTTAATTTTTAATTTAACTTATTTTAAAATGTAGATGACAAATATTATTTTTAATTATGAACACCCTTAACGCTATGTTCTCGTTTTTACTAGGGATATATGTATATTTATCTAATAAGAATTTATTTAGTTAAGATTTAAAATTTTAATTTTAAAAATTTTTAAAAATTTAAAATATAATTTAAAATTATCTTTTATTGAATTAGATAAATTGTTTTCTAAAATTTTAATTTTAGATTAAGATTTGAATTTTTTTAAAGATGTATAATTATAGATTTATTTTTTAATTTGTATTTTTAAGATTTGTGATTTTATTTTCTATAATTTTAAAATTTAAATGATAAGAAATTAAAATTATTAAACCTTTGGTGTTAAAAATAATATTAATATAATTTAATTTTAAACTTCACCAAATCAATTGAGAATTGATTAGTAAAAGTTTAAATTATTAATTACATAGTAAAATAAGTAAGATAATTAGTTAACAATCATTAAAATGACATATATTATATTTTTAACATCAGATTAATAAATTTCAAACAGTACCATAGAGACATTTAAATCATGACTAGGGTTAAGGAATGTATGATTTGTCATATATATCATGACTACAAATAAAATGAGAAATACATTATTATATTCTTCATGTATGATTTGTCATATATAACATGACTACAAATAAAAGGAGAAATACATTATTATATCCTTCGTATTTTCAATTTATTTACTTATGTCTTTGAAACATTTTGGTTCTCATATATATCCCTCCTATTTTAGTTTTGTTCCAAATAATATCCCTGTTATTAATTTCCATGAATATCAGACGAGAAGCGACATGTATTGTACACGTGATTTAAAAACTCAATTACAAGTTAATAGATATAGCAATGCTTCTCACAATCGTATAAGACCAAAGAAGAAGCAGTGAGAACTTTTAATGCTTAGCTCAAGTTCAGATAGAGCTATCAGACGGGTCAACCTATGACTGGAAGGATTGGCTTGTAGCGGGCCAACCATTTGGCGAGATAAGATTGGGCGACCCGTCACCTTGGTGGGTTAAGAAATCTCCGAATCAACTCAATCCAAAGCGAGTTACGGGTTAGGCGGACCAACCCGCGGGACCATCAATTAAAAAAATTATATCATCAACGTTTTACTTTGAAAATGTTCCATCAATCAAATGTATCTAGAAATATATATTTTAAATAAAAATGGAACAAACGAGTATTAATGTTGGATGAAAAGAACTGTTTTTATTTCAAAATTATAAAAAAATAATAAATTGATATAAAACTTGGTTTATATGTGTTTCTTAATACACGGGTCCACTCATGCCCATCATGGGCTGACCCGTGTGGGTTGCAGACTAGGCGGGTTAACTCGCGATGAGCTTGGGTTGATAAAATCTCAATTCAATCCACTTAAATTGTTTGACGGGGTAGAGCAGACCCACTTAACATGTTAAATACTAAAGTCTGAAGGTTAAAACAAATAAAAACGAAACCTAAGGGTTTTGTTTAGAATAGCTAAGTTTATAGGGTCTTTTTGCAAAAGTGCCCCCATAACTTAAACCCTTCCTCCCCCTCTCTTTCTCAATCCACAAGTCTCAGGTAAGACGTCTGGCCATTTATATAGAGGTCTCAGGTTCGAGGGTCGCCAGTTGTGTACGAGGATAAAATCCTGATCTGCTGGCATTAATTTTCTCGACCCCAGGTGCCTCACCACACCTATAATAATCGTGATTTACCTCCGGACTGTCGCCATTTACATCAATCGACGCCACAGGAACTCCCCTGCGGTTCCTCTCCACGCGAAGCCGAGCCAGCCGACGAAGTCCTCGTTCCCTTGCTCCACGGCGAGAACCTCGAATCCATTTGGGCGAGATTTCTACCCGCGTCGCGCTAATCGAGCCCCAAACGATCAGTGATCCCTTCTCCTCTTCTTCACGATCACCAGCGCCCCACTCCCTCTTTAGTTGCTGCGCCGGTCGTCGCCGACAGCGCCATCTTCTCCTCCTTCCAATCTAGCCACCAGTCAGGTGGGAGTCGTGCCCTATCCCTCATTCCCTCTTCAACGCCGCAGTATCTTCCTCCTCTTGTGCGAGTTGCCAGAATTGGAGAGATCTCAGGTAAGGTTTGTTTAATTAGGTATCGATCAGATCTCTACTTATTAAGGGATCTATGAATGGATGATGGTCACTTGACCATTTCTGTTGCTACTGCCGATAAATCATCGATTCATTTGGCCAATCTATTCTGGCGCTTGCTATTTCTGTATGCACAGTAGATAAATTACTAATCGAAGAGTTGGTTTCAAGGTAAGGGTTAATCCTATTAAGATTAGTATGGGTGAATTTGTGTGATTTAATCCCCTGACTTTGAAGGAGTTGTCGTGGGCTATAAACTGATGTTGAAGGGATTTGGTTGTATAGATAAGTTAAGATGCTACAATGATCAAATTGCATTTGGAGATGATTGGAGCTTGTAAATAAGAAGGGTTGGTTAATTGGATTAAATTGATTAATAGGTATAGTTCTTTCATTTTAATTAATTGTGTAAATTGATGTTGGCATATGGATTAGCAAAAATAGATTCATTGAGGTATGATCTAATTCATAAAACAATTAATTAGTATCATGATATTTAGAGGATTAATAGATTCAATAAGGGTGATGATTATGGTTATGGATTCATAGATGCTATTGTGATCATTTACCGGTTATTCTATAGTTGATGATAAATCAATAATTGATAAGGGATACTGGAATGATAGATTTACTTGATTAGTGAAATTCAGTAATCGCATTGCATGATCATTATATGAATTTGTTATTGTGAATAAAATTATAAATTGATCATTGGTTGATTTAATTAAGGATTATGTGATGAATTTGTTGATATGGTTGATAGAGGTATTAATGATTAAATCTAAGGGTTAATTGATGGTTGAACCTAATCTAAGGGAAAGGATGAATTAATTAGAGCTAGGATTGACTTAACTCTAATTTGATTGATGAGTTGGATATTAACGGTTAATTAATAATTTGAGATTAATCAAGAAGGAAATTAATTAATTAATGGATTGATTAATTAATTAATAGAGCGATACATTGATTGTAGATCCTTAGTTTGATTTCGTATCCTGTATTGATAGGATTCGAGCCGGAGATGATCTCACAGGCTTGAAGACGGTTAACACGATCTACATTGAAGGCGGATACTTCTCCTTTATACACTACAAAAAATGGGCTATTCTGCGACAAATTTTTGCGACGAAAAATTTTCGTCGCAGATTAGCGATAAATTTTGCGACAAAAAAAATATTCGTTGCTAATTTGCAACAAATTTTGCGACGAAAATACAATTGTCGCCAATTAGCGACAAAAATTTTTCGTTGCTAAATTTGTTGCGCTTTTGCGACAAAAATAATTATTCGACGCAAAATTTGCAACAAATTTTTTTTCGTTGCCAAATCGTTGCAAAATTTGCGACGAATTTGATATTTGTCGGAAATTTTGCAACGAAAAAAAATTTGTTGCAAATTTTGCAACGAAAATGAATATTCGTCGCAAAATTAGCAACAATATTTTTTTCGTTGCAAAATTTGCGACGAATTTAAAAATTTCGCAAACTTACAACAAATATTTAATTTATCCTAAAAATATAATTCGTCACAAAATTTGGACAGTATTTGTTTTGATTTTTTAAATATTTAATTCTGCGACGAATTTGGAAATTCGTCGCAGAATCTGGGACGAATTTCCAAATTCGTCGCAGAATTAAATTTTTAAAAAGAAACCTCAATATACCTTCAAAAAATCATAAATAAACGTACGGAGCTCCGAATTTCATGAAATAAATTTCTACATGCTCGTAGCGATTTCATCATGAAATAAATGACGTCAAACTTAAATTTTACCGGATAAATTTATAGAAAAAAAATTTTAAGACAAAAAATATATTTTCCAATTAAATAATATTTAGAAAATTACAAATAAAAATATATTATGTAAAATTTAAGTTTGAGGTCATTTATATCACGAGGATATCGATACGAGCACGTAGAAACTCGTTTCGTTAAATTCCGAGTTCTGTAGGTCCATATATGAAATTTATTAATATTCTTTTGGTTTATTTAAAAATAATGATTTGCGACGAATTTCGAAATTCGTTGCAAAATTTGCTACGAATTTGTAAATTTGTCGCAAAATTTGCAACGAATTTGGAAATTCGTCGCAGATTTGGGACGAATTTAGAAATTCGTCGCAAATTTGGAAAATCCAAAATACATTCGAACTGTCGCAGATTGAGCTACAGAACTCGGAATGACATGAAACAAGTTTCTACGAGTTCGTATCCACGCCCTCGTGATATAAATGATCTTAAACACAAATTTCAATAAAAATTCTAGGGATCAATGTAGGATTAATAGAAAATTGCATGTAACAATTTCAGACTTAGACATTTTAAGTAAGTGAATGCTGATATAAATAATGAACAATGAAAAATATATATATTAACGGATATACATATTTGTGGCCGTTTAGCACATCAGGGGATCAATACGAACACATAGAAACTTGTTTCATTAAATTCCGAGTTCTCTAGGTCCATCTACGACAATTAAAAGGTATTTGTTTTGATTTTTTAAAAATTTAATTCTGCGACGAATTTCAAAATTCGTCCCTAATCTGCGACGAATTTGGAAATTCGTCGCAGAATCTGGGACGAATTTCCAAATTCGTCGCAGAATTAAATTTTTAAAAAGAAACCTCAATATACCTTCAAAAAATCATAAATAAACGTACGGAGCTCCGAATTTCATGAAATAAATTTCTACATGCTTGTAGCGATTTCATCATGAAATAAATGACGTCAAACTTAAATTTTACCGGATAAATTTATAGAAAAAAAATTTTAAGACACAAAAATATATTTTCCAAGTAAATAACATTTAGAAAATTACAAATAAAAATATATTATGTAAAATTTAAGTTTGAGGTCATTTATATCACGAGGATATCGATACGAGCACGTAGAAACTCGTTTCGTTAAATTCTGAGTTCTGTAGGTCCATATATGAAATTTATTAATATTCTTTTAATTTATTTAAAAATAATGATTTGCGACGAATTTCGAAATTCGTTGCAAAATTTGCAACGAATTTGTAAATTTGTCGCAAAATTTGCAACGAATTTGGAAATTCGTCGCAGATTTGGGACGAATTTAGAAATTCGTCGCAAACTTGGAAAATCCAAAATAAATTCGAAATGCCGCAGATTGAGCTACAGAACTCGGAATGACATGAAACAAGTTTCTACGAGTTCGTATCCACGCCCTCGTGATATAAATGATCTTAAACACAAATTTCAATAAAAATTATAGGGATCAATGTAGGATTAATAGAATTGCATGTAACAATTTCAGACTTAGACATTTTAACTAAGTGAATGCTGATATAAATAATGAACAATGAAAAATATATATATTAACGGATATACATATTTGTGGCCGTTTAGCACATCAGGGGATCAATACGAACACATAGAAACTTGTTTCATTAAATTCCGAGTTCTCTAGGTCCATCTACAACAATTAAAAGGTATTTGTTTTGATTTTTTTAAAAATTTAATTCTGCGACGAATTTCAAAATTCGTCCCTAATCTGCGACGAATTTGGAAATTCGTCGCAGAATCTGCGACGAATTTTGAAATTCGTCGCAGAATCTGGGACGAATTTCCAAATTCGTCGCAGAATTAAATTTTTAAAAAGAAACCTCAATATACCTTCAAAAAATCATAAATAAACGTACGGAGCTCCGAATTTCATGAAATAAATTTCTACATGCTCGTAGCGATTTCATCATGAAATAAATGACGTCAAACTTAAATTTTACTAGATAAATTTATAGAAAAAAAATTTTAAGACACAAAAATATATTTTCCAATTAAATAATATTTAGAAAATTACAAATAAAAATATATTATGTAAATTTAAGTTTGAGGTCATTTATATCACGAGGATATCGATACGAGCACGTAGAAACTCGTTTCGTTAAATTTCGAGTTCTGTAGGTCCATATATGAAATTTATTAATATTCTTTTGGTTTATTTAAAAATAATGATTTGCGACGAATTTCGAAATTCGTTGCAAAATTTGCAACGAATTTATAAATTTGTTGCAAAATTTGCAACGAATTTGGAAATTCGTCGCAGATTTGGGACGAATTTAGAAATTCGTCGCAAATTTGGAAAATCCAAAATACATTCGAAATGTCGCAGATTGAGCTACAAAACTCGGAATGACATGAAACAAGTTTCTACGAGTTCGTATCGACGTCCTCGTGATATAAATGATCTTAAACACAAATTTTAATAAAATTTCTAGGGATCCATGAAGGATTAATATGAAATTGCTTATAATAGTTTCAAACTTAGAAAATTTTAACTAAGTCATTCGCTGATATAAGTAATTAACTATGAAAAAAAATATATTGACGGAAATTCATATTTGTGGTCGTTTAGCTCATCAGGGGATGAATACGAACATATAGAAACTTGTTTCATTAAATTTCGAGTTCTCTAGGTCCATCTACGACAATTAAACGATATTTATTGTGATTTTTTTAGAAATTTAATTCTGCGACGAATTTCAAAATTCGTCCCTAATCTGCGACGAATTTGGAAATTCGTTGCAGAATTTGGGACGAATTTTGATATTCGTCGCAAAAGTTTAAATTAAAAAAAAACCTAAATACCTTTAGAAAATCATAAATAAACGTGCGGAGCTCCGAATTTCATGAAACAAGTTTCTACGTGCTCGTAGCGATTTCATCATGAAATAAATGACGTCAAACTTAAATTTTACTGGATAAATTTGTAGGAAAAAAATTTTAAATCCGCAAAAATATATTTTCCAAGTAAATAATATTTAGAAAATTAAAAATAAAAATATATTAAGTAAAATTTAAGTTTGAGGTCATTTATATCAGAGGATATCGATACGAGCACGTAGAAACTCGTTTCGTTAAATTCCGTGTTTTTAGCTCCATATATGAAATTTATTAATAGTCTTTTGGTTAATTTAAAAATAATTATTTGCGACGAATTTAGAAATTTGTCGCAAAATTTGCAACGAATTTGTAAATTCGTCGCAGAATTTGGGACGAATTTTGAAATTTGTCGCAAAATTTTAATTAAAGTTATTCAAAATTATATTTTTAGAGTAAATAATATTTAAAATATTATAAATAAAAATATATTATGCAGATTATTTTGGGTCGAAAATTCTTAATTATTTATAACACCATATTGTTTTTTTTTTTGAAGGTATTTATGTTTTTTTAAAAAAAATAATTTAGGGTCGAAATGTGCGACAAATTAATTTTTGTCGCAAAATTCTAATTATATATACTTCAGATCTGCTTTTTGCCCTATCTTGTTTTGGGTTTTGGCGGCTGTGTGATTTTTCTGGCGCGCGCTCCATCCCTGCGACGACGCTCCGGTAAGCGTCTGCTCTTTCTCTCTTCTTTCTCCGTGATTTTTCTGGCTGGATTTTTCTCCCTCTTTTCTCTCTTCGGCCGCGCGTGGCCGCGCTCGAGCTACCGATCGCGCGCGCCCGTGCTCGCGCTACCGACCGTGCGCGAGCTACCGGATCGCGCGGCCGAGTTTGCGCGCTACCGGACTCGCACGGCCGCCCGCGCTCGGTAGCACGCGACGTCCGCCCGTGCTACCGGACTCGCACGGCCGCGCTCGGAGTGCTACCGGCCGCGCTCGGCTGCTATCGTCCGCGCGCGGCCGCGCTCGCCGCTACTATACCAGCGTCTCACGGCGCCGCTCGCCTCGCGCGCTACCAGCCGTGCTCTCCTCGCGCGCTACCGGCCTGACGCGGCGGCGGTCGCCTCGCTCGCTTCCGGTCGCGTGCGGGTGCATTTGCACGATACCTGGCGCACGCAGGGGACGTCGCGCGATACCAGCTGCGTACGGACTGGGTCGCTCCTCTCTTCCGGCCGCGCTCAGCCTCCCTCGAGCGTTCCCGGTCAGGCGTGCGGCGCTCACGCGATCCCGGCCTGCGCGGGCTTGCTCTCGATTTCTTTGGCGGGCGTGACCATTTTGCACGGGACTGGCCGCGCCAGGGCGGGCCCGTTCGGCTGGGCCTGGCTTGGCCGGCTGGGTTGGTCCGGGAGGGACTGGTCCGGGCCTGGCTGGTCCAGGCCGAACATATCAAGTTTGGCTCGGCTTGTGCGCTCAAGTCGAGTTTTATAATTATATATATATATATATATATATATTTATATTTGACTGTGTAATATTTTTTGTGTAGGTCTTAAGTGGATGTGTTTGGATTGACTACCATTGTCTTTGTTGGTGACCTTTGTTTGGTACGTCTGTATCCTTCTTTTATTGTTTATTATTTTGATTAATGTTTACTATAGTATTCCATGTCTTAGTGTGAGTGCTATATAAGATTAGGTTTTGTTAGTTTATATTGGTTTGTAAAAATTTGTGTTTGCTTGTATTATAACATACAATTAGGATATTATTTGAATGATCATGTGTTTTTCTTTATTTGTATGTGATTAACTAATTGATCGATTTAGGATATTATTAATTAATTCTTCATTTTAATATAAAAGTAATTATTTAATTTAAGTAAATCTCAAATTATTTTTTAATTTGAAATTTTAAAAATTATTTATTCCAAATTAATAAAATCATAAAATAATTAATTTAACCTAATATGAAATAATTAGTAATTAATTATTTATTTTAAATAATTTATATAGTTGCGATATCAAACTTAATTAATTAAGTTTTACATTTAAAAATTATTTATTCCATATTAATAAAATCATAAAATAATTAATTTAACCTATTATGAAATTATTAGTAATTAATTATTTATTTTAATTAATTTATACAGTTGTGATATCAACTTAATTAATTAATTTTAAATTTTAAATTAATTCAAAAATATGATATTAATTAATCGTAAACTCAATAATTTAATTAGCTAACTATTAATTCTTAAATCTTAATTTATACTTAATTAATAAATTTAATCAACATTAATTTCACAAGAATATTGTTATGCATATCTAATTTTTTGGAAATTATTATTTATGTTATTATAATTTATAAACAGGCAAAATGCAGAATGAAAGGAGGTGGATGTATAAAAAAAATTTATCCCGATCGTCGGGGTTTATCTGATGAGTTTATTACTGGATTGAGACACAATTTTGAGTTTTGCATCTAGTCAATTTCAGTATATGGATGCAATAAAATAAGATGTCCATGCAAAAAGTGTCACACAATGGTAAATTTTTACTCTGCGATAAAGTTGAAGAACATCTTTGTAGATTTGGATTTACCTCGAATTACTATAATTGGACATCTCACGGTGAACCGTTCATATCTGATGAAGATTATCAACAAAATATACAAGTCTCAGTTGGTGGTGATCAGAGTTATTATGATCAATTAATTCATATCAAAGAATGATATTTGATGCAGTCGGTCAGAATTTCAATCCTGACATGTGTGGTGCAAGTTCTAGTTATCCACCAATAGTTGAAACAAATGTTTACTACTTATACATCACCATTGGAGGGAGTAGAAGTACCACCTGTTAATGACACATATCTTCAATTTCAAGAAGTGTTCAGTGCTGCTGATGAACCCATTATGGTCTGGTTGTGACAGTCACACTAAATTATCTCTTACCGCAAGACTGTTAAATGTCAAAGCAGAGCATAATGTGTCACAGATTGTTTAATGATTTTGTTCCAAGTTATTGGAGAGGCATTGCCACGTGATCACATACTGCCTAATGATTTTTNGGGGAGTTGATGAAAATGCAGAGGTTTGTAAATTCTGTAATCAATCTCGGTACAAGAGCAGTAGAACTAATCAACAACGATGTAAATCATATAGTCAAATGTTTTATTTGCCCTTAACTCCTAGATTACAAAGACTTTATGCTTCAAAAGCAACTGCTGAACACATGACATGGCATGCAAATCATCAAACAGAAGAGGGGCTAATGTGTCATCCATCAGATGCAGAGGCATGGAAGAATTTTGAATAGAACATATCCGGAATTTGCAAAGGAGATAGAAACATTAGATTAGGTCTATGTGCAGATGGGTTTGCTCCGTTTGGAAAATCAGGAAGAAACTATTCATGTTGGCCAGTTATCTTAACTCCGTATAATCTTCCACCTGGGATGTGCATTGAAAACACCTTATATGTTTTTAACTTTAGTTGTACCTGGCCCGCAAAATCCGAAGAAGTTAATAGATATTTATATGCAACCACTGATTGTAGAACTTAAACAATTATGGGATGAAGGTGTTTCTACATACGATGTTCATACTAATCAGACGTTTGTAATGAAGGTTGCTCTTCTTTGGACAATAAATGACTTTCCTGCTTATGGTATGTTATCCGGTTGGAGTACCGCTGGGATCTTAGGATGCCCAATATGTATGGAGAGATCAAAGTCTATCAGATTGAAACATGGAAAGAAGCCGAGTTATTTTGACTGTCATAGACAATTTTTACCAACAAATCATAATTTCAGAAAAAATAAAAATGAATTCACCAAGAACAGAATTGAAAGAACACCTCCACCATTGAGATTAACTGGTGAACAGATATGGTGGCGAGTGGCTGACTTTTCATCTGTTATTGAAAAAGCCGTATGATACAACATATGAATATGGAAGAACACATAAATGGACTAAACGAAGTATATTTGGAATTTACCATATTGGTATAGTCATTTGATTCATCATAATCTCGATGTAATGCATATTGAGAAGAATGTTTGTGATAATCTGATAAATACAGTAATGGATATCAATGGAAAACCAAAGACAATTTGAATGCAAGAAAAGACTTGCGACTCCTTTGCAAAAGACCCACTCTCGATGTCGATGAAAATAGTAGAGGACCAAAGCCAAAGGCAATTTATACATTAAATAAGGATCAAAGACGTGTTGTTTGTGAATGGTTTAAATCATTGAAATTTCCAGATGGCTATGTCTCTAATCTCGGAAGATGTGTTGATTTGAAGGAATACAAATTGATTGGTTTGAAAAGTCATGATTGCCATATAATCATGCAAAGACTTATTCCTATTGCTTTTAAGGAATTCTTACCGAATTTTGTTTGGGGGTGCCATTAGCGAGTTAAGCATTTTCTTACATGATATATGTTCAACAGTTTTAAGACATTCACACATGAGGCGTTAGAGAGACATTCCAATTATTTTGTGTAATTTGGAAAGGATTTTTCCACCTTCATTTTTTGATTCCATGGAACATCTTTTGGTTCATTTGCCATACGAGGCCAAAGTTGGAGGACCTGTACATTTTCGCTGGATGTATCCATTTGAAAGGTAAAATATTCTAAGACAATATCTTAATGCATTGTAATTATTTCATTTTATTATAATTAATATCTAATATAAGTTATTTTATTACAATTAGATTTCTATATCATTTGAAGAAAAAATTAAAAATAAGGCACGAGTTGAAGCTTCTATTGTTAATGCATATATTGTGGAAGAAATTACAACTTTTGCATCTTATTATTTTGAACCCCACGTTCAAAGCAAGAGACAGAGACCAGGAAGAAATGATGAGGGTCCTATTGATCCTAATTTTAACTCATTCTCAATTTTTAATTATCTTGGTCGACCAAGTGACAATGTAAAGAGAGATACTTAACTGGTCAAGAATGGCGGGCAGCGCATATATATATTTTACTTAATTGTCCTGAAGTATCGCCATAATTACCAGTAAGTATATATTCTCTCAATTTCCAATTTTTGTGTTAAATTGATTGCATAATTATTTTTTTTTTTGATGGTAGGATTTTTCAAAACTTATATTCTGAATTATCGACACACGAGTTTGATCGTTTATGTGAAGAAGAATTTGCACCATGGTTCAAATCATATGTAAGTATAAAATCCAAATTTGGTTTTATATAAACATATTTTTAACAATTGATATCTTTGTCATTAGGTTCATGATAATCGAACTCACATTCAACATGAAATGTTGTTCCATCTATCATGGGGTCCAAAAGCATTGGTACGCACTTGGCCAGCTTATTTTATAAATGGATATAATTTTCATACTCAAGAATATGGCACGGGCAAGAGTACAATGAATAGTGGAGTTTGTGTAAAATCATCAAATGATGAAGATCCAAGCAATGATTTTTATGGTTTGCTGGATGAAATTATAGAGGTAGAATATCCTGGCCCAGCTATGCGAGTTATTCTATTCATGTGTCATTGGTTTGACCCTATCAAAGGGATGAATGTGCATCCACAATATAATTTGGTTGAAATAAATCATAAGAGATTGTATAAGAGATATGAACCATTTATATTGGCACAACAAGCAATTCAAGTATTTTATGCTTCATATCCTAGTTTGAAACGTGACAAATTGGATTGGTGGGTTGTTTGTAAAACGAAAGCACGGAAAAAAATTGAGGAACGTTGGGAAGACATTGCATATCAACAAGAGCAAGTTGTAAATACATTTCAGACAGAGGAATATAATATTCCAACATTACGAGATCCCAGTGGAATAGTGATAAATGTGGATGCAAGTGAAATTGATGATGATGATGATGATGATGATGATGATGATGATGATGATGACGACGATGATGATGAAGAAGATGATGATGAGGAGGAGGACGAGGTGGAGGATGAGGATGACAATGACAATGAGGACGTTGATTTTTGATGATGGGTAAGTTTATTATCTTAATATAAAAAATTAATGTATAGTTGATATCTCATTTGTAATCTTATATATATTATTTGTTAATGCTTTATATTTCTTGCTATTTATAGGTCATCACAGGTGATATCTTGTTGTCACAGGATTTGCACATTTTCTTTATCTCTACGAATATGGTAAGGTTTTCTTTTCTACAACTTATTTTATTTTCTATGTACCATTATATTTTTTTTAGTCTTACATCTTATAGTTCAATTCCAATGGCAGAGATATCATTTTCTAGGCTTGTAGTAGGTTCTTAGTTTTTAGATTTATTTGACATATATACTTGTTTGTATAGTTGGGTTTTATCTTGCCTGCATTAATATGGAAGTCTGAGTTTCCTTTATGGTCTTTATCATTGAGATCCTCAATAATAGTAGTGCAGAAGAGCATGGAGGTATTATGCTATCTATATTACTGCCTGCACTATTTCTTTTCATTGTATTGTATTAGAGCATCATACACTAAGATTGTTGTTCCATTTCATGAATATCTTACTTTTTCTCTTCAATGTTATCAGGTACTATACAGATCATTTTGAAGGATAGCGACAAGTCACCTGCTCTCATTTCTCCATGTCACCTAGAAGCTTGTTGAGGTTTTTGTAATAGGAAATTTAACTCGTTACCTTGTAATTATGATAGTCATTATCTTTTGAGTTGATATTGACTTCTTCTATGTAAACTATTACATTTATTGTTTGTGATTTTGTTATCATGTAAAGTATAATATTTATTGTTTTAAATTTCATTTAATCAAACTATGAATTAGTTTTAATCTTTGTCTTTAAATTTTCTTTTTTTTTAATCTTGCTATTCATGGATAATCAATTAGAGTGTATTGTAGTTGAAAATTATGAGAAAATAAAATAGGTATCGATTTTGATTCTAATGATTTGAGATTTGTTTATTAAAATTTTATTTATAAATATAATTTTTAATCAACAAGAGCATATTGTCATTGAAAATCTTGAGAAAATAAAACAGGTATCAATTTTGAATCTAATGATTTGAGATTTATTTTAATAAAATTTTATTTATAAATATAATTTTTAAAACATTTTAATGATTTTGCGATGACTTTTGCGACAAAAATATTTTTGTCGCAAAATTATCGATATTACTGTTTATCGAAAATTTGCGACGAATTTTGAATTTGTTGCTAAATTCGTTGCAAATCTGCGACAAATTTATAAAATTTGTCGCAGATTTTGCGACAATTTTATAAAATTTGTCGCAGAATCTGCGACCAATTTATAGAATTCGTCGCAGATTTTGCGACGAATTTAGGATTTGTTGCTAAATTCGTCGCAGATTCTGCGACAAATTTAGGATTTGTTGCAAAATTCGTCGCAGATTCTGCGACAAATTTATAAAATTTGTCGCAGAATCTAAAAAAAATTGTCGCAGATTTTAAAATAAATTAATATTTTCGTTGCAATAATCTGGGACGAGTCAAAAATTCGTCGCAAAATCTGCAACGAATTCCTAAATTTGTCGCAAAATCTGCGACAAATTTAGATATTTGTTGCAGATATTTTGCGATGAATTCTGAATTTCGTCGCAAATTTTGCGACAAATTATAAAATTCGTCGCAGAATTTGCAACGAATTTTTAAATTTATCGCAGATTTTTTGCGACGAATAAAAAATTTATCGCAGTTTTTGCAACAAGTTTTGTTTTCGTCCCAAAAAATCTGCGACAAATATTATTATTCGTCGCAAATTTTGCGACAAATTTTTTATTCGTTGGAAATAATCTGCAACAAATTTCAAATTCGTCGCAAATTCTGCGACAAATATTTATAATTTGTTGCAGATTTTTTGCAACGAATTCAAAAATTTGTCGCAAAATCTGCGACGAATTTTCAAATTCGTTGCAAAAATTTAGATAAATTATATTAAAATCTGCGACAAAGATTTGCGACGAAAATTTAATTTGTTGGAAATTTTGCGACGAATAATGAATTTGTCGCAAAATTTGCGACAAATTCTTTTTTTTTGTCGCAGAATATTGCGACGAGTATTTGGCGACGAATTTTTTTTTGTCGCCAAATTTGTCGCAAAAATTTTTTGCGACGAATTTTTTTTAAAAATTCGTCGCAAAATTTGTCGCAAAATCGAGTCTTTTTTGTAGTGTTATGACTCTATCCATCAGAACAATAATAAGATTTTTATAAAATATATAGTTTTGACTAAAAAATGAGATACGTAAATTTTTTATCAAGACCCTATTATTTTCCATTTCCTTAAAATATATAATAAAAATATGTTTAATATATCAAAAATAATGGACCCCAATAAAAATTGAGGCCCTAGGCATAGGCCTATGCCTAAAGACGGCCCTGAGCGTGGCTCTGCAAAACAACGACCGTTGGTAAATCTGTCGGGGGTTTTCCTGGTCAGGCACTCTGACGGTCAAATCAGTATCTGCAGGCATAATAGTATTGAAAGGAGGCAATAGACGAGAGGGCTCGCGCGCGCGTACCTGCGACGGGGGGAGTGAGAGTTTATATAGCCGGGGGAGCTGACAACCTTTGTCCGTATTGACGAGACAAGAGTGTGATAACTGTCATCTCGTAGGGAGCACTTAGGAGTGGCGCAGCATGGCGCGGGGTGCTTGAGCAGTACGAGAGTACTGGATTGGCGGACTGACCGCGAGAATTGTCAGAAATGAGTAAGGTATGCCGTACCCTGGATATGATGATATAGGGGGTGAAGAGGCGACATAGCCTGTACCCCGAAGGCCGACTGGCGAGTCCAAGTGCTGGGGGTCGAGTCGAGTAATAGCCAGTGAGCGTGGGCAGCCACGCGTCCGACTGGTAGAATAGAAGCGCAGGGTACGTCCTGAGTCGGGGGTTTGCCGAGTGATGTCTGTCTGATTCTGTTAGGTATCCAATTTTCGCGATGATATTGGGGCGTGGATCGCCACGCGTCGAATTGTGGTGCTCGACCTAGCTCTAGGTCGGGAGATGGCCAGGGAGAGTGGGCAACCACGCGCCCGACTGGAAGAATGGCCGGTGGTTGGTCCGACCGACTCCATTGGTGGCTAGCTAGACACTACCCCCGGGGCTCCTAGGCTCGGGAATCCACCCAGGGATACATTCGTTGACCTGTCTACTAAACCTCTCTCACGCCGGGCTGGTTGGCGAGGCCGGCCTATGAGCCTACCCTTAGGCAAGGCCGGGATCAACTGATTCCTAAATAAATTTTATCTTTATCTTTCTTTCCCCTTTATAAATCACTCCCTTTTAAACGAGAGTAAAATTTTCTCTTAATTCTATACACTTTTTTTCACTTAGATCATCTCCAACCCAAAATATTATATTTGATATCAATTTCATATTAAAATGGTACAATTTAAGTACTAATCTATCTACCCATTAATATCTATAAAACATAGTTTTTGTTACAGTACGCATGCAGACGTGACATTCACAGGGAGCTTCTGATTTCCGCCTAAACCAAATAGGTTTTAGATTTTTCTAATTAGTGTTTTTATTTCTCTCTCTTTTTTTTTTTACCTCTATTGGCCTCCCTCCCCTAACCGTAAACAATTCCTTTCTCTGCTATGCTGCGCGCCACCATTGACGTCGTCTCCTTCGATTCTGCCACCGTCTCCTTCGATCCGGTCGTCTACGTTATTGCCCTCTCCTGTGCCACCGTCTCCTTCAATTCTGCAGAGATCTCATTTGTTCTGGTCGTCTACGGTTCTGCCCTCTTCGGTGCCGCCATCTCCTTCGATTCTGCGGAGGTTTCCTTCAATCAGATCGTTTACAGTGCCACCCTCTCCTATGCCGTCGTCTCCTTTGATTCTTCAATAGAGCCGTCTATTTATCCTCGCTTCAACCCCGGTCAGGATGCCTACATGTACAGGTAGGCTTCCTTATTGTTGTTATTTTTTACACAATAAAAAAAGACAAATTGAAAAAGTTGCTACATGTACATTATAGTTTCATAGCATCATTTTTTTTCATATTGATGATACGTACAAATCTGAAATGTTCATTTGACATTTCTTTTAATTTTGGTCCAACATTAATCGAGTATAATTGCTTTTAATACTTTAAACCTTGGCTTAATATCACCTTTAAATTCATGTTAATGATCATGCATCGTTACCTTGATTTTTCATGAGGACTTTAGAAAACCAAACACAACCTCACAATGAAATCTAATATCTGTACAAGGATTCCAGTTGGCCGATTCTCTAAAATCAAATGATTTAGGAACTGTTTTCGCTGTTGCTTCATGGGAAATACACCATAAATCAAAAAATTCAAATCAATCTAGTATAATTTCTTTCCATACAGTTTATTTGTGAATATGTTTATTTTAATATGTATTTTAAGTTCCAAAGCATCCCATCACTAGAGTGTAATGAATAGGTTTATTTTTTATTTGCTTTTAAGTTCGAATGCATCTGATAACTATTTTCTTAAGGAACAGGTATATTTATATTCATCTTTTAAGTTCCAATACATCTCATCACTTCATCACTTGCAGCCACCATCTTTAAAAGTATATATATATATATATATATATATATATATATATTTTCATGTTAAGTTCTAATGCATCTAATAATTATTTTGTTTGTTATAGCTTTTATTTTTATTTATCTTTTAAGTTCCAATGTATCCAATGTCTGTTTTCTCAGTTAATGAAGGTTAATTTCTAGTTGAATATTAGTTAATGTCTGCTACTGGTGTGTTATTTATCTTATTTATCTTTGGTATACGAGTTGACTGCATGTCATAATGTGCCTTAGTTTGAAATTTGAATTTCAAACGGATAGTTACTGTCTATACATACTCATTCATGTTAACACATCTTCACCTATAGTCTATACCAACTATCCTCTTCACTCTTTGTGGCTAACAGTTTATTTTTTGATCTTCTGCTTTATGGCTTTAACCATGGCAAATCAGTATTATTTCTTTTCCTATCTATATGTCTTATCAATTCTGTGCAATTCGTTATACATATTTCCTAATACTAAACTGATGACATTATTTTTTTCAGGTATGATTTGGTTAAAGATATTAATGTTGGTCCCGAGCATAAAGTATGAAAGATCATGGCTAGAGTCATTAGACTTTGGAGAGTTACCTCTTTCACAACACCTGGCCAAAAACCTCCTATTGAAATTGTGTTGCTAGATGAATAGGTTTAATATTTTTTTTAATTGTCTTTCATTATTATATTACTTTGGTCATTTTTATGTAACGATTAATTTTTTTTACTAATGTTTAGAGACAACGTGTGCAATGTAACATTAAAAGTTGTCATGTGTCTTTCTTTGAAAATTTCATCATCGAAGGAAATGTATATGTGATGTCAAACTGAGCTGTTGCTCTGAACTCAACGACGTATAAACCAACTAATCATGTGTTTAGGATTTTCTTCGAAAGAGAAACAAGTGTATCTCTTATTGAGGATTCTGAAATCCCAAACAATGGCTTTTCTTTTATTCTTTATATTCAAATTCTGAACGAGAAAAGAGAAGATAACTATTTAGTAGGTATGACGTATTTACTCTATAAATTTTATACAACTCTTATTCATACTTTTTTTACCATTTCACCACTAATATGTTGTAATAAATATCTTTTATAGATATCGTTGGGCTACTAACAGGTAAAGGTGACATGATTGAGTTCTCAAGGGATGGAAAACCATCAAATTATTTAGTCATTGAGCTTGATAATCTACAATAATACCCTATCTTGATACTTGAACTATACTTTGATAAAGTAATAATAACATCTTCTCTAACATATTTTATTTTTTTGTTCCCAGAGGTGGGGATAAGTTGCGTTGTACATTGTGATAAGATTTTGCTCATCAGTTGATAACGTATTTGAATGAGAATTCTTCTCCTCATTACATAGTTGTATTGCAACTTGGAAAACTGAAGATGTTTTCCACGGAATGTTGTAGTGGTACGTAGTGCAGTAGTGGTTATAAAATAGTAGGACTCTTTATCCATTATCATATGCTTGCTCAGAGAGAGTTGATCTAAGACCTAGAAAGCAATGTAATGGTAAACAATATGTTATGATTATGATAGCTGTTAACTTTTATAAATTATGTACTACTATGTGAAGATATTTCCTCATATATCAAATATGATAGATTACTACGGACATAACAAGGATCCAAATATAACTTGAACAAATTCATAAAAAAGGTAGAGATTTTTTGCCAACCGAGTGCGAAAAACATAAGCTCCAATCAACGACAACTCTATATTTAACTGCATAAAGTTTTCTATGTAACTTATTTTTCTTCATACTAAGCAACAAAATTATTGTCAACATTGCAGTACTTGTGGTTGTATCAACTTGGTAGATTCCAAACTATCTTCTAGATGTCCTAACTGATACATTTTGGAAACATAATTTGGAGTTATTTTATGATTATATTAACTGAGACTCTTGCTAGCTTAAAATAAATTTATTTTATGAGTATTTACTCATAATTTTTATGCTATTCAGCTCTAAATGTCTAGGGGAGTTTTTTGTTTGTTTTGCAGGTCTAACATTGTGCTTATAGGACGGAAAGTGCATGAAATTTTGGATGGTTTTTCCTCTTTTACTTGGTATGTCATTGTCTTTTCATTATATATCAGGTTTTCAAATTTAGTAATGCTCTATGGTTCATTCATTGTGTCTCTAACTTGTGTGCAGTTTTATATTGCTTTTACCATATATGCTGCTGTTTCTCCTCTAATATTTTTCAAGGAAAAATCTTTAATGTAAGTGTTAGTATTGTATAAGAAATTTAGATGGCTAATGATCTGTTGCAATTGAGAGGACAACCAACTTATTTAGATGACTAATGATCATTAATGATCTGTTGCCATGAAATTGTTTTTGGAATACAACTCCATGATAGCAAATGAAGCAGAGCTTCTCATCTCACTGATCACCACCACGGAGGCGAAGGACCAGGTGAAGCGTGGACTCCTTTTTGATGTTGTAGTCTGCAAGGGTGCGACCGTCTTCCAGCTGCTTCCCTGCGAAGATAAGCCTCTGCTCATCCAGTGGAATCTCCTCCTTGTCCTAGATTTTAGCTTTGACATTGTCGATTGTATAAGAAATTTAGATGGCTAATGATCTGTTGTCATTGAGGGGACAGACAACTTATTTAGATTATTCTTCAGAATCTGATAGATCATGTAAATTCAAGTTTCTTTTTATAAAGATTCGCTACTTGCAGCTTGACAAGTATGCAACTTTTAAAATTTTCTTTCAGTGAAACCAGTTTCACCTATCTATGAGATGTCTAATTCATTCTTTTAGCTCATGTTTGCTTTTCTTTCCAATAACTCTTTAAATAGTTTCCTCTATATCAAATTTTGAAATTTCAGGATGTGCTGATGGCATGGCTGAAATAGTTAGGCATAATATTTGGTATTGTTGACACAGGTCAAATGTTGCTAACTTGCTTATGTTGAACATACTGGACAGAATTCATATTGTCTCCCATTTTATCATTTGGTGATTGAATAAGCTTGCTTTTCATTTTATTTTATCATTCAATAATAAAAGTTGACATATATTTATTGTCATTAAACTTTTTAATTTGATTGTGTAATATTCTCGTGCATCGCACGGGTAATATATCAAAATCTTACAAATAATATTAGACCAATTCATACAGTTTCTTACTCATAAGAATACTATTTATCATCGCAAGCCAAGCAAAACAAACTTTAGATCGCATCCACATCCACCACCCTTATAAAACTTATGATCACCAATAATATCTTATATTATAAAAAAATAATACTATATCTTATATTGATATGAATTCACGATGAAATAAAATTACTTTTCATTTTAATTTTTTATTTAATAATAAAAATTAACAAACATATATTATTACTAAACATGTTATTTGAATTATGTAAGATTCCCGTGCATTGCACGGGTATTATACTAGTTTTTATTTAAAACAGACAATAACATTTAATTAAACATACAAGATTATGAAAATTTAACATTCAGAATTACTACACTGCTCCCATAAATGATAATTTAATGCATTTCGAAGGGTAATACGAGCTTCTTTGTCTTTGATTTGTCTATATCGAGCTAGAAAATTTTCAAATCGAGTACTATCATCTACTATTGGCTCAATATATGGAGTTGGCACCTCAAAGTATTCCACGATTGATGTATTTAAATTGTGTTCATCTTCAATTATCATATTATGCATAATAATGCATGATTTATATCATGTAAAATATTTTCTACCGATAAGGTGTAGGTCCTGCAATAATTGCAAAGTGTGATTGGAGCACGCCAAATGCTCGCTCAACATCCTTTCTATACACTTTTTGCTTTATTGCAAATAATTTATTTTTCCGACCTCGTGAATCATGAATTGTTTGAACAAGTATTGACCATTTCGAATATATACCATCAACTAAATAGTATCCATATTGTACTCTTTTTCTTAATGACATGACTGTTAGGACCAGTAGGAGAGCTAGAGGGGGAGGTGATTAGCTCCGATTTGCTTGTAGAAGATTTGTCGCGCGGAAGACTCCAAGCAATGTTAACACTCAAGGATTTACTTGGTATCCACCTCCTTGAGCTGACTAATCCAAGGATCCACTCTCCTCACTCTCTCATACACTATGAAAGATCTCCTTCTTGAGGTGGAGAAACCTCTTACAAGTTTACAAGAAGAATACAACAAGAGGAAGCAAACACAATAGGAAATCTTACAAGATTTACAACAAGAAACTCTCTTTGCTTTACTTACTTTCTTCAAGCTTTAGATCACTTCTAAAACTTTGGAAGTGCAGCAACACTATGCCCCAAAGCTTCTCTTGAAATGGAAGGAAGGAGGAGAAGAACTGCGCGAGCCCTGTCGAGCGATCCCATTTCAAACCTGCGTGAAAACCCTATATACCCGACGCCTAGGGTTTCCTAATCGATTACCCAATCGATTACCACGTCATACTTAGCCGTTCAACGACTATTTTTTGAAGCTTAATCGATTAGCCAATCAATTAAGAACAACCTTAATCGATTGCTGAATCGATTCAGCACCTTTCTGTGCTCTCGCGCAATATTGCCATAATCGATCGCCCAATCGATTACCGGATCTCTTAATCGATTGATCAATCGATTAATCGATTAAGAGAAGGCTGAATCGATTGCCCAATCGATTCAGCCACCTTCTGTTCTCACAACTTAATTCTCCCAATCGATTACCCAATCAATCCACGTCTTTCTTAATCGATCACCCAATCGATTAAGACAGCTTCTGTTCGCGAAAACCCAATCACAATCGATTACCCAGTCGATTGATCCTAACCCTAACTTGTGCGTATAAGTCTAGGGTTCCCTTGCCTAACCTTGGTCAACCGTGACCTATTAGGACTTCTCTACCAAGTGTCCGATCAACCCTTTGACCAACTTGGATTTCACCTGCCTAGCTCCCAACTAGGACTTAACCTGATTCCCAACCAGGTTTGCCTAACTCTCGAGTTAGGTCTAGTCTCTCGATAGACTTCCACTTGCCAACGTGCGATCTCCCCGATCCACCTATACTTCACCTAGTCCTACTAGCAAATATAATGCTAAATAAATATTTGGACTTACGTTGCCAAGGTATTACCTTGGACTTATACCCCAATGCATATGCAATTATGCAATGCAAACATGCATGGATCTTATCACAAGACATCCTGACACCTAAACTCCCCAATGAGTTAGGATTTTCTACCAAACGGGCTGTTTAAGAACCTCTCTAAGGCTCCCTTTACATTGGACTTACAAAAATTTTTTAAGGCCTCTCCAAGGTTTCACTTTTGCCAATAAATGAGCAACAATGCTCTCCCTTTACCTAAGCTCCCCTTAACCTGGGATTTCTTGGAAAGGTGTATTTGGTTTCTCACTTAAACCTAACATTCTCCCCTTTACCACACTTCAAAATGACTGCAACAATATCTCAATTATTGGAACCTTTAACCTCTAATGAGTATAAGCGTTGTGTATTAACCTCCCATGAGATTATACACAAGTTTAATATTATTAGAATACTTTTCGACTTAGCTAAAAACAGTTTCAGCTTGTATCAGTCGACTAAGACAGTTACCAGTCGACTGATACCTATTGAAAAGGATCTCACAGTAACATTAGTCGACTGCATCCTTCATTAATCGACTGGTCTAGTCGAAAATAATCCAATTCACAGAATTATCAATTGACTGTCCTCTGCACTAGTCGACCGATACTCTATATCAACCTATTTTAGCATTTCTGACCCAAATTTAGAAATGCACCAGAAATTCATAAATCTTCAAAATTTTCAAATTTTATGGAGAAGTTTATTGTGCCCCGTGTCTACTTGGAAAAATACATTAAAAAATGTGTCTATCATCAATCTCAAGATTGACCCAAAACCCAAAACTATCTAAATGGTTCAATTGAACATTGACCTAAAGTACTAGTTTTGGTCTCCTTTGATGTATCTGCCTATACCAAATCACAATGCATCCCTAGCTTTGGTTTATATGACATCTATACATCAAAAACCAATTTCCATGCAATATGAGCCCAATGTCATATTTTTATGCATGAAACTCAATTCCAATGTGCCAAATCCCTAGGATTAAGACTCAAATTCATCTTTAAATCCTTTAACGCACTCCATGGTTCATCTAGACTTCCGGGAGAAATCCTTCCAAGTCCATTGACTATGGGTCTCAACTTGGTTCCTAGAGCTCCCCTTGAGCTCTTAGCCTTAGCCACCTCCTTAGGTGACTCTTCTACAAACACAAGGTACATCGGTGTACCTCCGGTGATTCTTGACCTACAAACCTAACCTTCTTAACTTTGGACATTTGTCCTTAGTTAAGATTTTCTTCCCTTTAACCTTGGACATTTGTCCTTGGTCAAGGTCTTTTTGCCCTTAAATGTATTCCTTTGCCATTATTGGACTTCCCCTTGTTATAGTCATATGCCACCCTTGTATATGACTTTTCATAGCATTGGAGAACTTAAATCGGTATTCTAGACCCGATCTATCATTGTTGAATTTTTGACCACCCAATCCATACATAAACCCTTAGATCCAATAGTGAATCTATCTAGAGTTTTCTCTAATTTATCAAGCTTTGCCCTCAAAGCTTGATTTTCCCTTTCTAGGTTCTTAAGAATCGACATGTCCCCCTTGGACATTCTTAGACCTACCCATTTGTCTAGGCATATGCTGTTCTTCTTGGGATTAATGCCTTGATCCTTAGCTCTAATGGTTTTATCATGATCCATGATTTTTTAGGGTTTTGATATGCAACATTAACATTATTTTTATCATGATATCTAAAATCAAAATTATGCATGGGCAAATAATTTATACTATTTCTGGCATGCATGGAGGAATTTAAATTCGAATTAAATTTAAGGTTAGGGTTTACCTCTCTTACCCTTAAAGCTCTCCCTTGATATGAGCTTCTCCTTTTCTCCTTTTTCTCACACTTCCTTAAGTGTGCCAATTTCTTGAGTTCTCCACTCCTTAGGTACTTCATGTGGTAGTGTCCTTGCTCACCATACGTGAAACATCGAATGTGCTTATTCTCTTTCTTTTCCCATAACCCACGTTAGAATTTAAGGAATTGACTTGGGTTTAGGGTTACCTCCTTTTTCTTACCCAATGGACATTTGTTCTTGTAGTGTCCCTTTTTATTGCATCCAAGTAAATGATGCGATCCTTGGATTTTGCTTTGGTGGAGGTGGTGACTTCTTCTTGCTCCGGTGTTGAGAATATCTCTCCTCTCCCTCAATCCTTGAAGTGGAGACTTTTTTTCACCCTTTGATGAAGTGGATGGTTCCTTATCTTCTTGTGCCACTTCACTTGAGAAGGTGGATGATTCTTTTTCTTCTTTCTCCTCCTCTTCGAATGTTGAGCTTCTTTCCTCATCCGATTTGTCCATTTCTTCTTCTTCTTGACCAATAAGTTCATCTCCTCATGCTCTTCTTCTTATGTAGGCTTTTGATGAAGAGCAATTATTTTGCTTCATAGTTCATGAGCACACTTGTACTCACCTACACGACTAATTATATCATTAGGCAAAATATTAAGTAAAATTGATATTACCTTATCATTTTGCTTTCGATTGTGTTTGTTGCTCCTTGGTCTAATATCTTGGTCAAAGCTTCTTCCCATACTTATCTTTTGGGGCTTCAAATGGTTCTTCAATGGCGATCATTAGATCCCAATCCATGTTGAACCACGTCTTTGTTCACAACCTCTAATAATCGAAACTCTCGCATCGTAGGGAGGTGGAATGTTAATATCATCCCCTAAGCGTTCTTCAAGTGTCATTTCCTCTAGCCTTTTGCTCTCCCGGCGGTTAGACGAGCGAATCTCGCTCTGATATCACTTGTTGGGGATCGATGGACCGGCTAGAGGGGGGGTGAATTGCTCGTTGCCCCCAATACGTGATTTCTTACAAGTGTTAGCGTGCGCAAGCATAAATACAAATTACAAATGAAAACAATTGCTAACACAAACCATTTACGTGGTTCGGAGATAAGACTCCTACTTCACGGTTGTCCGTAAGGTGGACGATCCCTATCTGTCGGTGGATTAGTCCCCGAAAGACCTCCAGCTAGCAATATAGCTCCTTGTGGGTGGAGAAGCTCACCACAACCTTGATAACACTCTTGAGCACAAAGACTACTAATTGACCTTTAACCAAAGCCAATTTCGTCAACCCTAGCCAGCCAAATCGAGCTCCCTTAAATAGAGCTCGTGGCTGAACTAGCCATTACCAGTCGACTGGTGCCAAGTTGACTGATTCCAATCGAATCCCAACGTTACAATCCAACGTTCGAATTTCAGCTGACACCAGTCGACTGCACAGAAAATCAGTCGACTAATCTTTCTGTGCCAACTACTAGTCGACTGATCCAATCATCAGTTGACTGACCAAGCCTTAAATTTAGGGTTTCTCTTCTCTAGTACAATTCTCTCAACACTCAGACCCTCATGACTCAGCTGACTCCTCACCTAGTAGCCTCGACTTGTTGTCTTCAAGTCTTCTTCGACTTTGGCTCTCATCCCTCGGATGCATATAAGCTCGCGACTCGTTCTCATGTCATCCTTCGTGTATGTCTCGAAGTGCGCTTCCTTCGGCTCATCGTTCCTGCCTTGTCCACGGTCCCTCGGATGCATACAAGCCCACAACTTGTCTCCTCATGCCATCCTTCACCGGACTTGAAGCCGTCCAGTTAAGCCTATGTGTATCTTGCAAACCTGCACATTCACATACACATATCAAATATAAAGGTAAACCTAACTCAAATCTTTTATTCAAATATCAAAACACGTGGTCCACGGATCATAGATTGTTTCAACTGAATTTACGAGGAATTATATCTTATTTTATTTTTTTATATTTAAAAATAATAAAAATAATTAAATAAATTTGTATGTATTAGAAAGTTAAAGTAAATATAATTTTATACGCAGGGTAGAAATGATTTTTTTTCCCGAAGATTTAAAAATAATTTACGGATTAATCAACTCACACAGTATCACTCAACAAAGAGCGTTTCATTACCCCAGCATTTGGAAATCTGGTTATCGCGGGATCAGGACCATTGCTTCTCCCCGACGCAGAATCCCCACCGTCGGCCTTCGGGACACACCCTTTCTCTTCCTCAGACAACGCATCCGCCGTCACATCCCTTGCTCGGTTGCATGATCCGTTGCCGCGGCTACCGGTGGTTCTCGCCCTTGGTTCCTCCGTCGTCCTATTGCCGTCTTCCGCGCCATTTTTCCAGATTCCCTCTGTCCCCGGTCTTCTCCATGGAAGATAGCGCTGGCCGAGGTGGTTCTGCCGATGTTAAAACCTCCAAATCCAAAACCTCCTCTCCACCCATCTCCGCCCACAAAGACGAGGTCTACCTCGACGGCGTCATACAGAAGCGAATCAAGCTATTCGAGACCATTCAAGCCCAACAGAAGGCGGAACGCCTCAAACTCGACGGAGAACCCATCAAGTATGCCTGTTTCGCCTTGTTCTAAATTTTTATTTTTGCGGACGGTACTTGTCTTAGACTTTTGCTGGGCGGCGCACAAGAATTCTTTGAAATAGTTGACCATGTTTAGATTAAGCTGAATGCTGTGAATGGGATTTTAGATATTAATTAGAAACGTTCTTCGTGTGAAATATTTGTGGGTTTAAAACCGTAACTTGTACAACCTTGCTAGCACATAACTCTTTCTGAATGTTCATACATTTATTAAAGTCATTCAATTTCGTTTTTGGTTCTCAAGCTTGAAATAATCTTACTTTTTGTTGATGTATATTAAAGCCGGCATTTTAATGCTTAAGCTTCATACCACAGCTTATTTTTATATGCTTCTTTGCACGCCAAATTGTCATGCATTGCGGTATTTTATTTTATTTACTTTGCAATTTTCTGGTTTCTAGAATAAAATTGCCTGATGGGACAATCAAAGAAGGGAAGAAGTGGTTAACATCACCAATGGACATTGCTAAGGAGATATCGGCTGGATTGGCCGCAAGTGCTTTAATAGCTCAAGTAATTATTCTTCATAAGAATCTTCAATCAACAGCATCTTTCATAACATGCAAACTTAATGTTATGCTATTTTCCTATTTAAATCATTCCTATCACAGTGAAGCCAAAACATAAGTTGTTTGTGATACTCGCAGCAACCATCCTGCAGGATCATCTTATTTTGTTAACTCATTCATTATTATATTCTTTTGTTATGTTGAATGTAAATGTGGTTTTATTTTTTTTACTCTTTCTTAGTATAGTTATCATTTGCTTATATATAGAGTGTGAATATCACTTCTCTTTTGTTTGAAATACCAAATCTGTTCAAGTTAATTTAGTTTCATTGGTTTAACCATGCATCTATTTTGTCAGAAGCCATCATAGCTTTGCCAAATAGTAAAGATGGACTGAGCATAGTTTTGAGACCAACTGTTAGTACCAACTTCCATATAAACTTATCTTGTTTCCTCTTTTAGCTGATGACATGTTTAAGCTTGTTGCCTGAGAGAATATTTGTTGAAACTTAAGACTATGGAATTTCCCTTTGAACAATTCCGACAAACATTATTGTAGTTTTTTTTAAACTTACAGGACAAAAGCTTTAGTCAAGTCGTGTTGTATTGTTCATTCTATTTGTCTGTATATATTGACATGCCAATTATATTAGAGAAGAAAGCAGCAGGATCACAGACTAGTTTCCTCCATTTTCTTTATCATTAGTTAATTTTGATAATCGAGGCATATTACTTCAACGTTGTTTGTAATATTCCCTTTTATTGGTGTGAAGGTTAATGGAACTCTCTGGGATATGACAAGACCTCTTGAGGGCGACTCAGACCTCAAGTTGTTTAAATTTGATGACAATGAAGGGCGTGACACCTTTTGGCATTCTAGTGCTCACATTCTAGGGCAGGTACTATAATATTTAGATCTTTTTTCTTAGTTCTGTTTTAAAAAAATGTGAAATGGCCAAATTACTCATGATAAATGAAATTAACTATGATTTGTCTTTTCCTTCTGTCATTCTAGTCCCTTGAGATGGAGTATGGATGCAGGCTATGCATTGGACCATGTACTACTAGAGGAGAGGTGATTACATTGTTTGGCCCTATTCTAATCTTTAAAATCTATATTTCAAATACTAAATGCAACTTTTCCATTGTTTCTTATCCTTCAATTTATCTGGATCATTTTTAAGACATCTAAGCTCACACTTTATAGGGTTTTTACTATGATGCTTTCTATGATGACTTGACATTGAATGAGGAGAACTTTAACCAAATTCAGTCTTGGGCAAGCAAAGCTGCTGGGGTATGTTTTTTTTTTTTTAACTATTCTATTTTGCTTGACAATGTTTTACAGGATCAATGATATTCTCTTTATATAAGATTGGTTTTAAAAATTATGAGATGTTGCTGAATCAATGATGGGTGTGCTGAAGTTATGTGCAACAAGTGGAATTGCACTGTTTGGGATCTGATAGTTTGGAATGCATTAACAGTTAAAACATTCCTGAAAAGAAAAATATTTTGCTATAGCTGCATAAGAAGTTCCAACACATTTCTTTTCCTTTACATACTGTGTCAAATACCTGCCAGTTGTACTTCCCTTAGTAGCCATGGAAAAGCTTGTGGGCTTGGCTATGAGTTGATTATTTAGAGGGCTACCTCTTTAATTTTTTTTAGGGAACACTGGGAATTTCATCTGAACTAGAAATTTCATGACACTACCTTATGTCTTAAACATGGATAAACACTATTTTTGTACACACATGGAACATATCTTCAAAAATATGTTTATTATCACTCTTTCAATAAAAGCTTTATTATTATTTTAAAATTTATTATTATTATACAAAGCTAGAAGAAGAAAAAAAATGGATGGCTCAATATTCATGATTGAAAGGCTGTTAGTATTCTCCTTTTCAGTTTGCACCTTAAAAATTGACATTGTTGAATAGCCTATCTAGATATACCAAAAGTATCAGCCAAGAGTAGTATCTCTTCATTTTAACAAGGAATGGATAATCCTAAATCTTAAATAAGTCATTCAGATTCTCATGTGCCTCTATCTTTTGGCATTTGAGTTCCTTTTTTAACCAACATTATTTAATATTCATAAGACATTTAGGCTGAGAAAAGGTTGTCCCTGCTAAAGGATTTGTTTCCACATTTCCAAATGTTTCAACTATTAACAGAGTGAAGGCTGTATTTTAAAGTCGTTTTCAAGTCATAAAATTTCCATTGCGTTCTAATGACAAGCATATCTGATTATCTAATCCAAAGTATTTTCATCCTTATGTAGTTTGAATAAAAGTAATACTGGATATTTACCTTATGAGGAAAAGATATTTCAATGCTGAGTGTTTTCTTTCATATTCTGTTCTAGGAAAAACAACCATTTGAGCGAATTGAGGTGACAAGGGAACAAGCTCTTGAAATATTTGCTGAAAACAAATTCAAGGTAATTGAGTAATTTCTTTGAAACAAGGTACATGTTACTCCTCAATAACCTGATACTTTGAGGATGTGTTTTAATGGTTTCTTTTTCTGAAAAGCAACACATATTTGAAATTCTGGCTGCTAATTAAACATAATTCAAAGAACATGTTTCTGTGATGTTGTGCAATTCTATTGTTTGCTACTTTTGTGTTTTGTAATTTGTACGTTGATCTTTTGTAATGCATGCAGGTAGAAATCATTAATGAATTGCCTGAGGATAAGACAATCACTGTTTATAGATGTGGCCCTCTGGTCGATCTTTGTCGTGGGCCTCATATCCCTAACACATCTTTTGTCAAAGCATTTGCTTGTCTGAAGGTGGTGCTTGTTCTTTGTTACTGGTTCTCCAGTGATGATAATTGCATTTGTAGTTTTTATATTTCTTTATATTCTATAATTTTCAGGCATCAGCTTCATATTGGAGAGGGAAATCTGATCGGGAGAGTCTACAAAGAGTCTATGGTATATCATTTCCAGATTCAAAACGTCTCAAAGTAATGTACTTTACTTTATTAGTTTCACATTGTGCACTTGTTTCATTCATCTGACTGGATAATATATGTTGCATTCATATTATGATTTTGGACTTCTGTCTGGTGTGCATTGTAGTGTGTCTTGCATATACTTGGATTAGATGCCCAACTATGGTAGACGTGCAAATGGATATCTCATAGACTATCATTTTTTAGTAAAAGGCTCATAAGAATAATTTGCACAATGCTTGAATCCATGAACTCATCTCTTTTTGCTTTAGCTAGTAATGCTTATCCTGTAGGGTTAGTTTGTGGAATCATTTTAACATTTCTTCCTCTCTCCAAGTTGGGGATTCTCTGATCATATTCTTAGTTGTACTACATCATGGATTGTGAAGTCTGCTACTCTAGTTGCCAAACTTGATATTTGATATTATATAGGTGGAAATATTAAATTTCTACTTCATTTTGATCATGTTTCTGTGATATCTACCAAATAAAATGTCCTATTTAGTTAACTTTATCAGTCAGGTAATTGAGGACACACCACAATCTTTTCTTCAATTGTCAGCTGTGTTTCATGAGTAGATGATGCTCTGCCAAAAGTTTAGGCAGGCGGCAGGCCAATGATTTGTTGACACTTCTTTTTCTGAATTACAAGATCATATATTCTGAGGAAACAGATACATCTTTTATGTATCTGTTTACAATTTTACTATTGGTTTTTCCTTGCAGAAGTTTATTGAAAGCTCCTTAGTGATGGTATTTCTGTTTCTTACATTAACCTTCACTGAACCACACATAATGGGCTCCTATATCCATTTTAACAATTTTGTTTTCAGGAGTATCTAACCCAGATAGAGGAAGCAAAGAAACGTGACCACAGGATACTTGGACAGAATCAAGACCTTTTCTTTTTTCACCAACTTAGGTTTCTTGAGAGTGCACTTGCCTATTTTCTTCATTGCTTGACGGGGAATATAAATCCTCTGTTTTTCTGTAATATCCAGTCCTGGGAGCTGCTTCTTCCTTCCACATGGAACCAGAATTTACAACAAGTTAATTGAGTTCTTGAGAGCCCAGTACAGAGATAGAGGCTATCAAGAGGTTACGCTTTTCTGAAAGAATAGCTCGTTCCTGGATAATGCTTGATATTCTTCTATTGACTAATTTACTTATTCCAATCTTTAGGTCATAACACCAAATATATACAATATGCAATTGTGGGAAACTTCAGGGCATGCTGCAAATTACAAGGAAAACATGTTTGTTTTCGAGGTGATTCATGGAAGTTTTTATCTGTATTACTACACATGCTTTATACTTTCTATATTCATACCTTGTTATTTCTGTAATTATCTTGTTTCAGATAGAGAAGCAAGAATTTGGACTAAAACCAATGAATTGTCCTGGTCATTGTTTAATGTTTGAGCACCGAGTTCGTTCATATAGAGGTGATCTAACAGTTAGTTGAAAATGTATTTTGTTTACCTAATTATTACCCCATTCTGTTGTGCTAAAGAACAAGGCAGTTACTGGGAATTGTTGATTGCTACATCACATGCGCAATATAAGCAGACACAAATTTTTAACTTGCACAATCATTTAGATGAATGCAATCTACTTTCTTTATAGGCATTGATCAGTTATTAAACCATCTTGTGGCTACCTAATCATTTGAATTGCCGAGAAATTTCAGAACTTTACAGGCAAGTATAGTGACAGACTACTGCATTAGATATGCCTCATATTTGAAGTAAAAAATTATACTTGTTAGAATTATTATGTTAAGTTCACGCTGTTTTAAATTATAACTGGTAATTTAGTTCTTCCATGTTTAGGTGAGATGTGAAACTAAGCTCATCCGGTTAAGGACCGGTTAACAGTGTGCGCTACTTGCATATTTGCCAGATATTCTTGTTCTTGACTTGTCTCTTGGTTTCCTCATTGACCATTCTAATTTCTTTGCAGAATTACCTCTTCGCCTAGCTGATTTTGGAGTGCTCCACAGAAACGAGCTCAGTGGTGCACTTACTGGCCTAACGCGTGTTAGAAGGTTTCAACAGGTGTCATTACTACTTGTATACCTCACCTGACAACTTGCTGTTTTTTTTTTATTTGATTTTGGTATTCATTCATGCAGGATGATGCTCACATATTTTGCAGGGAGAGTCAGGTATGTCTTGGAATGATTTATATAATTTCATAACTAGAAATTTCAAAATTTCTAACTCGTCAAGAAAACATTATGGTGGTTCTGGTGTTACAAGTATGATAGTTGTTTCATTATATCAAGAGTCTAATCTTAGTTTCTAGTTGTGCCAACTTAATTTTTGTTTATCCCATATATTGATGTATACTTTAACTGTAATGTTTATAAAGAATAATAAGTGAAAATTTTTTAACTTGATAACTGCTTTCCGCTTCCATATTTTTCCGGATGTTATAGATATAAAATGAGTTAGAGGTTATGAAAATGGGAGATCGCCTTTAGTTGTATTTTATGTTGCTGGGCAATTTTTTACTTGGTTAATTTTTTTTAACCTAGTCATGGCCGGTCCCAAATCCGGATAAAGGAGGAGGGTTACGTTAGATTACCAGCCAGCATAAAAAATTATAGCAAATACGTAATGAATGGATCCATTAAACTATTATGTTAATGCTAGGATGTTCCCCGGAAGAAACGCGTTGTAGGGTCCGACTGTAACGTCTCGGCAAGGACCGTTACATCTCTAGAACTTGGGTGTAGTGCTAAATATGCAAGGGTTCACGTTGCAGGGTCCGACTGTAACGTCTCGGCAAGGACCGTTACATCTCCAAAACTTAGGTGTAGTGCTAAATATGCAAGGGTTCGCGTTGCAGGGTTCGACTGTAACGTCTCGGCAAGGACCTCTACATTTCCATAAGAACTTGGGTGTAGTGTTAAATAGGCAAGAGTTCTTACACCATAAGTGGGATAAGAATAAACATTATAATAAAAGTAATAGTCTGAGATTTGGAACATGAAATATATGAACTCTCACTGGTAAACCATGGAGGTAGTAAATACGATGATTAGGAGAAAACTTACTATTTTGTGTGTGCAAGAGACAAAATGGGTAGGCGAGAATGCAAAAATAATAGAGAACTCGGGTTTTAAGTTATGGTACATAGGAAAGAGTAAAACAAGAAATGGAGTGAGTATTTTTGTTGATAGTTCTTTAAAAGATGAACTTGTTGGAGTAGTTAGAAAGGGGGATAGAATTATAGCTCTCAAGATAGTAGTGACGAAAGAAGCTGTGAATGTAATTAACATATATGCACCTCAAGTAGGATTAGATGTAGAAACCAAATCAAGATTTTGGGGCGATTTAGATTTGGTGTTACAGTATATTCCGCCAAATGAAATGATTTTAATAGAAGACGATCTAAATGAACATGTTGGAGTGAAAAATGAAGAATATGAGAGGATACATGGGGGAATAATAAATCACAAATTGACTTTTTTATGGTTAGGAAGAGAGATAGGAAGATTTGTAAAAATTGTAAGATAATCTCTGGAGAAAACTTAACTATCCAACATAGATTAGTTGTGTTGAATGTACGCTGTAATCATAACATCTGTTAGAATATCCTAAATATTAGGGATGTTAGAATATCCTAAATATTAGGGTTGTTAGAATATCCTAAATATTAGGGTTGTTAGAATATCCTAAATATTAGGGATAAGTATTGATAGGATTTGATTTATTCCTTTTGAAAAGGTCCTAGTTTTTGTATATAAATAGGGCTAATCTTTGTATCTCTTTTATCATATATAACAATTATCAAATTACATGGTATCAGAGCGTTAGGGTTTCGTATTCGCGATTCCTTCTCACGGCGCGGTTTCTCTCGACGCACGTTCTTCTCCCGAACGCGTCTCTCCCCTTTACGCGCGGCCTTCCTCCCCGAGCGTCTTCCTCGCATCGGCTGCCCCGCACACAGCATCCGCCGCCGCCTTCGATCTCGCTCGTGACCTGGGAGCGAGATCCTGCCCACGGGTCGCCACTGCCCCGTGCACAGCATCAGCGAGCCGGATCTCCTGCCGCTCGCGCACGCCGCCGCCCTCGACTGCCGTTCACGCACATCTGCGCCTCTCGGCTACTCGTGCACGCACGCCGCTGCCCTCGCCTATCGCTGAATCTCTTCCCTTGAACGCTCCTTATATTCATTGGATCAGCACCGATTTAATTTGCCATGGCTACCTCCGGCACTACGAAACCGGATCTTTCAATTTTTACCAACCACGTCACGGCACCGCTATCGTCGGAGTTGTTGGATGGTAAGAATTATTCCTCTTGGTCCTCTCACATTAAACTCTGGCTTGTTGGACAGGATTATGAGACACATCTCACCCAAACCGAGGAGGATATTCAAGTCACAGATCGTCCTTTATGGAAAAAGGTTGATGCTCAGTTGTGTTGTATTATCCGGGCTACTATTCATCCATCTCTTAGGGATGTCTTCCGCACTCATATCACCTGCAAGGATGTTTGGATACAGGCTCAACAACTGTTTACAAACACTTCTCGGCGACTTTATCAAGTTTGTGAAGACCTCATGAATATCCTTAGTGCCCGTCAGATCGAAGATTCTATGTCAACTTATCTGGGATCAATCTCTAGCCTTCTATGCGAGTTCAATGACCTGCTCCCTCCTGCGGCCACTCCCGTTGCAGAGCTTGAAAATCGGAAGAAATTTTTTATGTCTCTGGCCTTATATGGTCTGCCCACAGATTACTCTCATATTCGTGATCAAATCCTAGGCAGCCCATAGAGGCCACCATGGACTCTACCTGGGCGACTCTCCTCCGTGTCCCAGCCAAAATCTCGGCAACTCCATCTTCTGTTCCTGTTGACTCTTCGGCTTTGGTTTCTCGGAACAATAACAAACCTCCACCTCGTAAGGGTGGCAAAGGACGTCCTTGGTGTGATCATTGTCACCGACCAGGACATACGATTGATAAATGTTGGAGTCTCCATGGTCGACCTCCGCGTGCTGCTCAGATCGCCCAATGTCCTGTCACTTCTTCAGCTTCCACTTCACAGTTAACTCCGGTTCCGACTCCAGAGCCTTCCTATGATGACTTTCTGAAATGGTATGAGGATCGACGGGATTCTAATTCCCTTGCTGTCGTTACACAAGCTGGTAATTCCTTTGCTGGCATATCTCGCTCTTCGAGTCCTTGGGTACTTGACTCTGGGGCCACCAATCATATCACCGGTAATAGATCTCTTTTTTCCTCGTTATCTACTTCCGGTTATTTACCCTTTGTCACCATGGCAAATGGTTCTCAAACTCAGTCCCAAGGTGTTGGTAGTATTCATTCTTCCCCATCTCTTCCCATTCAGAATGTTCTTTATGTCCCCGGAGCTCCCTTTAATTTATTATCAATAAGTCAGCTTACTCGGTCTCTTGATTGTGTCATCTCGTTTACTAAATCCTCTGTTTCATTGCAGGACCGGAATACGGGGAGGATCATTGGCTTTGGATGTGAGGCTCATGGTCTATATCGACTTCACCAAAACTCTTTCATTGGTACAACGGCGACATCTCCACTTGTGATTCATGCTCAGTTAGGACATCCTGGTCTCGATAAGTTAAAACGATTACATCCTAGTCTATCTCACTTAAAGTCTTTATCTTGTGAGTCATGTCAGTTAGGTAAGCATGTACGTAGTTCGTTTTCTCCTCGCATTATAAATCGGGCTACGTCTCCCTTTGCTTTAGTTCATTCCGATATTTGGGGTCCAAGTCGTGTTACCTCTACATTAGGGTCACGATATTTTGTTACTTTTATAGACGATTTCTCCCGTTGTACTTGGTTATATCTGATGAAGGATCGATCTGAACTATTTTCTATTTTCCAATCTTTTTTTAATGAAATAAAAACACAATTTGGTATCCCTCTCCGATCCTTACAGAGTGATAATGCACGTGAGTATCTATCTACTCCGTTTCAGACCTTCTTGGCAACTCACGGCATATTACATCGGAAGTCTTGTCCTCATACTCCTCAACAGAATGGAGTTGCAGAACGCAAAAATCGTCATCTTCTAGAGACCACCCGGGCTCTTCTCCACCACTCTCATGTTCCTTTACGGTTTTGGGGAGAAGCCGTACTTACTGCATGTTATCTTATCAATCGCATGCCTTCCTCTACTTTACAGGGGCAAATACCTTATCATATACTGTATCCAAATCAGTCCCTTCATCCTTTACCACCTAGGGTCTTTGGTTCTACATGTTTTGCTCATGCTCTTGATCCTGGAATTGATAAACTCTCTCCTCGGTTGCATAAATGTGTTTTCCTTGGGTACCCACGGTCTCAGAAAGGGTACAAGTGTTATTCCCCTACTCTCCGTCGGTATTTCATCTCTGCTGATGTCACGTTCTTTGATTCGGTTCCTTTCTTTGGGCCTTCAGAATCGTCTTCCGAGTTTCCTTCTTCTGTGCCTGTATCAGTCTTTTATCCTCCGGAGGACTCTCTATCACCTCCAGCTCCAATTTCTCCTCCGTTGCAGGTTTATCAGCGTTGTCCTAAGCCAGCTTTGCCGCCAGCCATGGGATCATCTCTGGAGCCAGATCCTACACCCCTTCCTCCGGTCGAGTCGTCTGAATCTGATATTCCCATTGCACTTCGGAAAGGTATACGTTCCACTCGTAATCCTTCTCCACATTATGTATCTATGAGTTACCATCGTCTTTCTCCTTCCTATTATTCTTGCCTTTCCTCTTTGTCGTCTGTTCCTGTTCCGAAGAATGCAAGAGATGCATTTGCCCACCCGGGATGGAAACAGGCTATGATGGACGAAATGAGTGCTTTACGGAGCTGTGGGACTTGGGACCTCGTTCCTCTACCACCAGGAAAGTCAGTTGTTGGTTGTCGATGGATATATACGGTGAAGATTGGTCCAGACGGAACGGTTGATCGACTTAAAGCTCGTCTCGTTGCTAAAGGCTATACTCAGGTCTTTGGATTGGATTATGAGGACACGTTTTCTCCTGTTGCCAAGATGTCTTCTATACGCTTACTCATGTCCATTGCTGCGATTCAACACTGGCCTCTATATCAGTTGGACATCAAGAATGCATTCTTACATGGTGACCTGCTCGAAGAAGTCTACATGGAGCAACCTCCGTGTTTTGTTGCTCAGGGGGAGTCTTCTAGTCTTGTGTGCTGCTTGCGAAAATCTTTATATGGTCTCAAACAGTCACCCAGAGCATGGTTCGGTAGATTCAGTATTGTAATTCAACAGTTTGGCATGACTCGAAGCAATGCTGACCATTCTGTCTTTTATCGCCATTCATCTACTGGTTGCATCTACCTAGTGGTTTATGTTGATGATATTGTCATCACAGGTAGTGATCATCTTGGGATCTCACAGGTGAAACAACATCTTTTCAAACATTTTCAGACAAAGGATCTCGGCAAACTCAAATATTTCTTGGGGATAGAAGTAGCACAGTCCAGAAATGGGATCATTATATCCCAAAGAAAGTATGTAATGGATATTCTAGAAGAAACAAAAATGTTAAACTCAAAGACAGTTGACAACCCTATGGATCCTAATATCAAGCTCTTGCCAAATCAGGGGGAGCCTCTACCAGATCCTGAACGATACAGCCAATTAGTAGGGAGACTAAGTTATCTTACTGTTACTCGTCCAGATATCTTATTCGCAGTAAGTGTAGTAAGTCAGTTTCTCAACTCTCCATGTAAAGAACATTGGGATGCTGTAATTCGCATTGTTCGATATATCAGAGGCGCTCCAGGAAAGAGTCTTTTGTACGAAGACAAAGGACATACTCGAATCATAGGATATTCTGATGCAGATTGGGCAGGATCTCCTAGTGATGTGGCAAGATCCAGTGCAGAGGCAGAATATCGAGCTATGGCTATAGCCAGTCAAGAGCTTATATGGCTTAAACAGTTGCTCCTGGAGTTAAAGTTTGGAGATGTCACACAAATGTCACTTATATGTGATAACCAGGCCGCCATGCATATCGCTTCTAATCCAGTTTTTCATGAGAGGACAAAGCATATTGAAGTCGACTGTCACTTCGTCAGAGAGAAAGTCATATCTGGAGAAATATCTATTAGTTTTGTTAACTCACATGATCAGCTAGCAGATATATTTACTAAGTCACTGAGAGGTCCTCGAATTGACTACATATGTAACAAGCTGGGTGCATATAATTTATATGCTCTAGCTTGAGGGGGAGTGTTAGAATATCCTAAATATTAGGGTTGTTAGAATATCCTAAATATTAGGGTTGTTAGAATATCCTAAATATTAGGGATAAGTATTGATAGGATTTGATTTATTCCTTTTGAAAAAGTCCTAGTTTTTGTATATAAATAGGGCTAATCTTTGTATCTCTTTTATCATATATAACAATTATCAAATTACAACATCAATAGAGAAAAAATATACACGACTCCAAGATTTAAGTAGTGGAAGTTAAAGGATGGGAAACAAAATATATTGAAGGAGAAGGTAGGAATACAAGTATTAGATGAAATATACAGTGACGCTAATACGACATGGGATAATATGGTATCAAAGTTGAAAATAGTAGCTAAGAGTGTACTTGGTGAGTCAAAGGGGCATACACCACCAAGTAAGGAATTTTGGTGGTGGAATGAGAAAGTACAAGAGAAAGTGAAGGAAAACGAATAGCCTATAAGGAATTAAATATTTGTAAGAACGAGGAAAACTTAAAAAAATATACAATAGCTAAGAAAGAGACTAAGAAATTAGTGAATGAAACAAAAAATATAACTTTTGAAATTTATATCAAAACTTGGATACAAAAGATGGGGAAAGAAGGGGAAAGAGACATTTATAAAATAGTTAAAGTGAGAGAGAGGAAAACAAGAGACCTTAGCCAAATATGATGTATTAAAGATAAATGCAATAGAGTACTAGTAAATGATAGTGAAATAAAAGAGCGGTGGAGGATTTACTTTCATCAATTTTTTAATGAAGGTTTAGGGGACCAACTTAACTTAGATAATTTAAATAGTTCAAATGAGTATAGAAATTTTAATTTTCATCGTAGAATTCAAACTTTAGAAGTAGAATAAGCTTTGAAAGGGATGCAAAATGGAAAAACCGTGGGACCAGATGATATCCCAATAGAGGTATGGAAGTGTTTAGGGAAACAAGGTATTGAATGACTTACAAAATTATTTAATATGATATTGAAAACAAAAAAAATGCCTGATCAATGGAGGGTAAGTATCCTAATTCCTTTATATAAGAACAAAGGAGACGTACAAAATTTACAAATATTATAGGGGTATTAGATTAATGAGTCATACCATGAAATTTTGTGAAAGAGTAATAGAAAAAAGATTAAGGAAGGAGACTACGGTGACCGAAAATCAATTTAGATTCATGCCTGGAAGGTCGACAATAGAAGCTATACATCTTCTTAGACAATTAATTGAAAAGTATCGGGAGCAAAAGAAAGATCTACATATGGTATTCATTGATTTAGAAAAAACTTTTGATAGGGTCCCAAGAGAAATTATATGGAGAATTCTAGAAAAGAGAGATGTAGCGTAACATACATTGAACTAATTAAGAACATGCACGAAAATGTAACGACCAGAGTGAAGATTTCAGGCTGATTAACTGAAGCATTTCCAATAAGGATAGGGTTACATCAAGGATTAGCTAAGTCCCTATCTTTTTACACTAATCATAGACGATCTCATTGGACACATTCAAGATACAGTACCATGGTGCATGTTGTTTGCAAATGATATCGTTTTGATAGATGAGATACATGAAGGAGTAAATGCTAAACTAGAATTTTGGCGGAACGAAAGGTTTTAGGCTTAGTAGAGTAAAGACAGAATATATGGAATTTAAGTTTAGCAATATTAGACGTAATAAGACAATTGTTAAGAGGAGATGACGAGTTGTCTAAATTTGAGAACTTTAAGTATTTAAGATTATTTTTGCAAAGTGATGGAGGGATTGAAAGAGATGTTTTACATAGAATACAAGTAGGATGATTGAAATGGAGGTTAGCGTTGGGTGTTTTATATGATCATAATGTACCTCTAAAACTTAAAGGGATGTTCTACAAAACGGCAATTAGACATGCTATGTTATATGGTGTTGAATGTTGGGCTATGACTCGAGCACATGAGCAAAAGATGAAAATTGCAGAGATGATGTGTGGACATACGAGGATGGCCAAAATAAGGAATGAGAGCATTAGAGAGAAAGTCGGAATTGCATCTATTGAGGAAAAACTTCGAGAGACATGTTTGGATGGTACGAACATGTACTTAGACTACCAATAAATGTCCCTGTTAGGCGATGTGAAACTATGATAAATACGCACATTAAACGAGGGAGAGGAAGACCAAAAAAGACTTGATTGACAACAATAAAACAAGATAAATTTTATTTAAATATAGATGATATAATAAGAGACAAAGCCCAATAGCGTAGAAGGATTTATATAGCTGGTCTCGCCTAGTGGGATAAGGCTTAGTTGTTGTTGTTGTTGTATTACCACTTATGTTGTATATTGTATCCTTACATTGCCTCTTTAAGTTCTATCACATCACAATCTTGTGTTACAATATCTAGAGGACTTTTTATTCTTCTACCAGACACACAAACAAGGAATATCGCATTCCACACCTTAACTGAGTTTCATTGACATGACCCTTTTGGTGCCTATATGCTGCATCAATTATTTAGTTGACCCAACTATTTAACTGTATGTCTGTACATGCTCTCATTTTCCCCTTCCTTTTTATCTCTCAATTTTATGTGCTTGAGCTACTTGGTTGATGGGTAACCTTTTCTCTAAAATGAAGAATTCTGTAACATGTATATTTAGCAATTTTAATCCTCTTTAAGATTAAGTAGATTATATTTGAGAGGTGAAATTGCAGAAACTAAATCGACATTCTTTGTTGTCAAATCTTATTCTTGTCTGATATTTAAAATATTGATAGGATGATAATGAAACTTTCTGTTATCACTTATAAGCATCCTACCTTTGACACACTTTTTCTTCTTAACTACAGATAAAGGAGGAGGTCAAGAATGTATTGGATTTCATTAGTCATACCTATGGTATATTTGGGTTTACCTTTGAGTTGGAGTTATCAACGGTACAGTACTTTACCTTAGCTTCTCTATTGTCCAAAATGGTTTTTGATATCATGCTTAAAGTATTTAACTATAGTTGGTGGTTTTTGTGCTCAAGTTTTCTATTTTAAATTCAATTTATCAAGGAAGTGTTCACCTGATAGTAATTCTTAATAATATTTCAAAGTTTTTTTTAAAATTTTGTTAATAATTTTTTTTTTCTGTAGATTGGAGATCAAAGCTAATCCAAATGCTATCTTGTAGAATAACTTATTAAGTAGGGAAACATGAAAACATTAACACTGACCGACTTTTGAAGAAGATTGATGGATGACAAGTGTTACTTCATGTGGCATATATGACCTTCATCCTTTTAGGGCTGTATTTGTCATATCATTAGCTGAAACTATCCTTGTATGCTAGTCAGTCACGCAATCCTGATAACCTACTAATTTTAAGATATTAAGGGGGCGTTTGGTTTACTCCATTTTCTATTTTCATTTTCCAGAAAATCGTAGGGGGCGTTTGGTAAGCTTGTTTTTCATTTTCTGTAGAAAATGCGGTTTTCTGGAAAACGTGTTTGGTTTGCATTTTCCAGCCTTGTTTTCCAGAAAAAGATATAGCGTTTTCTGACAAACTAGAGAATGAAAGAAAGTCATTTTCCAGAAAATGAGAAAATGCGGTTTTTTGAAAAATGAAAATAGAAAATGGAGCAAACCAAACACCCCCGTATTTTCTCATTTTCTGGAACATGACTTTATTTCATTCTCTAGTTTTCCAGAAAACGCTATATGTTTTTCTGGAAAATAAGATTGGAAAATATAAACCAAACACGTTTTCTAGAAAATCGTATTTTCTACGGAAAATGAAAATGGGAAACAAGCAAACCAAACGCCCTCTAAACCTTTACAAAATATCCAATCAAAAGAATGATCAGACAAGACAATCTTAAACAACATAAGTATCTCCTACGGTATGAATGGTAAGTGTTCGCTCCAGATTCTATTGATGTTTCAACCCATCCATGTATAATATGGTAATGTAGAGCAATCATCAAAGGTTCATTGAGCATCCTGTAAGAAATGAAGATGAAATTATAGGTAGAAGACCATCAAGTGTTTTAAGGTGACGCTGACTAGGTAGAGACATGCAACTAGTATTTCAGCTTATCTGAACTTTCAGCCTTTTTCTTAGCATTATTACAATATTTAACAGAAACAGAATTATCATGCTTTTTCAAATAAACAGTCAGAGGAGAGTGACTGAAGCAGAGTTGGATATAAAAATTTGAAGAAGGTTCTTAAGGGGAAGATCAGCAAAAAGGCTTAGCATGTTGAAAATAATTAATTATTTTGTGTAATTTAGATGAACTTTTTTATTGTTAGAATGGCTCTAAACTGTTTGAGCTTATCTGAAGCAAATTATACTCACCTCTTGATCAATCTAAGAAAATTTAGCTATTCAATTAGTTAAATCATTGTATGTTTTATGTGACTGTCATATTGACACTGAATCTGAACAAGCCTATGCCTCCTTTGTTGACTAGGAAATTACTTTCTCTTGTTTAAGTTAATTTTAACTCTTGGTAGAGAAACATATTGGCATTTTCATTTTAAATGATCTACAGTCTCATGTAAGAAATCTCGTCTTGGTTCAAAACTACTTACATGGTTCAGCAAGTACTTCTCTTTACCAGTTAGATAATTGTGAATATATTGTAGTATGCCAATATTTTTGAGTAGACCTGTTATGACCACATAACCTGTTCTGCACTAGACTAGCTTGACCTTGTCATTATTCAATCCCATCTACTACTTTTGGGAAGCTTTAGTCATATATCCTTGCTAAGTCAATTGATATATAAGTGAATATTAGTGAGACATTGTTTGCCATTTCTTTTCTTCTCTCCCATTATTTTTCGTTTTTCTTGGTTGCTTGTTACATAATGTTTTTAAACAAGACATTAGGTGACTGAGCGTTTCTTGAAATAAAGAAAACAATACTTTTGCAATTGTTGGCTTTAGTTTAAAATGCACAGGGTTTTGTCCTCACATTTCTAATCATTCACACGGCTAGTCAGTGACTACATAAACTGTAGAAATCAACTGCAATGAATCTGTTGATTTACATGTAATGAAAAAAAATGTAATATCTGTCATGTCAGTTTTCTATGGCTACCACTTCTAACTATATTGATGTTTGGAAAGTACAGCGGCCTGAAAAATACCTTGGAGAAATAGAGATATGGGATAAAGCTGAGGCGGCTCTTGGAGAAGCTTTAAATGAATTTGGGAGGCCATGGCAGGTATTTTACCTCGCGTATCTATCATCGGTTACTTTTTGGATTCTTGTTATTGGTTTACATGCTGAAATGCAATAAAAACACTCAAAATGAACCGAGCCTTAAAGCTGTAGTTTGTACAGATTTTGCAGACATCACTGTTGAATTCATATTTAATTTCATGATCATACTAGACATGGAAAAGTATTTCTTTCCCTGCATACATTTGGAGATTGGTAGTACTTTTATGCTTTGAGTTTACACCATTCATAGGCAAGATGATGTCCGGTTTGAGCAAGGGTGAAACTATGTTGTATTCAGCTTCTTAATATTATGGTTTGTGGACTACACGTTTGAAGTATTAGCTGTAAACTACTACTGCCTTTAGCTCTGCCTTGGAGTTCTTCCTATGATATGGATTTACACAGTTTTCTGCTACATTCTTGTTTCTTTAGAAGAATCAATAGAATTGGCGAGCAAATTTTTAATACAGATCAATGAAGGAGATGGTGCATTCTATGGGCCAAAGATTGATATTGGTGTTTTTGATGCATTGAAGAGAAAATTTCAATGTGCAACTTTACAGGTGATGCATCTGAAAGCATGCATCATATTTTAACAGACGTATCTTCATCTAATCTAACCTATGAATATGTGGCCACAGTTGGATTTCCAGCTTCCTCTTCGCTTCAAATTAAGTTATTCTGCAGAAGACGAAGCTAAACTCGAAAGACCTGTGATGATTCACAGAGCTATTTAGGTTCTGTTGAACGAATGCTTGCCATCCTTTTAGAACACTATAAAGGAAAGTGGCCTTTCTGGCTTAGCCCTCGTCAAGCCATTGTCTGTCCTGTGTCTGAAAAATCACAAAGTTATGCAGAGCAGGTATTAATTTCCAAAGAAATTTTTTATTTGTGCATGCAGTTCACACACACACACACACATTTAGTTAAAGTGATTTTTCTTTCTGATGGAATTAACTATTGTTTCTATTAGATGTTCATGTATTTGGACGAGTGTTTATTGACTCTTATGAACGGTTTCCACCCTATTTACCTATGGATAAGTTACTTATTGTTCTGTGAAAATTTTAATCATCTTATGTAATAGATGCTTCATAATCTAAGTAGGCTGCTATGCAACTGTTTTCACATGTAGATGGGGCCCACTGAGTTGCAACACCTTCAAGACTATTTTGTATTCTAATTGACTTCAGCTTTCTGTTTATTCCATTTTTAACAGCTTTTGTGTCTGGTAGAATCCTGAAGTTTCTAAGTTTAGCTGGACATGTATTGGTGCTGTAATGAGTTTGTAATTCTGTTCAAGGATAACAAACTATCAAGCTGCACTAATACTTTTGTGATTGCGAGTATTTTTTTCCCCATTTTAAGTATTCCACACCTCTATCATGCCAATTTCATTGTTACTGCAGGTACGAGATAAGATACACAAAGCTGGTTATTATGTTGATGCTGACCTAACAGACAGAAAGATTCAGAAAAAGGTTTGTTCTTGTTCTCAAACGTTTTATTTAATTACATTTTGGTTTGCTTAAAAATTAATTGGAGATACTATATAAAATGCTCTAAGAAAAAAACAACTGTATGAGCCGTTTTTGACTAGTGGACCACCCTCTAGCCTGCCGGCGAAGTAACCTAGCATGATTGACATCTCTATTTGGAATATTGCTTTTTTAGTGACTACTTATCTACATTTGCATCATAGGCATCTTTTGAGAAATGATCTTGTTTGGCTACAAAGAAAATATTTATGAGCTTTGCCTTTTATAGTGGCAGAAGGCTGATTTAACAATTCTTAAATTCTTCCAAAGGGATATGATGCCTACTCATCCTATACATTGGTTAAAGTCTGACAGTATATCTGAATGACATGCATTATTGTGGCTGACATAGTCACATATGGAATAGATATGTAGAATGTGTACTCCAGTTTTAGATATAGGATATATACTTTAACACATCGCTGTCAATACCTTAACTCATTTTCTACCTCTTTTGTAACTGCAGTAGTAAGGTAAAAAAGTTTTGACATCATAATCTTTTTTATGCTAACTGATAGCATATTGAGGATTAGTTGTTTAAGAGTTTTAGACAAGTGTGAGATACTGTGTTCTAATATTAAGATAGTAAGATTCATTTTAAATGGTCAAAAAGAGAGAAAATGTTTAGATTGATTTCACTAGCTAGTTTACTTGGTATTAGTATGAATTACTACATTCGACCATGGTTCTAAAATTAAAACCATGCCTCAATTTTAACAACGCTAGCTCAATTATGATCCGGGATAGATCCTCTGTCCCTGCTTATGCAGTGACAATAATGCATTATATAGATTTTATCTATTGGAATAAAGATACATGGACCGGCCTTTCCTTGGCTGGAAATTCAAAACTCAACTCTCTTATTATTCTTTAACCAGTGATGGCTAATGGTATATTCAACAACCAACATAATTGTGCATATATAGCTATTGAACTAACGAGATTTAGTATTCACAAAAACATTGTGCTTTACTACGATAGGTACGAGAGGCTCAATTAGCACAGTACAACTACATTCTGGTGGTTGGCGAGGAGGAGGCAAAGACTGGACAGGTCTACTTGTAATTTTTTGAGTTGGCTATTTGTTAATTGATTTCACTTGTTCATAGAAATTTGAGATATAATAGGTGCAAGTATTTATGGTATTTCAACCAAAATATTATCCGAATGATCATTTGACATGTTTCTTGGGTTGTGTAGGTAAGTGTTCGCATGAGAGATGGTTCAGACCATTCTGTAATGAGTTTGGACGCTCTACTTGAACATTTCAGGAAGGAAGTTGAAGCCTATCATTAAATTATTTTGATAAATTGAACATTTGTTCGCATCTTTCCATTTTTTCATACTCATTTCCATGTTTAAGATTTCAATTAGAGTATGTATGCTTTTGGTGATAATTCTAGTAGAAATTTCAAATGTAATTGTTGACAGTCACTCATTAGGCCTTTTCCCCTCCTTCCTGTGGAGATTTTTTTTTTTTAAAAAGAACTCATTCCAATTTTATTATGAGTTTAACTCAGGTATAGAAAAATCTTGTATTTAGTTCCTTGGATTGTTATTTTTACAAAGGAAAATGATGTGTTTAATAAAAAATCTCAAAGAAAAACTCAGTAAATGACGTGATATTTTTTACACAGTGATTCTCGACGAGTTTATCGTATCTCCTAGGGTATAGTTTGATTTGGGATGGCGGTTGGAAGCCAACAATGGTGTCTAAGTGATAATCGAATATGTGTATGTAAAATGTCACGTTATTTATTGAGTATTTCATTAAATTTTTTTACTGAGTATATTACGACTCTTTTAAAAAATATCAACGGTCCTTTCTTTTTATGCCATTTTCTATTTAAAAAAACATTTTTCAGCACCATATTTTTTAATTGTCAATTTCATCGTTCATCGCGGCTGCAGAAATGCATGTATCCGGACTCTGCTCGAGATCGATTCAGTTTTCTTAAAATGATATGAAGCCTCGATTATTCCAGACAATAATTTACTCTCGACACAGTTTGTGCAGGCATCGACAACATTATTCACAGCTATCACGATCATTAGAGTGGGAATCTCGATTCACCTGGAGGAACTTCACGAGATGAATTAGCTACTTTTTACTCTTGGATTGAAGCTCTGCCACCTTCTCCTCTGTGCTCTTAAGCGCTTCTCCGTAGATGCTTACCAGCTGAGTGCAGAAAGAAAATAAAGTGCCTCATTTTTTTACTCTTTTTTTTTTTCTTTTCAATGTATGAAGAATAAGCATGGGAAATCTTACTTCATCGATTTCATCTGGGGTGATTACAAGGGGAGGAGACATCATTATGCTATCCCCAGCAACCCGAACAAGCATTCCACGCTTCGTGCATTCGGATCCAAAGATTGCTCCTACACCTGAAATCATATCAAAACATCCCAATTTGTTGAAGCAGATGCCAACAATTATCTTCCATCAGAAGATCTAGGATCGATAATGCTATGAGTTACCCCATTCAGACGGGAACGGTTCATTTGGAGACTTGTTTTGAGAGAACTCGGTTCCAAGAATCAACCCAGTCCCTCGTAACTGCAAAACAATAGGAGTTTTGTATACAGTTGCTCACAATCCAAAATGAAGTAGGTTTGTTGTTTGAAGATTCCAGAATAGTACATACCTCACCGATAATGGGACTTTCTGAGAATGCTCTGATCCCTTCCTGGAACCTAGGAGAGACAGATCGTACATGCTCAGGAATATTTCTCTCCCTGCAAAACACAGTTAAGCATGGAATTTCAAGATGTTTCCATTGAGATATGAAGGGCAGCGACCGGGTTGAATTTCCTTATTGTATTGACACTATGACCGCTCTTAGATTGACTAGCAGTATGGCTTGAAAATGCAACCTTTTAGTTGTATTTCATTCCAGAATAGATAGGCCAAAAGCATGCAGAGAGAAATTTACTTGTAAATCTTAATTGCTTCTAAGGCAACAGCACAAGATACAGGATGGCCAGAGTATGTGAATCCATGGGCAAAAGAACCTAAAGGGAAAAAAAAAATCTTGATTAGGAACAATAACAAACACACAAGCAAATACAAGTCGGTGCATGTCTTCCTCTTTCATAGATAGGTTATAACCTCACCTAGCTTGTTACTTTGAGAATATATAACTTCCACAATTTCTGGGCTAACAAGTATTGCACCAATCGGCATGTATGCTGAAGAAAGGGCCTGCATGATATCAGAGAAGGCAAACATTTAGTACTTGCTTCTGGATGCTTCAATTGACTAATATTAAGACTGACTTTTGCGATGGAGACTAGGTCAGGCTGAATCTTAAATTTATCGCATCCAAATGTTGTCCCTAGCCTTCCAAAAGCAGTAATGACCTGACGTAAAACCATTCAAGAGAAGACCTTAAACTTGTTTGTTTCCCTCTTTGTAAAGAGAGCATTTGATTTATGAAAAAGTGTTTGAACACCTCATCAGCAATAAAAAGAATATCGTACTTCTTCACAACAGCTTGAACCTGTTGGAAATAAAAAATGAGAAATCATAAAATATTTAGGAGAAAGGTTAGAAATAAAAATTGTGTAAACCCTAGATTATTGGAAGGACTATCCAGGAAATCTAATTAGTGTACTGCTAACATCAATCACAATGAAATCAAGGATGGAAGAAAATGAAAACACAATCCCACGTCACAAGTAATGTCAAATATGCGCATAAATTTTTACAGTCCTGCATCCCACATAAGCATATATAAAGAGCCAAGAAACACAATTCACAAAAACATTACCAAGAATAAACAGAAACAATCTAGACTATAATCTTTCAAAGAAATCTTCACAATTTTGGTATGCTAGCATATTCCAAATTATAGTCTAATTCTGTAGCATTTTACATTGCACGTGGTCAAAGGAAATCGTGTCACAAAAAAGTACAAGTTTGATATTGGGCATGTTGTTGTATGCATGGCTCATATGAGCAGAAACACACAATAAAGAAAAAAGATCATGACCAGGGATATAATTCATAGAATCATAGGGTCGATGAAAGCGACTAGGTCATATGATATAGCGTTGTTTACATTCAGGATACTGAATAGTCTGTGTAACTAAGTTGAAGAATTAACACAGTTATTAAATTTCAATTTTGAGCGAGCAAGTCCATCAATAGAAAGAATTTAATCTGGTCAAAGCTGCCTTCAACTTCTAACTGAAAAAGGTTTTACCATAGACAATGGCCAGATCAAATGAAATATAGACAAAAAACCATGGAAAAAAGAAAAGGTAGGTCTTAGTTAAAAAAAACTCTCAAGCACATAATGTAATAGATCAGGAAAAATTAAAATGATACGGAATAAGAAAATCAGCATGCAAAAATTCATCAAGGTGCTAAAAATTTGGTTATATAACTATTTTAATCTTGATATAACCAATGCCATGTTTACTTAGAAGGGCATAAGAGAGAAAAGAAAACAAAAGAATTTTTATTTGGAAGTAAATAAATAATGGAAGGAATTTAATTCCATTCATTTCTTCTATTTTATTTTTTCCTAATAGGACAGAAATGAACGGATGAAATTTACAAATCTCATAAACACAAATAAGCAAGCTGAGTTGAAATAAGATAAAATTATCCTTTTTGTCTCTTCATTAAGCTATTTCTTTTCCCTTCTATTTGCCTCTCCACTGAGTAAACGCAGCATAAGTTCTTGATTTTAGCATAAGAGCCAATGCATGGAGAAACTATAGTTTCTGAACTAATCAAAGAAACTAGAAATTCACCAGCGCTCACCTTTTCAAAATATGTTTTTGGCGGAAGTAGAATACCTCCAGCACCCATAACAGGTTCAGCAATGAAAGCAGCAATCTGGATAGAAACTCTAACTTAGAAACTTAACAGAAGATATTCTGTTGTAATATTTGTGAAGTATGAGGAAACAGTAACTGTATCTGGCCCTTCTTTCAGAATAAGATTCTCCAAGTTGTTAGCCAATCTAGTTGAAAACTCCTCCTCTGTCTCACCTATTATTCAATTTAAAAAAATAAGAAGGCATTTAAAATCAAACAATATTTAACAAGTGAATAATACAATACCAGGAAGATGGTACCGCCAGTAGTGAGGACAATCTGTGTGCAAAACAAATGGTACAGGCAGATCAAACTGTTGGTGCAAAGCTGGAAGACTGTAGATGGAGCATGCATATCAAATTAAGAAACTAGACACTGAATAAAAAGCTAAGGTCATTTTTGGTATGAAAAATATAACATCGTGTTTGGTAAATAGTTTTTGAAAGACAATTTACAAAATATTTTTTCAATAACTTAAGACTTTAAAAATGAGAATTTCCTGAATTATCAGGAAAATGGAAACCAGCTTTGTATGAAAAATATGATATCGCGTTTGGTAAAAGAATTGTGCCAAGGAAAGAATCCTGAAAAAAATATATATATAGGTTCAGGAAGTTCCATCATTTTGGAGGCCTATGAAGAAAAAATTAAAAAAAAAGAAGACCAGGGCCAAAAATTTAATGAATCAGTTTGTCCACCAAATAACAATTTATCTAGAATAATTTGCCGAGAGGAAATAAAAATAACAAAATGACATTAGTCATTAGGATTACAGATGGCAACAACTTTTGGTATGATAGCTCGTGATTTGGGAAAGAGTTTGTCAATGTGGATTTTGAGAAAATTTTACCCTGAAAGGCTAGCAGATATTAACGTCGATCCATGATACCTGCAGAAAGAACCAATGTGAATGTCCCAATTCAATGATGATAAATTCTTGTCTAAAATCTTGTCAAGAGGATTAACAAGCACATCTTATGGAATCAGGTAGAAAGGTTACGCTTTTGATCGCGCTATAAATTTCTTCTTGTTTGGCCTTCCCAGTGCATTGTTGTAATACCAGACCAACTTGACCTGGAAGAAGCATTTCTCATCAACAACAGAAACATCTATACTTCTAACTTTTAGTTTGATTGAAACATTGTAAAATAGCATACATTCAATTCACGGATTATGCCAGTAGACAAGAAAGCAAATGATATCCAGAAAATGGGAAACCAAAAACCATAAATCACTTGTTAGTTGTAAATTACAATGTGATCAATATTTATTACTGAGACATTGACATGGTAGAATATCTTTGTTAATTTGAATGCATAAGAAAGCAATGTGCCATAAAGAGGATGTAAAACCACCATCAAGATTAGCTAGATAAGGCCTCAGAAATATGGAAAGATGGTGTTGGAGATACATAAAATGTAGTAACAGGATTTGCTAAAATTGTCAAAGATGGCTCTATTGCCTCAGAAATATGTAAAAGTGTGTGCAACATATTTTAGCTGTACCTTGTTTTTATTTTGATTTTACTGTTTTCAACTATCCTGTTCTCTTTCTAGTTTCTAGGAACACCTATGTAAATATACACTGTATATTTTATCTATTTGTTTTAAATAAACCCTAAATCCAAGGGCCTTCACAGACAGAGAAATAATGTTTACATGCTTTATGTTGCTCCAAATAAAGTTGAGCACTAGAAGAAATCTACAAAAGCACTACAAAGGGTTTAGATCATGAAATCTTCAAACAAAGAGTTACCAATAGTAGACGAATGTGCAACGGAAACAAATATGGTGAGTAATTAGTTAATTCCAATACAAGATAGATAAAATCACCTGGGAGTCATTAGCTTCTGAACCACTGTTGGTGAAGAAAACCTTACCCATTTTTCTTGCAGTGAAAGTATCAAGAATTTCCTTAGCAAGATCCTAATTTAAAAAAATTAAACTATTTCAACTGTAATAAATGGTAATATATGTAATTACAGATCTGAAAATGTTTGGCATTGATAAACAAAATATATAAGATAATTACATGAGAAACAATAAAGCCCATGTGTACCTTATATATTGGACGCAAAAGAACTAAATTGGGACTTGGCTAACTGATCTATATCAGAGCGTAGAGGAATTAAGAATTATAACTAGAAAAGATGTATTCATACCAGGGATGGTTTTGTGGTTCGATTCCAAAAGGAATGATAGAATGGTAACTTATTTAATTGTGCAGTAGCAGCTGCAACAAGACGCGGTTCATTTCCACCTAAAACATTAATTAGTGATGTTAGATAGCAGGAGATGGTTTTGTTGAAAAAAAGACCTACCAGATTTTAGTTACAGAAAATATGCATCTATGTAGTTTATTGGCAAATCTAGACGTCAAGAGGCATATTTTTGGTACAGGTTAATAAGATGGAAGAAAAAGATAGCAATAGATGAGAAATTCTTTTATAAATGAGGAAAGGCAGTCCAATACATGAAGCTCCCACCAATGCGGATATTGGGGGAAGAGTCGGACCACATTGGATCTATTGTATGCGACCTTACCTTGTAAGGCAAGAGGTTATTTCTGAGACTTGAACCCGTGACCACAACATCACACAATAGTAACTTTATCGTTGCGCCAAGGCTCCCCTTCTTCTATAAATGACGAAAAAACAAATCTAAAATAGATTCCAATTACCTAAAGCTGTACACCATAGCCCAGCAAGAGAATCAAGATACTTCTTCCCATTAATGTCATAAACATAAGAGCCCTGCAATCATTTATAGCATTAATATTGAAGAAACATTATCGCACACAGAATATGTGCATCACACAGTGACAACCTACTACTGATACATTTTAGAAGTAGAATTTGCAATTTGTTAATGGATATGCTCAGCTACTCATAGAAGAAAAGACAAAATGGATTCTAAATCTTATTATAACAACACAGAATTCCATGTTTCTTGCAGAGATAGATTGTAAAAATAAATTATTTCAATTGACTAACAGTACAAAATTGGTTAATCAAAATGAAGTATGAAACATACAACAAATTTCAGTCTATTACATAAAATTGAGACGTCTTTAAAACAACAAAACTGCCACAATTTCAATTCTAAGAGGATAATAAAAATTATTTCTAAGAGCTTGATTTCTCATGCAAAGCCAAATAAACACATGAAACATTGATCCTTTCCCATAGTTGAAGTAGAGCATCAAATATTACCTAAATTCTTTCCAAACACAAAATAATCTGCAACAAAAGAAAATCAATGAAAAAAGTAGCCAGCCACAAAGACAATAGCAATATGAAGGCTGCAATGGTTCATCTGAATCTATTATGTGTAATTTTTAAGAGTTTGAAATAGATTTCTGATGTAATACGTCATAAACAAAGATACATACAAGTTAACCACACAAGATCAGCGGCTTACTTCAGATCTATCAATAACTAGAGGATGTTGATCGTTGGTTTGCCATCCAGCAGTAAATGGTGCCAACATATCATGCCCCTTGAACCTAACAGAAATATCATTTAAGATGGAAGACAATCTAAAACATAGGTAAACAAACAATATCTTCCAGAGGTACAGGGAGATGATAATGAACAATATTACGTGAAGAAATCTATTTTGATGAAAGACACAGGACAAACCCCTTTTCTTCCGTTGATTCCGATTGAAGAGAAGTCTCTGAGCTCATCAACCTTGTGGCTGTCAAAGTTGAGCATTTGGGTGCATGTTCCTGAGACCACCCCATAGATGTAATACGTCTGATGAATGACCCGGCCTGCAATTAAGAAAGTAGAAAATAATATGCAAGTAAAATAATTCAGATTTCAAAACAATGGTAAATTCCTATAGTAGGCGAGCAATAAATTCACTTCAAAACAAATTGACTATTCTCCTCAAGGCAACGGTCATAAGTTATATTTGCTGAATATTCATTCTGTTGAAAAAACAAAACAGGGTCCAAGGATGTAATCAGCCCACTCGTGTCCACTCGTGTATTTAATACAACAAGAATTATGCATACAAAGTGGATCCATGAAATTATCGCAACCACATCACCAAATCCAAGAAAATAGGAGTTACGAATTCTCCACTGTACCGGTATTTAGTTTTTTCAGGATTTGCATTGCACATCCACTTCCTATACAAATCTCTTGGCTACATCGACTTGGGCAGACGAAGAAGCGGAGGGAGGTGGGAGGGGAGAAAAGGGGTTTCAAATCTATCATGCTATTTACTTGTGCGGAAGGAGGCGAGAGGGAGATGACGAGAGTTCTCTGGATAGACTAGGTGGAGCCTTCAACGGCGAATACCAACACCATTGCTGCACTTCAATCTTCCCTTCTCAAACTCCTCGGCGTCCTCCATCCCTAGTCCAAATCGAAATGGTCGAGCGAACGGGAACAAGAAAGCAGCTAGCCCGGAAGAGCCGCCGCCGCCGCAAGGGCATTAGTAGTCCCGAATAGGTCGCAGGGGAGCGGAGAAGAGCACTTTTGAAGCAACAATGCTTCGTTATCGAATACAAAAAAAAAAAAAAAAACTCGCCGGTCTCTTTGAAGAAGAACCAACAATCTCTAATGATTGTTTCATGCAAACACAAAATGAATCTTGGAATTTTGAACACCCTATAGATCTAATCTTAAAAACTAGACACCAACCTTGGAAGGCCTGGATCGGAGAAGAACACCGGCCATGATCGGAGAAGAACAGAGATGAAGGACCAAATCAAGGAGCAAGAGAGAAGGCTATACGTGGACGATAGGAATATTAAGGGACCCAAAACACCCCTCAATAATGTGGAAATGGATACCCAGAGTCCAGACTGTGACAGACACGAATGTACGCACACGTACCGTGATTTCGTCCCCAAATCTATCTCCATGACACAGTCTGACACAAAGCTGCACGTGGAGTCCACTCAACTGCGCGGAGGAGGATTGGGTGAATATTCAATATTTGTGGCTAAGCTGTCCAGATCAAGACAAGCGGAGATCCATAATTAGTTAATTATTATATAAAATATTTTATTGCTTTTTTTTAAACAAATACTTTATTTTAAAGTAATTATAATAAAAAATTGATTGATAAATTTCCATTCTTTTACGGATAATTTTCATTTCTAAAACGAGCATCCGATTTCTAAATTTTTATAAAAAATATTTTCTAGTATATGTGATCTGTCTAATTTGTTATTTTCTTAACTTTTTGAACTTTTAAAAAGAATTAAAATTTATTCATTAAATAATTATCAGATGAATTCATTGTTATACTTTACGATTTTATCTAGGATTTGATTTGTTTTTGAAGGTGATTTATAATTTAATTTGTTCAAGTGAATTCCTTTCACAATTCATAGGTGTTTAGGTGTGATTTATTTTGAAGAGTTTGAAAAGAATTGAAATTTAATTTTTTATCAATCATTTTCTAAAAATTATTATCAAAGGATATAATTAAATTTCAATTCTAAAAAAATTTTAATTCCTTCCCTTCCTTTCCAAATAGAATGTTATGGATTTATTAGTTTCAGTTAATATATTGAATCCTCTGACTTTTAATTTCATGATTCATCTAACTTATTAGCCTGTCAAATTTATGTAATGCGTTTGACTTCTCAAGTCATCAAATTGACCGAATTATTATTATTCAACTCATATAAAAATATCTAATCCAATTCAATCCACTTAATTTATTTAACTTCCATTAGAAAAGGTATCATTATCCCTTTTAGATTAGTTAATAGCAATTATTTAAATGTATACAATTCAATTAAGAAAATGGAAAATAGATGCAAAAACTTATGGTTCCAATAAATTGTGAAGGCATCTCAGGACGTTTATAATACCGTGCGTAAAAACTTAATACTGTATTTATTAAAATAAATGAAGTGGTAATAAAAAGGGAGTTAGATATTACTCATCTCTTAAGAGTCTGATATACTCAATGAAAAAATTTAATAAAATACTTAGTAAATAATGTGACATTTTATATGTATAATCCGATTATCACTTAGACACTATCGACGGCTTCCGGCCGCTGCGCCCGTATCAAACTATATCTTGGAGGGCACGATGAATCCGTCGGGATCGCTATATACAAAGTACATGTCATTCACTGTATTTTTCTTGAAATTTTTATGACATATCATTTTCCGTCCTTAAATTAGGTGAAAGAAAGTAAATGAGATCAATTTATAATCTATCCGTCAAGTCTAATACTATGTGAAAGAAAATAAAACATGAGATTAATTTATAATCGGCCGTCAAGTGACTAGCAGGTGGGAAAAATTTTTTCAAGGACGTACACTTGTCAAAAATTTATCCCTATCATTTCAATGAGATTTTTTTCAACCTCGGACGATCGATCCGATCCCACAAAAATTTTCCACCGACCACTAAGATAAATCGAGAAACGCTCAATGGACGGTCTAAAGCCCAGCGTCTCAGAGTTCGTGCCCCATTTAGAGAAAAAATTTCTGTAAATACGCCGTAATTGAGAATCAAACCACGAATATCTAAGATAACGACTAATCACCTTACCGCTGCACCATAGCCCGGAGACAAATTTATCCCTATCGATTATATAAGGTTGGAAGATCAACACTTAATTTATTGCAGTATTGTAATCAGATGTCCCATGCATGCGAATTTTAGGCAAATACAAATTTTTGCATCACGTCCTTATCTCTTTGTTCAAAATAAGAACTGAGGAACACGTCTCTTCGGTCCAAGTAACAACATTGGAACTCCGAGAAGCAGGCTTGGAAGTTGCGTGTACGGAGTTCAAAATGCCAAAAGAGGCTGAGATCATCAACTTAACAGAGTGAGAACTCGGAAAATATGACAAGCAGCTGATAAAATTCACTTCAAAAGTGGATTAAGGTAGCGTGCAGTTTGTACGCAATTTATTGAAACGCCAGCAAAAGTTCCAGTAGGACATCTCTTGTAGTCGAAGATGAGAAATTGCCAATTTTGTTCAGGCATCGTCAAGAGCAAGAACACCAGGAAGAGGCTTGCCCTCCAAGAGCTCTAAGCTAGCACCTCCTCCAGTAGAGATGTGACTCATCTTGTCTGCGAGTCCCACCTTCTCCACGGCTGCTACAGAATCGCCACCTCCGATGATGGTGGTGACTCCTTTACCACTCAATTCAGCCAACTTCTTTGCAATTGCCTGCGTACAAATCAGAATTGAATAATCCACAGCAAATAACAAAAAATTGCAATGGTCGGAAGTGCTTCATTGTCTGCAATAAATTACCTCAGTTCCTATTGCGAATTTTTCAAATTCAAATACGCCCATAGGTCCATTCCAAATGATCGTCTTGGTGCTCTCCAAGGTTTGGCTGAATGTGTTGATGGAATCAGGACCAACATCAAGACCCATCCAGCCATCAGGTATTTTGGATGCCGGTACAAGCTGCAGAAACAAAATTTCTATTCAAAATAGAAGACAACATCTTGGAGATAATGGTGAATATATCATTAACCTACACATTCTGTCCAGTTAATCTTAGAAACTAAAAGACAAGAACAAAATTGTGATTTAATATGGAAATTTGGCTAAGCCGCACAAGACCAGCTAGACTATATCAAAGTTCAAGGACAAACCTTGCTATTTGCATCTGCTGCAAACTTGTCAGCTACAACTACATCAGTGGGCAACAAGAGTGAAACTCCTTTAGATTTTGCTTTCTCAAGAAGAGACGTGGCAAGCTCAAGTTTGTCTTCCTCGACCAGAGATGAACCAACAGAATGTCCCTGTGCCTTGTAGAATGTGAAAATCATTCCTCCGCCGAGGATAAGAATGTCTACCTTCTCCAACAGTGATTCTATCACCCCAATCTTGGAGGAAACCTTAGACCCACCCACAATGGCAGCAAAAGGCTTCTTGGGATTGGCAACAGCGCCAACAAGATAATCAAGCTCCTGACACAACAGAATTTACAATTTGTTTTAACGACTTGATAATGAACAATGTACCCTAGAACAAAAAGGGTAAAAGTTGTTTTTAATCAAAGAAAGTTGCATTGTGATTCACAGCAACAACAATTAGACAGCAATTGCAAAACCAAGGCAGATGAACTAATGGTGAAAAACCGTCCAAGGTATATACACCAAAATAAAAAACTAATACCTAGGTTGTTGGTTTCTTCAAAGAAAATGTTTTTCTTGAGCTAATACTCCCCTTTATGTGTGCATGAGAATTGGACTCCCACTTTGGCATCATGATTAAAGTTGATTAGTTGACCACTTGCCCCAAGTTCTCAAACTCTTAAGAAAATGCCTCCGGGGCTATGGTACAGCAGTAGGGCGACTAGTCATTATCCCAGACATCCGCGGTTCGATCCCCAGCTATGGCGTATTTGCAGGAATTTTTCCTCTAAATGGAGTGCGAACCTTGGGACGCTGGGCTTCTAGACCGTCCACTGCGAGCGCTTCCTGATTTACCCTGGCGGCGGGTGGGAAACTTCCGTGAGGTCGGGCCGATCGCCCGAGGTTGGAAAAACCTCGTTAATCATTTTTTTTTTCAAACTCTTAAGAAAAGATAGCGATCTATACTATTAGTAGATGTACTAATGCAATTAACAGAATGAAGCCAATTATACAAAATAATGCATACACTGATGGCATGCACACTAAGCTTTTCTTTGATCCTATGCACCTAATCTGGATTTCATATTATTGTTCTTCATTTTAAGGCTTCGGTTCCATCTGCAATGAAAGAACTCATCTAAATCTTTGGTCGAACCACAGCAATGTCTTGGTGCTAGAAATGAGTTGCTGTCCTCTGAGTTAATTTCGAATTTGTTAAGTGAAAGTTACAAGAATTATGATTGCAAGGTTCTCATGTGAGATTAAAAACTCAATGGACCGGGTTTCAATTCACTGAGAGAAATCCCTTGTTGTTATAGAAAAGTTAAGTGAATGTAATATTTCCAGTTCAATTCAAATAAAATTAATACCTTCTGCATGAGAAATCCAGCAACAGATGGCTTTAAAAATTTGGCAACTCCCTCTGTTGAAGCATGAGCTCTATGGGCGGTGCCAAAAGCATCATTGACATACAGATCAGCCAAGGACGCCAACTTCTTTGCAAACTCTGGATCATTCTTCTCTTCCTCTTTGTAGAATCTTACATTCTCAAGAAGCAGGACACCTCCATCTGGTAATGCAGCAACCAGCTTCTCAACTTCCTCTCCAATACAATCATTGGCCATCACAACCTAGTTAAGTAAATCAAAATATTATATCAAAAAAAGAAAGCAACGAGATTCCAGCAAGAAAATTGTTGAAGTGGGATGAAACCCATTCTAAACCAAAATAATTAATCACTCGGGATGGACACATGCTCTTTATATACAAACATCAAAAACCGTACACTCTCTTTATATAGAAATACCATAAGTTGCACACCCTCTTTATATACAGACACCATAAACCACCGGGATTACATGGAGCATCCTATCTTCAATATGCCTCCTCAATCCTACTATAACTTAGAAGTATAGGCCCAACGCTGATACCATGTTGAAGTGGGTTGCAAACTATGCCAGACTAAAATGACTAGTAATTTGGGCGGAGGCATACATCTATCCATATGAGACTAAGTGTGGGGCATGCTAACTAAAAATTAATGGAAAAATATACCTGAATGCCAAGAAGCTCGGATAGCCTAGGTACAAGAGGCTTCAAGCTGTATTTTGGAGTGACACCTTTTGGGCGACCCTATAAATTTAAATGTTAACGTTAGTTCCATGTCAGATATCTGAATTAGTCCAATATGGAAACACAATTTCAAAGAAGCTGGTATGTAAAACATGTAAACATTACAACACATTTGAAATATTAAGTAAATTGGCAACATAAAATCAGCTTTATGTTGATTCAGGAAGGGGCATACATACAAGTATTCATTTTTTCATTTTTTTTAAAATAGAAAATGGACTAGAAGTTGGTGACTGAATCATACAAATAAAAAATTTCCATTTACAAACATATAAGGCTAACCAAATTCTGGATCATAGGTTCCAGTGTAGTGTATGAATAGCAAGATAATCTCATAATCATAAAAGAATACTGAAAGGGAAATTTTAGGCAATAATTACAACACAATGATTACTTTCACTGAAATCTCAGGTTCTCATAAATTCATAAAGGAAAGGCTGCCCAACATGGAATAAAATATTAACCAATTAAAATATGTACTCAACAAGACAAAATGGATGATCCAAATAAGATATCTGCAGCCAGCACGATATCATTGCCACTTTCATATTATGATCTTAGGTAGACATCAAGTCATTAAGGTGAAAAGTCAGTATGTGGAGGCTACATAAATTGATTTACCATGTCAGACACTGTTTGTAGTGGTAAAAGATGCAAAATGAAGTTAATCTAAGTCTTTATTTTCCAGATATGTAATTATTCAGGCCCTTCCATTATGCAACGACTAGAAACTGATAGACACTACAAATATGCCTAGAATATAGTAAATATATCATCAGTTTGGCGCCCATGGTAAGCTAGCAACCTTCAATTCTTCCTGCACCACCTTTCATATGGCCCATTTCTCCCTTTGATTTATGCACGACATACATGATGAAATATAAAATAACCTAGATTTTCAAACAGACACCACTGAATTGAAATTGAATATACGGGAGATGCCTATAAGTCAAATGAGGTATTCCGTGTTGATAGCTATTAGAAATCTAGGGAACTATAATCTACAAAATCGTCCTTTTAGCTTGTTTTCTTGGTTCACTCCAAAATAAAGTTTCTGATTTTTAGATAATGACACTGCACGCGAAGAAAATGAGTATACGCGCCATAAACGAAGTCCTAAAAAGAAAGGGGGAAAAAAATGTAAGAGAGATCGATCTACTAGAAGCCAAGGGAAGAGACGAGATAAACTAATATATAACTAAAAAACAACAATCTGATGACCAAACAACGCGATATAAAAATTAGATCGATTTAAGCGACTAGGGATCACCAGATGGCTAGAGAGGATGATCCTAGCGCCATGCTCAATCAAGTATTTGATCGTGGGAACTGCAGCACGGATCCGGGTGTCATCGGTGATCGTCTGGTTGTCGTCCAAGGGGACGTTGAGATCCACCCTCACGAACACCCTCCTCCCCTTTAGGTCGGCTTCCTTGAGGGCACCAACACTCTTCTTCGTCGCCATTGTTCGATCTCCGATCGGCAGAAAGAAACGAAGCTCGCCTGACGCACTGGATCGATCCAATTGCGATTCAAACCAACGATAAGCAGCGGCTGCAGCAAATGGATAAGAGATGCTCGCACTTGCGCCTTCGATCGATCTGCTTTATAGAGAACGAGTGAGCGAACCGCGCAGCTGCTATGGTGCGCTAGGTTGGGTTTCGACTCTACGGGCCGCCGAGGATTTGGGCTCCAAACTGTGGGCTGTGATTTGACGGCCACGATAGTCGAAGCTACTGATCGGACCGTCAAAGATTGGCCTCCTTGTCGGGAGGGTGTCGTTGTTGACCGCTGGAATCGCTGTGGACGCCGATGTCGACGGGCAGGCGGGCACCACGCAATCGAGTTTGAATCGAATGGGAGACTCTATGCACGTGATGCCCACGTGTTAAGAACATTCAGATCCAACAATTTAGGAGTACAATTTCCACATTGCCCATGAAGTTTCTTTGAATTAGTAAATTCATACTCATGTTCATGATCCAAGGTAAATAGTGAAACAAGAAATTGAACATCCAGAAAAAGAAGTTATACAAGGTATTTACATTTGCAAAACTCAACAATGTAGAATTAGAACCATCAGCACATCACCGGAACAATGGTTTTCCAAACAGACATCACCCTTGCAGCTTTGGAGTCATTTTGTAACCCGTTTGAAGGGTTAATCTTTCATAGTCGCGACTCCTTTTGATCAAAAAGCATATTTTCACCCTTCGAACGACAAGCAATGGAATTTGAACCATTGGACAGGTTCTAGAGTTGGAACGTTAGCTTCAGACTGTTTTCTAGTTATGGAGTAATTCCGGGAACATAGGGAGCAGCAGGCTTTGGCTTTTTTGTTTTATCAACCATAACAGCTTGGGTCATTAGGACAATTCCAGCTATTGATGCTGCATTCTGGAGTGCACATCTTGAAACTCTGCAGGGATCCACCACACCGGATTTAAAAAGGTCTTCAAACTCATTGGTCATTGCATTGTAACCAACTCCCCATTCACTTTCAAGAAGTTTTTCCACAATGACTGAACCATCATACCCAGCATTTCTGGCTATTGAAGCGGCAGGTACAAGAAGCGCCTAAAAGATTCATCAAATGGATAAGTTTGGAATTACCCTTCAGTGGAAACAAACCAACGAAGAAATAGAATGTTTGTAATGATGCAGCAGTTGAATTAGTGTGGTTCTACAAACCAGCGTTGTTCGATGATTATGGGAAGTATTGCAAAATTATTCTGGCAGAACTCCAATGTCAAAACAGTGGTATGCTATTGTTTAGTTGTAAGCCTTAACCAATGAAGAAGCAGAAAAAATGAGAGCAAGAGATTAGACCTTTCCGATTATCTCAGCACCAATCTTCTCATCTGAGTCTTCAAGCATATCAATTATGGCTGGAATATACTTGGATAACTGGACGTATACAGCCCCACCACCCGGTGCTATACCCTCAGCCATGGCAGCAAAAGTTGCATTTTTTGCATCCTCAATTCTAAGTTTCCTGTCCTCTAGTTCAGCTTCAGTCGGAGCTCCTACCTAAATATCACGTTTCTTCAGAATACAAGAAACATCGTGATAACTCAAATTGAAACAATCCGATTTTGGATTTACTTGGAATTCCTTTTCACTATGTGGAATTTGAAAATTGTGTAAGAATGTTCTCTAGTCTAGACTGCACTACCAGGAGTTTTAAGCGGAGGAAAATAGCACAGAGTGCAGACCTTGATTACAGCTACACCGCTAGAAAGCTTTGCTATCCTCTCAGACAACTTCTTTGATAGGTACGAACTATCTACATCAGCCAAATCTTTCTTTATCTGCGAAATTCTTGCCTGTATCTCAGCTTTCATAGATGGATCAGCAACAATGGTTGTTGATTTACTTGTTATAGTCACTTTCTGTGCAATACCTAGCTGGTCCGATGTTACATCTCTAAGCATTAAACCTAGCTCACTAGCAATAAAATCTGCACCTGTCTCTTGCAATATAAATAGAAGTAAGATCTGAATTTTGAACATGACATAAGCAGGAATCATGAAGAACAAATTGGACAATCACACATGCCGTGTAGAGAAAAAAATGAACTAATAATTATGAATAACAAGGTACAAATGAAAACAAAGTGATTTAAATTCACAACAAAATAAAGGCAAGCTGAAAAGCTAGAATTTTACAAAATCCAAGACCACAATGGATGCTTGTCAAGATCCTTTAGTATTCTCCAGATATACTTAGCTAATAATTGGCATCACTTAAGATGCCCATACCAACAAATTTCATAAAAGAAAATTTTAGCAATGCTGTTAGTTTGACTACAGAAGTCAATAACATGTCAATGCTACTCGGCATCTGAAGTAAAATACAATACTAATATTTTTCATATAATTAGGTAGAAGATGTGGACAGATTCAAACCTGTCATGAGAGCAATATCCTGCAGAAGAGCCTTCTTGCCTTCCAAAATTCCAGGACAATTGATGACTGCAACATTTAAAACACCTTGTTGTTTGTTCAGGACCAGTGTTGCATGCACTTGATTTGAGATGTCTTCAGCAATAATCAGCAACGGAACACTAAGCTGAGTTGCCTTTTCTAACAGAGGAACAATGTCGCCAATATTTACCACCTTTTGATCAGTAACTAGAACTCTAGCATTCTCAAACTCAACAATTTGTTTATCCTGGTTAGTTATGAAATGAGGTGATATATAGCCCTTGTCTATCTGCAAAGATCAAGCACAAAGATTACTAGCATTTCCATTGAGAGTAAAGCAAAGAGGTTTATTCTTTCAAACTACCTTCATTCCTTCCTCCACTTCTATTGTTGTATCAAAAGATGATGATGATTCAATTGATATTACTCCATCGCGACCAATTTTTTCTATAGCAGCCGCCAAAAGATTCCCAACAAAGTTATCATTTCCAGCAGAGATTGCAGCAACAGCTGAAGGTAGAAAAGTCTAATTGATATGTTGATAATTGATACTATGGGCTCCCACCTAAAGAAGAAATAAAGCCTTACCTTGAATATCCTCTTTTCCATTTACAGGAATGGATTTACTCCTCAATACTTGAGTTAGTTCATGAACTGTTTTATCTATACCTTTCTTTAAAGAAACAGGGTTAGCCCCAGAAGTAACTGCCAATAGGCCCAACTTGATGATTTCTCGAGCCAACACAATTGCAGTTGTGGTACCATCACCAGCAGAATCATTTGTCTTTTTTGCTACCTGTTCAGATTGGCATTGAAGATAAAATAGAATTTAATAATTTCAGCATTGTATGGAGTGGAGTGTGTGAAGACACGAGCAGGAAAATCACACACCTCTTGGATTAACATTGCTCCAGCATTTTCTATTCCATCAGGCAATGAAATGGCCTGAGCAATAGTCACGCCATCATTGATTACTTTTGGAACTTCTTTCTCATCAAGAACTACATTTCTCCCTGTTTACACGGCATTAAACAAATTAATGTCTCCCATGGTATTTATTTCTTTGTAGACAATGTTGAAATTATAAATTTCAGAATGCATAATTACTCATACATTCAAACAGGGTGTAGATGGCCATGTCTGTGTAATAGTAAAGCATATATATACTGCACACCTAATTGATCAAAGGGACCTTTTCTCGTATTAGAATCGTAAACCTTAATTGAAAAAACAAACAATACTTTTCACCAGACAGGAGTTTCTTCTGCAAACCAGATTGTAACAGAAATGAGTGAAAAATAAATACACAGTGTTGCAGAAACCCAATAAGATGTGACATAAAATCTACGAATTCAAACATTCCAGTTCGAACTACAAGAAAAAGAATGAAGATGGACCATGTTAACTTCACTTTGGCTTATTTCCTAACCACATATCTACCAGAAGTCGACAGAATTTGTTCATGGTAGAGGGGACAACATAACAAGCATTCAAATACAAAATGAATCAAGAGGGAAAGCTAAACGCGACGGGACTGCAAACATTATTATAGAACAACTCAAAATATCACTCCAGAGGTTCAGGACTGCAAACGCTAAGAATCAAAACCAAAACCTTTAGGTCCCAACGTAACGGTAACAGCATCAGCGAGTTTATCGATCCCAGCCAGCAATGCCCTTCTGCAATCATTGTCAAAAGTTATCCTCTTATGGCCAGCCGTTACCGCAAAATTCCTCTGGAAAAATGATCTTTTGGGCGCGATTTGTACCTTTCTCCTATCCCAAACGCTCTGCAGAGAAGAGCATCAACTATTTCTTAAGCAGAGGTAAATATAAAAAATATCGACAAAAAAAAAGAGATACAATGGAGAAGAGGGCAAGAATCTCACAGGAAAAGATAGGTTTTTAGCGGAGAAGAGAGCGGAACAGGACGAGAGCTGCATCTCGCTGACTGATGGAGGTGCAAACGCTGCGCTATGTTTATACCAGTGGAGAACGAAGAGGACTAAAGAGCTCTTCCCTGTTTACCCCGGCGGAGAACGAACGGAGAGGGGCCGGCGTCGTTTTCCGCTGGCGTACGCGGGGTGATATCCCCTCTTTACCCGCCGGAGCTTGGGTGGGAGTGGGGGCGTGCGCTGAGGGCGTGGGGGGAGCGGGAGTCGACGGCGAGGGCGTGCAGGCACGAGGAGACGAGGGCACGAGTAGACGAGGGAGGGGTTTACGGGAAAGTGTGTGGGTTTTCTAGGTGGCATCCGATTAAAGGTCAATACGAACTAGACGAACTAGGTAAATGACTGAGATTGTTAATCCGAGTGTACGAATCGTCTGTCTCGAAATTTTTACTATCCCCGTATCCTAACTCATCGACAATGACCGATGAATCATCTTATTACTGATAGAATATCATCGACGATCTCCGGTCACTGTCTCGAATCAAATTATATCTTAGGGGTACGGTGAACCCGTCAGGGATCGTCGCAATCGCGATCTTATCGGATTCACCGTCGAATCTAACAGGATCGTCGCAATAGGATCGTCGCAATGAGATCGCGATTGCGACGATCCCGACCCATTCACCGTTCCCCTAGGATATTATTTGATTCGGGACGATGATCAGAGACTGTTGGTGGTGTCTGATGATGATTGGACGATTCACCCGCCATCATCGACGAGTTGGCACACGGGGACAGAGGATTCCGTTGTTAATCTAGATGTTATGACTAACACGTGGAGAGGACATGTGTAGGGTTTTCTAATTGATAGTTAAGGGTGCTCATCCGATGCATAATCCAAGAACGTAGATGATGCAAGCTATGATGCAATGAAAGTATGACTAATTATCATTTTAGATATTTGCAGTTTGATTCTCATTACGGCGTATTTTGTAGGAAATTTTCCTCCAAATGAGACGTGAATTCCGAAACGCTGAGTTTTTTGGACCGTACACTATAATACTTTTCGATTTACTTTAACTATCGATGAAAAACTTTCTTAAGGACTCAGGTTTTTCGTCAACGCTGCAACATCACGAGGAGATTGTTCTTGTTTGGGGCGATCTCAACAAGAACCCCAAAGTCCTAGTGTATTCCCATGAGTTAAAAATATAAGAATCAAAATGAACGATTTTTATAAGCTACGGATCGTTATGTCATGTGTCCGTGTGTGCTTATCTCTTAATTGATTCACTAATTAATTGATAGATATTAATTGATTGAGTGATCGATTGACGTCTTCAATCGATTTGAGAGACCACGAATCAATTCGAGATCCTCGAATTTATTTGTCAAGAGCAATTACGATCGGATTTCGATTGTGATCTTCTTGGTGCCTAGCAAGGGTTCGACAACGGCCAAATTCTGGCTGCAATCGTGCTGGATCACAGTCGAAATCCAACCACGATCTTCTTAGGATTCATCTTTTTTCCCGGGCTATAATTTGGTTCGGGACTAACAACGGTAGGCAGTCGGCGATAGGTGAACGGTCGAGCGCCAAGCATCGAGCGGGCAGGCAATGGGCGCTATGCATCGTATAGTAAGCTTTGAGTCGAAATGCACGAGAGCCTCCCAATCGATTGATGAATCAATCGGAGGTGAATACACGGACACGCAGTGAACCATCCATGGTAGAACATATCTCTCAGAATGAAATATATTATTATATTTAAAAATCAAATTAATCGATGAAATGATTCATATTCTCTTTCATTTTGGGGGTTGTTTTCATTCTACGTTGGGGTGAAGCTATCGATATCAACAGTAATTTCATAGTTTTATAGGTGCATTGATTATCTTTTGTGACGACGATGATTTTAAATTTAAAATAAAAATAACAAATTAGGAGGTTCTCGCACAGGCATTTACCATCCCTTCCAAAATCCATCGCCGCGGCTTTTTGTCTCGACGGGAACTTGGCAGCTGGACGGAGCTAGGCGGCGCCACATACACCGGCGGGCAGGCCTGCTCCGGCGGAGGGGCGTATGGATTGAGTTGTGGGGGCCGGATAAGCTGCGGCGCAAGTTATGAAGGAATTAGTTCATAATTAGAGAGAGAGAGAGAGAGAGAGAGAGAGAGAATTGCTTTGGATGATGGTGCAAGTAATCGAAGAAGAATACCATGGAGGAGGAGGAGGAGCCTGCTGTTGCTGAGAATAGAAACTCATATTTGGAGAAAAAGAGACGGAGAATAGCGAGTCGGAGTACGTTGGAAGAAAGGGAGTTATAGTAAACGCGTACGTACGTCGAGATGGAATGATAGATGAGGAGGAGCTGAGGTAATAATATTTAGAGGCAATTGTTCGGCCATTGATTCAGCACATGGAGGCCGGCCGGTCCTCAACGTGTGGTAGGAGGATGGAGCCAAAAGTGGTCGGAGAAAGCACGAAGCCGGGAGGTGGGGGCATTGGAAATGGAAAAGAAGAAATTGTTATCCAACTGTCCTCAATGGAGTGTCTAGCCGTCTTAGCTCAGCTGGTAGAGCGCGTGGCTTTTAACCACGTGGTCGTGGGTTCGATTCCCACAGACGGCGTTGTTCTATTTTTTTTAGTTTCTTTTAATAACTATTTCCCTTTATCATGTTTGAGTCGTGATTTGCAGCGCGAAAATGTTTCACGAAATGCTCAGCGAAACAGTCAGCAAATCCACGTGGCTGACAAACCATCGTTCGAAATACTCAGTAAACCAACGCTGGCGTCGGCACGAGATAAACCCTAAAGCGAAACGAAGTCGATCGCCTCACCACCCACTCCACTTTCCCTACCCTTTCTCGCGTGAGCGCAAGGGTCGAAGCCGCGATCGCTTCAGCACCTCCTCCCCCTTTCCCTACCCTTTTCTCGCGTGAGGACAATGATCGAAGCCGCGATCGCTTCACCACCCCTCCCCTTCAAGGATCGAAGGCGTGAAGGCCAGCGCCTCTAGCCTTCGCCTCCAACCCAGCGCCTGCAGGCTCCAGCCTCCGTCTCCAGCCTCCAGCCTTCGCTTCCTGCCCAGCGCCTGCAGGCTCCAGCCTCCGCCTCCAGCCTTTGCCTTCAGCCTCCAGCCCAACGCCTGCAGGCTCCAGCCTCCAGCCTCAGCCTCTGCCTGTAGCCTGGATTCAGAAGGTTCGCTCATTCTACATGTCCATGTTTTGGATCTTTAGCCACCTTTAAATGAGTTTAAGCATTGATATATTATTTAAGCTAGAGTGAGTTTAAGCTAGAAGGAGCCTGGAGCAAGTCACATTAGGCTAATGAGTTTTGTTGGCATGGATTGGAGCAGTTGGACAGGATGGTTGGGTCGCAATGTTGATAGCATGTGGTATTCAAGCCACTGATAGTTTTCTTTGGGTTAGTTTTCATGACACTGATATTTTCATGGTTGGGTTGGTTTTTAGGATGGTTGGGTTGGCAATGTTGATAGCATTGATGTATTATTTAAGCTATAATGAGTTTAAGCATTAAATGAGTTACCCCTCTTATTAAAAGAAAATTTGTTGTATTGGTAAAGTTTACAATATTTTATGAATTGGAGTGTTGATATAAAAAAAATTGTAGGACAAAGGATAAAATATTCGTGGCGGCCAACTCTTCATCAACAACTTATTTAGGTATTCGAAGACGCATGAATGATGAACAAGGTGAAATCCCCCATATATTCCTGTGATGTTTGATTCGTCCAGTGATGATTGGTCCAGTGATTTTGATCGGTCTCACATATGTTTTGATCGGTCTAACTGACCGATCAGAAGACCAGGGGATCAGGCCAGGGTATCCAGACCGATCACTGGAATTTCAAGACCGATCAGGGACCTGATCGGTCACCTTGACCGATCAGGCAAGTGCCTGATCGGTCATCCTGATCGGTCATCCTGATCGGTCCAGGTTCTTGTGATTGATCCATTGATCGATCATCGACCACACAGAATGTATTCTGATCACAGAATGTTTTCTGATCGTTTCTGATCGATCCACTGATCGATCAGTGACCTCACAGAAAACTCTGATCATTTTTGATCGATTCACTGATCGATCAGTGACCACACAGAAAACTCTGATCGTTTCTGATCGATCAGTGACCACACAAAATGTTTTTTGTTTCCTCAGAAACTTTCTGGATCGGTCTGTTGACCGATCAATCGCCTTTGCTCTGATCGAACCTTCTAAATCCAAGTTTTAGCTTATGAGCACAACAACAATTTCAAAAGAAACAAAAGAAATTCTAGGTTTCAGCTTCTTTGGCAATAACAAAAGAAACAAAAGAACAAATGAACATTACATTTTCAAGGAATCCAGGTTTTCAACTTTGGCAACTTATGAGCTTATCATAAACAAAAGAACAAAAGAAACAACAAGACGTTAAATTAAATCTGACAGTAACATTACGTTTTCAACTTGTTTTCAACTTTAAATCTGATAGCAACAACAATACAAGGCAAAATCAAAATTTGATAGCAACAACAATAATCTTTTGTTTATCCACAATCTGATAGTAACAACAATCTGATAGCAACAACAATACAAGGCAAGTCAAAATAATCTGATAGCAACAACAATCTGACAGTAGAAAGTTCAGAAACAACAGAAAGTTTAGAAACAGCAGAAAGTCTTCAGACAGCAGAAACAGTAGAAACTTCAGAAACAACAAAAAGTCTTCAGAAACAGCAGAAACTTTCACCAAGCTCTCATTAGTTTGATCCAACCTCTTCTGCTCATCTGCAATTTCTGCATCTTTGGCACTTTCAGGGTTATAACCAGGTGGTCTTATAACCAAATGAACAAGAATGAAATAATACAGGAAACACTGAAATGAAATTCAGATAGACCAAACTCTAACAGAAGACCAGAATTAGAATACCAATCACCCCTTATGAGTCAGAGCAAATAACATGTATTATATTTTGGTCAACAATCAACTAAATTTGCAAGGAATTAAATAAATAGAGAACTGCCATCAAAATTGGCAATCTTAGAAATGGAATTGCAGTAGGCTATCTTAGAAATAGAATTACAGTTATGAGAAAGAATCACACTTACAGCAGGCTATCTGAATTGACAGAATGTTTTCACCATAACCCTGCAACTTGTTCAACTACAACCTACCAATAAAAAAAGAGAAGATTAATAATAATTATGGTCATCCATTATATGAACATAATTGGGGAATATAAAAATTTTATGTGTTAACTTACATTTTGACTGGATTGATCATCGATCGTACTTGGGGGATTTAAATTTGATAACTCATCAATTGTTGAACCCTATAGATAAATGTGCATATGTTCAATGTTAATAAATAACAATTATAAAATCATTTAACACCAAAGTAGCAAATGACACCAAATAGACAACCAAACCTTTTTCTGAGACTTTGCCATTGTCTTTTTCATAATTTGCTCAATTTTGGATTGTTTTCTTTTCGTAGGTGGACGCCCACGAGACCTTACTTTCAGTGGACTGTGAAACTTTTTCCTCTCATTTGTTGATTCCTCATATATTTTGTTGCTGTCCTGATGACCATCCAACGAATCATCAATATTTATATCCATAATCATTTTTTTCGCTTCTTTCAATATTCCTGTTAAAACAAAGTACTTCTTATCACTTTTTGACCCAAGCTGCCCCACTTCCTGTAACAATGGTTGAAGATTATTATATCTTCGTCTTTCCTCTGCATGACGACAAGAATCATCACAATATTGGTGATTCCTTGATATCCCCGTTTAATATCTTTGCGTCATCGTTCCAAAATATAATTTTCTGGAAGTATAGTGACATTTCACTAGAACAGACATCAAATGTCTACATACAATTTCATGAAACTCAAAGAGACGACACAAACACTTCATCTGAAATTGTAACTCACTATATTGTACCCAAAAGGAGACTTCTTTTGGAGTTGCTCCCTCTTTTCCATATACAGTTTCTATCATCTCAAAAAAGAGTGTTGACCCTTCTTGCTTCACAAATAAAGTATTACAAAACATCAAACCTCACATTTCATCTTGAAACAACTTGAATATCTTGTTAGGGTAAACACTTTGAAACTGTTTTCAATTGGATGACCACTAATGACCGGAATGATAGAATTGAAAGATGCAAAATCAGAATTTTCTTCCTTTTCAATCTTCCTTTTCAAAACATTGTCATATTGTTCAACAAATTGTTTCAAAGTTGTTTTCGAATGAACATAATAATCAAAAAATGCATTCATACTCTCACTTCTTTGACTTGTAGACATCCCTGCCCAAAATTTATCTTTTACATATAGAGGCATCCACTTTTGACGAATTTCATATAAAGAATTCAACCAATCATTTTTCTCTTAAGAATTGTAAACAATATTCTTCATGTTTCTCTTTATCAGCTTATAGTTGGCATGACTACTAAACTTGGCAGGAAGTTTTTTCATAATATGCCAAAGACATAAACAATGATGAGAGTTCGAAAATACCTCAAGAATTACAATTTCCATAGCTTTGCATTGATCTGTAATAATAGCTCGTGGAGCTCGTCCTCTCATGCATGTCAATCATGATTTAAATAACCAAATAAAAGTTTCAAAATCTTCTTTGGATATCAAACCACAACCAAGTAGAGTTGTCAAATGGGCCAACTCGTGGCGGGGCGGGTCGGCCCATGGCGGGTCACCCATTTGGCGGGGCGGGGTGGGTCGACCCGTCATCTAGGCGGGTTAGAAAATCCCTAACCCAACCCAATCCAAGGCGGGTCGTGGGTTGGCGGGCCAACCCGCGAGCCCATCAAAATATTTTTAAAAAAATTAAAAAAATCATATATTTAGATTTCATCAATCAAATATGTTAAGAAATATATTTTTAAAATATAAATGGATACAAACAAGTACTCAAGTGATGAAAAATATTATTTTTTATTTCAAAATAATAACAAAGAAAGATAATAAATTGTCATAAAACTTAACTAACATGTGATTCTCAACCCGCGGGCCAACCCAAGCCCGTCGCGGGCCGACCCGTGCGGGTCGCGGTCCTAAGCGGGTTGGCTCGCGGCGGGCTTGGGTTGCTTAAATTCTAACCCAACTCGCTTAAATTGATTGGCGGGGCGGGCCAACCCGACGGGCCCAACCCAAATTGACAGTTCTACAACCAAGTAATATGGGTTCACCATGGTGATTTACTCCAACAAATGGAGCAAATGACATATCATAACTATTGGTAAGATATGTAGTATCAAATGTAACAACATCAAAAAAAGAATCATATGCAGTCCTACATCTGACATCAGCCCAAAATAGATTTCTTATACGAGAATCCTCATCTACGTCAATCACATAAAAGAAATTTGAATTTCTACTTTGCATACGACAAAAGTAATTATTCAAAGCTTCTGCATCACCATTCCCAAGCCTTAATCTCTGTGCTTCGGCCACGTAATTTCTACACTTTCTTTCATCAAATGATAAATTTTCATAGCCACCAGCTTCAACAACAAAAGATTGAAAACTCTTACTCAAAGTTATTCCCGTTTGATCATTCAACTCTAATTGTCTCTTTGTATGAGAATCTAGCACTTTATTACATCTAAAATGTCTTGACTTCCTTGGACATAATGCATGATTGTGATTAAGTTGAATACTAGTCATGACACATACTCCATCATTCAGAATTGTATGATTAATCCTTGCTTTGCAAGCCGTTTTGGTACAAGGTCTAGGATAAAAGGAATTTTTCACACTAGGAACGGATTGACCATTTTTAGAGCATCCAAATGAAAAATACTTCAGTTTGCCATCATCTCCTTTTTTGGAACCTAGCTTTGAAATACCAAACCCAAGTCCTTGTGCATATAATTTGTAAAAATCATGAACCTCTTGTTCAGATGAAAATTGCATCCCAACTTGTGGAATATCAAGTGCATTCGAATTTGACGAATCACCTAACGTTTGCACATCACCCTCATTTAATAGTTCTTGCTCTATAACAAAATTACAACCTAAATTCAAACCAAATTATTATTGGCAAACATCAAGCAAGAATGAATGTTTTAAGCTTTGCAATTCAGTAGATAATATATTTAACATTTGATATAACACTTCAGTAGATAATATATCTAACATTTGATATAACACTTCAGTAGATAATATATCTAACATTTGATATAACACTTCAGTAGATTGGATCTAGTACCAAAAGCAAGAAAGATTAAGCAACAATAAAGGACAGCATCATTTTGTTCTTGAATTTGAAAAAAAATGCATTGAATAAAGGGCAGCATCATTTTGATCTAGTATCAAAAGCAAGAAAGCATAACACTTCAGTGATTGCAATCACACGAAAAAAACGGATTCAGATGACACGTACACTTGATGTCGGATGTAGCAATTCCAACTCTCGGAAGCGCATAGGTTGCACTTGGGTCGGTGAAGCGCTGGAGGAGGCTGGTGGATCGCGTCTTCACTCTGGAAAGCAGAAACCTCGTGCCGATGCGGGCGACACACAAGATCAGCGGTGCAAGAAGAAACGCTCGCGGCGCAAGAAGAAACATCGCTGCCCTAAACAGAAACCCCGCTGCAGGAAGGGGGAAGAAGGGGGCACAAGATGGCTCGACAGAAGAAACCTTGCAAGGGGGTGGAAGGAGATCACAGAAACCTCGTTGCAGGAAAGGGGCGGAAGTGGGCGGAAGGAGATCACATCGAGAAGGGAAATGAGATTTTAGGGTTTTTCTCGCGTCGAGGGTTCACGTGGGTGTTCTTTGTCAGCCACGAACTCACTTGCCATGTGGTTTGCTGACTGTTTCGCTGAGCCTTTTGCGGAACTCATTCGCGCTGCAAATCATTTCCATCATGTTTCATGTAGGTAGATTATGGAAATACAATACGTTGCATAAAGGAGAGTCTAGTCAATAAAAATTATTTGGTATATCTCATTAACTGTATGCATGATTGAATTGGTCAATTCCGATAAAATCGAGAAAAATACCCTTTCATATAATTATCTTCTTAATTTCCTAATTTAATTTTTTGATAAATGACTATAAAATTAATCCTGTAAAAGAATTGGAATGGTGTAAAACATCCGGAATCCCTTACAATGAATATTTTGCCAAATACAACAACTGATAATTAATGCTACACACTCTAAATATTGTTTAATTTAATCATAAATGCCACGTCATATCATTTTTATTATTGGAAAATGATATGTTCAGTGAAAAATCTCAAAGAAAAACTCAGTGAATGACGTGACATTTTATATGCAGCGATCCCCGACGAGTTCATCGTACCCCGGCCCCCAGGATATAGTTTGATTTGGGGTGGCAGCCAAAGGCCGCCAATGGTATCCGAGCAATAATCGGACGTGTGCATGTAAAATATCACGTCATTTACTGAGTGTTTCATTGAATATTTGCACTGAATGTATCATAACTCTTTATTATTCACATTTAATGCTAGAGGATTACCAGCAATGCACACTCTTCGGTCCATAAATGGCAAATTCCATACACATGGATGCCGTGATTGTTGAAAGTTCCTTTCATCACCAACAACGTGGTAGATTTGACCCCGGGTTGAACTTGATTTGGGCTCGTAACTGGGCCAACGGGTTGAACCTTAACTAGCCCAACAGGATACCAGGGCTATTTCGATTCCAAGCTTCAAAAAACTAGCAGACCGTCGGTCAACCATTAGTTCGGTATGCCAATTCTATGTGTTTTTTTATATGTAGCGATTGCCGGTCCTAGCCGGTTTTTAGAGGGGGATGATTTTTTTGAGTTTTTTTTTTCAACGGCTAAGATCATTTATTTATCAATAACTATGATTTAATATCTATTACTATCCAAACTTTATAAATAGAGAGTTCATTTCATTATTTTCACATAATCTTCTCCATTCTCATTCTCAATTTAGGATTCTCTACGTTTCAACTCCAATTCTCTATTTCTATGCACTTTCGTTTTCAACTTTCAACTACATTGGAAGGAGACCGTGGAGGTTCATCATCTTGATCTCGGTGGGGAAAAGAAATAGTGAATCCACATGACTCCAACATTCAACCCATCAATGATAAGACCGAGCACATTCTGACACCTGAAACACAAAGAAAGTACCAATACAATTATTGTTGGTGCAATCAGCCCAAGGTTGATCGGCATGATCATAGGTTTTGATGTGTATGTCAATATGATTAAGTTAGGATTTCATATTGGTTTGATATGTGTTTGAGCCATGCAGGACTTGGTGGAATACACATATGGGAGATCTCATCCTGATGCTCGGATCCTTGAGTCAGTGAAGGATGGTGCATCCGTGGGACTGCCGGACAAGGAGCAATAGAGTGAAACCAAGGGAAGTGGACTTCAAGGCATATGCGAAGGATAGCATGAAGATGAGCCATGGGCTTGTATGCATTCGAGGGACGAGAGCCAAAGGAAGAGGGTTTCAAAGGACGACTCCATAGAGAACAAGTGTGATTGCATAATAAGAGCAGTCGATTGGTAGGGACACCAATCGACTGATCCTTCTGTACGTTTCGAACAGCAAGAGTAGTCGATTGGTCTGGGAATCAGTTGATTGGTTTATTCAAAATGTAGTCGTTGGCTGGGCACCAGTCGACCGAGTTGGCATCAGTCGACTGGTGTCAGGGCTGAGCTGTTTTGTTAACATCTCTCTCCTTTATTTATAAGGAAGCTTTGAGACTTGAGACGGGTTATAGATTCTGTGATAAACCTTTTTGATCAAGTGCTTAAAGCTTCCAAGTCTACTCTCTTCCTCAAACTCTAATTTTCATATTGAAAAAGGGAAGAGAGACATTGTGAGAGATTGTTCTCAACCGAGAAGGAGAAAGCTTAGCCGGAGATTGCCGAGTACTAGTCCACCGAAGGATTGAGGGTTCGTCCACTTCAAGGACATGCCGTGAAGCAGAAACAAGTAATTTCTGAACCACGTAAAAGGTTAAGTGTCAGCATTGTTCTTATTTGTTCAAGTTTCATTTCCGCTAGCGTAACTAACCATGTAGAAAGAACAAGCGATTTGGGTGAGAAGCTATTCACCCCCTCTAGTCAGGCCATCTATCTCGTACAATTAATATCAGAGCACAAGGTCGCCCTTCAACGAACTAACCTCCTCGAAGAGCAAACTTCATCAATATGGTTAGCTCGCTGATAAGCACCATTTTATTGATTATTTTAATTGCTAAAATCCATGTTGACCCATGTTTTTATTGCTTAATTATGATTTTACCCTAGGTTTTAGAACTTACCTTTATTTTGGACTTAATTGCAAAATTGCATTAAATTGGATTAATTGGCCACTAAATTTTGGATCTATTTTTGTAGGCACCAAAAGTTCAAGGACTTAGGGCATACTGGGTAAAACCTGAGTCGGATGTGAACCGGATCGAATTATCAAGCCTATGATTAATCCGGGCCGTCCGATTCAAGAGCGGCTAGATCTGAGCCATCCGGGACGATCTGAAGCAATCCGAGCTAGGGTTAGGGTTGATCAAGCTCTATGATCAAGATCTGAAGGTTTCATCCCAATCAGAGCTAAATGAACCGTTGGATCAAGCAAGGAGGGCTCTAGAGCGTCCATTCACAGATAGAGTTGATCTGGACCATCCGTTGCACATCTGGAGGATCCGAGCTACCACAAGGCAGATCCTGACCCCAGATCATCATCATAAAAGTTTGGCTCAAATCAGACCAAGATCTGCCGTTGGATCTCCTCCGATTAATCTGAGCCGTCCATTTGTTACTATTTAATCAAAACGCAGAGAATTCTTCTCGTTGTCGCGTCTCCGCCGCACTGTTCATCTTCTTCGAGTTCTTCGTTTCTTTAGCTTAGTTCTTCATCCAAAGGGGCGCGACCCCTCAAATCTTTCATCAAGGCAAGGGTTAGGTCAGTATAGAGAGTCTCAGTGAGGTTTCCGATTGAAGTTTTGCTCAATAGAGAAGCTGCGCGAGGTCTCGGCAGTTTCACTATCCGAATTCAGCGAACTCAGCTGTGATCCATTCCACTGCATCCGAGCTGACCAGAGGGGTTCCCTGGAAGGTCTCGGTCATTCCCTAATCAAGATCGCAAGCCACTACAGTGAGTTTGAAGGATTCGGAAGCTGATTTCAGTTTGAGCAGAAATCTGATCAGATTCGGTAGCAGAGGCAATTTGCACTGATTTGTGGAGCTTGCGGGTCCGAGGTTCTCCCTTGATTGACAACCAAGGAGCTCTTGAACTTGAGGAATGGTTGAGGAGTAGTTTATCTAGCTAATTTTCCTGTTTTTGTAGCTGTAGTTTCATTACTGCATTTGTTCTGTTCTGTATTTTCGTTTCAGATTAGTTAACTTGGTTTAATGCTTTGTTTCTGCTGTAATTAGGGTTTAATCCAATCAGTTTAGTAATTAGGAAGTGTGTTTAGTGGATAATCTGAATTGATTTCAATTAGTTTACATTTCTTTTCTTGCGTGCCATTTCGAATTGCTTGCGTATCAGTGAATTTCAGCAATTTCAGTTCCGAATGTAGTTTAGTGAATGCGATCTGTCCGAACTATTTCTGCAGTTAGCTAGTTTCAATTCAGCAAGTATTAGTAGCTAGGTAGTTTGTTAGTGAGTAGTTGCAATTGTTTCAGTTTGGTTTCTTAGTTAGCTCATGCGTATCAAATTTTCCCCTTGCGTGTCAGAATTCTGACCTCTGTTTCTTTTCTGCATTTTATACATCTGAATTTGTCTATCTGCTCTTCAGTTGTAATTGCTTTATATCAGTTCATAGTGTGGCAATCAGCATCATTTTCTTTGCATCGTTTCCAAATCATTAGCTTACTGTGTTAGCGTGCCAAATTCTGATCAACTCCATACAGTCCTGGTCCTTGAGTTCCATTTCTGCTTAGTCCCATTTAATTCTGCATTCATCTGCTGCTGCATGTTTGTATCCGAATTGTTGGTTTCACATTCATCTGTTTCACACCAGCTGCTAGGTTGAATTTGCATCCAACTGGTAGCTGAATACCTACTGCGTATTTCTGAAATTCTGAAATGAACTGCAGTTTACTGCAGTTCCTGCAGTTTTGGCTTGAGTCTGAATGTCTTCATTGACCCCTGCATATTACTGCATGCACAGCTGAGTTTTTCCAGCTCAAACACTTTGTTCAATTCTGCATCTTTGGCACAAAAGCATTGGCCTTGGCAAATTAGGTTTCCAGCTGCCGAATTGATCAAGTGAACTTAGATCTGTCAAACCTTATCTGATCCATAGTCTGGTACATTCAACTTCTGTTGTTCCGTTTGGTTTCACATCAGATTGCTCGGAAATTCTGCATTGATCTTATTGAAACTCTGCATTTCGTGATTAACTTTGCCATTTCTGCACATGAGTGTTTGTATCAAGTAGGAAATGCTAGCAATGATTGCATTTAAGCTTGTTCGCTGCTGAAAATTCCCTGCACTGTTTTTGCTCATCTTTGTAGCAATTTGCCTTGCATCACTGATCAGATTTGTCTTCCAAATTGATTAAATGCTTCAATGGATTAAGTGGTCATTTGGTTGAGCTAATAACTTGCTATCACTTGTTAAGTTCCATTGTTAATTTTCCTTCATTCTCATTGTGTTTTCCATTTCGAATTGAACCAAAACCCAAATCTTTATTTGAAACCGAAAATTCACAAACGACACCTAAATACAAGTGCGAATCAAACAACGTCAACTAGCCCCGAGAAAAATACGACCTGTGGCTCCTATATTACATTTTCATATTTTTGATTGTAAAAGGGTTTCCAGTTATTCATTCACATTTTAAATTTGATGAGCTCATACATTCGTGACAACTTTAATTTAGTATATTTGGGTTCCGTCAAATTTTTGGCGCCGTTGCCGGGGAAGCAACTAGTTGAATTGTTTGATTTTTGCTTGTATGTTTCTTTAGACATATCATTGGGTTCTATTTTATTTTGCTTTATCTTTTGTATACGGGTTGCTGCTATTTGTCTTGTTTGTTTTGTGACAGGGCTGCAAGATCAAAATGTTTCAGCAATACTATTCAAATTTTCAGCAACCAAGTCAAGACTTTCAGCAGCCTAATTCGAATTTTCAGCAAACATTTCAGAATGGGCAGCCACAATTCCAACAGCAATATCAGAATTTTCAGCCTCAATACCACCAAAATCAGCAAGTTCAAGGAAGCTTTCAAAATTTCCAGCAGATGTCTCAGCCTTTTCAGCAAGGTTTTCAGCATCAACAGTCAACATTTAACCAAAATCAAGGTTTTCCGGGGAATAGTTTTCAGCAAGGTCCATCGAATTTCCAAAGCAATTTCCAGCCATATCCTCAACAAATTCAGCACCAAAATCAGTACCAACAGCCCCCACATCAATTTGAGTGTTCACCACAACAATTTCAACCTCAGATCCAAGAATTTCATAATCAAAATTTTCAGCTATCTCCACCATGGTGTGAGCCAAATTTTCAGCAATCTAATCAGTCCATGCATCCATTTGATCAGCCCCTACAGTTTCCATTTCAGAATGCGCAGCCTCCTCCTGGACTTCAGCAGCCTTATGTTCCATTTCAGCAGTTTAACCAAGGAGGCTTTGATGATCGTGATTGGAGTGAGGCTCAACAACAAAGGATGATGGAGATGTTACAACAACAACAAGAGCAAAATCAACAACAACTACAACGCATTGCAAAATTAGTTGATCAAGTGAAACAAAGGCTAGCCCAAGAATCAGGACAATTATATTCTCAAGCAACTCTTGATTCTGAGAGCCCCGGAGTTGGTTTTATATCAGTTCAAGGTGACCCTAGTGTATGGCCAAGTCCTTCTTCAAGTAATCTTGCAAATGTGATAGAAGAAGAAGAAGAATACATTAAAGTTTGGGCACCTACAGCATGCATTCCTCCGGAGACTCCTATTCAAAATCCAATTCCAAATTTTTCAGCTCCAGCAGAAGAAACTGAAGCTTCACAGGACCATTCTAGTCTTTTATTTTGTGATGATAGTGTTATTAGTGGTCCTAATTTTTCTGATACTGTTGTTGCAGATATTACAGAAGAAGCATGCAGAGGAGATGATTCCACAGGTGTAGGGGACTGCACTAAGCCCCAGGGACCACCACAACTTCCAGGAAGTGTAGGGACTTGCATGGTGGAAGCAAGAACCCAAGGATCACCTGTTTTATTTGAGTGTCCACCAGAACTTGAGGCTGAAGAGGAGACTGCACATGATCAGGAGGAGACCACAGATATATCTACTTTTGTAGAATCTCCAGGTACTTTTCAGCACGATCAGGTAAATTCTCCTCCTAATTTTTCTGAAATTTGTAATGAGGTACCTCAAACTGATTTTATTGTTTTTGATACACCTAGGGATGCAATTCTTGTAGAATTTGATTGTGAAAAATCCCTAGAGGTACCTAGTGGAGAATATGTTGAATATGAAGCATGTGGTGATACAAATCATAAAAATGCTGAGTGTGAAAATTTTTTAGAAGTGCCTAGTGTTGTTAATTGTTGTGATGAGTGTTTTGATATATCTTATGCTGGAAATAATTTTGAAAAATTCGTTGAGGCACCTGAGATTGATTTCATAGGCTGTGATATTTTGCTTGATCCATCTGTGTTGAAAAATAATTGCGAGATTTTTATTGAAGTGCCAAAAATTGATTTCATTATTTGTGATGAATTTCAGGATGCAAATTTGGTAGGAAATAATTTTGAAAATTTTATTGAGGCACCACAAATTGATTTAATTAGACATGATGCAGTTTTGGATTCATTTTATGCAGATACTGATATTATTTTATTTCTTTCTGACCCTGCACGCTTGAGAGAGGTATTACATGTTTTTGCAGGGTCCAGAAGACTCCAGGAGTGGGTGCTCCAACTGAACAGGCTTCAGCCTCCTGGGAGGACTTCTGAAGGGCATCAAGAAGGAGGAGATGATCTGACTTTAATTAAAAGCACTCCATCCCTTGAATGGCTCTTGAACCTGAATCGCCTGAGGCCACCAGAGCAAAATATTGTGAAATTCAAGTGTGGGGGAGTTCCAAATCTCCCAGCCACCCATTTTCCTCCACTACCACGGTGGAGGCTACTTCTGGATAGACTCCGCCCACCAGAATAAAGGGGAGTCTGATTCTTCTGACATTTTCTTTTATTGCATTTTTCATTTTTTATGCTTTTTAGAAGTAGAATTTTCTTTTAAATTGAGTCCTTGTAAATAAATGCATGTTATTCCTTTTGTCACTTTTTCTTGCCTGAGTAGAAATAAAAGTATCCCTCTAGGTTATCTCCATAGCATTTTAGAGTCTTTTGAAAATAAATTAAATTTGGTTGTTAAAACTTAAGATTTGACTCATGGATGAAATCTTGGATATTTGAGTACTACTTGGCTTTTAGATTCTTGATTGAGGAGTTGAGATGAATCGTTTGCACCTAGTGAGATTAGCCTTATTTTGTGATACACATATATAATTGTATTCTAGAACTTGCTTAGGTTCTTTCAAAACCATATTTCAATGATTGGATCACATCTATAGAAGCTAATCACTTTGTTTACCTTTCCATATCAAATTGACAAAAATCATATTCATTCCATTTTTCTTTACTTATTTCTTACTCTTACCTTCACTTTTCTTTGGACTTGTTGTTTGATATGTTTCTAATGCTATTTTGCCCGAGACGGACAAAGTTTTAAGTGTGGGGGAGTGATTAGTGTTTTGGAAAGATTTGTGATCAAGGATACACTTCATTTCGGGAAAAAAAAAATTCATGTGCCAAGTGAGTGAGTTTGGTGCCAAGAATGAGTAAGAGAGATGGAAACAATTGAAGATTCTTGATCATCATTTGAAGATCCAAGGGAGTTGAACCTCAAGTTGAATTCGGCACTCAAAGTTGAAATGAAAAAGATGCCAAAAATCAGAAAAATCTGAGACTTGCAGAAATTTGTGCCAAAAATCAGCAAAAAGGAAGAAAATCTGCTACTTGGGGTTGCTATGTTGATCAGTCCACTTGAAGCTCGCGGAAGGCTGGGTTAGAGTGGTTTCTGATAGAGGTTGAAGAACGGCCACAACAAGGTTGAAATCAGAGTGGAAAATGCAGATATATATATAAAAAAAAATCAGAATTCCTAGTGAGGCAGTTTATGCCAAGTTGAAGATGAAATTAGTTCTTCCAAGGCTGTGAATCACGAAATGAAGTGGATGAATGTATCATAGATTGAAGCACATCACAGCCTATCAGAACAAGAAAGGAATTTGGAGGCTAGGAGTTTCGAAACAGAGAAGAAAATGGAAAGAAGTTGGCTAAAATGCAATATGATTGAGCAGAATTTTCGAGTGGATCATTTTAAGTGCTCAATAACTCTAGATGCCAACTGATATGAATCAAGATTTCTCATTTAAATCTGATCTACACTGCTCCATTAGAAGATTAAGAGCAGGAAACACAAAGAAATCTGCAACAAGAAAAGAAAAGAAGGACAAAAGTTTGGCACGAAATTGAAGAGAACGAAGAGGCCAAGTAGAGTAACAAGAATTGGAATTCCAAGAAGAGCATATAGATTGCAATGGTGTCCCATGCCACTTATCATTTGGGCAGTTAGTTTCTTTTAGCTGCTGCAAGGAGGTTTCTGAAAATTATTGAATGTAAATTTCTGCATTTGGAAAAACAAATCAGTGAGGGAAGCTAGTAAAGCAGTTTTGTATCAACTTCCATTTGAATCCCTGCTTTCTAATTCAGAAATGCCTTGCTGCCTTCAAACTGAACCTGTAGAATGATTTTCAATCAAACTCAACCTCAAAGGAGCAGGATTTAAGCTGCTGATTGAAATCAGCAGTGAAGTAAAGTAAAGGAAAGTAAAGTGCCATTATCTCAAGTGAAGTGAAGCTGTGAAAAATCTGAAATCTGGGCAGATCTGAAATCAATGAATCTTGGATCAAAAACTGGTTTAGATCAAAACGTGGGAAGTTGGAATTATGAAAAAATCAGTAATGTAGGAAGTCTGAACCCAAGCTATACAAATCTGCTACTAAAGTGCAAATCATCAATTCGGAATCAATGCAGAAATGTCTCAAGTTTTGCTGAGATGAATTCTGGTTTTTCTGGTTTTTCTGGTGCAAACTTTGATGCTAACTGTTGTTAAGCAATTAAGGGATGATGAGTTCGAAATTGAAGCTGGGAGATGGATAGATATGAAACAAAACAGAAAATCTGAGTTAAAAAGCAAAAATCTGTGCTGAATTGAAACTCTGGGTGGATTAGAAGAGGAATTGCAGCTGAACAATTCATGAACCATATGATGCATGATTTAGGATTCGAAAACTGCAGCTGGTTGGGAGAAATCAGAGTGGGAAATTCAGCTGGAAAAGAAAATTCAGAAGGTGGTTTTCCCTATAAGCAGTTTGTGCAGAATTGTGTCAACTTGGAGGCTGAATTGGAATTTTCTGGGCTGTGAATCAGAGAATAAATATTCGGAAATGCATCAAAGAATGTTGAGTACATCACAGCTGATCAGAAACAAAATTTGGAAGCTGAGACAAAAGCAAAAAGAAAAAAAAACAGTTTGGGAAAAGAAAAGAAAAAGAGAGAAACAAAGTGGACACAAGTGAACTTTGGCACCATGAAATCAAGTGAAGTTTCTCACATCCAAATCAAATTCTTTGCTCCATTACATTTTGAATTCACTAGAGAGAAAGAAAGAAAAAAAAAATCTGAGAAAAGAGTGAAAGAAGCAAGTTTGGCACACAAAAGGCAATTTGGCACATTGAAACCAAGGAAGGGTTTTTCATCCAAATCAAAGGAATTTATTTAGGTTTCACTCCACCACATTTTGATATCACTAGAGGACTGATAAGAGGGGCAAGGCACATTGGAAACATTTTTAAACAACCAAGTCTTCCACTCCATCAAAATTTTCTATTTTCTTAGTCTTTAATTCATTTCTCACCATTTTTCATGTTTTCCTTTGTTTTTATAGTTGTTGATTCCAATCATGAATAATGGTGGAGAGTAGATAATAAGCAAGCCTATGGTAGTGCAAGAATCATGAGTGTAAGAGTGAGCTCCACTTCCATCATCAACTTAGAACTTAAGGAGAGAGCCACCAAAATGTTCCTTGAAAGGCTATGAGTTAAATTCATCTCAATGACTCATGATGGATGAAAAGGCTAAGTTGTTGATTTAAGGACAAGATACTAATCCATAGAGCTTAGATTTATGAGAATTGACAGCCTTAGGTAATTTCTTTTCATTTGCTTCTAATTGTGCTTAAGAGAGCCTAAGGGATACTTATTTAGTTGTTTCGCGAGACGCTCAAGGTTAAGTGTGGGGGAGTTGATAAGCACCATTTTATTGATTATTTTAATTGCTAAAATCCATGTTGACCCATGTTTTTATTGCTTAATTATGATTTTAACCTAGGTTTTAGAACTTACCTTTATTTTGGACTTAATTGCAAAATTGCATTAAATTGGATTAATTGGCCACTAAATTTTGGATCTATTTTTGTAGGCACCAAAAGTTCAAGGACTTAGGGCATACTGGGTAAAACTTGAGTCGGATGTGAACCGGATCGAATTATCAAGCCTATGATTAATCCGGGCCGTCCGATTCAAGAGCGGCTAGATCTGAGCCATCCGGGACGATCTGAAGCAATCCGAGCTAGGGTTAGGGTTGATCAAGCTCTATGATCAAGATCTGAAGGTTTCATCCCAATCAGAGCTAAATGAACCGTTGGATCAAGCAAGGAGGGCTCTAGAGCGTCCATTCACAGATAGAGTTGATCTGGACCATCCGTTGCACATCTGGAGGATCCGAGCTACCACAAGGCAGATCCTGACCCCAGATCATCATCATAAAAGTTTGGCTCAAATCAGACCAAGATCTGCCGTTGGATCTCCTCCGATTAATCTGAGCCGTCCATTTGTTACTATTTAATCAAAACGCAGAGAATTCTTCTCGTTGTCGCGTCTCCGCCGCACTGTTCATCTTCTTCGAGTTCTTCGTTTCTTTAGCTTAGTTCTTCATCCAAAGGGGCGCGACCCCTCAAATCTTTCATCAAGGCAAGGGTTAGGTCAGTATAGAGAGTCTCAGTGAGGTTTCCGATTGAAGTTTTGCTCAATAGAGAAGCTACGCGAGGTCTCGGCAGTTTCACTATCCGAATTCAGCGAACTCAGCTGTGATCCATTCCACTGCATCCGAGCTGACCAGAGGGGTTCCCTGGAAGGTCTCGGTCATTCCCTAATCAAGATCGCAAGCCACTACAGTGAGTTTGAAGGATTCGGAAGCTGATTTCAGTTTGAGCAGAAATCTGATCAGATTCGGTAGCAGAGGCAATTTGCACTGATTTGTGGAGCTTGCGGGTCCGAGGTTCTCCCTTGATTGACAACCAAGGAGCTCTTGAACTTGAGGAATGGTTGAGGAGTAGTTTATCTAGCTAATTTTCCTGTTTTTGTAGCTGTAGTTTCATTACTGCATTTGTTCTGTTCTGTATTTTCGTTTCAGATTAGTTAACTTGGTTTAATGCTTTGTTTCTGCTGTAATTAGGGTTTAATCCAATCAGTTTAGTAATTAGGAAGTGTGTTTAGTGGATAATCTGAATTGATTTCAATTAGTTTACATTTCTTTTCTTGCGTGCCATTTCGAATTGCTTGCGTATCAGTGAATTTCAGCAATTTCAGTTCCGAATGTAGTTTAGTGAATGCGATCTGTCCGAACTATTTCTGCAGTTAGCTAGTTTCAATTCAGCAAGTATTAGTAGCTAGGTAGTTTGTTAGTGAGTAGTTGCAATTGTTTCAGTTTGGTTTCTTAGTTAGCTCATGCGTATCAAATTTTCCCCTTGCGTGTCAGAATTCTGACCTCTGTTTCTTTTCTGCATTTTATACATCTGAATTTGTCTATCTGCTCTTCAGTTGTAATTGCTTTATATCAGTTCATAGTGTGGCAATCAGCATCATTTTCTTTGCATCGTTTCCAAATCATTAGCTTACTGTGTTAGCGTGCCAAATTCTGATCAACTCCATACAGTCCTGGTCCTTGAGTTCCATTTCTGCTTAGTCCCATTTAATTCTGCATTCATCTGCTGCTGCATGTTTGTATCCGAATTGTTGGTTTCACATTCATCTGTTTCACACCAGCTGCTAGGTTGAATTTGCATCCAACTGGTAGCTGAATACCTACTGCGTATTTCTGAAATTCTGAAATGAACTGCAGTTTACTGCAGTTCCTGCAGTTTTGGCTTGAGTCTGAATGTCTTCATTGACCCCTGCATATTACTGCATGCACAGCTGAGTTTTTCCAGCTCAAACACTTTGTTCAATTCTGCATCTTTGGCACAAAAGCATTGGCCTTGGCAAATTAGGTTTCCAGCTGCCGAATTGATCAAGTGAACTTAGATCTGTCAAACCTTATCTGATCCATAGTCTGGTACATTCAACTTCTGTTGTTCCGTTTGGTTTCACATCAGATTGCTCGGAAATTCTGCATTGATCTTATTGAAACTCTGCATTTCGTGATTAACTTTGCCATTTCTGCACATGAGTGTTTGTATCAAGTAGGAAATGCTAGCAATGATTGCATTTAAGCTTGTTCGCTGCTGAAAATTCCCTGCACTGTTTTTGCTCATCTTTGTAGCAATTTGCCTTGCATCACTGATCAGGTTTGTCTTCCAAATTGATTAAATGCTTCAATGGATTAAGTGGTCATTTGGTTGAGCTAATAACTTGCTATCACTTGTTAAGTTCCATTGTTAATTTTCCTTCATTCTCATTGTGTTTTCCATTTCGAATTGAACCAAAACCCAAATCTTTATTTGAAACCCGAAAATTCACAAACGACACCTAAATACAAGTGCGAATCAAACAACGTCAACTAGCCCCGAGAAAAATACGACCTGTGGCCCCTATATTACATTTTCATATTTTTGATTGTAAAAGGGTTTCCAGTTATTCATTCACATTTTAAATTTGATGAGCTCATACATTTCGTGACAACTTTAATTTAGTATATTTGGGTTCCGTCACTCGCACATCCAACCATCCAAATTCGAAGGAGAATTTTCTTGGTGGAAGAAGAGGATGAAGGTATTCTTCGATACCGATTTTGATATCATATTAATTATGGAAAACAGTTTGAAGTGCCTAGAGATCCAGAAAATAAGTCACTTGAAAAGATAAAGTAGAGCAAGAAGCAAAAGAATGATCATTTAGCAAATTCAAAAACCTTGCATCATCTTTTAAGTGTTCTTCCTCAACAATAAATAACTCAGATTAGAAGCTACATAAGTGCCAAGGATTTATGGGAAAAGCTAGTAAAACTTCATCAATGCACATCGGAAGCAAAATTGGGAAAGAGAGATCTCCTCCGATCTCAACTCAACAATGTCAAGCTTGATAAAGGAGAAAAAATATCTAGTTTACATTATAGAGTTAAAGAAATATTGAATGGACTAACAAGTGTAGGTGAGACACTTACAAACCGAGACATCTTGATGAAAACCATCAATGCTTTTCCAAGAAATAGAAATTGGAGTTCAATAGTGGACTCATACTACATCTCCAAGGATCTAGAGTAAAACTCTCTAGACGAATTCTTCTCAACCATAAAGCTCCATGAAACTCGGATTGGAGGATTGGAGGATTGGATGAAGAAGTCTACTAACCAAGAGGAGTAAACCTTGTGGCAAACAAGGGAAAGGTTAAGAAGAAGAAGGCTTCATCCTCTGATTCGGAAGAATCAAACTCCTCCGAGGATAGTGATGAAGAGGCATATATGGTAAGAAAAATAAGAAAAGTTTTTAAACATTTTTCAACTAATAAATCTAAAGGTAGGAAAAATTTAAGATGCAAAAATAGGACAAGAAAGATCATATGATACAATTGTCAAGAGAAGGACATATGAGGGATGAGTGTCATCTTTTGAAGAAAAAGGAAGAAAAGAAAAAGGAAGAAAGGAAAAAAAGGGAAGAAAGTTCAAAATTTAAAGCTAATATGGGATGAGTCGTTATCATCGGAAGAAGAATAAAACCATGTGTCCCATTTTATCCTAATGGAAATTGAAGATATTGCCTCCACGCCATCCAAAGTTGAAGAAGGAAAGAGCTCAAGTGAAGATGAAGGGAGGTCAAGTGAAGGGGGAAGTTAAACTTTGGACTCGGGCGTTTCGGTAAGTGAGGTATATAATATACTCACTACTACTTTGGTTAAAATCATTTCTAGCACTAATGATGATTTATTTAAGGCTAGAAAAAAATTAAATATTTGAAAAATGATATTTGCATGTTTAATGAAAAACTAGAGTCGATGATACTTAAGGATGATATGTGTATTTCCTCAAATTCAAATAATTGATGTTTAGAAGAGAAAAATAGAGAATTAAGGGTAAAGGTGGATAACCTTACAAAAGCCCTTAGAAATTTGAAATTGGCTCTAATACCCTAAATATGATTATTGGGAGCCAAAGGGCAAGTTTCAAGAAAATGGGGTTAGGATACAATGAGTCTAGCAATGAAAAATTATATCATTGTCTACTTGCTAGGGGACAATAAAAAACTAAGATTATAGATAGAAAATGGGTCTCTAACGAATATTTGGCCAACCCAATTAGAAAACATTTCTATTGGGTACCAAAGTCAATCCTCAAGGGTTAGAGGATTTAGGGACAAGTCAACCATGCATGTTAAAAAATTCAAATTTTTAAAAAATGGTTGACTTGGTATATTAAGGGGGAGCACTTAGCCTAAATACATTCATGATTAAATGGGCTAAGTATAAGATATCTTTATTTCATCTCATAATGACCTAATTTATGATCTTATTTATGTATATGAGATGCTAGGATGATACAAATAATTCACTTTTACTTATGACATTTTGATGAGTTATTAGATGTTTCATTTTAGTAATAATAGACCAACTATGGGGAAAATAAATATTTAATTAATGGATATCTTGCCCGTAGATCATAGTTGAACATTTTAAATGTTTTGAAAATAATTCGATGTTTTATTTGCTGGTATATTGATTTGAAAAACATATGATTTCAAAACTAGGGCTTAAACTTGATACAAAATTTGAGGGTTTTTTCAAAATTTTGAGTTTTGATGAAAAAATTTAAAAATATTTTGATTTTTCATGAAAATATATTATTCTTGTTGAAAATAGTTCAAGAAATATGTTTGCAAAATTTCATATATTTTTGAATTTTTTGAAAATTTTAACACATTTATGAAATTCATGATGGCTAAAATTTGGAGCAGTTCTATACTAGTCGACTTGTGCAAAAGACCAGTCTAGGTTATGAAATTCAGCTCAGATGTCAAAGGTTTGCCCAAGACCATCGAGGTTGTGAGCCTCTTCTTATACTCTACAAGGGACTGATAATATGATCTTCTGTGTGACGCCACACACCATGTTATCTACAGTGTGAAGTATTAAACAACATGCGCACACATATATACAGATATAAAATGCAATCATGATCATGTGATTCTTATTCCAAAATGTAGATATTCATACAAAAAGGCTAGGCTCTTAGTATAGATCCTAACATGAACCTCGAATAAAGGAAGTGGGGGCTTCCATATCCGAATCAAAAGGACCAGATGTAAGTACCTCGGGTTAGTTTTGATATGGTCAACCGAGTCAAGTTAGGTTCTGTTGGTTTTAATTCCGATGTCTAAGTGTGCAGGAGCTTAGGAGCATAGGAAGTCGAGCGGAAGACACAGTTGATAATAAGGATGACATGGGAAGGGAGCCTACGGGCTCAGTACATCCGAGGGACGCGAAGACTGTAGAAGAGTGCACAGGTGGAGTGAGAAGGACGCGCACGACGTCCGAAGGATGAGAAGCCAGGGAGGAAGACTGCTTAAGGAGAAAGTCGGAGACGGGTTCAAGTGAGCCCAACTCCTGATGGCTGGAGATCAACCAGGAGAACCAGAAGAAGGTTGGTCAAGCAAGGGTTGACCAGAATCAAGTTTGCTAAGCTTGACCTCCAGGGCGCCTGAGTTAATTCGGGCGTCCGGGAATACAGGTGTCCGAATTAAATTAGGTGCTCGCATATACAAGTGCCCATCTTCAGATAGGCACCCGAGAATTGTTGTGATTATCGACAATGAGCCGTTATTTGGTCGTTACGATGTGGATAGGCGTTGATTGCTCTTAGGTGCCCATGTCACACTCAAGCTCCCGTGATGTGCCACGTCAACACGTCGATAAGATTTTTTTAGGGGCTATAAATAGACCTCTTAACTCAGAGCAAATCAATAATTCCAGTAGTAACAACTTTTGTGTTAGTTTTTATTAGTTTTCTCTGAGTTTTTAATTATGTATGATTAATTTTTTTATATTCGTTGTGTATGCATGTTTTAAATTTATGTTTTCAAGATGAATTAAAATTTTTAGAAAATCATATTAAATCAATTAGAACTGTAATTTTTTATTTATGGTCTCGTCCATCGATAATGAAACAATGGAGTAAGTTTTGTAAAACTAATGAAATGAGACATAAAAAAATTCCACATGATGTACCAATACATTGAAATTCAATATATCAATTATTACAATATTCATTTCAATATAAAAAATTATTACGTTTATTTTTTGTATAAAATATTAATATATTTATTTTCACAACAAAAAATATTTGTAATAATATTTGTGAAATTTTAAATATATTTAATGATGCAACTGAATAACTTTTTGATATTTATTATCACACTGCTCATTTAGGTTTAGAGAATTTTTCTAATATAATATTAGTTTTAAATGAATCTTTATCTTTTTGACTTTTTGTATATTAGTTATGAAAACTAAATGGAAAAAATATTTTTATTTTATTTATGAAATTTATTTAATTGTATTTGTATTAGATCCTAGATTTAAATTAGAAGTTTTACAATATTAGGTATTATAACATTTTAATTCCATTTAAAATTCTACTTCTCCTCCTCCTAATCTAGTTAATATTATATATAATATTAAAATTTATTTATATAATATTTATAATTAATATTATGTAAAATATAGACTATAAACTAATATTTTTGAAACATAAAAACTATTATAGTAATTTAAAACTTACAAAAGTATAATTTTATTAAAAGAATAAACGAAATACCCATGAGGATTCTCAAGTTTCACACAGGAACTTAGAAATATTTTACAACTTTTTTTGATTTTAATGAAACAAATAGCAAAAATTTCGATGTCTGAAAGTGGTGGTCACATAAGGCTCAAAGCTTTCCCGTTCTCTACGTGATCGCTAAAGAAATTTTTACTTGTCCAGTATCAACTGTTGTTGTAGAGCAGACATTCAGTGCTGACTGTAACATATTAGATGGTCTCTCGACTCATTGGAAGCCTAAACATTACTCGACGATTGGACTAAAGCCGAGAAAAGAATCCAAGGAATGCAACTTTTAGATGACAAAGTCGAAAATTATAATACCAAAGGAACGAATACAACGAGGATGAGAAATGGAATTGAGTAATAATGCCACTTCCTAATGTCATAGGGTACAAATATGAAAAAATTATGTAGGTTTTGATTCACTTATACCTAAAGGAGATACATAGGCAACTTAAATAAGTACAAGCCCTTTTATTTAAATAAATTTAAAATTTTTTAATATAATAATCTTAAATTATGGCAAACCATGAACCGACTGTTCCGAACTGTGAACCTTAACCGTCTTGGACGGTTAAGGTTAAGGGACAACCTGTCAAGAATTGTCGAATCAGATATTCTGAACTATCGGTTTCGAATCATGGTCAAATTTACAACACGGACCTGTTGAAAGTATTACCTTGTACGAGCAAAAGCACGGTGTTGCAGCGTGATAACCCTCACCCACTTCCCTCTAAGTCTGCCCTTTGTGATCTAAAAGGAAGCTAAATCATAGATGCTTCGTTCAGCATAGTAATCTTTGGCATGCGTATCAGGTGACCCACGATATATTTCACACACATTTGAAATCGAGCCCAAGGGCGGAGCCACGTTTAAGTTGAATCCCTTATTATCTCTAGTTTAGAATAAGCTTGGGCCATTAAGTTTGATATTTAGCCTGGTACAGACTTAATCCCGTAGCCTGCAGATAGAAAACAGAAATAATTTCTGCTATGCCTAAATTTTGCATCCGCTGCCTCTCTTGCCCGACGAAACCTAGATTCCTGCCGGTTGCCGTCCTGGACGCCAATTCGCCAAACATCAAGCCTCTGTGGCGGTTCTCCGTCCTTTGCGACTCATCGTCCTCGGATTCTCCGTCCTTTGCGGCTTCCTCTGACTTGGTGACTGGTAATCTCTCATTCTGATTATGATTCCCTTTTCCTTTGTGGAGGTTTTTGTTTCAATTTTTTCTCTCATTCTGATTATGATTCCCTTTTCCTTTGTGGAGGTTTTTGTTTCAATTTTTTCTCTCATTCTGATTATGATTCCCTTTTCCTTTGTGGAGGTTTTTGTTTCAATTTTTTCCTCTACTGTAATTGCATTGTTGTCTGTTTAAAGATTATTGGAATCCATTAGTTCATTCTTCTTCTGATTGTTTTTCCGATCCTAATTCTGACGGTTCTTTCTGTAATTGCAATGTTAGATGAACACGACCATTCGTATTTCATATGTCCTGGAATTGGATTAATTGCTCCGCTATATATTATGTTTTTCCAATAATTACTTGGTGAACTCAATGAAATAGCAATCTAGTTAACAAGCAACCTTTTTATAGATAGATGACATGAGTTATTTATGTACAGACAAAATAACATTGCATGTTCTGACTGAAACCTATGGACAAAGTTAAGACAACTTGCTCTGCAAGGCAATATGATTGAGTACATAGGATGGAACCCCTAAAAGGATGCAAAGATAGAGTTTCTACTCAAAGAATAACACTATCATAGAGCATAATAGATAACTAGAGGGTAATGGTTGTCACACAAGTTCCACTTTTAGAGGAACTTCTCAGACTTTGTTATCAATTTTTGAACTAGAACATTTACATTAAAATCATTACTAAACCTATGAGGTTGTGTACATTTGAGCCTGAATTAAAATTGTTGATTGGGGATCAAAATTTATTTTCATCGACAATGAAGGACTATGTGGCTCCTCAAGCAATCAATGAAAATTTTGCCAAAGCGCCATCGGATACTTAACTTGGGCATAATCACAATGCACAACTTTGGACAAGCTCCTTGTAAGTTAGAGTTATGAGCTCCTCCAGAAAAATTCAACAAAATGAGACTCAATAACATATAATTTCATTGAAGTATTCTGGTTTAGAGCCCAATTCTGGCTAACCAAAACTTTAATTAGTTTCCACTTATAGAAAAATAAGAAAGTTCCCTGTATTGTAAGTTCCCTGTATTGCTAGCATTGTATAGAAAAATCCACGTATATGTATCAATTAGTTTCCGTTTTCTTAAGTTCAGTTCTGTTTTGTGTAATGGTTAGTTGAGGAAATCAAACAAGAGGAATTGAGAGGCAGTTTTGTGTGTTTGGCACACAATACAATACATAATTGAAACCAGAAAGGATTCCAATAATCTTACAATACAGTTATACAGTTATACAAGGAACTTACAAATTCACAGTGATAAGGTAACTACCTCTCAATTTCGCAGTGATAAAGCAACTTTTTGTGTTATTAGTCGCCTTTCAAATGATAAGAATACAATACATATTCTGTTGCTTGCTAAAAAGGCTTAAGCAACATTTGATAAGGTAACTTTTTGTGTTATTTGATTAAATAATATTATTAGTCGCCTTTCAAATTCATAGTGATGGTTTAGCTTTGTTGAATAATATAGACAAAATTAACCTTGTCAATGTTTAATTTTCATAATTCATGTAAGTTCATTTTGTCAGTTCTTGGATCTATTTATTATGTTTGGATTAGATGTCCTACTATCTATTAGAAATCGTTATTTAAAATTTTTAAGATTCTATGTTAATCATGTTAAGATTTATCATGTGTTAGGTTATTTTAATGTCAAATCAAGAGAGAAAAGGAGGAAACAATATTCTATCATTCTTTAAGCCAAGAATTGATAATCCTTCATCATCCGAGAGGGCCAAGACTAATATATCTGTTCCTAATGAGGAGTTTGAACCTCCTTCTAAATCTCAAAGAGTTGAGTTTGATGAAACATCACTTGAACGAGATCCTGGATTGCGTATTTCCATGTGGCGACATCATGTTAATCATCGTGATGAAATTAGACGAGCTTATATCAAAATGGGGCCATATCAACCTAAATTGCAAGAGTACCCACGATCTGAATCAGGAAAGCAACATCATCGATTTCAATATGCATGGTTTAAAAAATTTCCATGGTTAGAGTACTCTCCTACAAAGGATGCAGTATTTTGTTTTCCATGCTATCTTTTTGAAACAAGTGAAGCACAACAATCTGCATTTACAGTTGAAGGGTTTAAAAGTTGGAAGCGCGTTAACGATGGAGCCAAGTGTGCCTTTTTGTCTCACATGGGAAGTTATAACTCAGTGCATAATAAATCTGCTAAATCTATTATTGATGTGATGAATGCAACTCGACATATAGATAAAGTTATAAATCGAGAATTTTCTGAACAAATTCAAAAGAATCGATTAAGGATTGCAGCAACAATTGAGAGTGTCCGTTGGCTTAGCTTGCAAGCATGTGGATTGAGAGGTCATGATGAATCTTTAGATTCCCAAAATTGTGGTAATTTCATTGAGATGCTAAAACTTTTGGGAAAATGAAATACTGATATTGGCGATGTTATCTTAGAGAAAGCTCTAGGAAATGCAAAGTATATCTCACCAGAAGTTCAAAAAGAAATCCTGCATATTATTGGTAATAGAGTCAGAAATAAAATTCGTGATGAAATTGGAGATTCTAAATTTTGTATTTTGGTGGATGAAGCAAAGGATGTATCTAACAAAGAATAAATGGCAATAATTTTGAGATTTGTTGATGTCCATGGTTATTTACGGGAGCGTTTTTTTCAAATTGTGCATGTTCATGACACCGCAGCTGCAACACTTAAGAAAGAGATATGTGATGTTCTCACTAGATATAATTTAGAAATATATAATATGCGGGGTCAAGGGTATGATGGTGCTAGTAACATGAGTGGTGCTTTTAATGGATTGCAAGCTTTATTTCTTAAAGATTGCCCCTATGCATATTATGTACATTGCTTTGCCCACCGACTTCAACTAGCGTTAGTTGCAGCTGCTGAAAATGAGACCTCTATATGGCTTTTCTTTTCAAATATGACAACCATTGTTAATCTGGTTTCTTCTTCTTCCAAACGCAATGCTGAGTTACAATCTGCTCAAGTTAATGAAATTGCATGTTCTATTGGTGCTGGTGAACGCGAAACTGGGAGAGGAGCTAATCAAATTGGTACTTTGCATCGAGCAGGAACTACTCGTTGGAGCTCCCATTTTGATTCTATTTGCAGCTTAATAGATAAGTATAACGCAATTATTGAGGTGCTTGAAAATATTATCACTGATGGTTCATCTACTTCGATGCGTGGGGAAGCTAGTGGTTCTTTAATAGTGATGAAGTCTTTTGATTTCATTTTTATTTTGCATTTGATGCATAAAATTATGGGGATCACAGATTTACTTTGTCGTGACTTACAAAAAAAATCTCTTGATATCATAAATGCAATGGATTTGGTCTCTACAACTAAAGCACTTCTTCTTACATTGAGAAATGAAGGTTTTGATATTCTTCTTTCATATGTCAAATCATTTTGCACAAGATTGGACGTTGATATACCAGAGATGAGTGCTCGTTTTAAACATTCTAGTCGTTCAAGCCAGCAAAGGGATACCATCACAGTTGAGCATCACTTTCATTATGATATATTTAATGCCGCAATAGATTTTCAGTTAGAAGAGTTAAACTCTAGATTTAGTGATGAGACAGTAGAACTTCTTATGCTTAGCTCTGCTTTGGATCCAAAAGATAACTTTAATTGGTTCAATATTGATAAGATTTGTACTCTCGCTGAGAAGTATTATCCTGAGGACTTCACCGAACAAGAAATGCATAATTTGAGATGTCAGCTACAACATTATGAGCTTGATGTGATTTGTCATGAAAATTTTCAAAATATGTCCACTATCTTAGAATTGTGCCAAGGGTTGTTTGAAACAAAAAAATTCCAATACTATAATTTGATTGACAAGTTGATTCGTCTAGTGTTAACTTTGCCTGTTTCTACGGCAACTACAGAGCGTGCATTTTCGGCTATGAAGCATGTCAAAACAGTTCTTCGTAATAGAATGGGAGAGGATTTTCTGACAGATTCTATGATTATCTACATTGAGAGAGAGTTTGCTTCAAATATTGATTCAGATTCTATAATTGATGAATATTATACTTTGAAGAATCGTAGAGCACAACTTCAATAACATGTGCATGTATATATCGATCATAAAATGATTTTTTTACTTTATGAGTTATCTATGCTAATTTTTTTTTCTATTTTTCTGTAGGAAGTTGATGGCGTGAAAGTTCTTCAATTGGAAATTACAGCTAGAGCGGCAATTAAACTGGATTAGGTAATTGTTTTATTTTGAATTTGGATATGTATTTTAGACGTAGTTGCCTCTACTCTGTAATACAGAACTCGAACTGCGAATTCGGAAGTAATTTATCCACTTTAATCAGCGATGTTACTTTTTAGTAAACTAATATCCGTATATTATTTTGTGCCATTAAACTCATCTAATTTTTTTAAAATTCTTTCCTTGCAGAATAGGTGGAAAAGTTGAGTAGGTGATTGTGCTCTTCTTGGAAGAAGACGTGTACCATCTATTGTTAAGTATCTCCTTTAAAATTTTGAATTTTAGTTGATTATCTTGAAACTTTGTATGGATTTGAATTGTATGAATTTTGGTTCACAATATGCATTAACGATCAAAATTTTTTTATCGATATTTTTAATATTAATTTTTAATTGTTATTTGTTCAAGTGTCTTAAAAAAAATTTAGCCCGGGTAACTTATAATTTCTGGCTCCGCCATTGATCGAGCCTGTGACCTATTTTAACTATATCACATATAAATATCAACTGTGTAGACACTGAAAAACATATAATCCATCATCCGGTGTAATCCATCATCATACACGCAGAGTGTTGTGGTCAATCGATTATGACAGTACAAATTCTGTCACGGTGATGTTATTCACATTAAATGTTAAAGGATTATACCAAGAATGCAGACTGTTTAGTACAAAACACCAAAAATATTTTTTTTAAAAAATAAAACTGTGCTTAAATGGCAAATCCACATGGCGGCTGGGGGCGTTGAAGGTTTCTTTCATGAGCAGCATCAACGCGGTGCTGTCAAAAATATCACCTCGTACCAACGAGCATAAACACTGTGTAATTCATCATCAAAGATCCAAAGTGTCGTGGTCAATAGAATATAACAGTACAAAATCTGTCACGGGAATGTTATTCGCATGCCACCTGCAAAAAAATTGATCAAGTAGACGGATTTCAACTACACGCTAACTTTCACGGTTGGAAATTCAATCAGTAAGATAGAGCTACAGCTGAAGCAGAAAGAAATGCCTCTTTACAATAGATTTAAAAAAAAACACACACAATACCGGAATTGACGCCATACGCCAAACTAAACTTTATTGTCGGTTTCGATTTATCATGCTCTTAAAGGAGAGATAGAGATCTTTGTGTTCTGCGCCAAAGATTGCTTCCGTCTTGGCCAAAGTTTCCTTCATAAGTCAAGCATGTGAAATCGTTGTCATATTGTTTCAAAAGGGAAAGAGGTCTCAGTAAATCATTTGATACCTCGCGTGATTGTCTTTGAGCATTGAAATCTTTGACAGTGGCCAAGAATGCTGCAAATTGCTCATAGGAAAGTCGGATCCTGTGATAGATAAACAGAAAAATAAAAAATAAAAAATTCGCAAGTTGCTCCTTAACTTTTTCTTGCAAAAGACTGGCCTTATAAAAAATATTGCAGGAAACGTAAAATCAGTTAATGGAAGAGGACGAGGAATAGCATACTATGATATCTTAGGTCTCTTACTTGCAAAGAAGCCACCCTACTGAACGACGAGATATATAAAAATGATTCTTTTGCTAGTTTTTCCGATACAAAAAGCTAGTCTTAGCTCTTTTTGATCACATGTTGCTTATTACTTATTAGATTGAATATAATAAAATAGAAAACTAACCTGGCTTGTCGGAAGAGCTCTTTCCCTTCTATACGAGGCGCACGTTCTGGAAGTATAAACTAGAATCTGTAAATATTACATCAACTACTTGTCCTATGGCGACAGCAGAATCTACTGACCTGGCAAAGGTTGCCTATTAGGAGGAGAACTTGGTGGAGAGGATCGCTGCATTGGAGGTGGCGATGTGCGCTGTTCAACTTGAGACTTTATTGGCGATGGTGTGCGTGACAAAACTATAGGTGATGATCCTCCAGGCAAGAGTCCTTTAGGAGAACCATTAGCTGGTGAGAAACCTGGTGTGCCATTAGGTGACCGCCTTGGAGTAGTTTGTTGCCTGGTTGAGAATTGAGGCACATGCATTGGTTCTGTAAGGAAAAGTTACTATAATGGTTAACAACTAAAGGCCTTGAACCATCAAATCGTTTGATATAGCTGAAGCTGAGTACCATCCTGAGTTGAATCCTCATTTTCGGCTGATCCACTTGCTTCATCCAATTCAAAGTGGTTAAATGAAGCATCGTCTTTTTGGACAAATTCAAACATTGGCAATAAAAGACCGAATGCATTTTATGTTTATTACAAAAAAAGAAGAAATATAATGAAATAGGAATAATGTAAACAAAAGGATTTCAGACACTAATTTACCAATCCATGAAGTGACTCGGGCGATTGGTTGCTGATACATTCCAGTCTGAACTGTTTCTGATAGTTGCTAAGTGAGAAAAACTAAGAGTCATTAAACTTTCAGTGATTTCCACGAATGTTAGATCCATATTAAAAGAGGAACTAAGTATAATGTTTGTGCATTCATAGATTTAAACTTACAGATAAGTTGTTATGACTCACTGACTTCAGCAGCTGCCTCTTGAAACTCTCCAGCTATAGAAAGAACCATTCTGATATTAAATAACTTCCAATGAAATCCTTGCAAAAGGACTGAAAATCACAATGCAAAATATGCAGGACCTAAAACACTGATCAAGAACACAGAATGAACTTTCATTTTTGCAATGCAGATTGCACTTTCAAATATTGCTCTCGTGCCAATTTTCTTTAATTTGATGGAAAAGTTACATTGGAAAACCACATCCAGAATTTTTCTGCTTTGAAGTAAAAAAAAAGATCCTTTACCTTTTTTACAAAAGAGTTGATCAATGTTTGATCGCCATGACGCCATTCTATGTATTTCTTTGTACAATGTTGATAAATGCAAATGGATGTTTTTTTATAGTGTTTCCAGAAGAGCAAAATACAATAAAGAATCTACTAAAACAAAATGGTTTCCTTCCATATATCGCTAGACAGAGATCGACTTTGATTGGGAGACCGAGGTTGAAAAGAAAATCTTTAAACCACAAGAAGGGAAAATATAGCGTTACCTTGGACAAGTCTTTGGCTAGTTTCGTGGATGTCGCAGCCATAATATCCCGTTCCTTCAAAAGCTTAGCCTTTAACCAATCGCATAGACAAAAAAAGGTAAACAGAAACCAACTGATCAATTCCGATCCAGGAACGAGATTACGAAACCGAACTCAAACACCTAAACGCCTCACATTCTCCTTGAGCGTCTCCCTGAGACGGGCATCGGATTCCTGCGCCACGCGGTCGAGGTGAGCAATCTTTTCGTGGAGCTCGTGAATGACGCGATCGCGGTCGGAGACATTCTGCCTGAGGCGCCCGGCCTCCCCTTCCAGCCGGGAAACCCGGGACGAGATCGCCAGAGAGGTGATCCGTCTCGCGATGTCGAGCTGATCGTAAGGGTCGGTGGGGATCACCGAGAGTATCTCGTCGGGAAGGTCGAAATCAGCAGAATTTCGCGACATCGCTAGGAGAAGGAATCAGCCCAAACCCTACCTCTCGATCGTCATCGTCGGAGACGAAGGAACAGCTCGGGAGTCGCTTGCCGCGAAAGGAGGGAAGAAGCGAAGAGGTGCAATCTACTAATAAAGGCGTAAATACCATTTAAGACCAGTAAATAAATAAATAAATAAATACAGATTTCTCTTATTTGGTCGGACCCGCGTCCGCATGAGAGCAGATCCTGTCCTAAAAAAATCTCTGTCCTACTCCCCGACGACAGTCGGTGAGTCGTCCGATCGTCGATCGAACATTACCGTACGGCTACCGCCATGAACAAAATTATACCCTGAGAGTACGATGAATCCGTCGGGATTACTACAATTGTGATCTCGCTAGATTCACCGTCGAATTCGACGAGATTACAATTATAACAATTCCGACCGATTTACCATTCTTTTAGGATATCATTTGATTCGGTACGACGATCAAAATCCATCGGTAGTGTCCGATCGATGATCGGGCGACTCACCGGCTGCCACCGAGGAGCAAGACCAGGACTTTTTTGAGACAGAGGATCCCGCTCCCGTCCGCATGACCAACCATTAATTAGTTACCAAGATCGTTTTTTTGTCTAATCAATATAATTAATGAGAAGAATCAAAATTTTGTCTATAATAAAACTTGTCAAAAAACTACATTATCAGAAGTTTCGTGAAAGGACGATGAATACCATCTCGAGTGTTAGCTTAATGTCTACAACAAACTTCAATGGATACAATCTATAGCAAAGATGATATATCGATGGCTTCTCTCAGAATGCACAACTTAAACAAGGAACAGATGGAAATTTAGGTGTGGAAGGCACCTAAGAACACATCTGCACTTTAGCTGAAGGATTGCATCCCTGTACAAGTTGATTTTGTAGTTACTTGAAACCCACACCATGCACCCCAGTGCTCCAATTGTACCTGGCTTTACGGCATCCTCTCTTTTACTCCTCCGGCTACAGTTTGAGCTCAAAACTGGTTCAGGAGGCCGCAAAGATTTTTGTTTGCGCAGAGTGCATAAGCAGATCACGGTAGCAAAACTTAAGTTAATCCTTTACTGAACATGCGAATAGCCTCTAGTCCAAATCCTTGTATTCTCCTGTGGTCCTGCAAAGATTTGTCGAAGGATGCATTTATGATTAAGTTTCTTGAAGGTTCAAACAAAAGGAGGCAGGCATGAAGCATCTTATCATAGAACTTTAATACAACAGAGAATACTACAGCATCCAAAAGCAACCACTCAAAAACATTGTGGAAAACATTTCCTTGTCCCTAGCAAGCAAAATTTGACAGCATGGACTGAACATCTCTCTTGTTCAGATAGTCTCAGGTCATTCCTAACCATATTTGTCTGACAGATGGTAGGGAGATGGCAACAGGAGTATGATACCACAGAGTTAGACAACAGGAGCAATACAACCCAAGTTAGTGAATTATCCCGTTGGTGGATTGGGCAGACATAGTCCAACCTACCCCAGACATTGAAGCCCAACAAAAGAAAATGCTTGGTTAGTGATACTAATTATGGTCTTTAAAAGGAATGAATCGGCTTTAGCACAGTTCGATAAGTTATTAGGTTAAGGAAGCAAATCAAACAAGAGAGAACTCACTGGGAGTGCACGTTTGGCAAAAAGTGACATGGAATCTCCTGTTATTATCACCCAAACCTCAAGGGCGGGAAAAAATCTTTGGTTCTAGTTTGTCGCCTCACAATAACACTACACTGAATTTGGAAACACATACTTGTGGTTTATTGTTATATTTCAAAAAATAGAATAACTAACTCACAGGCGTTAAGCTGAAAGAGATAAAATTCGAAGTTTTGGAGGTGATTGCTGGGACAGAAATTGACAATTAAAATTTTCTAATTCATGAAAGAAATTTGGTGGGCCAACACGATTCTACCTGTCATAGGACAGAAAAGTCTGGCCAATTTTTCCAATGACCTTGTTTCGCACCTTGAGTACACAAACCTACACAAATTGTATGCATAAAAAAAAAGATACTGACAGTAAATAACCAAGGATGTGAATGAATATCGGTAAATGAACATTTTTGAACCTGTACAGCATCAAGAGGACCAGCTTTTTCATCTCGATTTCGATGGATCACAATTCCATTGTCACATTTATTTATAAAGTGTGCACTTCCACTAATATCATAAAGATTAGGTGGAGCACCTTTCCAGTTTTGAAGCTGAAGAAAATTGTGCTCTCAGAAAAAGTAGCACTTGTATGAATGTATAATTCAACTGAAACTATACCTGTCTTGGGTGGGCTACAAACCATACATGACAAGAGTGGTGCTGAGCAAAGCGTTTTATCATAGTAAGCATCTGGCTCACGTACTCTGTTTCGGTTCTGTTACATCGTCATGCTTATCAATAGGCCAGCTTAAAAAGTTAAACGCTATTTTCAACAAAAAGAAATCTGAACATAAAAAAATTATCATTCATTCAATAATGGAAACTTCTGATGTACTGCACGGGTTAAATGGCTGAGCTAAATGGTTGCTGAAAATTCAAAGATGATAAAAACATATGGAACTGTAAAACGATGAAAAATACGCACTGGCACCCAGCCCGTTGGTGATCAAGTTCATTGTATGGATCAATGACAAGCCCACGGACACCATATCGATGAACGGCCGCTTTCGCAAGTTTAAGAACCCACTGTATAGATGGAAGGCCATCATCCTGACACCTATACATGATCAAGAAAATAAACTTTAAGTGACAAACATCTGCAACAGTCACCGAGAATTATTTATCTGAGGAATTGAAAACAATATTCGAAAAGCATATGCAGATTCTATGGAATCGGGCCGCAATATAAAGCAGGTTTACAAGCATCAGTTTTCGAAGGAAAAATACAGTGATTAAATTGACAAAGATGTATAAGATCATGTGTCAAAATACACAAGACATATACCATATAGTGTATCAAATTAATCAACTTATAATCAATATAAAAATATTTATATTTATTACTTTGAATATTAAATTAATCATCCTAAGCAACCCAGAAATCCACAAGATATTTTGTCTATAAATCTAAGCAACATCTATTACACAAGAAAATTTGGCAATGCATGCTAACCAATTGACAGAATCCATGAATAAGGAAATATGCATGTCAGACTTAATAATATCTAGAATTTCCTTCTTTATCTATTTGGAAAACAATTTATTAAAAAAATAAGATTAACTGGGATATGATTTTACAGCATATAAGTAGAACTCACCGAATCAGACAAAAGGTATCAAATAGCCATTCTTTTCCTTTCTTATATTCGTCAGCACTCATGCGCTCGGCAGATCCACAATATCTTATCATAGTCAGGAAGCAAGAGTGAGTTAGAAACAAAGTAAAAGAATCTCAAATACCAAAAGCAATATTGTGAAACACTTTATCCATCAGATTTACTCAGGAGTCAGGGCAGCTAAAACATCATTAACCAAGTCCAAGGTGAACATATAGCCAGGCAGCAAGAGTAACTTTGAAGCAAAATAAAAGAACCTCAAGTACCAAAAGCAATTCGCAAACTTTTTATCCATCAGATACATATCAGGGCAGTTAAAATATAATTAAGCATGCCAAAAATCAAATAAATTTGTCCATGAGATAAAGATCACATGAACACTCAGAAATTACTATATGAAACCAAATTTAAAAAAAATAAAAAATGAAGAACTTCATCCACTCAGTCTGAAATAACTTTTTCTATTTATATTTTTCACGCTGTAGAGCTGTATTAAACCCAAAGATACCCAACAAAGTAACTAAAAAGTTCAAAGATATTGTTCAGAATTTCCATTAAACACTATAGCTCTATTTATCTGACTTTTGAACACTAAAGAATGAGGACATCGTGAAAAACAGCAAATTTTCATAGCCAAACATAGACTGCCAAACAATCTAATCAAAATAAATACTGCATCACCTCAATTATCAGAATAAGAGTGCCAAGAAAGCAAATTTTCCACAAACAAAATGGCATTATAAAAAAATCTATACATATGTGAAAGTACATTGTTTTCATTTTTAAAAATAATTTCTCTCTTCCACTGTGTGACTCTGCCCCAACCCCACCCTCCCTCACGAGAACCCCATCCCATGCCATCCTCCTCTCTCACAAAGCCATGCCTCCTCCCTTATAGTGATAAAACCAATCATATCCCCCACCCCTTCCTCATGAAACCCCAACCCTATCCTTCTCTTCTTTGCAAAGCGCAAACATTGACTCCTTGCAACCTCATCTCTGCAAGTTTCACAGTGGAAACCCCTAAATCCTCATGTGGCATCTCAACCTCCAAAGCTGTCCACTTCAACTAGTGTTGAGTCCTATAAGCTTCAGCTTGGCAATGTCATCCCTAAAACCCTAGCAACCCTTGTCATTGCTGAGCTTTTCCCTTTATATGTGTTTCTTCCTACAAGCTTTCTCTCATCCTCTCCTGTTTGGTAGCTTGGAGATTGAGGGACACCACCAGCTGGGGCTTCACTTCAGATTACTATTGTTAGTGAGTTCCTTTTGCTGCCCTTGTTTCTTGCATTCTTATGCTGAGGCCGTGGATCATAAAATTGTTGGCAATCCAACATTAATACTTGATTTCCTCAATAATTGATATAGTCACAATACCTTATTGTTTCATCCAGGAGTGCATCCTTGGTCGTTGGGAACTAATTGTGTCACTGGTGAACCTTCCCTTTCTAGAACTGACTATTAGTTCTACTTCCATGTCCCTTCAGTGCAACCATTTCTAAGACATGATGAAATTATGTTTCACCTCTAAAGGTTAGGCAAACTTCAATTAAACCACACAATGTCTCATCTTGCAAGCTATGATAAGAAAGTATGCATTTCTAACATAATAACAATGAATAAGCTTACTTCTTAATTATGCTAATTTGTTGAAGAAAAAAGTGAAGTTCTTGCAAACAAGAAAAAGCATGAAGCACTTTCATGGTTAACCACACGATGCACTACTGTGATTTTCAGTGAAATTTATGTATAATGATTCTAAGTTAATAAGACAAATACAACAAACATGAAATATTTAATACCTCGCATTTAAGAATGGTTTCTTAATGTGCTTTTCCAAAAGCTTTCTTGCATGCTCACAAACCTGTAGACCATGATTTTTTTATCAACCCTTTTGTATGATAAGATAAGAAATGTCAACAAACAAACCTTGTTTTCCATAGAGCAAAGCGCAAATTTCCACTTATCGCTTTTATTTATGTTACAAATCAAGGCATCAATCCACTCACTTTTGCCTGAATTGGGAACACCTGTTATTACAGTTAACTCACCTGGTACAACCTGCTCAAGAGAAACAATGTTAAAAGTTCAACAAAAAAAAGGCACTTCAATTATTATTTGAACAAAATAGCTCAACAAATGTCTCAGGTCCAATTAATCTTATCTAGTTGGCTCAGTCTAAACAGACTGATTCACGCTAGTTCTACATTGGTCCAATTACAACTCATCTTGATTCAAACTCAGTTTGAACCCATAGTGAACCAAATAAAAGCCTGCTGGTCTAACTCTTAGATAACCTATCTAACACCATATTAAACGCAAATTGGAGATGGAACCACTAAAGCAGACCGTAATCATAACAATAAGCATTAAGAATCCTCTAATTTCAACAATTTCCCCTAACTAACCCCTGTGAATCCTATATATCAAATAAACCTCTTGAATACAACAATATTTCTCTTCTATATGACTGTTTCAATAGCCAACTCAAAAGCCAGATGCCAACTGAAAGTGATTCCTTCATGTTTGCAAGATCCATAACGTATTCAAAAGGAAGTAACGGCCTTGTAATAAGTATTATCAGGGAAATTGTGTTTAATTCATAATTTATCATCAACACCAGTCTGATAATGCAAATATCACAAACCAAACAATCCGATTCTTGTCTAGATGACCAACTTAAGTCTTTCCTAGCAAGGCAAGTTAAGATAAGCTAGCCTCTATGCACAAGTCTTTTGACATGTCTGCCACAGCTGGTCAAGGGAGGGATTCCACAGTTCCCACATCATTTCAGCAACCAGAAACAAAGTTTTTCATAATTTGGAAAATATAGAAATCTCAAATCATAAAGTTATCAACACAAGAATGATGATATATAACAAATTAGCATGAAATAGGCTTGTGGGTTCACTAGTGCATTTTGGCAATTTATCTATTTTACCATTTCATCTTACAGCAATAAACCTTCACTATGATTTTTGCACCTTCTCATGTGGGGAGCCACATCACCACTACAAGTACTTGTACATGCGGGGCGCATGCCATCACATCCAATCAGTTAGCTTACAACATTAAAAAAAATCAAAAAATAGCAGTTCAAAGGAAAACAAATTGAGTGGATCAGAGCTAGATAATTATGGAAACAAAGGTCATTTACAAATAGAAAGATCTTGATGATATCTTAGTAATAAAACAGAATAAAGGTTAAATTCTTACCTTGTAGTATTCATCCACAGCTCTCCATCCGGTAGAAACACCCAACTCATATCCAAGATGCCGGTGATAATACGCATCAATTTCATGGAAAAAGTTACTAAATTCGAATAATCCCCTTACAGGATAGAACTCAGCATTCTCAATAACTTTCTGCAGAGCATCTGGTCCAAGCTTCATCAGAACCTGAATAAACAAGTGAAAAAACCTCAAACCGATCCAGCTACTTCCTTATGAATCAAATCACAATGCTACAGTAAATGTATATACTAGGAATGCACTTGTATCTGATAATCAGTGTTTTATAAAGGTTCTATGTTTGCAAAGAAAACTAAGCAATAAGAGATGAAATTCAATAATCTGTTGAACTGTGAAAAAAATATGTAGATGGCACAAAGTATTAAGCCAATTACTGGTTGGTGCTTTGACAAGCGGTTATTCTTCTATTCACGGTTATATAATAGTCTTGTTTTAGTGAGTGTAATAAGGTGTTTAAAGAATAAAGGAGTCAACAAAATGAGCAAGCACAAAGATGCGCATGCCTTAAAGACTATTAGAAGTAGAAAGCCAATTTTAAGGCAGTAAGGACGTTTGACACCTAGCCTCGATGAGGAAGCCCAACAAACAGTCCAAGACCATCTGGTACCTAAAAGATAAAAGTTTAAGATAGGAGGATCAGGTCCACATTCTAGTCCAGCTACAGTCGCCAACTCCCCTTATTTTTCCCTTAATGTGATTCTTAATTATGGAATTTCTCCTGAAATTAAGTAATAATAAATCATGAATTTTCACTTCATGTTAGAATTTTTTTTTTAAGGACTAACTATTTTTCATAGAGTTCTGAATTAGTTGGCAGTTCATTGGGCATAACATTGTTATACCTAAAAAGCAGACCAGAGCGTTCACTTTCTCGGCATAATATGAAATATCATGTTGAAGCTAGTACAGAACTTTGAGTTTAAGAATTTCATGGCATGCCAAACACCGCGTGAAATGAGTTGTACCATGCACCAAAGCATAAACTATTAAGAAATAAATCTTTTCGAGTTTATGTACGACCAGGTCCAAGCACAACCCATTCACATCTAGAAGTCTTCAAGATCATACACAAAATCACTTGATCAAGTGTCACATCTAGAAGTCTTCAAGATCATACACAAAATCACTTCATCAAGTGGCCAAGGGAAAAGCAAAGGGACGTGTTGTTATCATTGAATCATGGAGGACAGAAAATTGATTAAATGACAAGACCTATGGCTAAAAGAGAAACTAATCACTTTTTTAACTCGCCTAAAAATGACAAAAGAAGAAGAAGGAATTACTGCCTTGCAAACCACAAGCCAATCCCTTCACTTTCAAAGACGGTGGCTTGGCTACACCAACTGGCTAGCTGACTAACCAACCGAAACAAATACTAATGTTGAAAGGGACAAAACTTCAACCAAGGGAAACTTACTAAGATTCTACCAAATTAAAATATCAGGAGAATGAAATAACAACTATATCTAGAAAGGATACAGTCATAGCTCAACATGAAATAGCTGCTTATTCTGTTGCAGGGTATCAAACCATGTTACCAGCTATTGAATAAGCAATTGATCTTAATGGCCAAAGGGAAAGACACATCTCTTGATTGTTTCATTTCCTATGTTCTTTAAGCTTATAAGCACTTTCATGTAGCAAATGCAATGGTTATGGTGGAATGGGGATGGAAAATCTGACTGTGGAGACTGAAGAACCAGCGACATGAGAGAACAAGAGACGGAATCTATTACTTTTTTAGCCATGTACCTAAGTAGTTCTCACCGTTATTTAGCAAGCCTACATACAAGTTCTAGACTGCTACAAAATGTTATTCATGCAAGACCCTATTAGAGACTTTCAAGAATAGTCGGCCATATTTGGAGCTCCTTGCTTGACAAATGAAAATTGAACTTTAGGGTCAAGCTAGAAAATATCAAGTAGTACCGGAGTTTCAGTATCTTAGCAAAATGATCTAGTTGCAGTACCATATGATACCATGCTAATCAAGTTTTGATACTTATTTGTAACTTTTAATTAACTTTTTGTGGTAATTATCTGTTTGTTTATTTATGATTAATTAGATTTGATTGTCTTTGAAATTTGTCCATAAGTATTTAATAAAATATTAGTTACTAGCTTTGCTTTATTTATTCATATTTTATTTAATTTTTAATTATAATACTCTTTTGCACAAAGACTGGACCTTCTTTTCCATCAAAATAAAAATTAATGTAATGAGAACATGAAACAAGAAACATGCTGATACAAATAACAAATAAGAAAGAAAGAACCTTGCAAACTACAGTAGCATAAAAAGATAACAGCAGTTCAGAGTTCAAAAAACTAAACCTCATTAGCATCTTTGCAAACTTCAGTTGCATTTTTCTTTGGCCATTTAACCCTCAAACACCTATATGTTTGTCAAATTAAGAAGTATCAAGCAAGTCAATTGTTTAGAAACTCAATTACACAGAGTAAACACAGTTAAAAAAAACCATCTAAGATACACATCAACATGATTGAAAACAACACACGCACATATAAACACAATCAAAACTGACAACAAGAAACTAAACCTTTCTCTACCAAGCCGACGTGCTAGTTCTTCAGCTAAGGCTTGGCCAGGGGCATCTGCATCTGTTGCCAATATTATCCGAGATGCCTGAGATTTTTAACAATGAATGGCATAATAGATAAGCAAAAAAAAGATCACACCAGTCAACACTGCAAGTTACTGTGTGTAAATTTTTGAGAAACCTACCTGTTCTAGGTAAGCTTTGCAGTTCCACAAGAACTGAAACTTTGTGTCCTAACCTTACAAAGAGCATGTCAACATTAGATGCCAAAAGAGTGCAAAAGGAATCATCTTATATATAATATACAACATAACCATCAAACACAACAAAATGATTAAAACACTAGAACAACCTATAATTCCAATATAATATTGTCACCTAAAGAGTATATTCATCAAATTTCTGCAAAAGCTAGATTCTAAAAAAAGTGGAGAATTTGACATCAATTTTGAGAAAGACATCGATAAACAAACTAGAAAAATAACACATAGGTCCTTTCACCTTTGCAAAATTTAAACATGAGATTTACTTGAAACCTTAATCAAAGGCATCTACAATTTATGCACCATACATGTTCGATAACAAAGGCATAAGCTAATTCAAAGGCACTATCTAGTATCATCCCAAATGTTTAGATAAAAATTGTTTGACTTGGAGGCTATAAATACAACTAGAAATTCTATTTGAATATATACAAACTATTGTAAATCTAATTTGTAAACTACAATGATGGGCAAAAAATACAAAAATTAGTAAACCCTACACCTTTGCTACACAATATTCAACCAGGCCACCTCCAACAGAAACCACGAATAACGAAGATATATGATATTTACAACTACGAAAACTTAAAAATTCAGAATTTTTACAACCAATAAACAAGGTTGTCCAATTGAGGTTTGAGATTCCTATTGTGAATCATATTGGTGAATATTCAAGTACTAAATTGAATAAAATCTTGCATCATATGGTTCAATAGAAATTTATAAATTTATTTTAAAAATAATTTGATATTATCCAGAATAATTTTGATATTTGAAAATCATATAAAATAACACAATAAAGGGAAGCCCGGTCCCTGCCAATGTGGGTTCCTGGGTAAGGGTATATTGTACGAGAGGTTGTTTCCGCAACTCGAATCCATGACCGCTAGGTAATGGAGAAATTTGATATCAACTTGCAAAAAATATATATATAGGCATATATCTTTGTTTGATGACAATGCCCAAATTACTATTTATTTTATTTTATTAAAATTCAAATAAAATGAACAATAGAAAATTTTATGGTAAAAAATTTTTCAAATACAAAAATCATCATCATTCAACTAGAACACAACTTAGACATGACTTCTACTTCAGTGTAGATTTTGCTACCATTGTCATTTCTCAACATGACTTTAAAAAGTGTCCTACGCAACTGCCTAAGTGCTTTCGGTTAAAGGCCGCTTTGCCTAGGTGGTAAGCAACTCTTAGCGGTGTTTTAAAGTCAACTAAAGTTGTGAGCCTAAGCTCACCCACCTAAGTGGCCTATGTAGCCCACCAAGACTATGCTCCCTCGAAATTGGTCATTATGTAATAATTTTTAGGTCATTTTCCAACCAAACTTTCTTTTGTGTCTTTTAAGTTTGTTCTCCCTCCACTTTTCTTCTTTTTCTTCCTATATTTTTAAAATTTTCAACATTTATTGTTAACCCTAGATTTTTTTTTGTAGCTATTTTTTCCTCTTTTTACCACTATTTTCTAGAAGGTTATGCTCCTCGCAACAATATATGTTTATCCTCTTCTTATCATTTTATTTACTCAACTTTTTATCGTCATACACAACTTGCATTTTTTACCATCACTTTGAATCCATTCAAAATTCCTTTATTGTCTCTATAACTGCAAACTTGAGTGTATAAATTTATTTTAATAATATTTAGATGCTAAATGCCTAGGCACCCACCTATCACCTAGGCGCTAGGCAATCAACTGATCGCCTAGAATCACCTTTTAATACCTTTTATTCAATCATTTTTATTATTACAGATTGAGTTCGCATTGATGATCATTGACTTTAAAATTCCACTTTATTCAATCTTCCTTTGTTTTATACTGTAAAATCCATTATTTCTTTTTGACTTTTATAATGGATTCATATTAATTTCTAATATATTGGTTTTAAATTAATTTCATAATAGTTTGAATTGCTTTAGATTGGTTAGATTTTCTTTTGAATGATTTTTTATTTTTAGAATTGTATAAAATAACATTTACAATAAATTGTACTGAGTTAAACTAAATCCACATGGTTCTTTTCATTTTGAGTCAATATGTAAGAATGAATCATTTTACATGTGATTCAGNCAAAAAACATTTAAAAAGTATATTATGGTAAACAAATACTTACTATAACTTCATCAAGTAATTCGTACACGAGCACAAAATTTTTCCGTAATGAATCCTCATTAAGAATGCCAAGATAGTCTTTTATAACACGCGCAATTCTTTGCAAGAGCTCCAAAACAAGGGATGGTGAAACATTAACCCTTGTTGTTGCCACAAAAAACAATCCCGCAACTTTTACATGAATATAGTTAACCCCATCCACATTCTGCAATCAGAAAAGGCAAAAGTCAAGTAGTAACGATTAGGACTGCAACAGAAAATATAAACTTGTATCAGCAAACAAAAGCACTATATGAGAAAGGATAAAATGATTAAATCCATCAATAATTTGGCAAGTGAGTTTAGACGATCAAAGTCTCCAATAACAGATGACTAGGTAAAGTGCAATACAATCATCAGATGGGAGCCTCGAGCACTGGCCACATAAACTTCTAGATGTATATAAATCTTAAAATGTAAACTTCTAGATGTATATAAATCTTAAAATGTTGACGTTGTCAAAAGTTTATCAACAAAATCTACTAAAACACAGCACTAACTTCAACTTCTTTTTTTTTTGCCTTTCAGGATTACCAATAACTTGGAAAAGACATGATATTGCAATAGTTATGCATACAGAAAGACCTACAAAGACAGGAGGAGCCTCCTCTTCTTCATCCTCTTTCCAGAACTTTACTTTGCGGAAGAATATCTCTGCACTACCTTTTGGCACTTCACCTCGATCTGTGCCGATTAATAAAAGCATAATCAAAATCATTTTTTATCAATTGAAAAGAAATCAAACGTGCAACTACGAAATTGAAGGGGTCAATCTCAAGTTACATAAACAGAGTGTTCATCCTTGTTCTGAAGCATTAACACCATAACAAAAAAACCTCAGTTCGGTGGAAATATAAGGCACTACTACACTACTTAGTAGATGGAATATGACTGAAATGCAAACTCTGCACCACAATCCAGTCCATATATTTTCCCGAAAAAAATGATATTCGAATTATCGTTTGGAATTTGGATACGAAAATCACCACAAACGTATATAAAAACAGAAACTATGAATATGTCAATTCACAGAAAACAACAGCGCAAAGTAGATCTAAGAGTATACCGAAGGGCAAACCGAAATACAGATCTAGGCCTTGCTTTTGTTTAGCCAAAATATCATAGGTGAATCGAGAGCCAAAGGTGAAGGAGCAGAAAAACGAGAACTTACAATCGCGGAAGACGATGTTGTCGCCTCGCTGCGACAGCACGAAGAACTGCGAGATCATCTTCAACAGCAGGGTGGGATTCAACTAAGCCCTAGATCTGATCCAAGGTCCATCAGGTTCAACAAACTCAGCGGTGATGAAATGAAACACGAAGGAATTCACCGACTCGAATCAAGCAATATCATGCGTCTTCTACAAAATTTCATTTTGATTCTCGAAATTCAGCATTTTCCATTTTACTATCCAAAGTTTAGACATTTTACTCTCAAACCCTATGGAACTAGACTTAGTTCGGTCGGGAAAAAAAAAATCTATTCATCATCAGATAAATTGAAAACAATATCACAAAGTTTTTAAACTCCCTAAATACAATATGTTCGGGATAAAATTTAAACTAGAAAACCATCTCATTTTTTTTATCATCCCACCGTAGCCTCACACTCTCATGGCTACATGAAAGACTTTATTTACTAGAGCTGAGAGAGTTTAATTAATAGATAGTATGAGACTTGTATGAAAAAATAAATAAATGAATGAAATAACTCTTCGGAAGAACATTAGCAAATAAAAAAAAATCAAAATTGTCTTTCTCATTCTCTTTCTTATATGCAAAGACTTCACTCTCTTGTATACAAGCCAACTCTACTTAGAGTTGATTTTTCCAAATCAGCTCCACTTCGTGGACCTAATTTTTGCAAATCAGCTCAACCAAGTGGAGCTGATTTTTTCATCAACTCCACCCATTGATTTGCAAAAACAGTTTCAAGGCAGAGCTGGTCTTGTAGAAATAACTTCAAGGTAGAGCTAGTATTGCAGAAACAGCTCTAGGTTGATGTTTCTGCAATACCAGGTCTACTATTAACATAAAGGTTTCAATCTTTTAGAACTAGTCTTGTAGGCAATCGAAACAGTAATTGAAGCTATAATTTAACTACCCTGAGCTAAGTGAACCCACTGGACTTGAAATGGGTTCGATCGGGGTCCACTAGGTTCATCAATGGGGTTTGACCGAAACCTATTGATTGACCTAGGAGCCTTGGATTTCGAAAATTTTGGCATGAGATGGAAGAGGTGGGTGTCTAGATTCTAATTATGACCTACAACTCTAATTATGTCACCTCCACATGAATCTATGGTCGCATATCAAGTGGCTTAAAGTTGATCCTGCAGAAATAGCACCAGGTTAAAATTATTTCTGACTGATTTGATCAGCTCCACTTGGTCGAACCGATTTGAAAAAATCAACTCGAAAAATTAGCTCTAAGTGGAGTTGGCTTGCATGCAGGAGAGAGAAGCCTTTGAAGGTAGGAAAGAGAATGAGATTGTAAGTAGAAAAGAGATTGTATGTAGGAGAGAGATTAAAAAAATTATAAATTCGCTTGCGTGTGTTGGCCATATATATCATGTTTCTACACCCTTTTGCACAGCGAAAAATTAAAATTTATTTTATAATTTAACAATTAAATCAAAAGAGTGCTCGTATGAATATTTGAAAATAAGTATAAGCATGATCTTTAATCTAAGCATGCATTATTATTAACCATTCAAGCAAGATCCCAAAAGTATAACAAAGATAAACTATCATGTGATTGATTCATCTAATATCAATTTAATCATTTTATTTAGACATGCAAAACTATCTAATTTAAGCATTGTAGATCATTTGAGCATAATCTTAATAAAACTATTAACAGATATATCAATATACAAATAAATCAAAACACAAGCAAAAACATACCTCCCAAACAACCTTATTAAGGATGTCTCTAACTATTTCACGTTTAGCGAAATAACTCTTATTTCTTTGTCTTGAACTTGTGCTTCCTCCTTCCTTCATCTAATCAGCTCCATGATCTGAGTCTCCTTTCCAATGTATGATCGCACTAGAGATCAAGTACCGTTTTTGCCGAGACAATCGTAACTACCAAACAACCTTCTCGGAGAAGCTAAGCAAGTGACAAGGAGATGAATTTCTCTTGATGGAAGAAAAGGGAAGGAGGAAACTTGAGACAGACCCTCTCTTCTTCTTCTTCTCTCTACCCTTCTTCTATTGATTCTAAGGATGACTCTTTTATGTATAACCTTTCTAGGAATATGAAGAGATTTGTGTCTCTTCATTTCCAAGGAATATGAAGAGATGTGTCTCTTCATTTCCAAGGAATATGAAGAGATATGTCTCTTTGCGTTTCCAAGGAATATGAGAAGATGCATAGCTAAGAAAATCAAATTGAATCTAATCATTTTTTTCTTCCATTTTAATCCATTGGATGTTAAAACTTTTTTAAAACTCAATAATGTAAGTCCATCATAATCATGTTAATGACAACATTTGATCATACCAAACTTTAATTGTCAATTCACTGTTTGATCACATCAAACTTTATTCGCCAAATTCAACTACTTGAGTTTGACTTTCACGATGGGAAATAGAAAAATCAATACTTGTGTGACCCTCAATGGTTCAGGGATACAGCTAGCCGTGGGTTCACAACTCTTTGTGATTCAAGATGACGCTCGTCCTTTATTTGGGCATACCCTTAAAAGTCTCATCCTATAATCAACTACTTGATTATAGGATGTCAGAACTAATTCTGGTTAGCATCCATCAAATCATGGTAAGAGCATCTAGCAGCACCGCCCCATAACTCCCTAGGTATCACTGAAAAGTGTCTGCAAGAACTAGTTGATTATTGTTAACTACAGTCCAGTCCCTTCATCTCATATATCCCAGTCATATCTAGTACATCGAGAGTTGTATATTGATTCGACAACAATGTAATGTATCTTATATGACAACACGTGTGTAACTAGGAAATTCTTTTCCTAAAGCATATCTTACAGCTTTGATCAGAGACTTCATACACTATAGAATAATATATTACATAGTATATTCATACTCATGGGTGTACGGTGAATCCCCGACTACAATGCTCTGACTCATATAAGTTTCGTTACTACACCCAATTTCATCACCTGATGACCCTAATTGAGTCAGTAAATGAGTCAAAGTGTAGCCCTAGCATATAGAATCTTAGTATTGTCCCGGGTCATGAGGACTACTAGTGTATAACAATAACCAAGGATTTATCCGCTCGATAAATGATAAGCTCTTGAAAAATCCGTATGACGGTTGTTCGATGAACTCATCATATAAACATTCATTGTATGTTTAAACATCTTTATGTCCTTACCAATAAAACATGGTACACTACATCACGATGCTAGTCTCTAGCTCGAGCAGTCTTTTATCCTTGTTTATTAGGTGACCCAGTTGACTAGGAACATGTTTAGAATATACAATGAATATTGATGTATTTCATGATGACCATCATATGTACCACCACATCTCACTATAGTATATTCAAGGAATTTATCTATGCATCTAACATGGCTATTAAGATAAAATAAATATCACACTAAATAGAATTATATTAAAATAAAAGATGTTTATTTACCATAGTCAATAACGCCCTAGCCAACAGTTGGCTTGCAGGGCACCTACTCTCTCTCTCTCTATATATATATATATATAATAAAAATGTACAACTAGTTATACCGTAATCAAAAATACATAATCATATGATGTCTGATAAAAATATCAAATATGAGATATGACGGATATGTATTCACATAAATACCATGACTCTCTATGTATATCAACAATCAGATGTGTTTTGGTCAATTATCCATCTTCCAGATCAACCACAGGAGATTAAACATCGATTGAACTATGTCGTTAATGTCAAACCCTCTCCTCTTGTAGGCGTCTCAATGCTTAATGTAGTCGAACATTCTCTCTAGCTATCCTCCATCCTCTAGTGATAACCGTGATTTACCTCCTCCGTGTTGGTCCTGAGATGGGTTGGCGGGGGGGCGCTGGGGGCGAGCGTTTCGCCTTTTTTGAATTGAAGCTTCCTCTAGCTTCCAATGTAGAGTAAGTTGAAAGATACATGAATCTACAACCCAAGGACCTCCTTCAACATATGACGTTCATATCCATATTGCACATGTGTTGGCATCTCCTATTCACTTTTAGTGAGTAATCCATTATAAACGAATTTAATTTTCCAGTAAGAAAATTGAGATTATACATCACATCAAAGACAATATTTTTTAAAAAAAAGTAATATCTTTTTTTATCGTTGTTTATATTATATTATTTTTTTATTAAAGATAACACTTTAAAAATGTTATTAATGAGTTTTTTTAATATCTATAATAATAACTTTTTAATATGAGTCGTTTTTTTACTTATTTACTTATATTTTTGCCCCCTTCCCTCTCCACCGGATTTGTGCCTCCCTCTGGGCGATCTCATAGCCCCCTCCCCTCGGCACCGCGAGGCCAGGCACGGAACCCGTGTTGCGATAGAGGTCAAGGAGGAGGAGGAGCAAGGTGCGGAAGAGGGGGAGGAGGAGATGGATCCGGGAGGCATCTCCCCCCTGTGGCATCCCGTTGCTTCTGAGCATGAAGCACGAGAGCATTAACATGATCCTCCTCGAGGTCCTTCGAGCCCAAGAGTTCAAGGCCGCTGAGGCACTGGAGATGCTTCGAAGGATGCTACGGTGGTCGTGGGAGTTTGGGGTCGAGTGCGCGAGGTGTTTGTGAGAATGACGAATAGTCGACGGCGTTGGCAAAGCACCTCAAGGTGTGACGACCTATTTGCCATCTTGCGGGTTGCTTGATCTCTTACAAAAAAAAAAAAATAGATTTACTATCTTAACGACCCCCTAGAGTCAACTCCATGGATATGAAGGGAGATTCATGCAGGTACACAGATAATAAACACGTGGTGAGACCGAAAATATAAGTCATCATTTCCTGGAGATTGACCCCTAGCTATTACGTCTGAAATGTCAAGCGCCCAACATTTGTGTTATGCCCTGGTGGCGCTTGATCTCTTACAACTTGTTTGAAAAGGGGTAGAATTGAATTCATTCAGGAATTGGAATTCAATTCCATCCTTTAGAACAAATTTTCAACAAAGAATTGGAAAGAAATTGGAATTCAATTACATTTAAACCCTTTAAAATAAATCATATCTCTTTAGGTCTAGATTGTGAAAGGAATTCATCTAGAAAGTTGAAATTACTAAATAGCTCTCCATGTAAATATTAAGTTTTATTGATGAAGGACGAAATTGTAAAAATATAATAATTTAATTTAATCCTGATAGATTTCAAATCAAGGAATGCAATTCAATTATGTTATTTACTAACTCATTCCAAACATAAGAATTGAATTGAATTTATGGTGGAATTCAATTTCGGATGAAATTCAATTTAATTTTATTACTTAAAAACTTTCCAAACGGGGTGTTAGGGTTTCTTCTCCTCATGCTTTTCTGATTCTCTGTAAGTACCCCAGGTAGGTTTTGATATGGTCAACCGAGTTAAGTTAGGTTCTGTTGTGTTTTGATCGTTGTGTCTAAGTATGCAGGAGCTTAGGAGCGCAGGAAGTCGAGCGAAAGACGCAGCGGTCGAGAAGCATGGCACGGGAAAGGAGCCAACGAGCTCGATGCATCTGAGGGACGTGGAGTTTTACGGAAGAGTACGCCGGTGGAGCAAGAAGGACGCGTTCAACGCCCAAGGGACGAGAAACCGTGAGGAAGCTCGCTCGAGGAGAAGGCCAGAGGATGGTTCGGGTGAGTCCGACTCTGGAAGAACCGAAATCACCCAAAAAGTGCCGCAGGAAGCTAGTCAGCATTGGGCTGACCCAAAGCCACTCGGGCACCTGTGAATGAGGGTGCCCCTATGCTCTCGGGCGCCCCTATGCATACAGGCGCCCGAGATGTGAAAACTCATCCAGACTAGGCTGTTGTGCAATGGATAACAATCAAGCCACGTGTCAGGCGCCCTCAAGCACTCGGACACCCATATTGTGCCACATCAGCATTCGGATTGAGCTGACCAGGGCTATAAATAGGCTCCCAAAGGTCAGTTCCGAACCATCAATCAGTGTAAATGAATTTCCTTCTTAGTTTCAACTAAATTTTCTGAGTTCTAATAGTTTGTAAAGTGGCTTCTCCGCCCCAAGGAGTTCATCTGGAGTTTGCGCTTTATTTTTCCTTGGATTAGCAACCTCCTTGGTTGCAAACCAAGTAAATATGTTTGCCACTTTCTTTTCTATTTTGTTATTAATCTGTTAATGTTATTTATGAAACTAATCGCTATCTTTGTTTACAAAGAACTAAGATTTGATTTTTATTTTTAGGGATTATTCACCCCCCTCTTGCCGACCGACGATCACCTTCAATTGGTATTAGAGCCAGGATGCTCCACAAGGACTAATCGCCGTCTGAAGCAACTTACAACATGATCAGACCAGTCATCTACCCACCAAAGTTCAAGGGAGAGTTCGCGAGTTGGAAGTGAAAAATGCAGGTATTTTTTAAAACAGACTTTGAATTACTTTTAATCATGAAAAATAATTTTATAACTCCCAAAAACGCAGACGACAAACCTAAAGACAAAAAGCCCGTGGACAAAGAAAGAGCAGACGGACTTTGTGGCAAACGGGAAAGCAGAGTTCCGTTTGTTGACCGTATTGTTTGCGCAAGAAGTCAACCGAATCAGGAACAACCGATCTGCAAAGGAACTTTGGGAAAAGTTCCTGGAACTTCACGAATGTACCTCCGAAGCAAACTAGCAAAAAAAAGATATACTTAGGAATTAATTCAGCAACCTCCGACTGGAAGAAGGAGAGTTAGTAGCTCAACTACATACAAAACTTCACGGAACTCAACAACCTCGGGGAGTTGGTAAGTAATCGGGACACTCAAAGATATGAATTAAACGCCTTCCTGAGGACCCCAAACTGGACTTCCATAATAGACGCTTACTACATCTCTAAGGGTGCGTTTGGTTGAGGGTTATCCTTGATAACCTTGGTTATCCATCCAAGGTTATCAACAAAAACCTTGTTTGGTTTAGATAATCAGCGATTCCCAAGTAACGATCGATGCCCGACACGTCAGTAAAAGGGGCATGCAACCAGGAATCGAAAAACCTTAGGGAAGTAAGGTTTTTCTTGATTCCCAGGTTATGGAACTTATCTTTCCAAAATTATCCTCCAATATTTACATTTAAGACGAAAATAACCATTACAATTTATTAACTTCCGAAAGCATTATTCGCGATCGACGATCGACAACAACGATCGACGACTACCGCCTGCGACCACCGTCGGCGACGCCGCCGGTGACGATCGCCGGCGACCACCACCGGCGACGACCGCCGGCGACCACCGCCGGCGACGATTGCCGGCGACCACCGCCGGTGACCACCGTTGGCGACGATCGCCGGTGACCACCGCCCGCGAGGATCGCCGTCGCCCACCGCCGGCGACCACCGCCGGCGACCACCGCCGGCGAGGATCGCCGGCGACCACCGCCGGCGAGGATCGACGGCGACCACCGCCGGCGAGGATCGACGGCGACCACCGTCGGCGACGATCGCCGGCGACCACCGCCGGTGACCTGACAATCGCCGGCGACCACCGCCGGCGACCTGACGACCGTCGGCGACCACCGCCGGCAACCCGACGATCGTCGGCGACCACCGCCGGCGACCACCGACGATCGCCGGCGACCACCGACGATCGCCGACGACCACCGACGATCGCCGGCGACCACCGACGATCGCCGGCGACCACCGACGATCGCCGGCTACCCGACGATCGCAGCCGACCACCGCCGGCGACGATCGCCGGCGACCACCGCCGATCGCCGGCGACGATCGCCGGTGACCAACGCCGATCGCCGGCGACGATCACCGACGACCACCGCCGATCGCGGGCGACGATCGCGTTGCCGGCCGCCGGTCGGCGATCTGCTCCGATCGTCGGAGACGTCAACAGTCGGCCACCAGTGTTGGACACCGACTGTCTACGTTGACACTGACTGCCTACGTGGACATCGACGATCAACGTCGACACTCTTTAAGTCTAAACAAATAAAATTATCTAACAAATTCTAAGGGGTAATATGGTAAAATATTATATTAAGTTATAGACTATTACCTCCAAACAAACAAGATTTTATTTGATTACCTAAATTGAACCAAACAATTTCAGGTTATGTTTCATTCCCCATAACCTTGGTTATGTGATTACTTGGTAATCACATAACCGAGGTTATATATGATAACTTGAACCAAACGCACCCTAAGGATCTTAAGGTAAGTACCTTAGAGCAACTCTTTTCGACTTTAGAACTTCATGAATCTCGATGTGCAAGAAATACTAAAACGAACAACATCGCTCTTAGCACGAGGAAGATCCAACATGAAGAGAAATCTTCATAAGATGAAGAAAACACGGCGTATATGGTAAGGAAATTGTCTAAATATTTCAAAGCTAAAAGATTTAATAATGTGCAGGGTAAGAAGAAAAGGAAGATCCGTTGCTATAACTGTGAGGAAGAAGGGCACATTAAGGAAAACTGCCCAAAACTAAAAGCAAACAACCCCAACAAGGTAAAACAGAATAATCTAAAGGTCACATGGGATGAATCGTCATCAGATGAGTCAGATATCATAGAGCATGCCGGACTTGCGCTGATGGCTTCACACCAAGAAGAAAAGTGCATCGATGAAGGAGGAGCCACGTTAAAAGATAACAGCGACGAAAGGGGAGCTTCAGACTTCAAAAGAGATATGGTAAGTGAGGTATGTTTTCTACCTCCTTGATCCTGTCGACAAGCGAAGATCGACTTTCTCTCGGATGACTCGGTCTAACCAAGCCGACCCGGCCTGCTGTAGTTTGGGAGGTCGGACCGAAGTTGGGCTCTAAATATGGTGGAATGGTTGCAAAATGGCAGCGACCCTTCTCTGAGGTTCGAATGGGGTTTATATAGGGGGCAGAAGAGAGTCTTCCCATGTGTGAGCTGTCATGTCTCATTAAGAGAAGATCAATCGCCAGATCTCGACAGTGACCGCTATATTAAATGCCATGACACTGCCATAGCCGCCTGACACTTGTAACCGTCTGACACATTGCCTAATATATCTTTTCTGTCCCTCTTTAATTGTTGGCGGCTTTGCCAGGCAATGATCATGCTAAGGGGGTTATCTTGAGAATATCTGAGAAGGAAGACTTAGGCGAGCAGGTAAGCTTGCAGTTGTTTGGCCGTCTCTGTGTGATCCCAAGTATCGGATCTCGAGCACCAGACCTCAAGGATCCCGACCTCATGTGGCCGGCCTCAAGGATCCCGACCTCGGAGGGTCGTCCTTGGGGTCCCGATCTCAGATGGCCGGCCTCAAGGATCCCGACCTCATGTGGCCGGCCTCAAGGATCCCGACCTCATGTGGCCGGCCTCAAGGATCCCGACCTCAGAGGGTCGTCCCCAAGGGTCCCGACCTCAGATCGCCGACCCTAGGGCGATCTTTACCCGGGCCTACTTACTACCGGTTCAGATCGGCAAATGAACCCGACCGAGCCCTCGACCTTTCTAAAAATCATACGCCCGGATCACTCCTTATCAACTCTATTCAGGTATAAATGCTATGATGAAGTTCATATGCAAACTAAAAAAATAAAAATATAGATTTGAAAAAATAACTAGCATCTATATATCCATTAGAAATGTTTGATAAATTGAGATTCAAAAATGAAAATTTGAAAGTTCAAATTGAAAATTTGAAAAGCAATCATGTATGTTCAAATTATTTTTAAAATTTAAAAATTAGATATTATGAAAAACTTAATTAGTATTTTAAATATTAAAAGGGTCAAATTTTAAGAATTCCTAGGACTTAGATTCCATCTAGATTTTTTATTAATTCTGTTGGTAAAAATTTATTTTGGGTTCTAAAATCTATATTTAATTGTTAAATATTATTTATTATTATTTTTACTTTAGTTTTAATAAATTCTTTTTAAGATAAATATTTTAAAATTTTAATTTAAATTTTTTTTTGATAGAGTCTACTTTATTCTATCTATAAAATTTTTTTCGAGATTTTTAACGGTTAAACGGATTTATTATGATTTTTCATTCAAAAATATATTTTTAAATTTAAAAAATACTTTTAAAAAGTAATTTCACCAAATTCGATCTTTTAAGATCTGTAGATTATCTTCTAAGCCTTAAGACAATTTTTCAAATTTATTTGATGTAGAAATCAAAATTTAAAATTATCTTTCAAAATTATCAACATTGAATTCAAAATTGATTTTCAAAAATGTTAAAAAATTATTTTCAATTTGACAATTTTTTTGGAGATATGTCTATCAAAATTCTAACTTTGAATAAAAATTTGATTAATTTTTGAATAAAAATAAATTTTTGAAAAATTATTTTTCTAAAATTAGTCTTTACATTTTAAAAATTAATTTTCGACCAAAATTTAAAAAAATAGATTTTCTGGAAACTAATTAATATGTTAAAAATCTACTGAAAATGTTTTGAAAATTTTGGGTGTTGAAATAATTTTTATTTCCCTTAATATGTTTTGGAGTTTTGATGTGATCAAAGGGGGAGAAATAGGTTTAAGTTGAGGGGTAAGCTTAATTTTTTAAAAAAATTATGCTTAAACTATCATATATTTATTCCAGTTTTTTTGTTCAATTATCCTAACTTAACTCGGGTTGATGCAGGGGAGAAATTGTAAGTACCCCATGTAGGTTTTGATATAGTCAACCGAGTCAAGTTAGGTCCTGTTGTGTTTTGATCCTTGTATCTAAGTGTGTAGGAGCACAGGAAGTTGAGCGAAAAACGCAGCGCTCGAGAAAGATGGTATGGGAAGGGAGTCGATGGGCTCGGTGCATCCGATAGTCACGAAGTTTTGTGGAAGAGTACACCGGTGGAACGAGAAGGATGTGTGCGACGTCCGAGGGACAAGAAGCCGGGAGGAAGCTCACTCGAGGAGAAGGCCGGAGGAGGGTTCGGGTGAGTCCGGCTCAGGAAGACCCAAAATCACCCAAAAAGTGCCGTGGGAAGATGGTCAGCATTGCGCTAACCTAAACCCACTCGGGCGCCCGTGAATGAGGGTGCACCCCTATGCTCTCGGGCGACCCTTTTCCCAGCGCCCTTATGCATACAGACGCCCGAGATGTGAAAACTCATCCAGACTTAATTGTTTGCGAATGTTGTGCGGCGGATAACATTCAAGCCGCATGTGAGACCCCCTCAAGCATTCGGGCGACTCTATTGTACCACTTCAGCATTCGGATAGAGCTGACCAGGGCTATAAATAGGCTCCCAGAGCTCGGTTTCAAAGCATTAATCACTGTAAACGAATTTCCTTCTTAGTTTCAATGTTTTTTTGAGTTCTACAATTTTGTAAAGAGGCTTCTCTGACCCAAGGAGTTCATCTGGAGTGTGCGTTTTATTTTGCCTTCGATTAACAACCTCCCTGGTTGCAAACCAAGTAAATATGTTTGTCTCTTTCTTTTCTTTGTTATTAATTTGTTAATGTTATTTGTGAAACTAATCGCTATCTTTTTTTAGAAAGAACAAAATATTTGATTTTTATTTTCAGGGGCAATTCACCCCTCTTGCCGACTGACGATCACCTTCGATTGATATCAGAGCCAGGATACTCCAGAAGGACTAACCGTCATCTGAAGCAACTTGTAAAATGGTCGGATCAGTCATCTACCCACTAAAGCTTGAGAGAGAGTTCGCGAGTTGGAAGCGAAAAATACAGGTATTTTTTTAAAATAGACTTTGACTACTTTTAATCATGAAAAATGATTTTATAGCTCCTAAAGATGCCGACGACAAACCAAAGACATTGTGGACAAAGACGTCGACGACAAGCTTATGGACAAAGAAGGAGCAGGCGGACTTTGTGGCAAACGGGAAAGTAGAGTTCCGTTTGCTGACTGTACTCCTTGCGCAAGAAGTCAACCGAATCGGGAACTATCGATCTGCAAAGGAACTTTGGAAAATGTTCATGAAATTTCATGAATGTACCTCCGAAGCCAAATTAGCAAAAAAAAGACATACTTTGAAATCAACTCAACAACCTCCGACTGGAAGAAGGAGAGTCAGTAGCTCAACTACATGCAAAACTAAAGAAGCTAATCACGGAACTCAATAACCTCGAAGTGTCGGTAAGTAATCGAGACGCTCAAAGGTATGCATTAAACGCCTTTTCGAGGACCCCGAACTGGACTTCCATAATAGACGCCTACTACATCTCCAAGGATTTTGAGGTAAGTACCTTAGAGCAACTCTTTTTGACTTTAGAACTTCATGGATCTTGATGTGCAGGAAAGAATAAAATGGACAACATCGCCCATAGCACGAGGAAGATCCAACATGAAGAGAAATATGCAGAAGATGAAGAAAATACGGCATACATGGTAAGGAAATTGTCTAAATATTTCAAAGCTAAAAGAATTAATAAAATGCAGAGTAAGAAGTAAAGTAAGATCCGCTATTACAGCTATGAGGAAGAAGGGTATGTCAAGGAAAATTGCCCAAAGCTAAAAGCAAACAAACCCAACAAGGTGAAACATAAGAATCTGAAGGCCAATAGGATGAATCATTATCAGATGAATCGGATATCATAGAACATGTCGGGCTTGCGCTGATGGTTTCACATTAAGAAGAAGAGAGCATTGATGAAGAGGAAGCCACGTCAGAAGATAGCAGTGACGAAGGGGGAGCTTCGAACTTCAAAAGAGATATGGTAAGTGAGGTATATTTTCTACCTCCTGATCAACTGTATGTCTGTATTCAAGTATAAAGGCTATGACATATGCAAACTAAAAAATAAAAATACATACTTAAAAAAATAACTAGCATCTGCATGCCCATTAGAAATGTTTGACAGATTGAGATTTGAAAACGAAAATTTGAAGGTTCTAAGTGAAAAATTGTAAAACAACCATGCATGTTCAAATTGTTTTCAAAAATAAAAAAATTAGATATTTTGGAAAATTTAATTGCTATTTTAAATATAACAAGGGTCAAATTTTAAGTATTCCTAGGACTTACATTTCGTCTAGATTTTTTATTAATCCTTTTAGTAAAAATTTATTTTGGATCCCAAAATCTGTATTGAACTGTTAGATATTATTTATTATTTTTTTACTTTAGTTTTAATAAATTATTTAAATTAACTATTTTAAAATTTTTAATTTAATATTTTTCTTTGATAGAGTTTGCTTTATTCTATCTACAATTTTTTTCGAGATTTAATAGTTAAACGGATTTATTATGATTTTTCATTCATAAATATGTTTTTAAATTTTAAAATACTTAAAAAATTAATTTCATCGAATCCAATTTTTCGGGATCGATCTATAGATTATCTTCTAAGCATTGAGAAAAAATTTTAAATTTATTTTATGTCGAAATCAAATTTTAAAATTATTAACATTGAATTCAAAATTGATTTTCAAATAGGTTAGAAAATTATTTTCACTTTGACAATTTTTTTAGTGATAAGTCCATCAAAATTCTAACTTAATAAAAATTTGATTAATTTTTGAAAATTATTTTTTCAAAATTAGACTTTACATTTTAAAAATTAATTTTAAACCAAGATTTAAAAAATTAGATTTTCTGGAAACTAATATTATGTTAGAAATGTACTTAAAATGTTTTGAAAATTTTGGGTGTTGAAACAATTTTTATTTCCCTTAACATGTTTTGGAATTTTGATGTGATCAAAGGGAGAGAAATAGGTTTAAGTTAAGGGGTAAGCATAATTTCAAAAAAAAAATTGTGCTTAGACTGTCATATATTTATTCCATTTTTTTGTTTGATTACCCTAACTTAACTCGGGTTAATGCACATCAAAAAGGAAGAGATTTTATGTATCCCAGGTAGGTTTTGATGTGATCAACGGAGTTAAGTCTTGTTGTGTTTTGATCCCTATGCCCAAGAGTGCAGGAGCATATGAGCACAAGAAGTCGAATAGAAGACGTGGTGGTCGAGAAGGGTGATACGGGAAGGGAACCGACGGACTTGGTGAATCCGAGGGACGCGGAGTTTTGCGAAGAATACGCCGGTGGAGCGAGAAGGGCACGTGCGACGTCCGAGGGATGAGAAGCCGGGAGGAAGCTCATTCGAGGAGACGACCGGAGGAGGGTTCGGGTGAGCCCGACTCTGAAAGGTCCGAAATCACCCAAAAAGTACCACGGGAAGATGGCCAACATTGAGCTGACCTAAACCCACTCGGGCGCCCAAGTGCTCTCGAGCGCCGGTGAATGAGGGCAGCCTTATGTTCTCAGGCGCCACTATTCTCAGGCGCCCCTATGCATACAAGCGTTTGAGATATGAAAACTCATCTAAACTTGGTCGTTTGTGAACGTTGTGCATCTGATATCTTTCAAGCCACGTGTCAAGCACCCTCAAGCACTCGAGCGCCCATATTGTGCCACGTCAGCATTCGAATAGAGTTGATCGGGGCTATAAATAGACCCTCAGAGCTCAGTTCTAAAGCATCAATCACTATAAACGAATTTCCTTCTTAGTTTCACTATTTTTCTGAGTTCTACAAGTTTGTAAAGAGGCTTTTCCTCCCCAAGGAGTTCACCTGGAGTTTGCGCTTTATTTTACTTTGGAGTAGCAACCTCCCTGATTGCAAACCAAGTAAATCTGTTTGTCTCTTTCTTTTCTATTTTGTTATTAATCTGTTAATGTTATTTGTGAAACTAATCGCTATATTTTTTTAGAAAGAAAAAAAGATTTGCTTTTTATTTTCAGGGACAATTCATCCCCCTCTTGCCAACCGACGATCACCTTCATTCTCCAGCGGCTTTTTCTCTAGTGTATCGATTTCATTGTTGTTTTCGCTACTGGTGCTCGAATTTGGCTCTTTGGTGTTGCTCCTTTCTCGTCTGCACTGATGGTTGCTCTCGTCAAACACGGAGGTGATCCCTCTGTGATCCTTGTATGCTTAGCTTCTTTCTTAGTGTGCGTTTGGTTAGGGGTTATCCTTGATAACGTTGGTTATCCATCCAAGATTTTCAATGAAAATTTTGTTTGGTTTAGATAATCAGTGATTCCCAAGTAATGATCGATGCCTGACACGTCAGCAAAAGGAGCATGCAACCTGGAATCGGCAAACCTTAGGAAAGTAAGGTTTTTCTTGATTCGAGGGTTATAAAATATTTTTTCCAAAATTATCCTCCAATATTTACATTTAAGACGAAAATAACCATTATAATTTATTAACTTCCGAAAGCATTATTCACGGCCAAAGACCGACACCGGCGGTCGGCGACCACTGGACACCGATTGCCTACATAGACACCGACGTCGATGTCGGTGTCGCCTATGAATATTTTTTTAATTTAATATTTTAATTAGAATTTTAATAAATTAAATAGAGAAAAATTAAATAAATTTAATTTAAAATTTAATAAAATTATCTAAACAAATTCTAAAAGGTAATACGGTAAAATATTATATTATGTTATACACTATTATCTTCAAACAAATAAGATTTTATTTGATTACCTAAATTGAACCAAATAATTTCAGGTTATGTTTCATTTCCCATTACAATCACATAACCAAGGTTATATATATGATAACTTGAACCAAGGTTATATATTTGATTACCTAATTAGTGTTTTCTTGTAGGAAATCAGTCAGCTTGGGGTTGGATCTGTTGGGATTTTTGAGATCCTTGTTGGGATTTCTTCATGACGGTTGTTTTGATGGCTAGACTTTCTTTTGGGGTGTTTATAGCTCGTTAAATTAAGGTGATGGTGTTGATCTATTAATATTTTTTAGTATTTACTTTTATGCTTGGTTTTGACAATTAGACTACGTTTGATAAGGAGTAACATGCTTTGTAATGTAATCCAGATTACATTGCATTATAAGATTAATTACTTTATTTGATATAGTTTTAAAACTGTAATGTAATATAATCTAGATTACAAAAGCTAGTCAAAGTTGTGTAATTTGGATTACAAAGTAAACTGCATGTAATCCTGGATTACATTCTAATCCCAATTACATTACAGACTTAATTACATTATCTCCAACCAAATATAGCCTTAGTGTGGTTAGCTTTGGAGAAGGAAAGAATGTCTAGTAAGTATATAAGTTAAAGATACGAATGCTATAAAAGATATGTATGATAAAGTTGTTACTAGTGTCAAAGCCACTGAGAGTATGACAAATGTTTTTCCTTGTAGTTTAGGCTTACACTAAGATGAAATCTAAGAAAAGAATGTCTAGTAAGTATATAAGTTAAGATACTGATGCTATAAAAGATATGTATCATTAAGTTGTTATTAGTGTTGAAGCCACTGAGAGTGTGACAAATGTTTTTTCCTGCTTACATTAAGAAGAAATCTAAGTCTTTATCTTTTCACATTTGTTCTAGATGAATTAGCCAATGATATTCATATTAAACCTGAATTTTAGTTGCAGATGATTTTATGTTAGTTGGTCTTAGTGTAATTAGATTAAATTCTCAATTTGAATTGTGAAGAAAAATTTAAAATTTTAAGATTTTAAGATAAGTAGAACAAAAGTTGAATATATAAAATTTTGTCTAAAGCATAATTTTAATTGTTAATCAGTAATAGTTAGCATGGTTGAAATGTATTTATCCAACTGTACCACCCAATAGAGGTTTTAGATTTACTGACACAATCAAGAATTGATATGGCAGGAAGATTATGTCTTCATAACTTGTCCTTAGATTTTGTTTGTCAATCATGGGGAGGGGATGAAATGCCATAAGAAAGAGGTTAGAATAAGGGAAAGCGTCAACTGAACTACCCACACCAACAAAGACAAGAAACACTGAACTTGGTGAAATAAAGATATGTTTATATCATAATTGACTTAGACTCACATATGATGCTGACCATGACTTAGGCTCACATATCATAATTCATTATGTTCCCTAGAGCATGGGCAGACAAAATTTAAAAAAAAAATGGTGCACTATGAAACTAGAAAGAAACCTAAGACTAAATGGAAGGAAGATAAGTTAGACTAGGACAAATGTTTGGTACATCATGAGCTTCTTTTTTTCTATTTATACAAACATTATTCAAACCACAAAACTAGTGCTTGAATGTTCCTTTCCGCCCTTGATTATATAAGTTTAATCATTGGGATGAATGTTTTATGGATTTCGTCGGCATGCTTATTTCAACTCCCTAATTGGAACTTAATCCTAGTAGTCATGGATTGGTTCTTGATCCTACTATAGCTATATTTTACCTCTTTCCCACCTTAACCATGAGTTTCTATCAGTCTTGCTAGGAATCTCACATTGAGGGTGACATTGTCAAGCTCCATGATAAATCGAGATATGTTGTATGTGATTCAGATGCGACAATAATTGAATTTTGTCACAATTCTCAAATTAGCCAGATGAATGGATTAGCCTCTGATAGAACATTGTGTTTTCTCCTAACCGCATGAATTCTAGAAAATCAAATAAGAACTCGAAGAGAAAACATAATGTATATAAAAGCATGGATCTATTGTTTCATTGAATCATGGCATAACGAAATAATAGGTGTAAACCGAAAGACAAGGAATCTGATTGAAGAGCCATTGTCCTTGTCGTAGCGTCGTTGGCTTGATCCCTATGGAAGAAGATGCAGCAGAAAGAAGAAGGAGAATCTTCCAAGAGGCTTAGGTTTGACGGCGCCGTAAAGTTTCTTGTCAATGGGGAACAAGAAACTAGGTCATAAATATCACCTAAACCCTTGGGGACCTCCCCTTTATATAGCAATCCAATCTGTTATCAGCCCATAGATAATAACAGATTGGTCTAAAGGGTTCTATACATTGAATCCGCATCCAATAATCTAAAACCCAATAAATATAAATTAGATCACTTTAAGGGCTCGGATTGTATTTACTTGTGCAACTTACAAATAAGCTCACCTAATAGAGATAATAATAATATCCAACAATCTCCCACTTGGGCTATATGTGAGTTGTATAGTAAATAAAAGCAAAACTTTAGTTGATATCAAACTTTATGGGTACAAGATACTCCTATAAACAATCTGGTCCATTAACTTCATTGGTATAGGACTAAAGAGGTCATAGCTACTGAATATGATCGTAACAAGCCCCAACAGTAATCACAATACCAATGTCATTAACGACATAGATCAAGATACGGATGTATAGAGTTGAAATTACATGAAATGTGATCAGTACATATCAATTTCCAACTGGTCCAAAGCGACTCAAAAGAGTCTGATCATATTTACAAACACCTTATACTAAACTGCAACAGCAAGTCATGATCTAAACTTTATGATTCCAAAAGGAATCTGTATCATATTTACAAACACCAAATGCTAAACAGCAGTAGTAAATCATGATATCGTATTCAGAGCATCAAACAAACATATGAATTCCCATTATTATTATTTTTTGAACTTTAGGTACGTACAATAATCAAAATAAAAAATGTTTGTCTTTATTTACATAGAGCAATAAAATAAATACAGACTCCCACTAGATGAGTTCTTCTTCCATAAGAAGAACTCTCATATCCACAACATGCACATGAAACACCTTGGGCACCAAGCCTTTGGTAAGTGGATCGACCAACATGGAATCTGTGCTGATGTGCTCTACCATGATCTAACGATTCTGAACTCTCTCTTTAACCGCTAGAAACTTAATGTCGATGTACTTGGACTTCGACGAACTGCGGTTGTTCTTGGCATAAAGTTCTGCAGCTTTATTATCACAGTAGATCCTCCGTGGTCTGTCAATGCCATCAACGATATGCAATGCTGTGATAAAGTTCCGCAGCCAAATCCTGTGATTGGATGCTTCATAGTATGCTACCAATTCTGCCTCCATAGTAGAAGTAGCTACTAGCGTCTGCTTGACGCTCTTCCAAGATATAGCCCCTCCAGCAAGCATGAAGATGTAGCTTGAAGTGGACCTCCTGCTATCTAAGCATCCAGCAAAATCGGAGTCTGAATAACTAATCACCTCCAGATGATCTGACATCCGATACGTGAGCATGTGTCTTTTAGTTCTTTGCAAATACCGCATCACTCTTTTAATTGCTTTCCAGTGCGACGGTCCTGGGTTATTAATATATCTGCCTAACATCCCAACTACAAATGTTATATCTGGTCGAGTGCAAACATGTGCATACATGAGACTTCCCATTGCTGATGTATATGGGAATTGTTCCATCTCCTTTATTTCAAGTTCAAGTCGTGGACACTGCTGCAAACTAAACTTGTCACCTCTTGACACAGGTGTGTCACCAGGTGTACAGTTCTGCATGTTATACCTTATAAGTACCTTCTCAATATAGACTTGTTGTGAAAGTCCAAGAATGCCTCTTGATCGATCACGACAGATCTGAATGCCTAGAACAAAAGATGCTTCACCAAGATCTTTTATTTCAAATTTACCAGATAGAAAGGACTTGGTTTCATGCAGTAAACCCTTATTATTGCTCGCAAGCAATATATCATCCACGTACAAAACAAACTTGCTCCCACTGAACTTGACATATATGCACTGATCAACGGGGTTCTCTCTAAATCAAATGAGGTAACCACTTGATCAAATTTTCGATACTATTGACGGGATGTCTGCTTTAAACCATAAATGGACTTCTTTAATCTATATACTAGGTGCTTTTAGTCTGAGGACTCAAAGTTCTCCGGTTGCACCATATATATAGACTCCTCTATGTCTCCATTGGGGAATGCAGTCTTTACGTCCATTTGATGTAGCTCCAAATCAAAATGAGCTACAAGTGTCATGACTACCCTAAGGGAGTCTTTTGAGTGAATCCCTTGGCAACAAGACGAGCCTTATACCTTTCGATATTGCCCTTCGAATCTCGCTTGGTTTTAAATATTCATTTACAACCAACGGGTTTCAAACCTTCAGGCAATTCGACAAGTTCCCAAACGTCATTGTCTGCCATAGACTTCAACTCTTCTTGCATGGTGTTAATCCACCTTTCAGGGTTAGAGCATTGTTTGACTTCTTGAAAAGATGTAGGATCACTTTCCAACCCTATATCAAACTCATACTCTTGGAGATAAACATAATCACGAGAATTCGTGCTTCTCCGTTCCCTTGTGGATCGTCTTAAGGGCACTTATGTTTAAGGCGGTTGAGGTACTTGCTCATCAATATGAGGCAATACTTCAACTTCAGTGGTAGGCTCCTCCAATTACATTAGAGATGTCATGGGAATATCTTGGTTCACTACGCTCACTGAATGTGCAATATCCATAATGTGTGGTATGGTAACCATACCACCACTGATTGCACTAGTAGTGACAATAGGAGGATTATCAACGCTTTCCTCAAAAGATACTTCCCTAACTTTATCGCTCCCACTGTCCTCAATAAAATTGGCATTTCCCATTTCGAAGAAGGATCTATTAGATGGATCATAAAATTTATACCCCTTTGATCTCTCAGAGTAACCTAGCTACAAAATTGCAGCTAACAATTCTTGAGTCCAGTTTCTTTTCATTTGGCTTGTAAGGCCTAGCCTCAACTGGACAACCCCAGACGTGTAAATGTCTAATGCTAGGCTTTCTACCCGTCCACATCTCGAATGGGGTTTTAGTTACTGTCTTACTAGGTACTCTATTGAGAAAATAAACTGCAGTCTTGAGTGTCTCACCCCACAAAGACTCCGGTAGAGAAGTGAAAGCCATCATACTTCTCACCATGTCTTTTAGGGTTTGATTGCGACGCTCAGCTACACCATTCTGACTAGGTGTATCAGGCATGGTATACTGAGGCACAATCCCACACTCAGCAAGGTAATTTGCAAAAGGTCTTGGACGTTGTTCACCTGATCCATCATATCGACCGTAATATGTAGGACCGGTGCTGTCGATAGAGGGGGGGTGAATATCGACCGTGAAAATCTTGTAGTGAGAACTTCGTAGAACGTTCGATCTACTCAGAGCGTTTGTGCAGTGGAACAGTAAATAAAAATAAAAGCAAGACAGAGACACAGCGGGATTTATTTACTTGGTTCCCAACCCCCCAGAGTCAGTACGTCCAAGGCCTATGTACTCGGCGTGAGTCCACTATAGGTCTCCTTTCCAGAATTTCCGGAGGCGGAGAAAACCCGTCTTACAGTGTACAATTACAGGCACAAGTACAAAAAATTAAGTACGAAATAATAAACGCAAACCGAACAAAAACAATGTTGAAGCTCGGCCGATCTGAACCTCCGAAGTGCCGCGCACTTCCTCCTGGAGCCTCCCGGTCGTAGAGCCTCGTCTTTAGAGCGTTGTCGTCGGTCAGAGTGATCAAAATAGTACTTAGCAGTTATTGTTGAAGCAGAGGGGTCGAAGCCCCTTTTATAGCATTCCTGCAGGCACACTGGAAGCTGGGGGCGCCCCGATAAACCCGATCAAACCTTATCCCCACGTCGACCTCGCCGCAGCTGATAAACCTTTGACCAGAGTGCCCCGGACCTCCCGGGCGCCCTCATGAGGGCTTATCTATGTTTCAGGCTCGAAACTGCAAATACAACTTTGAACCCGGGCGCCCCGGACCTTCCGGGCGCCCTCCTCGACACCAATTCTGCTTACTTAACAAAAACTGCATTTTACTCTTGACTGGGGGCGCCCTCATCATCCCGGGCGCTCTCATCAAGCCTTTAAACCCAATACTGGGTTTTATGCCTTGCTTTGGGCGCCCCCAACAGTGGGGGCGCCCCATCAACCATTTTCCAGCAACTTGCCTGCTTTGTCTCCGGTTCTTGGTACCTGTAAGATACACAAACACAAAGCACATATACATACAATATTATGCTTAAGGACTTGGTTCTGACTTCGGATCTCCACGAAACCCTAAGTTGAACCAGCACAAGTTCCCATCCCCGAGAACTCGCCTTTCACCTACTCCTTTCAGGAGACGATTGCCACCCAGTGTTGGATCGGGTTGGACCGGCTACAGGGGGGTGAATAGACGAGGAAAAAAAATTATATAAGTGGAGGCACTCGTCTTTAAAAAAGAACTTGGTCGCAACTGAGAACGTTGCTTCCAAGGCAGTGGACGCTCAATAAAAATCTCCTTGTGGCGGAGAAGCCTTACAAAAATAGCACGCTAGAGATTTTACAAGAATGAATAAAATGATTGAATCAAAAGGTTGAAACTCTAAGTCTATTTATAGCCTAAGAGAATAAATCTGGATTGTTGATTGTTGAGGAATTTTCTCTTGGCCGTTGATCCATGGATGTAATCTGGATGGTTGATCTTGGATGAGATTAAACTACATCCATTGGATCTGATTCAAGGATAAGGTTTTATCCTTTAAGACTTTATCATCTGCTTTAGACTTTGATGTTATCATCTTCAAGTAGAATCATCGGCAACCTCTTAATATCAATAATTGCTATCCCAACTGGTAATCATGGTAACACCTCTTAGGTGAGGTCTTGGGATCGACTCTTCTTAGCTGCAATTATATTTTTCTTTTTTCGAGCGCTTTGTTTGACATGGTCAAACTGGCCAGTCTTTTGGTTCTTCGTCTTCTGGGTGATTTCCGGCCAACCGGAGTTAGGCTCACCCGAACCCGACTCCGGCCTTTCGCCCCTCGAGCGTCCTTCCTCCCGGCTTCTCGTCCCTCGGACACCGCGCGCGTCCTTCTCGCTCCACCGGCGTACTCTTCCGCAGCTTCCGCGTCCCTCGGATTGTACCGAGCCTGTCGGCTCACTTCACCGCACAATCCTTCTCGTCCGCTACGTCTTACGCTCGACTTCCTCCGTACCTAAGCTCCTGCACACTTAGCAGAGGGATTAAAACCAACAGGACCTAACCTAACTTTGTTGATCACATCAAAACCAACTGGGGCACCAACAATCTCCCCCTTTTTGATGGGCATCAACCCAAGTTTAGTTAGGGATAAACAACAAACAATAATAGTATTGTAACAAAATTAAGCATAAAAAAATTTTGCAATCATGTACATAACGTCCCCCGAACTACTCTCCCCCTTTGATCACAGCAAAAATGGGACAAAAAAAATAGGGAAGGGAAAATATAATTAGGGAAGAAGAAAAATTTTAAGTGTGATAACAAATATTCTAAGTAAAAAGAATTGCATTATCACACAATTTTCAAATTTAAAATGACATATTTTTTCAGAAGTTAATTCCAATTTTTTTATTGAAAAAAAATAGATTTCAATAAACGATTCATAAAAAAATCGAACATTTATGAAAAAAAATCTGAATATTTTTGTCAAGGTCGAAGATGAAGATATGAGTTTGGACAAAAATTTTCAGCTTTAAATTTATTTATCAAGTCTGAAAATAACAGATATAAGTTTTTAAAGAATAATTTTTTAAAAAAATCAAAAAATACTTCAAATTTTTTTTTAAAAAAATTATAATGAGTTTTTCTACTATATCTGTATCATGAAAAATTAGATCAATAAAAATAAATTATTTATCTATTTTTTTTAATTTTAATTTCAAATTTTGACCGAAAATATTTGAAAAATATTAACATAACTTTTGTAAAAGAATTCTGCACAAAAAAAACTTATCAGTTTAAAATAAATTTTGGAACCCAAAATAAATTTTCATCTACGGGGTTAATCAAAAACTTTGGAGGAATATAATTTCTAGGAAATTTCATAATCTGGCCTTTATGATTTTTAACATATCAATTCAGATTTTCAGGATAAAAATTCTTTTTAATTCTTAAACATGCAATATCATTTTCTAATTTCTCCACTAGATTCTTCAAATTTTCATTTTCTATTTTTAATTGGTCGGATAGAACAGATGAGCATACAGTGCCAAATCTTTCTTTTAACTCAGAGTTTTCTATCTCTAATTTATTCATCGACTTAAGCATGGATTTTATTACCGAGTAGATTCGAGCAGGTGGAAATAGACATACCTCACTTACCAGGTCGGTTTCGAAAAGCGAGGTTCCTCTTTCGTCGTCGCTTTCTTCTGAGGTCTCTCCCCCTTCATCAGTGCTCTCTTCTTGATGATTTGCCATCAGCGCAAGTCCCGCGTATTCTTGACCTTCCGACTCTTCTGACGAGGACTCATCATCGAGTTGGATCTTCCTTGTGTTCAGTGCGGCGATGCCTGATTTCTTATTCTTCTCTTCATGCAATTCTAGGAATTTCTCCCAGAGCTCTTTTGCCGAGTTGTAATTCTCGATGCGATTAACTTCTTGCGCGGGAAGAACGGCTAGTAGATAAAATTCAGCTTTGCCGTTTGCTTCAAAGTCTGATTTCTCCTTCTTGGTCCACGACTCTATTTCTTTATCCTTGCCGTTGTTGCCTTTAGGAACTGAAAAACCATTTTTCATAATTTTTAGCAATTCAATATCAGTTTTAAAAAATACTTGCATTCGACGCTTCCACATCGCGAACTCCACCTCAAATTTTGGCGGGTAGATTACGGCTCCAACCATTTTTCTTGAAATTGCTGCAGTCGACGATTAGTCCTTCTGCGGCGACCTTGGCTCTGATACCACTTGTTGGATCGGGTTTGTTGGATCGGGTTGGACCGGCTACAGGGGGTGAATAGACGGGGAAAAAATTATGAAAGTGGAGGCACTCGTCTTTAAAAAAGAACTTGGTCGCAACTGAGAACGTTGCTTCCAAGGCAGTGGACGCTCAATAAAAATCTCCTTGTGGCGGAGAAGCCTTACAAAAATAGCACGCTAGAGATTTTACAAGAATGAATAAAATGATTGAATCAAAAGGTTGAAACTCTAAGTCTATTTATAGCCTAAGAGAATAAATCTGGATTGTTGATTGTTGAGGAATTTTCTCTTAGCCGTTGATCCATGGATGTAATCTGGATGGTTGATCTTGGATGAGATTAAACTGCATCCATTGGATCTGATTCAAGGATAAGGTTTTATCCTTTAAGACTTTATCATCTGCTTTAGACTTTGATGTTATCATCTTCAAGTAGAATCATCAGCAACCTCTTAATATCAATAATTGCTATCCCAACTGGTAATCATGGTAACACCTCTTAGGTGAGGTCTTGGGATCGACTCTTCTTAGCTGCAATTATATTTTTCTTTTTTTGAGTGCTTTGTTTGACATGGTCAAACTGGCCAGTCTTTTGGTTCTTCGTCTTCTGGGTGATTTCCGGCCAACCGGAGTTAGGCTCACCCGAACACGACTCCGGCCTTTCGCCCCTCGAGCGTCCTTCCTCCCGGCTTCTCGTCCCTCGGACACCGCGCACGTCCTTCTCGCTCCACTGGCGTACTCTTCCGCAGCTTCCGCGTCCCTCGGATTTACCGAGCCCGTCGGCTCACTTCACCGCACAATCCTTCTCGTCCGCTATGTCTTACGCTCGACTTCCTCCGTACCTAAGCTCCTGCACACTTAGCAGAGGGATTAAAACCAACAGGACCTAACCTAACTTTGTTGATCACATCAAAACCAACTGGGGCACCAACACCCAGTCCTTTGGGTGGACTTTTGCTTAGCTTCCGATACTTCCGGACCTCGAGACGCTCAAACCCTGACTCGTCTGTACTCCTGTCCTTAGTCATCGCTCAGCTAAGTTGCCCAGTCCCTTGGGCCAAGACTTCATTCCCTAGCAGTCCTTCGCCAGGTGCCTAGCAGCCCTTCGCTAGGTCTTCGTTACCAAGCAGTCCTTCGCCTGGTGCCTAGCAGTCCTTCGCTAGGTCTTAGACTCCTAGCAGCCCTTCGCCAGGTGTATAGAAGCCCTTCGCTAGGTCTTTGATGCCTAGCAGCCCTTCGCTAGGTGCCTAGCAGCCCTTCGCTAGGTGCCTAGCAGCCCTTCGCCAGGTCTTAGGGTTTCGATCCTAGCAGTCCTTCGCTAGGTGCCCAGCAGCCCTTCGTCAGGTCTTAGGGTTTCGATGCCTAGCAGCCCTTCGCTAGGTGCCCAGCAGCCCTTCGCCAGATCTTAGGGTTTCGATGCTTAGATTAACTAGGACTTTTCTTCAACTTAGGTTACTTCTCCTTTGCTCCCCTTTGTCTATTCAATGTATCACTGACTTAAGTATATTGTCAAACATTAAAACATTTAAAGGAGAACATCATTGATGCAACTTGCACCAACAATCTCCCCCTTTTTGATGTTTGACAATAACTTAAGTTAGATTGGTTGAAGGGGCTAACTTACTATCCTTGGGATAAAAAAACAAAAAAAATGATATAAGTTTTGAAACTATATTTTTGATATTTGGGAGAAAATTTTTCTAACTTAAGCACACCTCTCCCTCTTTCTCATACATCAAAAAACTTTAAGAAAATACTTGCACCAACAATGAAAACTTTCAGTTCTTTTTGAAAATACTTAGTGCAAAATTTTTGAAAGCATTGCATTTTTTTTTAAAAATGCATAATTTTGAAAAAGTTGCTATGTACTTTTGAAAGATTATGTAATTTTTTAAAAATATAAGTACCTTTGAAAAATGTATTGAATTTTTTTTTTGAAAAATTAAGTACTTTTGAAAAATGCATAATTTTTGAAAGAATGCTATTTTGGAAAATATAAATATTATGCATGTTTTGCAAGTACTAACTATTTTTGAAAAAAAATGAGACTTTGAAAAATATAAGTAATTTTTGAAACATAATATTTTACTTGATTAGGTTTCTTTTCTAGTCTGACACAATCCTAGGACACCTTGTTAACCACAAGGACATTTTCCTAAGTGTCCTGGAAATTCTTCAAACTCAAGTAAATATTAACAGAATTTTGTCAAAAAAATGATAGTACTTTTGAAAATATATGCTAGTGGATTTTGAAAAATGTGTGAACTTTTGAAGACCCAATATTTTACTTGACTTGGTTTATCTTCCAGTCTGACACCATCCTGGGAAACCTTGTTGACTACAAGGACATTTCCTAAGTGTCTTGGAAATTCTCCAACCCAAGTAAACATAATTTCAAAAATAATTTCATAAGTCACACAAATTCTAACAAATAGAATAATAGTATTTTGAAAGACTTAGATTTTTAGCAAGATTTTGAAGATATGAAAACATGTTATTAAATAATTCTTTTAATTTGACCTCCCCCTAAACTTGACTCAGTCCTGGGAAGCTTGTTGACCACAAGTACTCTTCCTCTGAGTCTTAAGGTTTGATTCAGATTAAAAAGAAATATTTAACAAAAAAATGAATAATTACCAAAAAAAAATTTCTGAAATCCTTCTTTTGACTCAGACTCCCCCTAAATTTGACACATCCTAGAGTCCTTGAAGATCATGAAGTAGACCTTTCCTCTGTGTCTTTAGGGTTTATCAAAGTCAAAGAACCAGGTAAATTTTTGAACATATAATTTTTACAACATAAACCCTTTTTGAAAACACAAGTAATAATGATTTACAGCACAGTTTTCGAAAAGTATTTTTCAAATGATAGTAATGTTTAAAGTGCAGTTTTTGAAAACCATTTTAAAAAAATGAAAAGTACTCCCCCTGTACCCGATACCGTTTGACTCTATCTAAGTGCCTTAAGGAACTTTAGTGTTGTCCTAAGAGGCTTGTGTCTAATTGTGTGAGTCAAACAATTTTCAAAAGAATATAATTTTTGAAAGCATATACTGTATTGGCAATCAACAAGCATGAAATCCATACAAACATTATTATGTTGAAGCACTATTTTGAAAATATATTTTTAGAAAAATATTCTAGCAATTTTGAAAGATAATTTTGAAACATGCTTATCAATTAATTAGTCCTTGACATCTCACCCATTCTAGATGTATCAATACAACAAGCATGGTTGCCTTATAGGTGTGTTGTGAGATGCTTGAATCATTTTTCTTAATTTATTATTAACTCTAAGATTTAATTGAAGCTTGTGTTAGATTTGAATTTGACACGAAGTAACTTGAATTTGAATTTCAAAAATTGGCTTCCAGGTCTTGGCGAGGCACTAGGCCTTCTTTGGCCGTAGCCTTATTGGATCATCAACCCTTTCCTTGACAAAGCCTTTTAATGAAATTTTATTTTCAAAATTACTTTTTAAAAAATTCTGGTCTAACTAGTTTGGGTCTTGGATCGGTAGCTTCGACTAGATTCACCAGTCTAAAGAGACCAAGTAGTGTATACTTGACCTTATTAGAAGAGGCTTCCCTAACGTACTATCATCTCACCGCCACCCAATACTAGGTTGATCAAGTTTCAATTATTCTTTTTCCTATAGCCGTTCTAATATATGCATAAAATTTAAATATGAATGACATGTCATATATTTAAAAGAAGTAGCAAACGCATGGCATGACAATTATACATGAGTCAAACAAGTCCAATCATTTTATTTAAGTTTCTAATGATGTATCTGTTGGTGCCCTGGTTAGTTTTGATGTGATCCACCAAGTTAGTTAGGTCCTGGTTGGTTTTAATCCCTCTGCTAAGTGTGCAGGAACTTAGGTACGGAGGAAGTCAAGCGTAATACGCAGTGGACGAGAAGGATTGTGCGGGGAAGTGAGCCGACGGGCTCAGTGCAATCCGAGGGACGCGGAAGCTGCGAAAGAGTACACCGGTGGAGCGAGAAGGACGTGCGCGGTGTCCGAGGGACGAGAAGCCGGGAGGAAGGACGCTCGAGGGGCGAAAGGCTGGAGTCGGGTTCGGGTGAGCCTAATTCCAATTAGTCAGAAATCACCTAGAAGATCTACTTACGAAAAGTTTTTATTAAAACTTTTAATTAAAAAGCCGATTAAAGCTTTTAATTAAAAGCTTTTATTAAAGCTTTTAAAAAAAAGCCGATAACAGCTTTTATTAAAGTTTTTTAAAAGCTTTTAATAAAAGCTTGTTAAAAGGAACGTTTAAAAGCAACGTTCAAAATTAAAGCTTTTAATTTTAAAAGCAACGTTCAAAATTAAAGCTTTTAATTTTATCTCTTCTAGTTCAAAATTTGGTTGAGATAATCTTAGATCTACGATCAAGATACAACTCAATCTTGTATCAACGATCAAGATCATATCACTCAACCTATAAATAGGCTTAGAGATTTAGATTCAAAAATAGCAATTCATTGAGTTGTAAACTCTCTTTCTCTCTAAGCTTTCTCTGTGCTACAACTGTAAAGGCTTCTCCGCCTTAAGGAGTTTCTGTTTGAGCATCAACTGCCTTGGAAGCAACGACTCTGTTGCAACCAAGTTTATTTATTATTAAAGACGAGTGTTAGTGCTTATTTTTCATAAACCGTCTATTCACCCCCCTCTAGCCGGTCGACCCGATCCTACAAGTGGTATCAGAGCGGATTCGCTTTTGAAGGACTAATCGCCTGAGAAAGCAACAAGACGATGGTCGGCGCGCACATTCATCCACCTAAATTCGAAGGGGATTTCACCGTCTGGAAGAAAAAAATGGAGGTATTTTTTCGTACAGATTTTGATATTCTTTTATCAATAAAATATGGTTTTGCAGTTCCTAAAGATGCGAACGGGGATGAAAAAGAAGAAAGCTTGTGGAATATGAAGGAGCAGTCGGAATCTGTTGCCAATGGTAAGGCCGAGTTCCACCTCCTAACAGTCTTGCCTACTCAAGAGGTAAACCGGATCGACAATTACCACTTCGCAAAAGAATTATGGGAGAAGTTCCTAGAACTTCATGAGGGTACCTCTGAAGCCAAATCAGCAAGAAAGGATCTCCTCCGGAACCAGCTGATAAACCTGCAAATGAAGGAAGGAGAAATGGTGGCTGAACTTCATGCCAAAATAAAGGAGCTAATCTCCGGACTCACCCAACTCGGCGAATCGGTAAGTAATCGCGACTCCATTCGATACGCCCTCAACGCCTTCCCAAGGACCCAGGAGTGGAGCTCAATCGTCGACGCTTATTACATCTCCAAAGATTTAGAGGTAAGTACATTAGATGAAATGTTTTCCATTTTCGAATTACACGAATCTCGGTGGGCAGGATCTAGAAAGACGAAGAATCTGGCCCTAAACACAAGAAGAACGGAGAAGGAGTCAGAATCCTCGACGGACGACGAGACAACGCAAATAGTAAGTTCGTTTAAAAGTTTTTTTAAAGCTAACAACTTTTCGAGAATGCAGAAGAAAAGGCGGTCTCCGAAGAAACGAACTGTCCGATGCTACAACTGCAACGAGGAGGGACACCTAAAAGATCAGTGTCCCAAAATCAAAAACCAGCCAAAGAAAAAGAAGGCATTGAAGGCCACCTGGGACGAGACCTCGTCGGACGAATCAGAAGTTCAAGAGTACGCGGGACTTGCGCTGATGGCAAGTCATCAAGAGGGGAGCAGTGTTGAAGGGGGAGCGACATCAGAAAGCGACAACGAAGAAGGAACCTCGCTTTTCGAAAGCGATCCGGTAAGTGAGGTTTGTTTTCTTCCTCATGATCAATTGTATGCTGGTGTTAAAGCCTTGCTCAAATCTAATTGCAGATTAGAAAAAGAAAATTCTATATTAAAAAATGAAAATATTGATCTGAAAAATTTAGTTGAGAAATTAGAATGTGACATTGTTTGTTTGCGACACAAGAAAAATAGTTATCCTGAAAAGTTGAATTGGTATTTTAAAAATCATAAAGGCCAATTTAAAAAGGTGCCAAAGAATTACATTCCATCCAAATTTTTAGTTAATCCTGTCGATAGAAATCTATTTTGGATACCAAAATCGATTTTGAATTAGTTTTCTATTACTGCATAATTTTTCTTACAAAATTAGAAATAGATTAACACATTTTATGAGATTTTTGAATTTTAAAAATATATCGTTGAATTTTTTATTCTGCCACTATATGATTTATTTTTGAATATACAAAATAGATTTTAATTTGGAAATTTTTGTAAAAAGCAATAATTTTATCTTCCACCTGTACAAAAATTTTTAAAATTTTCCAATGGACGAATTAATTGAAATTCGTATTTTTTAATTTTAAAAAATATTTGAAAATTTTTTATTCAAAAATTAAATTTCGGTGATATGCACTTAATCTATTCACGGCTTAAAAAAAATGTTTCACATTTTTCTAAGTTCTAATCATATTTTTTCCTTTCCCTATTTTTTGTGCCCCATTTTTTGTTGTGATCAAAGGGGGAGAGTAGCTTAAGTTTAGGGGGAGGTTGTGGTTATTGATTGCAATATTTTTTTTCTATGCTTAACTGCTTAATTTAGTTTTACTAAATTCCTTATTTTTTGGTTTAACCCTAATTGAACTTGGATTGATACACATCAAAAAGGGGGAGATTGTTGGTGCCCTGGTTAGTTTTGATGTGATCCACCAAGTTAGTTAGGTCCTGGTTGGTTTTAATCCCTCTGCTAAGTGTGCAGGAACTTAGGTACGGAGGAAGTCAAGCGTAATACGCAGTGGACGAGAAGGATTGCGCGGGGAAGTGAGCCGACGGGCTCAGTGCAATCCGAGGGACGCGGAAGCTGCGGAAGAGTACACCGGTGGAGCGAGAAGGACATGCGCGGTGTCCGAGGGACGAGAAGCCGGGAGGAAGGACGCTCGAGGGGCGAAAGGCTGGAGTCGGGTTCGGGTGAGCCTAATTCCAATTGGTCAGAAATCACCTAGAAGATCTACTTACGAAAAGTTTTTATTAAAGCTTTTAATTAAAAAGCCGATTAAAGCTTTTAATTAAAAGCTTTTATTAAAGCTTTTAAAAAAAAGCCGATAACAGCTTTTATTAAAGTTTTTTAAAAGCTTTTAATAAAAGCTTGTTAAAAGGAGCGTTTAAAAGCAACGTTCAAAATTAAAGCTTTTAATTTTAAAAGCAACGTTCAAAAGCAACGTTCAAAATTAAAGCTTTTAATTTTATCTCTTCTAATTAGAGTTCAAAATTTGGTTGAGATAATCTTAGATCTACGATCAAGATACAACTCAATCTTGTATCAACGATCAAGATCATATCACTCAACCTATAAATAGGCTTAGAGATTTAGATTCAAAAATAGCAATTCATTGAGTTGTAAACTCTCTTTCTCTCTAAGCTTTCTCTGTGCTACAACTGTAAAGGCTTCTCCGCCTTAAGGAGTTTCTGTTTGAGCATCAACTGCCTTGGAAGCAACGACTCTGTTGCAACCAAGTTTATTTATTATTAAAGACGAGTGTTAGTGCTTATTTTTCATAAACCGTCTATTCACCCCCCTCTAGCCGGTCGACCCGATCCTACAGTATCAAATTTCCGATTTGATACATGTCGTGTGAACCCGCGAATATATCAACCCACTTTGACATATTTAATGTTATTAATTTTAATTGTTATAGTTTTGGGTAAAATTTTATTTTAGTTCAAGTTTAACTTGTTTAACGATTAGTTGGAGATTATATTGATTAAGGATTAATTAATTAAGAATTAATTGATGTTGAATTAATTGAATTTGAATTAATTAAGATTAAATTATTAATTAATCGAATTAATTGGAATTAAGTAAGATTTAATTAACATTAATTAAGATTTAATTTGAATTTAATTAAGATTTAATTTGAATTTAATTAAGATTTAATTTCAATTTAATTAAGATTTGATTTGAATTTAATTAAGATTTAATTTGAATTTAATTAAGATTTAATTTGAATTTAATTTAATTTGATTTTAATTTAATTTGATTTTAATTTAATTTGATTTTAATTTGATTTTAATTTAATTTGAATTTAATTTAATTTAATTTGAATTAATTTGTGTTTATTTGAATTAATTGTGTTAATTTTAATTAATTGAGTTAATTTTGAATTAACTCAGATTTGAATAGTTAAGGTTGAAATGATTAATTAATAATTGTGGGTTTAAATTCATTATTTTCATTATTTCAAAAATTTCTTCTTCATCTTTATCTATCTTTTCAAGTTTTTCTAATAATTTTGATTTATTTGAATTTTTGTATTTTTTATTGATTATGGTCCTAATCTTAGAAAATTTTATCTCCTCCTCAACATTAGATCTTTCAATATCCTCAACATAGGTGGAGTAATTTGGGCCACTAATTAAGGTTTTGTGACAATCTTCAATATTATCTATGATTAAGTTATTATTTAGGAGAATTTCATCTTCAAATTTATCCTCAGAATTATCCTCAGACACATCTTCAATATTTTCAAGAAATTCAAAATTAATTTCAAGATTATCCTTAAGATTTTCAGAATTAATTTCTGGATTATCCTTAAGATTTTCAGGATTAATTTCTGGATTAATTCTACTAACTTCAGAGTTATCTTTAGAATTGTTAGATTCGAATTCAGAGTTATACAACGGATTTTCAAATTTGAATTCATAATTAGCTAAAGAATTTTTTAATTTGAATTCGGATTTATCCTTAGGATTTTCGAATTTGAATTCGGATTTATCCTTAGGACTTTCGAATTTGGATTCGGGATTAATTTCATATTTAAATTTAGAATTAATTGTATCATTATCCGTAAGATTATTAGAGTTCATTCCAGATTTGAGTTCAGAATTAACTTTAGCAATTATTGAATTGGTATTAATGATTAAACAATTTATTTCTAACATTTTAGCCATATTCACATTTTATAACTTGTCATTCAAAATTTCTACTTGACTATGCAGTAATACTAACTTATCAGAGAAATTATCTAAATTATTAAAAGACATTGCAGGAATTTGTAAAACTTTTGGAACATAAATTTTACGTACCTTCGCCGGACACTTGTTTTTGTAATGCCCGTACTTCTTGCACTTGATGCATTGTACGTGATCTTTGTTTTTCCGGACTCCTGGCGCTGGTGCCCCCTTTGCCGCCGGTGGTTAGATCGAGTCTTACGAGTAGGGCACTGATTTTTATAGTGCCCTCTCTCCCTGCATGTGAAGCATATAATATGGAATTTAAAAATGGACATTTTAAAATTAAAAGTACCTGATTCACCCGTGGGCTCCCCCTCAACTCCTGGCATCGTTGCTCCGTCGGCGGTTAGTCCGGTGAAGAGCGGCTCGGCTCTGATACCAATTGTAGGACCGGTGCCATCGATAGAGGGGGTGAATATCGACCGTGAAAATCTTGTAGCGAGAACTTCGTAGAACGTCCGATCTACTCAGAGCGTTAGTGCAACGGAACAGTAAATAAAAATAAAAGCAAGACAGAGACACAACGGGATTTATTTACTTGGTTCCCAACCCCCCAGAGTCAGTACGTCCAAGGCCTATGTACTCGGCGTGAGTCCACTATAGGTCTCCTTTCCAGAATTTTCGGAGGCAGAGAAAACCCGTCTTACAGTGTACAATTACAGGCACAAGTACAGAAAATTAAGTACGAAATAATAAACGCAAACCGAACAAAAACAAAGTTGAAGCTCGGCCGATCTGAACCTCCGAAGTGCCGCGCACTTCCTCCTGGAGCCTCCCGGTCGTAGAGCCTCGTCTTTAGAGCGTTGTCGTCGGTCAGAGTGATCAAAATAGTACTTAGCAGTTGTTGTTGAAGCAGAGGGGTCGAAGCCCCTTTTATAGCACTCCTGCAGGCACACTGGAAGCTGGGGGCACCCCGATAAATCCGGTCAAACCTTATCCCCGCTTCGACCTCGTCGCAGCTGATAAAACCTTTGACCAGGGCACCCCGAACCTCCCGGGCGCCCTCATGAGGGCTTATTTGTGTTTCGGGCTCGAAACTGTAAATACAGCTTTGAACCCGGGCGCCCCGGACCTTCCGGGCGCCCTCCTTGACACCTATTCTGCTTACTTAACAAAAACTGCATTTTACTCTTGACTGGGGGCGCCCTCATCATTCCGGGCGCCCTCATCAAGCCTTTAAACCCAATACTGGGTTTTATGCCTTGCTCTGGGCGCCCCCAACAGTGGGGGCGCCCCCATCAGCCATTTTCCAGCAACTTGTTTGCTTTGTCTCCGGTTCTTGGTACCTGCAAGATACACAAACACAAAGCACATATGCATACAATATTAGGCTTAAGGACTTGGTTCTGACTTTGGATCTCCACGAAACTCTAGGTCGAACCGGCACAAGTTCCCATCCCCAAGAACTCGCCTTTCACCTACTCCTTTCAGGAGACGATTGCCACCCAGTCCTTTGGGTGGACTTTTGCTTAGCTTCCGATACTTCCGGGCCTCGAGACGCTCAAACCCTGACCCGTCTGTACTCCTGTCCTTAGTCATCGCTCAGCTAAGTTGCCCAGTCCCTTGGGCCAAGACTTCATTCCCTAGCAGTCCTTCGCCATGTGCCTAGCAGCCCTTCGCTAGGTCTTCGTTACCAAGCAGTCCTTCGCCTGGTGCCTAGCAGTCCTTCGCTAGGTCTTAGACTCCTAGCAGCCCTTCGCCAGGTGCCTAGAAGCCCTTCGCTAGGTCTTTGATGCCTAGCAGCCCTTCGCTAGGTGCCTAGCAGCCCTTCGCCAGGTCTTAGGGTTTCGATGCCTAGCAGTCCTTCACTAGGTGCCAGCAGCCCTTCGCTAGGTGCCCAGCAGCCCTTCGCCAGGTCTTAGGGTTTCGATGCCTAGATTAACTAGGACTTTTCTTCAACTTAGGTTACTTCTCCTTTGCTCCCCTTTGTCTGTTCAATGTATCACTGACTTAAGTATATTGTCAAACATTAAAACATTTAAAGGAGAACATCATTGATGCAACTTGCACCAACATAATATTCTCCTCTACGGTCGGATTGGACGACTTTAATTTTCTTACCTAGTTGAAGTTCAACTTCGGCTTTGAAAATTTTGAACATGTCCAAAGATTGCGACTTCTCATGAATAAGGTACAGATAGTCAAATCTAGAATAGTCGTCTATGAAACTAATAAAATATGTGTGTCCATTCCAAGATGCCTTAGGGAATGGTCCACAAATATCTGTATGTATTAGCTCCAAAACGTCACTACAACGGCCAGCCCCTTTGTTCCTTTTGTTAGACTCTATGCAGACATCAAAGTCTGACATGTCAAGGGAATCAAGAATTCCATGTGACATTAACCTTTCTAGGCATTGTTTGGATATATGCCCTAAACACCTATGCCACAACATAGAAGAATTCTCGTTGGTTAATTTATGTTTCGTACCTACATTATGCATTATCACGTTGTCAGTCGTAGGAGGAACGGTGTTTAATTTATAAAGCTTATCAACCAAGGAACCATTCCCAATCAAAATTAAATTATAGAAAATATTAAACATTTCATTTCCAAATGAACAAGAATAACCTGATTTGTCCAAACAAGAAATTGAAATTAAGTTTCGTCTGAAAGACGGTACAATGAATGTATTCTATAAATCCAAATAAACATCAATTCCTACATAAAGCCTAAAAACACCAATAGCCTCTACTGCAACCTTTTTTTCATTCCCCGTATAGATGTATCTTTCACCATCAAGCGGAAGTCGGCTCCTGAGACAATCCTGCATAGTGACACTTATGTGAGTAGTAGCATCAGTATCTATCCACCAAGTGTCAATGGGTACAATAGCTAAATTGACTTCTGAACTAACAAAGTTGAGAAGTTTACCTTTCTTTACACGTCAGTTGGCGTACTTGAGGCAGTCTTTCTTCATATGACCTTTCTTCTTGCAAAAGTAACAAGTGGATTCTTTATCCTGCTTCTTTTGCTCCTTATGGTCATTGCCTCCAGAATCTGCAGTTTGCTTTCCCTTACCTTTGTTATTGATCCTCTTTCGCTTCTTGCTCGCATTTTAAGAACCAGATGCTAAGTGAGCACTTTCAGATGTCTCAATCTTCAGTCTCCCCTCCTCTTGCAGGCATTGAGCAATAAGCTCATTTAATGTCCACTTTTCCTTTTGAGTATTATACGATATCTTAAAAGGAGTGAACCGTGCAGGCAGAGACATCAAGACGAAATGCACTAACATACTCTCAGACATATCGAGTTTTAGTGCTTTCAGACTTGTCGCTATATTGGGCATCTCCATAATGTACTCCCTTATGTTTCCTTTACCACTATACCACATGGTTACCAACTTCGTAAGAAGTGTGGTAGTCTCGACCTTTTCATTTGAGGTGAATCGGTCTGCCAGTTGGTTAAGGAAACTCCTAACATCTTCACTCTCTATTATTGAGCCATTTATTTGTGCCGGTATAGAAAGCTTCATGATGCTTAGACTCATGCGATTTGATTTCTCCCACAGCTGAAATTTAACCCTCTGCTCTATAGTGCTAGTGCTGGTCAAAGGTGTGGGACGATCATTCCTTAATGTATAGTCCAAGTCCATGCAACCTAAGACTACGATCACGTATTCTTTCCATTCAGCAAAATTTGAACCAGTTAATGTTGGGATGTTATTAATGTTGGCAGTTACAGATTGCACTGAAAAAAAATTTATTTAAGCTCACGATTTAACTAAAGCCAAGAACATATATATATATATATATATATATATATATATATATATATATATATATATGAAATAAAATTATGCAAATAAATAAAATTTTAAATGCATTTAAATGGGCTCCTTATGAGATATCAAATACAGCATTGTATTTTAGTGTAGATTAAAATATAATTTGTTAGTGGTACTCTCTGATATAACTCAACCTTTAATTGTCCACACAATGTGTCTTCCTTTGGGCCGACCCATTGTGTGCATAATATGAAACTTTATATGAGTTATATTTTGGTCCATAGTTTACAACAACTTTAATCTGCCACGCAATATGTTTTCCTTTGGGCTGACATATTTTGTGCATGATCAGAACAAAAATAAATTATGTTCGTAAACCATCTTGAACATATATCTGGCATAAAAGTAACCTTCCTTTGGGTCGATCACTCTTAGCATAGATATACGTCTACCAACACAAAATACACTAAACCGACCTAAGGTGTCTTCCTTTGGGCCGACACAATAGTTCAATTTAGTAGCATGTTGTGTAGATAGACCCAAGAAAATTCTAGATATTTAATCGAACAGATAATTTCTTTAATAGTCTTGACACCTCAAAAATTAAGCTCATTAATCAATTGACACTATATGGTAATCAAATGGTATGATCCAATTGATTATCCCAATCGATCTAAAAGCTTAATATATATATGACTATCTCATATATAGAACCCTCCTTTAAAAATTAGAGTTTCTTTATGGTTCTATAATTAAATAATATTAAATAATATTATTTAATTTCTGGATCATTATACATTAAAAGAGAATATTTAATGCATTAATTTATATATATATATATATATTATAATATATATACGGTTTACGTATATTAGTATATATATATATATATATATATATATATATATATATATATATTGTTTACGTATATAATAATTTTTTTTTCTTTCATTTACTGTTCACGTGATATTTTTTTTTTCCGTGAAACCATTTCTTTTGCAAAAAAAAAAACACATCCATAAGAAAATTTTAATCAATATCATTTCTAATTCATCTTATCACAAATTGATTAAATCAAATTTATTCTATTCACAATTTTAGACTTGATAATCAATTAATTAACTAAGTCAATCGATTAAACTATCACATTTTAACCTAAAAATTAGATTAAACATGATAGTTCTTTCGTCGTTTTCATATGTTTCACATAAAATATGAAAACTTAGAAAACAAGTCTATCCTAGAATTTTCTTTTACATGATTTTCGACGATAAAAACTGTATTATACTAGGAAAACTTAATCTAGCATACATACAATAAATCGACGAAAAAAATTTAAACTTTATTACCAAAAAAAAACGATGAAACAAAGCCAAGGCTCTGATACCAATTGATGGAACATTGTGTTTTCTCCTAACCGCATGAATTCTAGAAAATCAAATAAGAACTCGAAGAGAAAACATAATGTATATAAAAACATGGATCTATTGTTTCATCGAATCATGGCATAACGAAATAATAGGTGTAAATCGAAAGACAAGGAACCTGATTGAAAAGCCATTGTTCTTGTCGTAGCGTCGTCGGCTTGATCCCTGTGGAAGAAGATGCAACAGAAAGAAGAAGAAGAATCTTCCAAGAGGCTTAGGTTTGACGGCGCCGTAAAGTTTCTTGTCAATGAGGAACAAGAAACTATGTCATAAAGATCGCCTAAACCCTTGGGGACCTCCCCTTTATATAGCAATCCAATCTGTTATCAGCCCATAGATTATAACAGATTGGTCTAAAGGGTTCTATACATTGAACCCGTATCTGATAATCCGAAACCCAATAAACATAAGTTAGATCTCTTTAAGGGCTCAGATTGTATTTACTTGTGCAACTTACAAATAAACCTACCGAATAGAGATAATAATAATATCCAACCGCCTCTACTTGATTGGAATCGGTAGAGGCCAAGTCTGATTTGTTCAAAATTCTCTACTTAATTGACTGAAAATAATTTCTAACTGACAGACAACATAAGCAATTGCTTTTCAATTGACTAATATTGTGCAAAGGTCTAAGATCAAGTTACAAACTGACTAAGGGCATATAATTTCTTAACTGAAGGTTTTCCAATTAGATCACCAAGTAGTCTACTCCTACTTAGCTATTCCTCGAAAGCAAAATTGGAGATTGTATTCACTTGGAAATCTCTCATGTCTGGTGCCTCTACGTCTTTAGCTCCCTTAAGTCATCAATCTATAGAGTGCACCAAGATCCCCGAGCTCTTTGCATGCCACTTGACTAATATTTCATCCCATTGAGTCTAATTACTCAATGTTTCATGCTTTAAAGTCTCATTAGTTGCTTCAAAGCTTCATCACTCATATTCTATGCTTATATATAATTAATAAATACAATATAACCCTAGGACATATTCGTATTCTTGTGATAAATGTAATGATTCATATAGCATGTTAAGGGAACTACTTGTACGGCCTTATGACTTTGAGATTGGATTTGTAATAGTTGGATATTGCCCAACCTAACTGATACTTGAGTACTACTGTTGCCCAATTGATTGAAAGAAAAGAAAAGTTATTATTCATGCTCAATTGAGTCTTTTGGGGTTCAAAGAAATTAAGGGGATTGTTTATTGATTGACGATTATGATTGAAAATTTTATTTATTTTTCACGATAAAGATTATAGCATTTTCATGAAAGGGGATATAACCTAACCATTATGCATGATTGAGGATCCTTTTTTGTGTTTCATTATAGAGATTATTGCATTTTCATTATTTATCATTATTCTTTTTAGATTCTTAGAGAAGCTCTTTTACCAGTGTCTATTGGCAAATTTTATATTACATTTCGATTCATGTTTATTAGTAATTCTTTGGTTTGTTAATATTTTATGGTACTTTATGATTATAATTTTTTTCTTTATTAATTATATTATTGATTATACTGAATCCACCCCTTGTAAGACAATCAATGGTCGGAATCAGTTCGATGACTAAATAATGAATCCAATTATATCTTTTAATTAATTTTATATATTTAATGATAGATTTTTATTATACATCATAATTATCTATATGATTAAATATATATATTTAAGCTTAAAAAAGATAATAGTAATCAAATTAATAAGTCTTTACTTTATTAATACAAAGGGAATATTAAAATAATTAATAATAAATATAAGCATAAGCATAAAATAATTTATATGATTTTTTTTTTGAATTTAAAACAAATTTATGAATATTTTATTAGATTAAATCCAGTAGGGTTTAAAAAGTTTTTTTTTGGATATATTTTATTGAGTAATGATAGGGAGAGTGAAAATGAGAGAGTGAAAATCATAGTGAATGATGTGGCATGACGTGACACTTTACATGTACACGTCCGATTATCGCTTGGACACCATCGGCGACCTTCGGCCGCCGTCCCGAATCAAACTATATCCTGGAGGACACGATAAATCCGTCGGAGATCGTACATGTAAAATACCACGTTATTTACTATGATTTTCATTTTTCTATTTTTACTCTCTCAATCATTATTCTATTTTATTTAAGTTAATTATGAGTTGATTGAATAGTAGTCTTCGATCGATTTTTCGTCGTGCTTATCGTTGCCTGTCGGCCCACCCGCCCCAAATCATCGATGAGACTGGGTCAAGCATTAAAATATTTGACTTTTTTTACACATTAAAAATCTGTAATTTATTTCCTTAAAAATCTGTGATTTTTTCCTTTAAAAATCAATGATTTTTTTATACATTAAAATCTTTGCTAAAATCAAATTTTTCCCCCTTAAAATCTGTGATTTTTATTTCCATAAAATCACAGATTTTTTCCTTAAAAACTGCGAATTTTTATGCATTAAAATCTGTGATTTTTTTATACAATAAAATATGTGATATTTTTAACTTAAAATATTTTATACATTAAAATCTATGATTTTTTCCCCTTTGTTAAACTATTAACCTCCTTTTCACCAATAGTCGCCATCAATCTACTAGCCGCTACTTGCTTAACAAATTATTGTTTAAAATTTAGATGGAAACTTAAACCGAAATTATTTTTAATTTCAATAAAATGTTTTCGAGACAAGTATAATTTTATTTTAGTTTTTATTTATATATTGATGTGAAGATGTCTACTCGATTTAGCATTTTTTTAAAAAATAAAATTAGTGTTCAAAATTTTCTTTAATATTTAAAATTTAAATTTATTTTTTATATTTAATATTTCTTAACAATATATATTCATATATTACTTCAGACGTCATAAATTTAAAATTTTTATGAATATTTTTTAATTTAAAATTAATTAAAAATCAAATTGATTCAAATTAATTATCTTCCCAAATAGGAATGATAATTTTGGAGAATTTTATATTCGTCCCAAATGTCTAATTAAATTATATATATATATATATATAAAGTTTTTTCTAAAAATCTATTAATTATTTTTTATGTTAGGATTAAATTATATAGATGTTTAATTATATTTATATATATAATATGATTTTAATTTTAATATGTTTTTCTAGAATTATGAAAAAAGAAAAATTATTAATGTAAGAAATATTTGATATGGATATAATAATAAATATTTGATATCCAATAAATACGATGATAGAGTATCTAAAATCTAATATGGTCACATGTTTATCCTCTTATTTAATTCTAAATTTGAAGAAATTTCTATATATTTTTTCCTCTTATAAATTAGTTTTTTTCCCCTGGAAGCATCACTAGGCCGAATCGTTTGGATTTCTTGATTCACTTTCTTTGCCATGAGACAGCCGTTGTTACCAACTAACCCGCGCCCGCCTCCGGACCGAACGGCGCCCCTCCCCCGCGCCCCTTCTACTCTCCTCCTCCTCCTACTCTTCCAGCGTACGCACCTCCTCCCGGTGACGACACCACCTCCCTAAGCGACCTCCTCCGCATTGCCTTTGTGGTCTTCATGTGCCTCGGCTTCCTCGTCTTCTTCGTCGTTGCCACAGTCCTCCGCCCCCGCATGCCGGAGTTCGCCGTCTCTTCCGCTTGCGTCAACCTCTCCTCCTCCGCTGATCAACAGCAGCAGCAGTTATCCGCTTCCTTCGACCTCAACCTCACCGTCCACAACCCCAACCGTCAGACGCGCATCTACTACGAGCAAGTCACCGCCAGCGTGCTATATGCCTCCGACATCTTGTCGGAAACCCCTCTCGCACCGTTCGATCAAGGGACGGGTGAAACGACCGTCGTCAGAGTTCGATTGGCGGCGCTCGGGGAGTACGTCAACTCCGATGTGGCGAGGGGGATCGAGTCGGACCGTGGGCAACGTGATGGTGCAGTAGGATTCAAGGTTAGGGTTTTCTCATGGATTAAATTTGGATCCGGGGCAATGAGCTGTACCGGTTGGTTTATCTTGGCGGTTCACTGCGATGACGTTCTGATTGGATTCGGGAATGGCACGAATATGCCTGCCACTGGTTATCTGATTGGCTCAGCACCAAAGAAGTGTATGGTAATCTATTCTTCTCTGTAGTTGTGTGAAAACTGACCTTGTTCAACTTCTTTAATCATTATTATTCATGGTATTACCTCGTACAGTTGAGAGTTGCTGCGTTATTCTATCTTGATGCGAAACAGATGCTAAAAGATTTCCTGAAATATGAGTTTCTAATGTTTAATTGTTGCATGCCTAATGACTCAAGAGAAAAAATATCATGAATATGCTATATATGGCAGTTTTCTTCAGTTAATTTGTAATAATTTTTTTTTTAAAATGAGGTATGAATCCTGAGATGTTAAATGTCGAGATCGTTCACTACGAGTATTTTTCGATTTACTCAAATCATCAATAAAATTTTTTATAAAATCAAATTGATGATTTTAGAATCTTTAGAATCGTCTATCGCGAATGCTTCCGGATTTATTTTGATGATCGGTGGAAAACTTCCGTAAGTCCGGATCGGTTATCTCAGATTCAATTTGTCTACTACCTAGTTAAAAAAATCCCTTAGGATGTGTTTGATTAAGGATTATCCTTGATAATCTTGATTATCCATCCAAAATTATCAACGAAAAATTTGTTTAATTTAGATAATCAAATATTCTCAAGTAATGATTCATGCATGACACGTCAGCAAAAGAGAGGCATACAATCAGGAATTGAAAAACCAAGGAACCCTTAATGTGGCGTTTGGTTTACTCCATTTTCTATTTTCATTTTTCAGAAAATCATATTTTCTCATTCTCTGGAAAATAATTTTATTTCATTCTCTAGTTTTCCAGAAAACGCTATATCTTTTTATGGAAAACAATACAAGACTGGAAAATACAAACCAAACACATTTTCTAAAAAAACACATTTTCTATGGAAAATAAAAATGAAAATGAAAAACAAACAAACCAAACGCCCCCAGGTTTTTCTTGATTCCGGAGTTTCCCAAATTATCCCTCAATATTTACACTTTAAGCCAAAAATACCCCAAATAATTAACTAAATTACAACTCGCAACCGACCCATACGACGGACAATCGATTGGCGGCGGTTGGCCGGCGATCGACAGCGGTCGGCCGGCAACGACAACGGCAGCGGTGATGGCGGCCAGCCGACGACTGACGGCGGCTTCGGCCGACGATCAGCGACCGGCCGGCGACCGGCGACCGGCGACTAACAATTGGTGATTGACGGTCGACCGACTGCGATAGATCCGGCCGGCGATCAATGACGGTCGACGACGACTATTATTATTATAGATTTTTAATATTATAATTTTAATAATTAAAATTAATATAATCATAAATCGTTAATCCGACGACTGATATAATTTTTTTAAAAAATTAAATAAGTATAAAATATTATTTGACTTTTTCATTTCTAATTTAAATAAACATACATTGTCATTATCTTTAATTTTAAACTAATGGATAATATGTAAAATATTATATTAGATTATACATTATTATCTTCAAACAAATAAGATTTTATTAGATCATCTAAATTTAACTAAATAACATTAGGTTATATTTCATTCCTCATAACTTTAATTATGTGATTACCTAGTAATCACATAATTAAGATCATATGATAACTTGAACTAAATACACCCTTAACATTCAGTTAGTAAGGTATAGATCGTGTTTAGAAAAGTTTTTATTTCTTTATAAATAATTTTTATAAAAATTATTTCGAAATTAATACTAAACTAAAACAATGAGTGTTTAAAAATAGAAATAAAAAATTCATACAAAATAAAATTTGAGTGTTTGATGTTAAATTTAATTTTTAATTAAATGATAATAATATCTTTAAGTTATATAAATTAATTTTTTTAATTATCTAAATATAATTTTGATACTCATAAATAATATTTATATATTTATTATTATATTATGAATATTATATCAAAATTAATTTTTTTAATTATATGTTTTAAAAAAATATAAAATTAATAAAAATATAAATATAAAAAATAATAAAATTTATATAAATTTATAAAAATATGTATTTTTTTAAAATATAAATTATATAAAAATATAAAATTTTATTTAAAAGTATGATGGCAATTATGTAAAATGATAAATTTATTAAGGATATAAATATTAATTTTTAATTCTAGACTATAAATAAAAAAACAGGAGCAGAAAAAATAATAAATTTTTATTTTTCGTTTTTGAATAAAAATTACAGTAGTTAAAGTATTTCTACGTAGTTAAAATTTAAAAAATAGCTTGTAAAAATTTTCTCAAATCCCTTAATTTGGTCTCTTTCGACTCAACTTGAAAGAGAAATTGATGATACGGGAGTTATAAAGCCGGTTCCATGTGGATTGAAGTGTATACGGTTGGGATTAAACAATCCAATCGGCGCAAGACTGGCCTTGGACAGGGCAACAGCTGGATGAAGCATTGACGTTGGTCGAGCGGCGTATGCTAAAATCAGTCAACATCCAATTAGTCGGACTTTGACCTCTTTTGACGGAATATAAAGGGTAAATTGATGATGCCAAGGTAATAGATTAGATCTCCGTGAGGAATACGAGTCAAAATCGAGTCGGAAGGAAATATTTATCGGGCGTAAGGAAATATATGCCGATCAACATATCCAGAGTGGTCCGCTGATAAAATACTAAAATGAATAAATAAAAGAACTAAAATTTAAATTCTAAGAGAAATGAATATTTTAAAAGTTGATCTCCAGAATTACTTAGTAGATAGATCAAGGAAAAAAAATAAACATATCAAAAATATTTAATTGTACATTACAACTATAAGTGATGGAGCAGGCTCCTTAAATAATAAGAGTTTAATATTCATCAAAGGCATATTATATCGAGGGAGTTTGAATTATTTATGATATTGAATCGTTATTTTTTAATTTATTCTGATGATTAATAAAAAAATTATATACGATCAGATCGGCCATCTTTTACTACAAAAATAACATGCAATTGCGACGGACGTAATCCATCGCAAAACAGTAATAGCGACGGAATTGCCGCCGTCGACTGAGAACCCGTCGCACAGCTCGTTAGCGACAGTGATTTTTTGATCTCCGTCGCTATATTAGTGACGGATATTTAAACCCGTCGCAACCACCAAAAAAACGGGTAGACGTGGCCGGGGAAATAGCAGCGACGGATGGTCAAATATCCGTCGCAATCTCTATGTGGTAGCGACGGATTCGGCCAAAGTCCGTCACTAATATATCGTAATAGCGACGGATACGGTCAAACTCCGTCGTCAATACATCGTTTTAGCGACAGAAAAGTCAAATATCCATCGCTATTTGCGACGGATTTTTAAAAATATCCGTCACTAAACCTGGAAAATTTTGCCAGCTTATATCTCTTTCTTCAACTTCCCACATATACATCAATAACATATACAAATATCGAAACAAATATCAAACAGGAATCTATATTTCAACATCCAAACATTCACAATTACAATCCAAACATTCACATTTACAATCCAAACATTCATAACAATCCAAACATTTACAACAATCCAAAATTTTGTTTTGAATCCAATCCAATCCAAACAATCATTTCCAAATGAATACATTCAATCCACTATTCAATCCAAAGTTTAATTTCCAAACTTTTACAATCGAAACTTTGAAACAAGAGTAAACTTATACAATCTAAACTTTCCAATGGTTAATCCAATCCAAAAAAGAGTAAACATATGATGTATCCAAATGTAACAGAGTAAACATATGTATCCATATGATGTAAACATATGCCAAAGTAAATAAAAAAACTTTATACATCAAAAAGCAGAGTTTAGTAGAGAATTATTACGTACATGAATATCAGAGTGAATAATAGATGGAAAGGAAAAAATATTTCTGCACAATATAAGATAAAATAATAAGAAAGCAATCCAGTACAGAAATAAATCTGAATTAATAACAATAAGAAATAACAAATGAAGTAAACATATGAAATAGAAGATAACTCTAATAGAAGAAAAATAACAAATAGAAGATAACTCTAATAATATTAAAGATGTAAATGAAAACTAACAAATACGAAACAATAAAGGAATAATATCGAATATTCATACCTTTCAAGCAAGAGAAGAAATCTGAATTCAACTCTGATAATGTAGAATCTGTAAACAAAAATAAAGTAATAAAAAAACAAGTTATTATGGATATAATAACTTAATACATTGTTACTGAAAAAAATTAGGGGAAAAATTGATCATACCACTATAATATCTCTACTCCTCTGTGGGATGCTCAGGATCCTCTGTCTCCTGAGACTCAAAACGATGGACGGGAGCGGGAGCGGCTGACATCTGTGTATCCGGAGCGTCAAAACGAGGGGCGGGAAGGGCTGGCATCTGTGTCATCGGCGATAGGGTAGCTGCAAAAGCTTGCATCTGACGTAATATATTCTCAGTATTTGCCTGGCGAGCCCGGAAATCTTTCAACTCAGCATCCCTCGCTGCGTCCCTCTGAGCCCCCTCTACGCTCGTCTGAGCCCATTCTGCGTCCCTCCCGGCACACGTCGACTCTATCGACGTGAGTCGAGTTCGCAGGGCTTCATTTTCCTGCCGCAAATGGCGAACCTCAATAGATTCAAAAAGGTTGGAACCGCCAACCCAGCGGCCCCCTGGTCTCTGCCCCACAAGTGTCCAGAGGGGGTAAATCACGGTGAATGCTGGGCAGGCTAAGACACCCAGGCGCGAGGGATTTTTTTAAACAGCAGCCGAGGTTTTACCCCTCGCGCATACCGTTGACCCTCGAACCCACGCCCTCTGATTCAAGTGCGAGTGTCTTAACCAGCTGATCCAGCCCGTGGGGGCAAATGGCGAACCTCACTAGAGGTAGAGGAGGAGGATGCTGGACGCCCCCTAACCCCTGGAGCTCTCATTTGATCATATGTAACCTTTGCCTGAGAGCCCAAGCCGTAGCAGGCGGTCTTCCTCTTCCCACCGACGACCTCAAAATAAATCCGATTCACATCGCCGATCGAAAAAGGCTGTGCATCCTCCCCCTCTGCAGCAGGCTGAGACGCCTGTGCCTCAGAAACTCTAGTGGTCATTGATTCCTGTGAAATAAAAATTTAATTAGTCTATATAAAATGTTAAAACAAGTAAAATATAATTAATATACTTACATTGATAGATAGGGAGCGACGATCGACAAAAGACCCATCTTTTTTCTTGTGGGTCTTGCTGAATAACTCCCAACTAGTGGGAGGTCTCTGTAGCACAGCAGCCTGTAAACACAAAATATAATGTTTAAATATATCCAAAAAAATACTAAATGCCTTTAATAACCAAAATAAAAACTACTTACCAAATCATTGGCATGCTGGACAATGGAACGAGATCCAGCAGTGCGCTTCGTCGATCCCGTGCTGGGCCTAGCAACCTCTGAATTGCGATTGCCTCGAGCAATCGCAGCATTCTCTTGCAAGTGCGGGCCATCCCAGACCGCTCGCCATGCTGGCCAAATCGACTCAGGGACCTCTGTAGGCCTATCAGCCTTCTTTCTCCATTTGTAGAGCATGTCCCTGTACAATTTGGAGCAGTAGGCATTCCACGTCTTCTTGAATTGCTCCTCTGCACCCTCCTCCCAGGTGTACCTTTTCTGTAAAAAAAAATAATATAGTTAGTATGAAAAAAAGTTATAATATCAAATTAAATATACATGTAATATATATACTTACTAAAAACTCTCCGTAATAGAATGATTTCAAATCATTCTCAATGTGGCCCCATGTCGTCGCAGGTGACAGTCTTTCTTTAAATTTTTTAGATATATAAGATGACACCTGATGCTCATCTGGTATGAAACTGTAGGAAAAAATAAAATATATTAGCAAATTCTATATGAAAATATATAAGAAGAATAGGTATACCTGTCACCGACGACTGTAAGTATAATCCGCTGATCACGGGGTGCAACCATGGTACCTGATTAGACACAAAGTTTAGGCAGATAAGCAGAATAGGTCAAACATGCAAATGAGACATATTAGAGACAAATGGAAACATGCACTAATGAAGAATGTTCAATACAAGCAGAATGATCTAAATAAAGCTAGCAAATGGATAATCAAGTATCGTATAAACTTGTTCAATATTACAAGCAGCATGATCTAAATTAAGAACTCATCTTAATAAAAACTCTGATTAGTTAATGTTCAATACATCTAACTCATCCTAATCTAATGGAACTAAATTAACATGCAAGTTTTCATCGCTTGAATCCGTTGATACATTGACCTCCTCACTGCTAGATATTTCACCATCATCAATTTCCTCGTAAGAGACATTCTCATCTATAAGTAATTGAGATGCTGATTGTATTTCTGAATCAACTGAGTTGATTATAACTTCTTCATTTTGATAAGCATCGGAGTTTTGGATAGTGATCATATTTGACATTTCAATTGTTGACCTAGGCTTCGTTTGACATACAGCAAGTCATTCACTAGGTCGTCTTCTCTTAGTTGGGTAATCCAAATAAAATACTTGACCAGCTTGCACCGCAAAAATGAAAGGTTCGAACTTGTTGAATCTTTTGCTTGAATTAACCTCAACTAAATTGTATAACCGATGTTTCCTTGTGCCCGTCCTTGGTGTTGGATCATACCAAGAGCACCTGAATAGTACACATCTTTTGAAAGGCAACGCTGGGTATTCAACTTCGATAATTTCCTCTAGCTTGCCATAATAGTCAAATTCATTATCATTAATTCATTATCATTATTGTTTGTTGATCCTTCGACACTGATGCCAGAATTATACGTTAGCATCCCTGAATCACGTTGGCTCACATGAAATCTGTATCCATTCACGTAACCCGAGTAGACTGTCACAGTACGAAGAGGTCCAAATGCGAGATTTTTAATTCTGTCGTCTGATACATTTGAAATTCTGTCATCATTGACCTATAATAGTGGTGGGTGATCAAATTAGATTAATAAGTAATCAAGAATTATTAACAAAAAATGCATATTAACTCACTTACATATATTTGAAACCAAAATGCAAATTCTTCTTCTATCTTTTGATCTACCTCATTTGCACTTATCGATGGATTTTGCATGTACAACTGTTCTTGGTGTAACTTGACATGTAATTTCATTTGATATCACACTAGAAATTTGATTATATCATTTGATATTAATTTCATTACAACAAGAGATAATACCTTAGGTATGGTTTGACATCTTCACAGTTTAAGAGGATATATGTCCTGGCGACATGATATCCTCTGTCATTTAACCGTCTAGATAGAGTTGAACCCATTGCTCTTCCAGGATACTTGAAGATAGAAAGAATGTCTGGGTCAACTGATGGAATGTCATCTTGATTGCGTGGACACTTTCGATGTCTGATTTTCACATTTTTAGCAAAGTAATAGGAGCAAAATGAACTTGCTTCTTCAACCAGATATGCATTACATATTGATCCCTCAACTCTTGCTTTGTTACGCACATTATTCTTTAATTTTCTAAGAAACCTTTCAAAAGGATACATCCATCTGTATGTACAGGACCACCAATCTATGCCTCGCTAGGTAAATGAATAGGCAAATGCTCCATTGAATCAAAAAAGCTTGGTGGAAATATTCGCTCAAGCTTACATAGTATTAAAGGAATCTCTGTCTGAAGGCGTAACATATCTGCTACCGTAACAACTCTGGAGGTCAGATTTTTGAAAAAAAGACTTAATTCTGTAAGTGCTTGCCAAACATTATTAGGAAGTAATTCTTGGAAAGCTATTGGAATTAATCTTTGCATGAACACATGACAATCATGACTCTTCATTCCAACCATTTTAGATCTATTTGTATCCACACAACGAGACATATTAGAGGCATATCCATCTGGGAATTTTATGTTTTTCAACCAAGAACATAATGCTTGCTTACTTTCTTTGTCCAATGTATAACAAGCCTTGGGATATTTACCAGTTGTTTCATTCTGATGCAACTCAGGCCTGCTAACTAATTGTTTCAATTCTTCACGAGATTTTGTTGTATCTTTTGTTTTCCCATGCACATTTAAGATAGTATTAATGATGTTATCAAAGAAATTTTTCTCAATATGCATCACATCCAAATTATGACGAATGAGTAAATATTTCCAATATGGAAGCTCCCAAAAAATACTTCTTTTCCTCCAACCACATTTGTTGACTCTAACAATATACTTGTTGATATCATCTGATCCATCCTGATATACTGGTAGAAATCCATAATTATCAATTTCATTTAACACATCTTCGCCTGACATCCCAAATGGAGGTAACTTCCTAACTACTTTATTCCTTTTGAAATGTTTCTTATTTCTTCTGAACGAATGATCAAGAGGTAAAAAATTTCGATGATTATCAAACCAAGAAATCTTGCCACTGCAGGGCAAAGAAAATGCATCAGACTGACTCATACAATGTGGACATGCTAACTTTCCAGCTGTGCTCCATCCTGATAACATTGAGTAAGCAGGAAAATCACTAATGCTATGTTTACCTAAAAGAGTGGATGATGGATGGCTTAAACAAACTTAGGGGCATAGGAAGAGAATGGAAAGGAAAAGAAATCCTTTCCTTTGCATGCTTGTTTACCATGATTGAGAAAGGTGGGTACATGCGGTGTAATTTTATTAATGCAAAAGGATACATGCGTCATTTTTTTGGTATATGGTATAATTTTATGAGTTAAAAAGGGTACATGCGTTATTTTTTTTGGTTTATGATGTAATTTTGTAAATGAAAAGGGGTACATGCGTCATTTTTTTATCCATCCGTTGCTTTCCATCCTATTTTGAGATGATCAATTTTGGCTCCAAAACTATCCGCGGATGGATTATATTTCTCTTCCCTCTTTAAACTTTAATGAAGTAAACAATGAAAAGATTTCCACTGCGGAAACTTTTCCTTAGTTTTACTTTCCGCTCTCCCAAGTAAACAGAGTATAATAGTCCATAACAATGCTGCATGCATTAAAAAGTTTGACTTTGTAGCAATATCATACATCTCTGAACCTATATTCCATAAATAATTCAGCTCAGCTATCAAAGGTTGCAAAAAAACATCTATGTGCCCTTTTGGATTTTGAGGACCTGGAATTAAAATAGTAAGAAACATGAATTCATCTTTCATGCACATCCATGGTGGTAAGTTGTATGGTGTTAAGATAATAGGTCACGATGAATATTGTTGTCCATAACATCCAAATGGCTGAAATCCATCTGCAGAAAGTCCAAGTCTGACATTACGTGGTTCCATAGCAAATGAAGAAAATGTTGAATCTAAATGTTTCCATGCAGGGGAATCACAAGGATGACACATAATGTCTCCATCATGTCCATAGTTTTGATGCCAGATCATATGAGGCGCTGTTGCTGCTGATGCATACAAACGTTGGAGTCTAGCAGTCAAAGGAAAATAATACATGACTTTGTAAGGAATATTTTTCTTCTTCTTCTGATTTACCATGCGAGCATCATGCTTGTAATGAGGATGGTTACAGATTTTGCATTCCATTAATTCACTATCTTGGTTCCAAAAGATCATGCAATTATTGACACAACAATGTATCTTCTCAACTGGCAAACCCAAGTCTCTAATCAGTTTTTTAGTGTTGTAGAAACTATCAGTCATGCAGTTATCAGTTGGAAGCAACTCTGATATAAGTTGACATATGTCATCATAACATCGTTCTGAGAAATGATGTTCTGCCTTCATATTCAATAATCTTGCAGTAGCAGATAATTGAGAATGACCAGAAGTAATACCTTCCCATAATTCTCTTTCACTAGCCTTTAACATGTCATACATTTTCTGAACATCAGAAGTAGGTACTTGTTCTACATTTGATTGATCAAAAGCATTCATTGCATCGTAAACCATTGATTGCATTGCTTCAGCAGGGTTATAAGATGTCTCTGGTCCAATTGAGTTCGATGATGATGCAACAGAAGGTCCACTAAATTCATATACATACGGCTCTCCATGACAATACCAGTTGTAATAATCTGGAACAAACCCATACCTCCCGATATGAGTTTTCACTGTATCTTCATCACGGAAAGATGTATTTCTACATTTGCGTTGATTACATGGACACTTCAACTCTGTGCCACTCAAACACTCAGGATGAGACTTTGCAAAGTTAACAAATTCTTCCACTCCAGCAAAAAATTCGTCACGGATAAATCCATTGTCTAACCTATTATACATCCATGCCTTATTTGGATACATTGTATCTGAATTCAGATAAGACAATTTAATCAACCCACATATACAGAAATGAATAGGCAATATGATATTTATGGTATACTAAAAAAGTAAATCTTATTAATCAAACATGATATTATTTCTGAATCAATTATACTAATTAATCATACAATTAATCAACAAATTAATATAATTATTCAAACAATTAATCTAAATTTAATCAAACAAGATCTAATTAATAGATCAAGTAATCTCCTTAATCAAGCAATTAATCATCTTAATAATCAAATTAATCAAACATTTATCTAAAATAAATAAAACATTTGATCAATTAATTACACAATTAATGGTTTAACAAATTATCTAACAAAATTAATTGGTAATTTAAATAATTAATTAACTGATTAATTATTGAATTAATCAAATTAATTGAAATAATTACTCTAATTAATGAATTAATCACTCAAATTAATTAAAGCAAATACCTCATTAAAACCCTAGCTAAGCCCTACCTAAATCAAACCCTAGAACAACCGGAGCAGGGGTCGCCGGCCGGCCGCAGGGCCGTCGGCCGGCCGCAGTAGTCGTCGCGCGGCCGCAGCAGGCGCCGCGCGGCCTGTGCAGCCGGCGCCCAGCCGCACTGGGTCGCGACCGCCTGCAGGCGCAGCTTGCAAATGCAAGGCCGCGCCTGGCCGCGCGAGACAGCGGGGGGCCGCGCGCAGCCGTGCCAAGAGCCGTGGCTGCCCGGAGAAGACGACGGCGCCGCGTTAGCACAAACAAACGATAATATACGGCAAAAGGAGCTTAATTAACTCGCGTACCTGGGATCGGAGGAGGGTTCGCCGGAGGAGATCGCCGGACAATCGCCGGAGGAGAATCGCTTCCGTCGCTCGACCGGTCGCTAGGGTTCGCGTGACCGCGGGGGAAGGGGGCGTCGCCCTTTTTTAAGTAATATTGCGACGGATAACTTGTCCGTCGCTGATAGCGACGGCGTTGACCAATCCCGTCGCTATATTGAGGCGGTTTGACCCGTCGCTTACAACTAGCGACGGATAATTTATGTTATCCGTCGCAATAACGACGGACTTTGACCATGTTCGTTGCTATTGACAGGAGTTTGACTTCCCGCACAACTTTGGCGACGGAGACTATATATCCGTCGTCACTTGCGACGGACTATTAAAAAAGTCCGTCGCTATATCATATTATTTTTGTAGTGTTTGAATACCTAAATTTAGAAGGAAAAAAAATCAAGAACCAAGAAGATGGTTATTCTTGGATAATAAAATAAGATAGAGATATATTTAATTCATTATTTTGTTCATGAATAACTAATACATATCAACCAAATCATAGCTAAGAAGCCACTACCGTCGAACTGACAATTTGTCAAATTTTGTATTCCAAGTCCGTTTTCCAACAAAAATTATAGAAATAGCTATTTTGTGGCATTGGACAGTCTCATCGAGATTGAAAGGGCTATTTCGGAAAACTAAATCTGAAGTTAATTCGGCGCAATTTACCAAAGGACGTACGCAATAATCGATAATTACCAATGGGCGCACCATAGTTTTATTTTCACCAAAGGGTGCACTCATTATAGTGAACTTCCTCTTATACCTCTCATGTTATCTATTGTCTTTCTCTTTCTCTCTCAGTAATAAATTCTGTGACGTCAGCACATGTAACGTGACTTAATTACTGACTTTTATTTTAAAATAATATCTAATGGAATCGGCGCTAAATTAAAAAACGTAAGGTAAAAATTAAAAAAATATTTCACTTTAAAAATTTCTCATCCAACGTGATTTAAAAATATAAATAAATAATTTTATAAATAAATAATTTTTATTTTTATTAATAGAAATTAATATATTAAATAATATTTAATAAATATATTAATGTATAAAAAGTTTTTGGAAACAAACTGTTGGATTTAAAAATATAAATAAATGATTTTATATTTGATTAATAGAAATTAATATATTAAATAATATTTAATAAATATATTAATGTATACATATGTTTTGAAAAAAACTGACCGTGGTAGCTTTCAGGCCCACGCTGGGCCTGAAATATTTTTATCTCAGGCCCACGCTGGGCCTGAAATAATATTTCAGGCCCAGCGTGGGCCTGAAATCTGTTGATTCAGGCCCGACGTGAACTCAAATTTTTTTTTATTTAAAAAATATATTAATATATAAAAAAACCTATCAAAACACTTAATTTTAGATTCAAACGCAGGGCCTGAAGTCATCCTAGGAGGGTTTGAAGTCAAATAACTTCAGATCCTATAAATAATTAATTTAATAAATAATAATTCAATATAAAAAATATTTTTAAAATAAAAAATTTTTAGTGAAGGCCTGAAGTCATCAGTGACTTCAGGCCCTCTATCTGAAAAATTTTCCCTTAGGCCTGAAGTCATCCGACTTCAGGCCTAAGGAGGGCCTGAAGTCTGATGACTTCAGGCCCAAGGAGGGCCTGAAGTCTGATGACTTCAGGCCCTCCATTAAATATATAAAAATAATAAAAAAATTTTTAAAAAAAAGGTATAATATATAATTACATAATAATAAAATGTTATAGGAGTGGTTTAGGTATATCAGTGAGTTTTGAGCAAAACTCACTGATGGACCTACCAGAGTTTGGAATTCTGAAAACTCATTATCAGTAGACAGGGTTGAGCTAGGAGATGAGATTTTGGGTGCCGAAACCTCTAATCTTACTGTATCACCAATGCTATAGAAGTGGTTTAGGTATATCAGTGAGTTTTGAGCAAAACTCACTGATGGACCTACCATATTTGAAATTCTGAAAACTCTATATCAGTAGACAGGGTTGAGCTAGGAGATGAGATTTTGGGTGCCGAAACCTCTAATCTTGCTGTATCACCAATGCTATAGGAGTGGTTTAGATATATCAGTGAGTTTTGAGCAAAACTCACTGATGGACCTACCATATTTGGAATTCTGAAAACTCTATATCAGTAGACAGGGTTGAGCTAGGAGATGAGATTTTGGGTGCCGAAACCTCTAATCTTGCTGTATAACCAATGCTATAGAAGTGGTTTAGGTATATTAGTGAGTTTTGAGCAAAACTCACTGATGGACCTACCATATTTGGAATTCTGAAAACTCTATATCAGTAGACAGGTTTGAGCTAGGAGATGAGATTTTGGGTGCCGAAACCTCTAATCTTGCAGTATCACCAATGCTATAGGAGTGGTTTAGGTATATCAGTGAGTTTTGAGCAGCAAAACTCACTGATGGACCTACCATATTTGGAATTCTGAAAACTCTATATCAGTAGACAGGGTTGAGCAAGGAGATGAGATTTTGGGTGCCGAAACCTCTAATCCTGTTGTATCACCAATGCTATAGGAGTGGTTTAGGTATATCACTGAGTTTTGAGCAAAACTCACTGATGGACCTACCATATTTGGAATTCTGAAAACTCTATATCAGTAGACAGGGTTGAGCTAGGAGATGAGATTTTGGGTCCCGAAACCTCTAATCTTGCTGTATCACCAATGCTATAGAAGTGGTTTAGGTATATCAGTGAGTTTTGAGCAAAACTCACTGATGGACCTACCATATTTGGAATTCTGAAAACTCTATATCAGTAGATAGGTTTGAGCTAGGAGATGAGATTTTGGGTGCCGAAACCTCTAATCTTGCTGTATCACCAATGCTATAGGAGTGGTTTAGGTATATCAGTGAGTTTTGAGCAAAACTCACTGATAGACTTACCATATTTGGAATTCTGAAAACTCTATATCAGTAGACAGGGTTGAGCTAGGAGATGAGATTTTGGGTGCCGAAACCTCTAATCTTGCTGTATCACCAATGCTATAGAAGTGGTTTAGGTATATAAGTGAGTTTTGAGCAAAACTCACTGATGGACCTACCATATTTGGAATTCTGAAAACTCTATATCAGTAGACAGGGTTGAGCTAGGAGATGAGAGTTTGGGTGCCGAAACCTCTAATCTTGTTGTATCACCAATGCTATAGGAGTGGTTTAGGTCTATCAGTGAGTTTTGCTCAAAACTCACTGATATACCTAAACCACTCCTATAGCATTGGTGATACAGCAAGATTAGAGGTTTCGGCACCCAAAATCTCATCTCCTAGCTCAACCCTGTCTACTGATATAGAGTTTTCAGAATTCCAAATATGGTAGGTCCATCAGTGAGTTTTGCTCAAAACTCACTGATATACCTAAACCACTCCTATAGCATTGGTGATACTGCAAGATTAGAGGTTTCGGCACCCAAAATCTCATCTCCTAGCTCAAACCTGTCTACTGATATAGAGTTTTCAGAATTCCAAATATGGTAGGTCCATCAGTGAGTTTTGCTCAAAACTCACTGATATACCTAAACCACTTCTATAGCATTGGTTATACAGCAAGATTAGAGGTTTCAGCACCCAAAATCTCATCTCCTAGCTCAACCATGTCTACTGATATAGAGTTTTCAGAATTCCAAATATGGTAGGTCCATCAGTGAGTTTTGCTCAAAACTCACTGATATATCTAAACCACTCCTATAGCATTGGTGATACAGCAAGATTAGAGGTTTCGGCACCCAAAATCTCATCTCCTAGCTCAACCATGTCTACTGATATAGAGTTTTCAGAATTCCAAATATGGTAGGTCCATCAGTGAGTTTTGCTCAAAACTCACTGATATACCTAAACCACTTCTATAGCATTGGTGATACAGTAAAATTAGAGGTTTCGGCACCCAAAATCTCATCTCCTAGCTCAACCCTGTCTACTGATAATGAGTTTTCAGAATTCCAAATATGGTAGATCCATCAGTGAGTTTTGCTCAAAACTCACTGATATACCTAAATCACTCCTATAACATTTTATTATTATGTAATTATATATTATACCTTTTTTTAAAAAAGTTTTTATTATTTTTATATATTTAATGGAGGGCCTGAAGTCTAATGACTTCAGGCCCTCCTTCGGCCTGAAGTCGGATGACTTCAGGCCTAAGGGAAAAATTTTCAGATAGAGGGCCTGAAGGCTGAAGTCACTGATGACTTCAGGCCCTCACTAAAAATTTTTTATTTTAAAAATATTTTTTATATTGAATTATTATTTATTAAATTAATTATTTATAGGATCTGAAGTTATTTGACTTCAAACCCTCCTGGGATGACTTCAGGCCCTGCGTTTGAATCTAAAATTAAGTATTTTGATAGGTTTTTTTATATATTAATATATTTTTTAAATAGAAAAAAAATTTGAGTTCACGCTGGGCCTGAAATAAAAATATTTCAGGCCCAGCGTGGGCCTGAAATAAAAATATTTCAAGCCCAGCGTCGGTCTGAAAGCTATCACGGTCAGTTTTTTCAAAACATATGTATACATTAATATATTTATTAAATATTATTTAATATATTAATTTCTATTAATCAAATATAAAATCATTTATTTATATTTTTAAATCTAACAGTTGGTTTCCAAAAACTTTTTATACATTAATATATTTATTAAATATTATTTAATATATTAATTTCTATTAATAAAAATAAAATTATTTATTTATAAAATTATTTATTTATATTTTTAAATCACGTTGGATGAGAAATTTTTAAAGTGAAATATTTTTTTAATTTTTACCTTACGTTTTTTAATTTAGCGCCGATTCCATTAGATATTATTTTAAAATAAAAGTCAGTAATTAAGTCACGTTGCATGTGCTGACGTCACAGAATTTATTACTGAGAGAGAAAGAGAAAGACAATAGATAACATGAGGGGTATAAGAGGAAGTTCACTATAATGAGTGCGCCCTTTGGTGAAAATAAAACCATGGTGCGCCCGTTGGTAATTACCGATTGTTGCGTACGCTCTTTGGTAAATTGCCGAAGTTAATTTTCTATTTAATTCTAAAGTGATTTTTTATTGTATGAGAAGAATTGTATAATCTATATATAACACATAGTTAAAAGTAAATGCATTATTGTTAAAAGCATCATCCTAATTGAAATTAATTAATATATGTATTTATTAATGACGGTGTAATTACCATCATATTTAAATTGTTATTGATCGCATATTTTATTACTATCATATTTATAATAATTTGATGTAATATATTGACAATTTTAACCATATACATAGATTGGTTACTAGAATTATCATTAATGATTATAAATGACATTGTAATAATTAATAATTAAAATTATTTTTGGATGGTTGTTCTGAATTATTATATTTACCATCATTATTTATTGGTGGCATTTAAATTGATACATTGCATCTTTAACGGATAGCTTTTCATATTTTTCTATAATATATTTTGATCATTTTGGATTTGGTTAAGTTGGTTATCACATGATAAAATTATAAAATAGATTAAGAGTCGATTTCTTGTAAAATTGAAAAAAATACTCACCTATATGATTCTATGTTCAATTTTTTGATTTTTATATAGAATATGAAATATGAAATCTTTATTGTTTATTATTTTATTTAAGCGTATTGGAAGGAATGCATTCGATTGACGGATAGTTAGATCATTGCTAATATGTTGGCATATGTTACTATGTAGTATGCTCAATATGTGTAGTTTAGATATTATCTCTTATGATGCCATCCTCAGTTTTTGTAAAATCCGACACTTTTGACTAGGTTCCGGAAATTTTCGGAGAATTACCAGATAGATTCCGGGGTTCCGAGTCCTTGGATATAAAATTAGGGACTAAAATGAAATAAAACTAAAAGTTTCAAGGGCTAATGTGTAAGGAATTAAAACCCTAGGGGTGGTTTTGTGAATAGGCAGAACTTGGTTGGGCTAAACTGCAAAAAGGACCCCCTTTTGTTTTTTTGATTAAAGGCTCGGTCGAGCCTTAGTCGCAGCCAACCCGCAGCCGCAACCACTGTTTCCCGTCTCCCGCGAACCCTAGCCGCTGTGGCCGCCGACCTGATTTCCTTCTTCCTCTCGCGCGACTTAGCCACAAGAGAAGCCCTACCTCCTCGGTTTTCTTCTCCTCCGCGGCTACACGCGACCTCTCTTCTTCTCCTTATCGCGCGAACTCTAGCGGAAGGCTACTCCTTTCGTTTTCAACCTCGCGGACGAAGGGCGATGTTAGGTTGCAGTTGAATGAGGGTTTGCGAAGCCAAAACCTTGAGAATCTTGTGCCTTCCGAGGATCTCTGATTGCTTCTACTGACCGTCGGAGCGGTGGAGCATCGCCGGTGATCCACAGAGGTAGGATATGATACAATTGGAATTGATTTCATCTGATTTCCAACGATTGGTCTTGTGGTTCCTAGATCAGTAGGTTTAAGATGAGATTGTTCTATTTTAGAAGCTACATAGTTGGCTTTCAGGGGGTTGCTGTGATCTGTTTAGGTGGGTGTGGTTCTGCCTTCACCGGATCCGAGCAGAGGTGGCTGTCGACTACTAATCAGTAAGGTTTGATTGGTTTAGGGTTGTATTGGAAGTTTCTTTTGAATTAGTTCAGTTCAAATGAATGTGTGGGTTTTGAAGCCGAGTTATGGGCTTTAGGATTATAATCTTGATTAAGTTATAATTAGAAGAATTATATTGAACACTGTTAGTTGATTCATGGATGGTTAGTTTGAGGATAGGTTTAAGTTAAAAATTTAAACCTAATAAACTAAGCTAGAGGAACTGGGGTATGAAATAACTGAAAAGGGAATGATTAAGTTAACCCTAGTTTGGTTCAGGAAGTAAATAGAAACTTTCGTTTAATTAGAGATAATTAAATGGAAAGGAAATTGTTAGGTGAACCCTAAAACGGATTAGGGATTAATGGGTTAGTTGTTACTATGTTTGTAATAGCTAATTAAATCTGTCCTTGATACAGGGACTTGATTTGGATTTTTATTGCTGATATTGGCGGGTGGTTCTCTTCGCATTTGGATTCTTCTCTTTTGGAGGCGGGTACCCTTTGACTTATCTATCTTGATATTGTCATTTTGTTATGCATAGAATGTTATAGATAGCAGTAAGATTCTACGCTATCCCTGGTTATTATGTCTGTTCTGGATATTATTGTTTATCCCTGTTTATTATGCCGTCCTGGATACTTGTTGTTTATCCCTGTGTTATTATGCTGTTAGTTCCATACAGTCTCAGGTATTGTCATATCTATTTGCATGCTAGAGATCGTGGTATTGGCTCCTGCCTTTGACCTTGAGGGATTGGTAGTTTTCCCGTCAGTATACCTTGTAGGTTACCTGTATTTCCTGTTATAGGATTTCAGACTGAGACTTAGTATACTGGGGACTTGGGAGGGAGGTATGTGTATCTATTATACACCATCTCTGCATTATTGCATGCTGACCCACGCGGACGTTGTGGACGATGTCCTGACTGGGTACAGGTTGTCACAGCTCTACCCACGCGGACGTTGTGGACGACGATCCTGACTGGGACTAGGGGGTGGCACATGTCATTGCACCATGTGCATACTTTGCATCGTGCATTGTTTGCTGCACTTGTTTGACATCGCATATTCTGGAGACTTGTATCTCAGCTTATATGTCTATTGGTTTTCCTCTGGTATTTCTTACCCTCTATACAGGTTAGATGGATTCAGGTATATATCTATTTCGGTATGTTCAGTACTAGTCTTTCCCTACTGTTGCTATGAGACTGTAGTTGCTGAACTCTTATTGTTGGTATAACCTTCTATGCATATCTGTTGGGTATTCGCTGAGCTATGGACTCACCCCGTTGCCATATATGTTTATTTCAGGTTGATGTCTGCGAGGAGATCCCGAGCCGCCAGTCCCTAGCTCCAGAGGAGCTCCGCTTGGTTTTATTTTATGTTTGTTTTGCTTATGGACCCTGTAGTATTTCCTATGCTTCCGTTGTGGTGTTTTAAAACCTGTATTCATGTTTAATTCGATGGTATTGTACTTTTGAGTCCTATGTTGGACTTCGATTGGTTTTGGTTTTGTTCCTGCCCCCTGGCAGCTCAGGTGAGTTCGGATTTGGTTTTTCGATAGTTATAATCATATAACTGTTGTTTCTGCTTATATCTGAGGCCTGTGGCCCTTTAAACTGCGTGGTAGTGCAAATACATATATTGCGTGGATTGTTATATATATTGTGTGTGTGTAAATTGTCCGCCGGACAGGGGAGGTGCTGTCCGATTTTATATTGGATCAGCGGCTCCTGGGTCTCGGGGCGTGACAGTTTTTTATTAGAGTAGTGAGAAATATGTTGAGAATATAAGAATACTGACTTCTACTAACAAGAATTTCTTCAGAATTGAACAATTAAAAATTTAAGGACATTAATGCACCTAGTATTTCTTTAACTTTGGCTGTGGGGCTATATTATTTTCTCATGTTAAGGTATAATCGAGTTGGTTATCATATATATGATTTACATAATTGAATAAGAATTGAATCTCAATAAAGCAGAGAAATTGTCCTGTCATATGATGGCTAACTTTAGTTTGCAAATTTATTCCCTTCTAATAATATGGGATAGTCAGTAGAACTACTAGAGTAATAAATTTTATCATTTTATAGAAATAAAATGTTATTTTCTCAATTACCTTTCATTTGTATGTGACATTCTCAACTGTTCTAGTCGGGAATGTCATATGTATATGAAAGATAACTAAGAAAATAATATTATATTTCTGTAAAATGGTTAGACTCAACTAGAGCGGTTAAATTGACCGATCATGCTAGAGTGGGTTCACCCGTTACAAATATCTATCATCCAGTATGGGCGGAGGGCGGAGAGTGGAGTGGGCTAGTCCACCTTCTTAACAGATTGGGAAATCTATAATCTAGTTCAACTTAAAGTGGATTATAGGTTAAGCAAATCTACAAGTCCAATAAAATATAAAAAGTATATTAAAATTTCCAAGTTTGAGTTATGAATTAAGTAGGTCAGCCTATGAGTTCCTGACTTTAATTTTGTATTTTGGAAGAAAAAAATTATTCTTAACCCGAGCCCGCTATGGGTCAACTTGTCTGGACCCACAACTTGCGTGAATCGGCCTTTTAAAGTTCCCTTTTAAATGAGTCAATAATATTTTAAGTAGATCCACTTAAATTATTTAACACGGTGGGCCAATTTAACCAACCCAATCTAAATTACTGACTTTATACTTATGACTATAAAAGAATCAAGAATTGGTATTCAAGTTTATTTGATAAACGTAAACAAACTAAGTCAAATTGAGCCGGAAATGAATCAAGCTAACGCTTGAAATGACTATTCAAGCTTCACTTGATTTTTTTTATGAGCTTGAGTTTGATTCAATAAAAGTTTGAGCTTGATTCGTTTATATATTATTGAGCTTTTAATTTAATATTATTTGGATTTTTATATTTTAAATTCATTTGGTTAGTTATTGAATTTAAAATAACAATTTATTTATTCATTTATTTATTTATTATTTATTTAACATATTGATAGGTGTTTATTGATAACATGGTTATAAATATTGCTCAATGTACGATTATTGTATCGTTCATGAATACTATTTGTGAAGTCCTTACGAAATGGACTAATGGTCAGTGTGTCGGTGTTGTCATCTTGAGATATGAGGGTCAAAATCGACAAAGTCAGTGTTCTCGTCCTCTCCACATACTAGCCATGACATCCGGATTAATAGTCTTCATGATTTATCTTTTCGTATCCGTCATGAGACGAATGGACGGGATGCTGAAAGCGAATGAATCGACTTTACCACTTTAAATAAATTATTATCCAACTAAATATCAAATTTATTGGATTCATTTAAAGCCCTACAACTCACTTCCGCCATTTGACTGTTCGTATTCCCATCTGGATTTACGTACGTTGCAATTGTGCCCACTTTTATAAAAATTATTTTAAAATGATAAAAATAATTATTAAAAATAATTATTTTAAATAATAACATTTATAATTGTTTTAAAAATAAAACTAAAGATAAAATTATAAAATCATCTAAAAACTTTAAAAATTATATTATATATTTTTAAAATATTTAATATATTTAAAATTTTTAATTTTAAAAATCTAGTAGGAATATTTAAAATTAAAATTTTGAAATTTTTTAGATTATTTTAAATTGATAGTTAATCGTTAACGTAAATTTAAAATTTAATTTTAATTATTTTAAAAAATATATAAAAATTTAAAATAATTGTTGATATATTTTTTTAAACTTAAACTTATATTATATGCTATATAAATATAAATTTATATTGTTATTATTATTATTATTATTATTAGGTTAGGTTAAGGGTTCTCCCGATTCACGCCCCCCTCCCCCCTCCTGTCGTCGCCGACTCGCCGCTGCTCAGATAAAATATCGCCTCTCCCTCTTCCTTTCCCTCTCCCTCTCTTCTTCATTTTGTTTGTCCATTCGATCCGGTGCTCTGTGCCGACCCAACGCCATGGAGGAGTTTCGGATTCATCTTCTTTCATCTGGCGCGCCCGCGCCCACTCCGGCTGAGGAGATTATAGAGGAATCCCCAGAAACGGCCATCCTGAAGATCCTAGACGAGTTCCTAGCAAAGGTGCGATTCTATGTCATCACTTAAGCAAAGTTGAATATCAACGTTTGTACAGTTACTACGCAATTTATGCTGTTTTAATATCTTTAGGATTCATGATTTGCATCAGCTATTCCCGGGAATCAAACAGTAGGCATTGGGGGGGGGGGGGGGGGGGGGGGGGGCGGAGTTGGGATAGGAGATCATATGGCGTGGTCCTTGTTTATTCACCAAGGCATTACATGTAAAAACGTTGATGTTGCATCAATCAATCTATCCATCTATATCCAATAAAAACAAGAAGACATAAAAAAAAATGACAAATCACTTTGCCCACATGTAAATATATCCGCTTGCTCTTCTGCACCTTCCGCCTTCTCTCTCGTATTATTTTCGTCACTTAGTATGCACCCCTCTCAAAACTAAATTTCGGGATCCGCCACTGGATAGAGGAGTCCCCAATGGAACAACCAGTGGATTCCTCTTTCATGCGATTTCTGGTGGGATTTATAAATTTAATACATTATTTTAGAAACTAATATATAACTTAAAATAAGAACAAATCATAAAATATTTGGTCATTTTTGACCATACATGGGAGAGATTGCTATCACGAATTCATCGTAGGTTGATTTTGTAGTAACATTGGCATAAGAATACTATTTGCCACCTATAATGATAAAAGAGATGATTATCTAAATCTCCTGTAACATCTTTTTTTAGAATAATTTTGATTTTGCTACTTATTTCTTCATGACATACAAATGCAGATAGAATCAAATGACACAAGACTTACACTCGAAGAATTAAAAGTGACATTGAAGGATTTCAACGATAAAATGAAAATCCTCCTAGAGAAGGTCGAGGGAGGTAATATATGTTTATTCAATTTCTTTTATAAATTGAGGATTTGGTTATCATTTATTTACGATGTCTAACAAATAATATTATTTTTCTAGGTAATACTGGTCAAAGAGTTGGATATTCTAAGAAGATAACTCTTACTGTCATTGGTCTTTTTATATTTCAATCAATGTCACTTTTAATTCTTCGAGTGTAAGTCTTGTGTCATTTGATTCTATCTGCATTTGTATGTCATAAACAAATAAGTAGCAAAATCAAAATTATTCTAAAAATAGATGTTACAGGAGATTTAGATAATCATCTCTTTTATAATTATAGGTGGCAAATAGTATTCTTATGCCAATGTTACTACAAAATCAACCTACGATGAATTCCTGATAGCAATCTCTCCCATGTATGGTCAAAAATGACCAAATATTTTATGATTTGTTCTTATTTTAAATTATATATTAGTTTCTAAAATTAATGTATTAAATTTATAAATCTCACCAGAAATCGCATGAAAGAGGAATCCACTGGTTGTTCCATTGGGGACTCCTCTATCCAGTGGCGGATCCCGAAATTTAGTTTTGAGAGGGGTGCATGCTAAGTGGCGAAAATAATACGAGAGAGAAGGCGGAAGGTGCAGAAGAGCAAGCGGATATATTTACATGTGGGCAAAGTGATTTGTCATTTTTTTTTAATGTCTTCTTGTTTTTATTGGAGATAGATGGATAGATTGATTGATGCAACATCAACGTTTTTACATGTAATGCCTTGGTGAATAAACAAGGACCACGCCATATGATCTCCTATCCCAACTCCGCCCCCCCCCCCCCCCCCCCCCCCCCCCCCCCCCCCCCCCAATGCCTACTGTTTGATTCCCGGGAATAGCTGATGCAAATCATGAATCCTAAAGATATTAAAACATATTGCTAGTACTGTCAACTGAAAACCTAGCGAAGAGATGGAGTCTGCAAGCTTTGATGATTTACAATTTGATCATCACCATCATTACTCTTTGGTGGCGATAGAATATGGTATGAATATATACTTTGACAAGTTGTTAATGTTTTGCCTATTATTTTTTTTTATCTCATTAAGTTGGTATTTCATTTATTTTTAGCATGGTGTTTTATATGTTTTATTAATTTTTTAACTAGATACAATTTTATAAAGATTAGTGTGTTCCTAGTGCTTTATTAGCTTCTCAGTATAGTCCATTTTCTTTTTGCTAAAATCTCTGGAAAATTTGAAGGGTATTGAAGAACATATCATGTTTTTTGATGATATATTTTTTGAAAATCCTCAACTGCAGTCCAGTCTTTAACTCTTTTGAGAACAGTCCATCTTATTGCGTCCTCAAGTTTTTCAACCACTATACTACTACTGTTTTTTGTCGTCATTGAGTCTTTTCATATACGTAATTGCCAACATAGATAATATCTAGAAATTAAGAGGACTATATTTTGTATGAATTAGTTAGAAGATGGTAGAACACCAACCAAAGTAATGGAAATGGACGTCATTTGACCAAATTATACTACCTATGTAGGACTTTGACTTCTATGGATTGGCAAAAACTTTATATGCTGTATTATCTTACTCCTCTATAATGGACACTTGGACACTACAGTCTAAATGGATTGATATTATTATTTCTCATCATTTTTGTTTTTACAAATTGCTTTGTCTAACATAAAAAACCCACACACTTATTGGTCTGAAAACATAGATAAAATTGATGTCATCTAAAGAGAAGGTGATCACGATTGCTTTTGAAAGTTTTTTGCTTAGGAGCATTGCAAGGGATATATTCCAGGACCAGTGATGGAAGTTAACATATATGCAGCTTTAGTTAAAAATAAGCTTTTTGGTGCTTATAAAATTGCACCTGCATAGTTATTTTAGGTTGTTGGTGGTGGTTAAGATGTCCGAAGTACATCTCTCCCAGCAAATTTTATTTGTTACCTTTAATAAGTCTTCTTTAAATAAGTCATATTAGTGATATTCTTCTTTTCATTTTATAGGACTCAATTACCATTAGTTTGTGATATGTTAAATCCATACAAAATCACATATTTCTCCTTTTTGAACTATTTTGTAAGGTTGCTTTATCTGTCACAAGCCATTTTTTTTGTAGTTCTATTCTCTTGACTCTTGAGATAATTATGTCTACTAGGAGAACAGGAATCTGATACTTGTGTTGATTTTATGGAAATGAAGATTCGTTGCTTGGGTTACCAGTTATGGCACATCTTCAATAGATTTAGGGGCCTGTTATTATTTGGATATGCAATAGCAAATTTTTATGGGACACTTGCTTTGCATCTAATGATGCATTACAAATGTTTAGATGATTTCACTCAGAAAACATGGAGGTTTGAAATCCTTTTATATATTCGACTAACAGGTCCTATCTCAGTCGATCTCTTTAGTGACTCTGTCGCCTGAGACCCAAGAGTCCACTTACGTGGTCGCCCTCGATCATGTCTCGGCGCGGGAGCAAGTCCACCGCATGTCATACTTGTTAGTATTACCCAAAGGCTACTAACCTTACGAATTTACCCAATTTTTGCCTGGAGATGGCTCGTCGCCGTCAAATCCCAGAGTATAATCACGTCGAGAAAGCAACTCCAAAGATTCGAAATGTACTCGGGTAGATCTCATCAAACCCGAGCTCTGATACCCACCAATTTGGTATCAGATAAACTCCGAAAAATCCGTAAAACATGAAAAGAGGTAGGCATCGTAACCGAAGCTCTGATACCAACTAAATTGTCACAACCCCGGAAAGGAGCCGTTGGCCCGATATAAAATCGGACAGCATCTCCCCTATACGATGAACAATATGAAGCATTAATACATGCATGCAATTATAATATGACCTCCATGGCCATAAATAAATATAGCACGACCATTCCTAGCTGGAAAACATAAAATAAAATCCGTCCATAGCATAAATCCAGTAAAACTTACCTAATTTGTCGTCCGGGCAGGCGCGCAACAAAACCACATCACATAAAGCCAACAAAGGACTCAAAAGTACTGTCCATACAACAACATAACGTAAATACAAGTCCACGACGCAAATCAATGCAAAGTATGAAATATAACATACTAATACTCGAAAATAAAACGGGAAACTGGAGCTTGAGTCGTCAAGTGCAGAGGATTGGCAACTGGGCTCTTCTGGCAGACATCAACCTGAAAATAAAACATGGTGAACGGTGGTGAGTCCTAGCGAACTCTACGGGTATAGAGATAGATATGCATGACAAATAAACAACTATACAAGCTATAAGGAAACAATAGGATACAGTCTCGTAGAAGAATAAGAATATGCATAACATAAATGTTGAATGTATATACATGCCAGACTCCATCTATCCTGCGGGGTAGTACAATCAACCCTTACATAACATCAAGTTCAAAGCACAATCCAAATATGTAATTGTCCCCTGTATGTGCATGCTAAACATATGCAGCAAGCACAACAAATGCACAATGCATCATATAGACATGATGCAATGACAAATGTTACTCCTGACGCCATTCAAGCCGCCGTCACAGGTCATAAGTGAATGACTGAGTGGGTGGGGTTGTGACAACTGTACACACTCTGCCATCACTGCTCCTGAGTGATCGAGTGGACAGGATGATGGTAGAGTGAACACTCCGACCCCAAATCATAAAGGGGGAGATAACTCTCTCATCTCCTTGTATCACTAGAAGGAGAAGGGATCCTTGCCTTTGGAGCCGCTACCCATGAGCGTTCGAGCGGAACAACATAGAGCAATTGCACACACCCATTGGTATCCACTAATCTATGAGTGGCCGTGTGTGCAGATCCAGAATGTGTCTGACGACGGGCACAGACCACAAGGAGCTGATGATCGTAAGCATGCAACAATGCAGGGATGGTGCATGACTCTAGCACATGCAACATCCACTAGAACAACATTCATAACTCAACCTAACATGCACAGGTCAAACACATGTATCATGACCTAACGATACAATGTGGGAGAGCTTTCCTGGAGCCGGCTCGTCCACTGTGCAGGGGGTTGTGGTTGATCAAAAGGAGCTCGTGGCTGTGAACATCTCCTCAGGTGCGGCCTCCTCCACCTCTTTATTTGTTTTGTTCGTTTATTTTCTAGTTCCTTTTCTAGCTAAGAATACGACTTCTGAGCCCCCTCTCCAGAGATCACAGATATCTTGATTGATATGGAGCCCTTAACAACAGTCGTGTCCTTGGAGCAACTGGTGCTTCCTCACGGCGAGACAGTCTAATTGTTTTTTATAACTTCTCTCACTTTTATTAAATTACTTAACTTTTTTTTGACATAAGCAGGCAGAATCAGATTATGAAGTACTGACAACAAAAGTATTCAAGGCTACGCTAAAATCTGAACCCTAAATTAATAATTTTCTTTGTTTTTTTAATAAATTAATTAATTGTTATATTTATTTATTTTGTTAACAAATATTATTATTTTTTAGGTAGCATTGCAAAAGTAAAGCTTCTCAAGAAGATGTCTACTGCCGCCACAGTTATTGTAGGATTTAGCTTGTATGACATTGCTTGGTTTCACATGAAGGACTGGGTAGAGGGATTGCCCATTCTGGCGTCGATAGTCTTCAGTTTGACCATCATCTTCGATATTGTGTGGCCACACAATATTGAATATGATGGTCAAACTAAAGACCTACACAATATCGAAGATGATGGTCAAACTGAACACCATCGACGCAAGAATGGGCAATCCCTCTACCCAGTCTTTCGTGTGAAACCAAGCAATGTTATACAAGATAAATCGCACAATAACTGTGGCAGCAGTAGACATCTTCTTGAGAAGCTTTGCTTTTGCAGTGCTACCTAAAAAATAATAGTATTTATTAACAAAATAAATAAATATAGCAATTAGTTAATTTATTAAAAAGTCGAAGAAAATTATATATTACCTTTCTTCTCCAACTTAGCCAAGAGACTTTCTTTCAAGACTTCGAATTCAGATTTCAGTGTAGCCTTGAATACTTTTGTTGTCTGTACCGTATCATCTGATTCTGCCGGCTTATGCCATAAAAAAGTTTAGTATTCTAAAAATATGAGAGAAGTTATAAAAAAAAATTAGATGTCACGCCGTGAGGAAGCACCAGTTGCTCCAAGTACACGATTGTTGTTGGGAGCTCCATATCAAATCAACATATCTGTGATCTCTGGACAAGGGGGTCAGAAGCCGTACTCTTAGCTGGAGAAGGAACCAGAAAATAAAAGAACAAAACAAATAAAGAGGCGGAGGAGGCCGCACCTGAGGAGATGTTCGCAGCCATGAGCTCCTTTTGATCAACCACAGCCACCTGTACAGTGGGCGAGCTAGCTCCAAGAAAGCTTTCCCACATTGTATCTGGATTAGGGAAAATGGAGAGAAGAGGTGACGGATTAGTTTTTATAAGAAAAAAAAACATTTGAAAAAATAAATGAGTCGAATAAGAGAAGATGCGTCTAAAACTTCAAAACTGAAACATAATTGCTGCATATATAGAACAACAGAAAACTTTTCAATAATCCTAACCCAAAACGTGCAAATATTTTTGTCATGAATTAATCCGAGCAAGAATTAATCGGCAACAGTAATTACAAGATTAACATGGAAACTCTGTTAGAGTAAGTGCCTTGTAAATCAACTATTGGCTAGGACTTTATTGACTTTGTAAACAAACATCCTTTATTTTAATGTAATTCTATTTAGTATGACATTTACTTTATCTTAATACCAATCCTAGATGCATAAATAAATTCCTTGAGTATATTATAGTAAGATGTGGTAGTACATATGATGGTAATCATGAATATTGATGTATACAGTGAATATTGATGTATTTCATGATGACTATCATATGTACTACCAAATCTCACTATAATATACTCAAGGATTTTATTTATGCATTCTAGCATGGGTATTAAGATAAAGTAAATGTCATATTAAATATAATTACATTAAAATAAAGGATGTTTATTTACAAGAGTCAATTAAGTCTGAGCCAATAATTGGTTTGCAAGGCACTTACTCTAACAGAAGTTTCCATGTTAATCTTGTAATTTTTATTGTCGATTAGTTCTTGCTCAGATTAATGTTTGCATGTTTTGGGTTAGGATATTGGAATGTTTTCTGTTGTTCTATATATGCAGCAATTATGTTTAAGTTTTGAATTTTAGACCCATCTTCTCTTATTCGACTAATTTATTTATTTTTAAATATTTTTTTCCTTATAAAAACTAATCCGTCACCTCTTCTCTCCATTTTCACTAATCTAGATACAATGTGGGAGAGCTTTCCTAGACTCGGCTCGTCCACTGTGCAGGGGGCTGTGGTTGATCAAAAGGAGCTCGTGGCTGCGAACATCCCTCAGGTGTGGCCTCCTCACCTCTTTATTTGTTTTGTTTTTTTATTTTCTAGTTCCTTCTCCAGCTAAGAGTACGACTTCTGACCACTTGTCAAGAGATCATAGATATCTTGATTGATATGGAGCCCCCAACAACAGTCGTGTCCTTGGAGCAACTGGTGCTTCCTGACGCCGTGACAGTTTAAATTTTTTTTTATAACTTCTCTCATTTTTTTTAGAGTACTTAACTTTTTTATGACATAAATAGGCAGAATTAGTTGATTAGTACTGACATTAAAAGTATTCAAGGCTACACTGAAATCTGAATTCGAAGTCTTAAAAGAAAGCCTCTTGGCTAAGTTGGAGAAGAAAGGTAATATATAATTTTCTTCGATTTTTTATTAAATTAATTAATTGTTATATTTATTTATTTTGTCAACAAATACTATTATATTTTAGGTAGCACTGCAAAACTAAAGCTTCTCAAGAAGATGTCTATTGCTGCCACAGTTATTGTGGGGTTGATCTTGTATGGCATTGCTTGGTTTCACATGAAGGACTGGGTAGAGGGATTGCCCATTCTGGCGTCGATGGTCTTCAGTTTGACCATCATCTTCGATATTGTGTGTCGAAGATGATGGTCAAACTGAAGACAATCGACGCCAGAATGGACAATTCCTCTACCCAGTCCTTCGTGTGAAACCAAGCAATGCCATACAAGATCAACCCCATAATAACTGTGGCAGCGGTAGACATCTTCTTGAGAAGCTTTAGTTTTGCAGTGCTACCTAAAAAATAATAGTATTTGTTGACAAAATAAATAAATATAATAATTAATTAATTTAATAAAAAATCAAAGAAAATTATATATTACCTTTCTTCTCCAAGTTAGCCAAGAGGCTTTCTTTCAAGACTTCGAATTCAGATTTCAGCGTAGTCTTGAATACTTTTGTTGTCAGTACTTCATCATCTGATTCTGCCTGTTTATGTTATAAAAAAATTAAGTATTCTAAAAAAAGTGAGAGAAGTTATAAAAAAAAATTTAAACTGTCACGGCGTGAGGAAGCACCAGTTGCTCCAAGGACACGATTGTTGTTGGGGGTTCCATATCAATCAAAATATCTGTGATCTCTGGACAAGGGGGTCAGAAGCCGTACTCTTAGCTGGAGAAGGAACCAGAAAATAAAAAACAAACCAAATAAAGATGTGGAGGTGGCCGCACCTGAGGAGATGTTCGCAGCCACGAGCTCCTTTTGATCAACCACATCCCCCTGCATAGTGGACGAGCCGGCTCCAGGAAGGCTCTCCCACATTGTCTCTGGATTAGGGAAAATGGAGAGAAGAGGTGACGGATTAGTTTTTATAAGAAAAAAAACATTTGAAAAAATAAATGAGTCGAATAAGAGAAGATGGGTATAAAACTTCAAAACTGAAACATAATTGCTGCATATATAGAACAACAGAAAATTTTTGAATAATCCTAACCCAAAACGTGCAAATATTTTTGTCATGAATTAATCCGAGCAAGAACTAATCGGCAACAGTAATTACAAGATTAACATGGAAACTCTGTTAGAGTAAGTGCCTTGTAAATCAACTATTGGCTAGGACTTTTGTAAACAAACATCCTTTATTTTAATGTAATTCTATTTAGTATGACATTTACTTTATCTTAATACCCATGCTAGATGCATAAATAAAGTCCTTGAGTATATTATAGTAAGATGTGGTAGTACATATGATGGTAATCATGAATATTGATGTATACAGTGAATATTGATGTATTTCATGATGACTATCATATGTACTACCAAATCTCACTATAATATACTCAAGGATTTTATTTATGCATCTAGCATGGGTATTAAGATAAAGTAATGTCATATTAATTATAATTACATTAAAATAAAGGATGTTTATTTACAAGAGTCAATGAAGTCTGAGCCAATAATTGGTTTGCAAGGCACTTACTCTAACAGAAGTTTCCATGTTAATCTTGTAATTTTTATTGTCGATTAGTTCTTGCTCAGATTAATGTTTGCATGTTTTGGATTAGGATTATTGGAATGTTTTCTGTTGTTCTATATATGCAGCAATTATGTTTAAGTTTTGAATTTTTAGACCCATCTTCTCTTATTCGACTAATTTATTTATTTTTAAATATTTTTTTCCTTATAAAAACTAATCCGTCACCTCTTCTCTCCATTTTCACTAATCTAGATACAATGTGGGAGAGCTTTCCTAGACTCGGCTCGTCCACTGTGCAGGGGGCTGTGGTTGATAAAAAGGAGCTCGTGGCTGCGAACATCCTCTCAGGTGTGGCCTCCTCCACCTCTTTATTTGTTTTGTTTTTTTATTTTCTAGTTCCTTCTCCAGCTAAGAGTACGACTTCTGACCACTTGTCAAGAGATCATAGATATCTTGATTGATATGGAGCCCCAACAACAGTCGTGTCCTTGGAGCAACTGGTGCTTCCTGACGCCGTGACAGTTTAAATTTTTTTTATAACTTCTCTCATTTTTTTAGAGTACTTAACTTTTTTATGACATAAATAGGCAGAATTAGTTGATTAGTACTGACATTAAAAGTATTCAAGGCTATACTGAAATCTGAATTCGAAGTCTTAAAAGAAAGCCTCTTGGCTAAGTTGGAGAAGAAAGGTAATATATAATTTTCTTCGATTTTTTATTAAATTAATTAATTGTTATATTTATTTATTTTGTCAACAAATACTATTATATTTTAGGTAGCACTGCAAAACTAAAGCTTCTCAAGAAGATGTCTATTGCTGCCACAGTTATTGTGGGGTTGATCTTGTATGCATTGCTTGGTTTCACATGAAGGACTGGGTAGAGGGATTGCCCATTCTGCGTCGATGGTCTTCAGTTTGACCATCATCTTCGATATTGTGTGTCGAAGATGATGGTCAAACTGAAGACAATCGACGCCAGAATGGACAATTCCTCTACCCAGTCCTTCGTGTGAAACCAAGCAATGCCATACAAGATCAACCCCATAATAACTGTGGCAACGGTAGACATCTTCTTGAGAAGCTTTAGTTTTGCAGTGCTACCTAAAAAATAATAGTATTTGTTACAAAATAAATAAATATAATAATTAATTAATTTAATAAAAAATCAAAGAAAATTATATATTACCTTTCTTCTCCAAGTTAGCCAAGAGACTTTCTTTCAAGACTTCGAATTCAGATTTCAACGTAGTCTTGAATACTTTTGTTGTCAGTACTTCATCAGCTGATTCTGCCTGTTTATGTTATAAAAAAATTAAGTATTCTAAAAAAAGTGAGAGAAGTTATAAAAAAAATTTAAACTGTCACGGCGTGAGGAAGCACCAGTTGCTCCAAGGACACGATTGTTGTTGGGGGTTCCATATCAATCAAAATATCTGTGATCTCTGGACAAGGGGGTCAGAAGCCGTACTCTTAGCTGGAGAAGGAACCAGAAAATAAAAAACAAACCAAATAAAGATGTGGAGGTGGCCGCACCTGAGGAGATGTTCGCAGCCACGAACTCCTTTTGATCAACCACATCCCCCTGCATAGTGGACGAGCCGGCTTCAGGAAAGCTCTCCCACATTGTCTCTGGATTAGGGAAAATGGAGAGAAGAGGTGACAGATTAGTTTTTTATAAGGAAAAAAAACATTTGAAAAAATAAATTAGTCGAATAAGAGAAGATGGGTCTAAAACTTCAAAACTGAAACATAATTGCTGCATATATAGAACAACAGAAAACTTTTCAATAATCCTAACCCAAAACGTGCAAATATTTTTGTCATGAATTAATCCGAGCAAGAACTAATCGGCAACAGTAATTACAAGATTAACATGGAAACTCTGTTAGAGTAAGTGCCTTGTAAATCAACTATTGGCTAGGACTTTATTGACTTTTGTAAACAAACATCCTTTATTTTAATGTAATTCTATTTAGTATGACATTTACTTTATCTTAATACCCATGCTAGATGCATAAATAAAGTCCTTGAGTATATTATAGTAAGATGTGGTAGTACATATGATGGTAATCATGAATATTGATGTATACAGTGAATATTGATGTATTTCATGATGACTATCATATGTACTACCAAATCTCACTATAATATACTCAAGGATTTTATTTATGCATCTAGCATGAGTATTAAGATAAAGTAAATGTCATATTAAATATAATTACATTAAAATAAAGGATGTTTATTTACAAGAGTCAATTAAGTCTGAGCCAATAATTGGTTTGCAAGGCACTTACTCTAACAGAAGTTTCCATGTTAATCTTGTAATTTTTATTGTCGATTAGTTCTTGCTCAGATTAATGTTTGCATGTTTTGGGTTAGGATTATTGGAATGTTTTCTGTTGTTCTATATATGCAGCAATTATGTTTAAGTTTTGAATTTTTAGACCCATCTTCTCTTATTCGACTAATTTATTTATTTTTAAATATTTTTTTCCTTATAAAAACTAATCCGTCACCTCTTCTCTCCATTTTCACTAATCTAGATACAATGTGGGAGAGCTTTCCTAGACTCGGCTCGTCCACTGTGCAGGGGGCTGTGGTTGATCAAAAGGAGCTCGTGGCTGCGAACATCCCCTCAGGTGTGGCCTCCTCCACCTCTTTATTTGTTTTGTTTTTTTATTTTCTAGTTCCTTCTCCAGCTAAGAGTACGACTTCTGACCACTTGTCAAGAGATCATAGATATCTTGATTGATATGGAGCCCCCAACAACAGTCGTGTCCTTGGAGCAACTGGTGCTTCCTGACGCCGTGACAGTTTAAATTTTTTTTTATAACTTCTCTCACTTTTTTTAGAGTACTTAACTTTTTTATGACATAAATAGGCAGAATTAGTTGATTAGTACTGACATTAAAAGTATTCAAGGCTACACTGAAATCTGAATTCGAAGTCTTAAAAGAAAGCCTCTTGGCTAAGTTGGAGAAGAAAGGTAATATATAATTTTCTTCGATTTTTTATTAAATTAATTAATTGTTATATTTATTTATTTTGTCAACAAATACTATTATATTTTAGGTAGCACTGCAAAACTAAAGCTTCTCAAGAAGATGTCTATTGCTGCCACAGTTATTGTGGGGTTGATCTTGTATGTCATTGCTTGGTTTCACATGAAGGACTGGGTAGAGGGATTGCCCATTCTGGCGTCGATGGTCTTCAGTTTGACCATCATCTTCGATATTGTGTGTCGAAGATGATGGTCAAACTGAAGACAATCGACGCCAGAATGGACAATTCCTCTACCCAGTCCTTCGTGTGAAACCAAGCAATGCCATACAAGATCAACCCCATAATAACTGTGGCAGCGGTAGACATCTTCTTGAGAAGCTTTAGTTTTGCAGTGCTACCTAAAAAATAATAGTATTTGTTAACAAAATAAATAAATATAATAATTAATTAATTTAATAAAAAATCAAAGAAAATTATATATTACCTTTCTTCTCCAAGTTAGCCAAGAGGCTTTCTTTCAAGACTTCGAATTCAGATTTCAGCGTAGTCTTGAATACTTTTGTTGTCAGTACTTCATCATCTGATTCTGCCTGTTTATGTTATAAAAAAATTAAGTATTCTAAAAAAAGTGAGAGAAGTTATAAAAAAAAATTTAAACTGTCACGGCGTGAGGAAGCACCAGTTGCTCCAAGGACACGATTGTTGTTGGGGGTTCCATATCAATCAAAATATCTGTGATCTCTGGACAAGAGGGTCAGAAGCCGTACTCTTAGCTGGAGAAGGAACCAGAAAATAAAAAACAAACCAAATAAAGATGTGGAGGTGGCCGCACCTGAGGAGATGTTCGCAGCCACGAGCTCCTTTTGATCAACCACATCCCCCTGCATAGTGGACGAGCCGGCTCCAGGAAAGCTCTCCCACATTGTCTCTGGATTAGGGAAAATGGAGAGAAGAGGTGACGGATTAGTTTTTATAAGAAAAAAAACATTTGAAAAAATAAATGAGTCGAATAAGAGAAGATGGGTCTAAAACTTCAAAACTGAAACATAATTGCTGCATATATAGAACAACAGAAAACTTTTCAATAATCCTAACCCAAAACGTGCAAATATTTTTGTCATGAATTAATCCGAGCAAGAACTAATCGGCAACAGTAATTACAAGATTAACATGGAAACTCTGTTAGAGTAAGTGCCTTGTAAATCAACTATTGGCTAGGACTTTATTGACTTTTGTAAACAAACATCCTTTATTTTAATGTAATTCTATTTAGTATGACATTTACTTTATCTTAATACCCATGCTAGATGCATAAATAAAGTCCTTGAGTATATTATAGTAAGATGTGGTAGTACATATGATGGTAATCATGAATATTGATGTATACAGTGAATATTGATGTATTTCATGATGACTATCATATGTACTACCAAATCTCACTATAATATACTCAAGGATTTTATTTATGCATCTAGCATGGGTATTAAGATAAAGTAAATGTCATATTAAATATAATTACATTAAAATAAAGGATGTTTATTTACAAGAGTCAATTAAGTCTGAGCCAATAATTGGTTTGCAAGGCACTTACTCTAACAGAAGTTTCCATGTTAATCTTGTAATTTTTATTGTCGATTAGTTCTTGCTCAGATTAATGTTTGCATGTTTTGGGTTACGATTATTGGAATGTTTTCTGTTGTTCTATATATGCAGCAATTATGTTTAAGTTTTGAATTTTTAGACCCATCTTCTCTTATTCGACTAATTTATTTATTTTTAAATATTTTTTTCCATATAAAAACTAATCCGTCACCTCTTCTCTCCATTTTCACTAATCTAGATACAATATGGGAGAGCTTTCCTAGACTCGGCTCGTCCACTGTGCAGGGAGCTGTGGTTGATCAAAAGGAGCTCGTGGCTGCGAACATCCCCTCAGGTGTGGCCTCCTCCACCTCTTTATTTGTTTTGTTTTTTTATTTTCTAGTTCCTTCTCCAGCTAAGAGTACGACTTCTGACCCCCTTGTCAAGAGATCATAGATATCTTGATTGATATGGAGCCCCCAACAACAGTCGTGTCCTTGGAGCAACTGGTGCTTCCTGACGCCGTGACAGTTTAAATTTTTTTTTATAACTTCTCTCATTTTTTTTAGAGTACTTAACTTTTTTATGACATAAATAGGCAGAATTAGTTGATTAGTACTGACATTAAAAGTATTCAAGGCTACACTGAAATTGAATTCGAAGTCATAAAGAAAGCCTCTTGGTAAGTTGGAGAAGAAAGGTAATATATAATTTTCTTCGATTTTTTATTAAATTAATTAATTGTTGTATTTATTTATTTTGTCAACAAATACTATTATATTTTAGGTAGCACTGCAAAACTAAAGCTTCTCAAGAAGATGTCTATTGCTGCCACAGTTATTGTGGGGTTGATCTTGTATGGCATTGCTTGGTTTCACATGAAGACTGGGTAGAGGGATTGCCCATTCTGGCGTCGATGGTCTTCAGTTTGACCATCATCTTCGATATTGTGTGTCGAAGATGATGGTCAAACTGAAGACAATCGACGCCAGAATGGACAATTCCTCTACCCAGTCCTTCGTGTGAAACCAAGCAATGCCATACAAGATCAACCCCATAATAACTGTGGCAGCGGTAGACATCTTCTTGAGAAGCTTTAGTTTTGTAGTGCTACCTAAAAAATAATAGTATTTGTTGACAAAATAAATAAATATAATAATTAATTAATTTAATAAAAAATCAAAGAAAATTATATATTACCTTTCTTCTCCAAGTTAGCCAAGAGGCTTTCTTTCAAGACTTCGAATTCAGATTTCAGCGTAGTCTTGAATACTTTTGTTGTCAGTACTTCATCATCTGATTCTATGATGATTCTGCCTGTTTATGTTATAAAAAAATTAAGTATTCTAAAAAAAGTGAGAGAAGTTATAAAAAAAAATTTAAACTGTCACGGCGTGAGGAAGCACCAGTTGCTCCAAGGACACGATTGTTGTTGGGGGTTTCATATCAATCAAAATATCTGTAATCTCTGGACAAGAGGGTCAGAAGCCGTACTCTTAGCTGGAGAAGGAACCAGAAAATAAAAAACAAACCAAATAAAGATGTGGAGGTGGCCGCACCTGAGGAGATGTTCGCAGCCACGAGCTCCTTTTGATCAACCACATCCCCCTGCATAGTGGACGAGCCGGCTCCAGGAAAGCTCTCCCACATTGTCTCTGGATTAGGGAAAATAGAGAGAAGAGGTGACGGATTAGTTTTTATAAGAAAAAAAAAACATTTGAAAAAATAAATGAGTCGAATAAGAGAAGATAGGTCTAAAACTTCAAAACTGAAACATGATTGCTGCATATATAGAAGAACAGAAAACTTTTGAATAATCCTAACTCAAAACGTGCAAATATTTTTGTCATGAATTAATCCGAGCAAGAACTAATCGGCAACAGTAATTACAAGATTAACATGGAAACTCTGTTAGAGTAAGTGCCTTGTAAATCAACTATTGGCTAGGACTTTATTGACTTTTGTAAACAAACATCCTTTATTTTAATGTAATTCTATTTAGTATGACATTTACTTTATCTTAATACCCATGCTAGATGCATAAATAAAGTCCTTGAGTATATTATAGTAAGATGTGGTAGTACATATGATGGTAATCATGAATATTGATGTATACAGTGAATATTGATGTATTTCATGATGACTATCATATGTACTACCAAATCTCACTATAATATACTCAAGGATTTTATTTATGCATCTAGCATGGGTATTAAGATAAAGTAAATGTCATATTAAATATAATTATATTAAAATAAAGGATGTTTATTTACATTAAAATAAAGGAGCTCGTGGCTGCGAACATCCCCTCAGGTGTGGCCTCCTCCACCTCTTTATTTGTTTTGTTTTTTTATTTTCTAGTTCCTTCTCCAGCTAAGAGTACGACTTCTGACCCCCTTGTCAAGAGATCATAGATATCTTGATTAGTATGGAGGCCCCAACAACAGTCGTGTCCTTGGAGCAACTGGTGCTTCCTCACGCCGTGACAGTTTAAATTTTTTTTTATAACTTCTCTCATTTTTTTTAGAGTACTTAACTTTTTTATGACATAAATAGGCAGAATTAGTTGATTAGTACTGACATTAAAAGTATTCAAGGCTACACTGAAATCTGAATTCGAAGTAATAAAAGAAAGCCTCTTGGCTAAGTTGGAGAAGAAAGGTAATATATAATTTTCTTCAATTTTTATTATATTAATTAATTGTTGTATTTATTTATTTTGTCAACAAATACTATTATATTTTAGGTAGCACTGCAAAACTAAAGCTTCTCAAGATGATGTCTATTGCTGCCACAGTTATTGTGGGGTTGATCTTGTATGGCATTGCTTGGTTTCACATGAAGGACTGGGTAGAGGGATTGTCTATTCTGGCATCAATGGTCTTCAGTTTGACCATCATCTTCGATATTGTGTGTCGGAGATGATGGTCAAACTGAAGACAATCGACGCCAGTATGGACAATTCCTCTACCCAGTCCTTCGTGTGAAACAAGCAATGCCATATAAGATCAACCGCATAATAACTGTGGCAGCGGTAGTCATCTTCTTGAGAAGCTTTAGTTTTGCAGTGCTACTTAAAAAATAATAGTATTTGTTGACAAAATAAATAAATATAATAATTAATTAATTTAATAAAAAATCAAAGAAAATTATATATTACCTTTCTTCTCCAAGTTAGCCAAGAGGATTTCTTTCAAGACTTCGAATTCAGATTTCAGCGTTCTCTTGAATACTTTTGTTGTCAGTACTTCATCATCTGATTCTGCCTGTTTATGTTATAAAAAAATTAAGTATTGTAAAAAAAGTGAGAGAAGTTATAAAAAAAATTTAAACTGTCACGGCGTGAGGAAGCACCAGTTGCTCCAAGGACACGATTGTTGTTGAGGGTTCCATATAAATCAAAATATCTGTGATCTTTGGACAAGGGGGTCAGAAGCCGTACTATTTGCTTGAGAAGGAACCAGAAAATAAAAAACAAACCAAATAATGATGTGGAATAGGCCGCACCTGAGGAGATGTTCGCAGCCACGAGCTCCTTTTGATCAACCACAGCCACCTGTACAGTGGGCGAGCTAGCTCCAAGAAAGCTTTCCCACATTGTATCTGGATTAGGAAAAATGGAGAGAAGAGGTGACGGATTAGTTTTTATAAGAAAAAAAAACATTTGAAAAAATAAATGAGTCAGAATAAGAGAAGATGAGTCTAAAACTTCAAAACTGAAACATAATTGCTGCATATATAGAACAACAGAAAACTTTTCAATAATCCTAACCCAAAACGTGCAAATATTTTTGTCATGAATTAATCCGAGCAAGAACTAATCGGCACCAGTAATTACAAGATTAACATGGAAACTCTGTTAGAGTAAGTGCCTTGTAAATCAACTATATGGCTAGGACTTTATTGACTTTTGTAAACAAACATCCTTTATTTTAATGTAATTCTATTTAGTATGACATTTACTTTATCTTAATACTCATGCTAGATGTATAAATAACGTCCTTGAGTATGTTATAGTAAGATGTGGTTGTACATATGATGGAAATCATGAATATTGATGTATACAGTGAATATTGATGTATTTCATGATGACTATCATATGTACTACCAAATCTCACTATAATATACTTAAGGATTTTATTTATGCATCTAGCATGAGTATTAAGATAAAGTAAATGTCATATTAAATATAATTACATTAAAATAAAGGATGTTTATTTACAAGAGTCAATTAAGTCTGAGCAATAATTGGTTTGCAAGGCACTTATTCTAACAGAAGTTTCCATGTTAATCTTGTAATTTTTATTGTCGATTAGTTCTTGCTCAGATTAATGTTTGCATGTTTTGGGTTAGGAATATTGGAATGTTTTCTGTTGTTCTATATATGCAGCAATTATGTTTAAGTTTTGAATTTTTAGACCCATCTTCTCTTATTCGACTAATTTATTTATTTTTAAATATTTTTTTCCTTTTAAAAACTAATCCGTCACCTCTTCTCTCCATTTTCACTAATCTAGATACAATGTGGGAGAGCTTTCCTAGACCCGGCTCGTCCACTGTGCAGGGGGCTGTGGTTGATCAAAAGGAGCTCGTGGCTGCGAACATCCCCTCAGGTGTGGCCTCCTCCACCTCTTTATTTGTTTTGTTTTTTTATTTTCTAGTTCCTTCTCCAGCTAAGAGTACGACTTCTGACCCCCTTGTCAAGAGATCATAGATATCTTGATTGATATGGAGCCCCCAACAACAGTCGTGTCCTTGGAGCAACTGGTGCTTCCTGACGCCGTGACAGTTTAAATTTTTTTTTATAACTTCTCTCATTTTTTTTAGAGTACTTAACTTTTTTATGACATAAATAGGCAGAATTAGTTGATTAGTACTGACATTAAAAGTATTCAAGGCTACACTGAAACCTGAATTCGAAGTCATAAAAGAAAGCCTCTTGGGTAAGTTGGAGAAGAAAGGTAATATATAATTTTCTTCGATTTTTTATTAAATTAATTAATTGTTGTATTTATTTATTTTGTCAACAAATACTATTATATTTTAGGTAGCACTGCAAAACTAAAGCTTCTCAAGAAGATGTCTATTGCTGCCACAGTTATTGTGGGGTTGATCTTGTATGACATTGCTTGGTTTCACATGAAGGACTGGTTAGAGGGATTGCCCATTCTGGTGTCGATGGTCTTCAGTTTGACCATCATCTTCGATATTGTGTGTCGAAGATGATGGTCAAACTGAAGACAATCGACGCCAGAATGAACAATTCCTCTACCCAGTCCTTCGTGTGAAACCAAGCAATGCCATACAAGATCAACCCCATAATAACTGTGGCAGCGGTAGATATTTTCTTGAGAAGCATTAGTTTTGCAGTGCTACCTAAAAAATAATAGTATTTGTTGACAAAATAAATAAATATAATAATTAATTAATTTAATAAAAAATCAAAGAAAATTATATATTACCTTTCTTCTCCAACTTAGCCAAGAGGCTTTCTTTCAAGACTTCGAATTCAGATTTCAGCGTAGTCTTGAATACTTTTGTTGTCAGTACTTCATCATCTGATTCTGCCTATTTATGTTATAAAAAAATTAAGTATTCTAAAAAAAGTGAGAGAAGTTATAAAAAAAAATTTAATCTGTCACGGTGTGAGGAAGCACCAGTTGCTCCAAGGACACGATTGTTGTTGGGGGTTCCATATCAATCAAAATATCTGTGATCTCTGGACAAGGGGGTCAGAAGCCATACTCTTAGCTGGAGAAGGAACCAGAAAATAAAAAACAAACCAAATAAAGATGTGGAATAGGCCGCACCTGAGGAGATGTTCGCAGCCATGAGCTCCTTTTGATCAACCACAGCCACCTGTACAGTGGGCGAGCTAGCTCCAAGAAAGCTTTCCTACGTTGTTTCTGGATTAGGGAAAATGGAGAGAAAAGGTGACGGATTAGTTTTTATAAGAAAAAAAAACATTTGAAAAAATAAATGAGTCGAATAAGAGAAAATGGGTTTAAAACTTCAAAACTGAATCATAATTGCTGCATATATAGAACAACAGAAAACTTTTCAATAATCCTAACCCAAAACGTGCAAATATTTTTGTCATGAATTAATCCGAGCAAGAACTAATCGGCAACAGTAATTACAAGATTAACATGGAAACTCTGTTAGAGTAAGTGCCTTGTAAATCAACTATTGGCTAGGACTTTATTGACTTTTGTAAACAAACATCCTTTATTTTAATGTAATTCTATTTAGTATGACATTTACTTTATCTTAATACCCATGCTAGATGCATAAATAAAGTCCTTGAGTATATTATAGTAAGATGTGTTAGTACATATATGATGGTAATCATGAATATTGATGTATACAGTGAATATTGATGTATTTCATGATGACTATCATATGTACTACCAAATCTCACTATAATATACTCAAGGATTTTATTTATGCATCTAGCATGGGTATTAAGATAAAGTAAATGTCATATTAAATATAATTACATTAAAATAAAGGATGTTTATTTACAAGAGTCAATTAAGTCTGAGCCAATAATTGGTTTGCAAGGCACTTACTCTAACAGAAGTTTCCATGTTAATCTTGTAATTTTTATTGTCGATTAGTTCTTGCTCAGATTAATGTTTGCATGTTTTGGGTTAGGATTATTGGAATGTTTTCTGTTGTTCTATATATGCAGCAATTATGTTTAAGTTTTGAATTTTTAGACCCATCTTCTCTTATTCGACTAATTTATTTATTTTTAAATATTTTTTTCCTTATAAAAACTAATCCGTCACCTCTTCTCTCCATTTTCACTAATCTAGATACAATGTGGGAGAGCTTTCCTAGACTCGGCTCGTCCACTGTGCAGGGGGCTGTGGTTGATCAAAAGGAGCTCGTGGCTGCGAACATCCCCTCAGGTGTGGCCTCCTCCACCTCTTTATTTGTTTTGTTTTTTTATTTTCTAGTTCCTTCTCCAGCTAAGAGTACGACTTCTGACCACTTGTCAAGAGATCATAGATATCTTGATTGATATGGAGCCCCCAACAACAGTCATGTCCTTGGAGCAACTGGTGTTTCCTGACGCCGTGACAGTTTAAATTTTTTTTTATAACTTCTCTCATTTTTTTTTAGAGTACTTAACTTTTTTATGACATAAATAGGCAGAATTAGTTGATTAGTACTGACATTAAAAGTATTCAAGGCTACACTGAAATCTGAATTCGAAGTCTTAAAAGAAAGCCTCTTGGCTAAGTTGGAGAAGAAAGGTAATATATAATTTTCTTCGATTTTTTATTAAATTAATTAATTGTTATATTTATTTATTTTGTCAACAAATACTATTATATTTTAGGTAGCACTGCAAAACTAAAGCTTCTTAAGAAGATGTCTATTGCTGCCACAGTTATTGTGGGGTTGATCTTGTATGGTATTGCTTGGTTTCACATGAAGGACTGGGTAGAGGGATTGCATATTCTGGCGTCGATGGTCTTTAGTTTAACCATCATCTTCGATATTGTGTGTCGAAGATGATGGTCAAACTGAAGACAATCGACGCCAGAATGTACAATTCATCTACCCAGTCTTTCGTGTGAAACTAAGTAATCCCATACAAGATCAACCCCATAATAACTCTGGCAGCGGTAGACATCTTCTTGAGAAGCTTTAATTTTGCAGTGCTACCTAAAAAATAATAGTATTTGTTGACAAAATAAATAAATATAATAATTAATTAATTTATTAAAAAATCAAAGAAAATTATATATTACTTTTCTTTTCCAAGTTAGCTAAGAGGCTTTCTTTCAAGACTTCGAATTCAGATTTCAGCGTAGTCTTGAATACTTTTGTTGTCAGTACTTCATCATCTGATTCTGCCTGTTTATGTTATAAAAAAATTAAGTATTCTAAAAAAAGTGAGAAGTTATAAAAAAAAATTTAAACTGTCACGGCGTGAGGAAGCACCAGTTGCTCCAAGGACACGATTGTTGTTGGGGGTTCCATATCAATCAAAATATCTGTGATCTCTGGACAAGGGGGTCAGAAGCCGTACTCTTAGCTGGAGAAGGAACCAGAAAATAAAAAACAAACCAAATAAAGATGTGGAGGTGGCCGCACCTGAGGAGATGTTCGCAGCCACGAGCTCCTTTTGATCAACCACATCCCCCTGCATAGTGGACGAGCCGGCTCCAGGAAAGCTCTCCCACATTGTCTCTGGATTAGGGAAAATGGAGAGAAGAGGTGACGGATTAGTTTTTTATAAGGAAAAAAAACATTTGAAAAAATAAATTAGTCGAATAAGTGAAGATGGGTCTAAAACTTGAAAACTGAACTATTATTGCTGCATATATAGAACATCAAAAAACTTTCCAATAATCCTAACCCAAAACGTGCAAACATTTTTGTCATCAATTAATCTGAGCAAGAACTAATCGACAACAGAAATTACAAGATTAACATGAAAACTTCTATTACAGTAAGTGTCTTGCAAACCAACTATTGGCTAGGACTTTATTGACTCTCGTAAACAAACATCCTTTATTTTAATGTAATTTTTTTTAGTATAACATTTACTTTATCTTAATACCTATGCTAGATGCATAAATAAAGTCCTTGAGTGTATTATAGTGAGATGTCGTAGTACATATGATGATCATTATGAATATTGATGTATACAGTGAATATTGATGTATTTCATGATGACTATCATATGTACTACCACATCTCACTATAATATACTCAAGGACTTTATTTATGCATCTAACATGGGTATTAAGATAAAGTAAATGCATACTAAATATAATTAAATTAAAATAAAGGATGTTTATTTACAAGAGTCAATAAAGTCCTAGCGAATAGTTGGTTTGCAAGACACTTACTCTAACAGAAGTTTCCATGTTAATCTTATAATTTCTGTTGTCGATTAGTTCTTGCTCAGATTAATTGATAATTGATAACAAAAATGTTTGCACGATTTGGGTTAGGATTATTGGAATGTTTTTTGTTGTTTTATATATGCAGCAATTATGTTTCAGTTTTGAAATTTTAAACCCATTTTCTCTTATTCGACTAATTTATTGTTTCAAATGTTTTTTTCCTTATAAAAAATAATCCCTTACATCTTTTTTCCATTTTCCCTAATCCAGATACAATGGTGGACAGCTTTCCTGGAGCCGGCTCGTCCACTGTGCAGGGGTTGTGGTTTATCAAAAGGAGCTCGTGTCTGCGAACATCTCCTCAGGTGCAGCCTCCTCGCCTCTTTATTTGTTTTGTTCTTTTATTTTCTGTTTCCTCCAGCTAAGAGTACGACTTCTGACCCCTTGTTCAGAGATCACAGATATCTTGATTGATATGGAGCCCCCAACAACAGTCGTCTTCTTGGAGCAACTGGTGCTTCCTCACGGCGTGACAGTCTAATTTTTTATTATAACTTTTCTCATTTTTTTTTAGAATACTTAACTTTTTTATGACATAAATAGGTAGAATCAGATGATAAAGTACTGACAACAAAAGTATTCAAGGTTAATGTGAAATCTGAATTCGATCTCTTGATAGAAAGCCTTTTGACTAAGCTGGAGAAGAAAGGTAATATATAATTTTTTTCATTTTTTAATAAATTAATTAATTGCTATATTTATTTATTTTGTTAACAAATAATATTATTTTTTAGGTAGCACTGCAAAAGTAAAACTTCTCAAGAAGATGTCTACTGCTGTCATAGTTATTGTGAGATTTATCTTGTGTGACATTACTTGGTTTCACACGAAGGATTGGGTAGAGGGATTGCTCATTCTGGCGTCGATGGTCTTCAGTTTGATCATCATCTTCGATATTGTGTGGGAATAGGATATACATTTTTATACACCAGAGTTGGATGTAATGAGAAGACATCTTAAACTTCAATTTTTGTTCTTGGATTTTGCCTAGTGGCATGCTTTGATAGCCTTTTTGTGGCGAACAAATATTACAGCGTTTATTGATATATACGATTACAAATATATACTGTCTATTTTTTTTTTAATCTCATTATTTTGTTACTTTATTTATTTTTAACGTTATTTATAATCACTTTCAACCATGGTATGCATGTGAATTTCTTTATATAATTCTTACAACGATCTTGTATCTCCGATGGTTCCTTCCAATTACATTGATTATTCAACATGATCTCTACATCTAGGGCCTTTTATCCATTCTTGTTAAATGTATGCAGTAAAAGTTGAAGAAGCCATGTCTTTACTTGCCCAAATGGAGAACAGAGCTGTAATGGTAGTGTTGATGCTGAAATCATTACAATACCAATCTAATCAGTTCAAACCCCTGAACTCTCCTAGGTAGGCATGATGACTAATGTCTGTTGATTTTGATTATTGGTCCTCTTCTTTGTTAGAGGTGAAACTACTTTTCTGCTTATTGGTCCACTAAGACACAAATTATCCTTTTTATGTGATCCTTTATAACTTTTTCATTTCTTAAAAAATATCCTCATTTTGGTTTTCGTTTAGCATTGTCATTTCATGCAACATAAACATGCTTCAAGTTTTGCCTCTGCCAGCACCATTTTGGTTTTCGTTTAGCATTGTCATTTCATGCAACATAAACATGCTACAAGTTTTGCCTCTGCCAGCACCAATTAACACCAAATAAACATGTCCACATGCTGTACAATCACGTGACTTTAGTGTTGTCAGGGACACCAAGTTCAGATAATTCATCTATGCGATCGAGTCAAGATTCATTTCAGGAAGTCCCTACCAGAATAATAAGCTTGCTTTCTAGGCCATTTGTTCTTGATTGGTGTGACAAGAATAAGGTAATCCCTATGCAAACAAAACAAAATTTGCATCCGAACATGTTTGTTTAATACACAACTATTACCTGAGAACAAATTAACCAAAAAATGCAAAGCACAGTTCTTCATTAACAAAGCTTCAAATTTTTTAAATGAAATGACGAGATCTTCTCAGGTAATTTTATTTTGTGGTTTAGGAAGATATCTCACAGTGAGCTTGAATCTTTACAAGCTTTCTATGATTTATATAAGACAATCTTGAGATTACCTGTATGACAAAGTTTGTAAAATTCAGTCTATAGAATGGCACCACTATAACTGATTGTGTTTTGGAACCACTCCCATACTACTAAGTTTTAGGCAATACACGGTTAATTAATATTAGTGTCGGTATGAAAGCGTCATAATATAGAAGCAATACACTTGAACAATGTTGTGTTTGTCTATGAGAAATTTGAAGTCGGCCTTAAACCGTAACAAGAGAAATTTTTATGATGCTGGAAAACACTGAAATAGCTTCTCATCTTTTAAATGCTAGCAACTGCTTTGTGAGCCTAGTTTCTCTTCTAAGGAAGCACTGGGAATGGGATTCATAATCTCAATGTCACTCTCAACCTCATTGTCTCCCTCTTCTTTAAAATTATATGCATTCAAATACCATCCATTGCCGCCATAATTCTCTCTTCACAAGAAATGGGGTGGTCTCAAAACATTGAAAGAAAGCATTTGCGAGAGTATGTAGTTTGGTCACCGCATAGTGTGAATATGATATGATTGATATCTAGGCACCATGCATATATGTGTTCTTCCTAAAACATTTAAATATTTACATATCTATAAAAGTAATTATTTAAGTGGTTGTTCAGGATTTTATGAAATTCATGTATACAAAAACATGATAATAACCAATCAAATAAAAGTGCATTTAAGTCCTAATTATGTGCAACAGCAACAGGCTCTTCAAAAACTGAGTATTGATTTTCATTATTTTTATTTACCAAAGGATTTCCCCTGATTTTTTGGTCACTTGAGTTGGAAGTAGGAAAGATAGGAAGTTAGATCATTGGAACTTTTCCTCGTTCATTGTTCGATATATTTTAGTTCAATCAAACAAAATTTAATAGCTTCAACTGGTGAGTAAATTGAATATCTCCAACTAATCTCGCATTATTGAATGATCGAGTGCTGTGCTAGATGGCTTATGTAGCTTCATCGATTACTAAATTGTAAGAAAGTAGTTATTTAATTTAAGCTCTTTACTCCATATGTAGTTGTAATTAGATATTAAACAATAATAAAATATTTTTTTTAATTTTTAAATTTTTTTATTAAAGCATTAAAATCAAAAATAAAATATGTATAAATTTAAAGGATGATCAATTTAATAATATAATTTTTAAAAAAAAATAATCGTAACTTTTAATGACTTTTTTTAATGAAATTTCTTAACAACTCATATGACAAAAGGTCTTACTACAGGAAGCTCAAACAGTGGAAACTGATAAATTCAGCGGGTCTTCTAAGCTTTGCACTGTTGCTTCAAAGTTTATTATATCTTACAAAGTCGTAGCAGTTTCACCGCCAGGAACACTTTTGAAGTCAACATTTGAGCAAGAGGAAGAGGATCAAAGTGGCGACTCAAAGGAAAACCCCAGCTTGGTAAAGATTTCACAGGACGAAGTCAAGAAACAAGATGTTTCACAGGAAGAAACACTGAGTAATGATCGTGAAAGGGAAGCTCACTCGAAGTGATAAATTGAAGCTAACTAACACTTTTTAATTGATTCATTTTGATAAATTTAACCTACTTAAATAGGAATTAAATATAATATATTTGTAATCCTAATACTTGAATGTACACATTAGAAAATTTGTAAACATTATTGCTAATAGATAATGATACTGAGATACTATAATTTTTTCACTAACCTCAATTACTTATCATTATCATCTATCAATTTAATCACATTATTTTTCTTAAATTAACTTAAACTAAGCATATATATTTTGTTTATATTTTTTTAACGGTTAACAAATTATTTGGATTTTCGTCATTTCAATATTATTCATACTGTAATATTCATTTGTCGCTCACTCAAAATTGATTTTTCTTGGGAATAGAGACCAGCTGAAGGGCTGGAAGCCTTATATCAATGGAGAATAACGTGGTCCACGGTGAAGTGATGAGAGCTACCATTCAAGGTTTTGTCGATGAGGCCTGACCTCGCCTAGTGAAAGCGTCATTGAATACTAAATGGAGTCGTTCCGATGAAGTCAAAGTTACCTTTTACGTTATTTTCACCGGCGGGAATTAAGGTTTTTTTGGATTTGTTGATGAAGTGGGAGCGAGGAGGTAACTAGTGGTTCGGTGACATACCTTGGACTCCCATTTAATCTTTACATTAGAAGTACATGAAGGGTAAAATGGAAATTACACACGCGAGCCTATACAATTTGGATATTTCTAAAATGCCTACATAATTTGGAGAAAAATCAAAATTTGCTACGCTCCTTGATAAAACGCCGTTCTTGTATTATATTTTTGAAAAATTACTTCATTTGTTGTTCATCATTTTTGTTTGTCGGAGGAGTTTACTAGAGGGACCAACCCTAAAGGTTTTTTTTTAAAGAAACACTAGAAAATAATATATAATTTAGTATATTTCATAGATATAAACGAAAATGCCTATCAAATATGAAAGTGCATAAAAACGAAGATAGGAATGACATTGGGATGAAAACGAAGCGAGTTTCTCATTCTTATCTCCAAATTTGAATTACAATTTTGCCTACATACTCGATTTTGTATAATCAAGGAATCTCCATCCCGATCCTGCTGAGATTAAATTTTCATATCTGTTCCCATACCCGTCTTAAAATCGAGGATGAGGCGGGGATGGAGGCAGGAAATCCCCCCCTCTCTCTCGTGGGGACCTATCCAGTATAAATACTGAATGGAAACTAACCCTATGTTTCCCGAGTAGGGTAGCGGTCTACTGAATCCAGTGGACTCCCATAACCTCTGATTGATAACCAGTATCTCTCCAGTCGGTAGGGACGTTCTTAGACCCCATGATCTAATCGTAGACACTCTCTGGATCCCACCTAAGCATATGCGTGACAAATATGAAAGAGAACTACCCATATCTATTACTAATTTAGCTGAAAATACATAAATGAATATCATACTGTGAAAACCAATCCCTCAGTTCACGGTGCCTCCTCTTTGGTGACAGCATAAACCCATCCCATCTCCGCTGTTGGTGGTGGTATCATCTGGTGAGGCTACGGTTGGCTCATAGGTGTTGTGCAATTAGCTGTTGAAACTGAGGTGTTGAAAGCGTCTGGTGATAACTGCCCGTAGCTGAATACTATGACGTCGCTGGAAAGGAGGCATGCTCATGTGCATGTATACAGTAGATACAAACCGGCGGTGGAGTTGCCTGTTGCTGTTGCGAGGAGGTCTGCATCTCCTGGCCACTCTGCTGTGATCTCTGCTGTCCTGATCGATTGCCCTGAGCGGTGACCTTTACGGTCTCATGCTATGCCCTCAAGGCACAATCTCTGCGTTGATGCCCTGGCAGCTTACAGTGTAAGCACACATTTTGGTCCACGGGATACTCTGCTTTACCGTGTTCCCCAGACCCACACTACAAACAATGGAACCCATCTACGACCTGCATCCAATCCTGCTGAGAATATCGGGAAGGTTCTGTCATGGAATGACCTAACTTATGAGGCTGAGAGGATGCCCCTGAAGTATCTTGTACAGTCTGACTCTAGCTGCCCCGCTTCTGTCCTTTGTTCTGCGGTTGCTAAGCTGAACCTTGAGCCGACTCCTTTCCCTTCTTCTTATCCCCGTATACCCTCTGTTGGGCCATCTCAATAAGAAGGGCTCTATCTAATGCCTCGCGGTAAGATGTCGTACTAAAACTAGCTATACGAATCTAGATGTATGCAGCTAGTCCCTGAATAAACTGGAGCATACACTCTCTATCCTCTGTGACTAACTGAGAGCAAAACTCAGCTAATTGGTTGAATTCCACATTATACTCCATGACAGTATGGTCCCCTTGCCGGAGACTCAGTAAGTCTTGATGACGAGCCAACTGATATGCAGCAGGAAAATACTGACTCTCGAACGCTTCTCGAAACATATCCCATATGATATGCTGCTCAAAAATCACCGTACACTAGATGGTCCACCAGGTAACAGCCTCGTCGCGTAGATGGTAGGTAGCCAACTCTGCCTTCTCCTAATCCGAACAGGCTATATAACAAAAAGTACCCTCCAAGGTCTTGAGCCAAGAGTGGGCAACACGCGGATCCGATCTTCCGTGGATAAGGTAAACCACGCCTTCACGGACTCCGCCAATGTTGGAATCTGTGCTCTGGCCATGATCAAATCCGTAGAAGCGATAGGTTCCACTGGTGGAGCTGTAGTAAATATCGGAACGGGTACAACCGATGGAATTGTAGAAAATCCCGGAGCAGGTTCCACGGGTGGAGCTGTGTGAAATACCGATGCAAACACTACAGGTGGTACTGCTGAATACATAGTAGTGGGTACTGCTGGATATGCAAGGGTATATACCGCTGGATATACAGGTGTAGGTACTGCTGAATATACTAGTATGGGTACCACTGATGGTGTTGTTGGATATGCAGGGGTAGATATCGTTAGTGGTACTGCTGGATATGCAATGGTAGGTACTGCTGACAGTACCGGAGAAATAACTAAGGTAAATACTGCTGGGGGAATGGTAGGAACCGCTGACAGCAAAGGAGATGGGGCCTTCGGAATACTCGGAGGAATCTGTCCTCGACTAACAGGCCCTATCTCAGTCGGTCTCTTTAGTGACTCTGTCGCCTGAGACCCAAGAGTCCACTTACGTGGTCACCCTCGATCATGTCTCGGCACGAGAGCAAGTCCTCCCCAAGTCATACTTGTTAGTATTACCCAAAGGCTGTTGATGCAGTCTGGCCCTGATTGTTGTTTTGGTGTTGACAACGATTTTAGTTTAGGAGGATGATTATGATAAGTATGATTAAGTCCTGATCGAGGATTAGGCATGATATGGAAAATCCTAACCTGGGAGGTTAGGTGTGATGATTATGATGGTTATGATTAAGTCCTGATCGAGGATTAGACATGATATGAAAAATCCTAACCTGGGAGGTTAGGTGTGGAAAATCCTAGCTTGGAGGGTTAGGTGTTGGAAAAGTTCTAATTCGGAAGGGTTGGGTGAAAAGTCCTAGCTTGGAGGGCTAGGTGAAAAGTCCTAACTTGAAGGGTTAGGTGCAAATTCCCATCCTGGAGAATTAGGTGAAAAAGTCCTGGCTTGGAGGGTCAGGTGCCTAGCTTGGAGGGCTAGGTTGGATGATGTTCTAACTCGGAAGAGTTGGGTGAAAATTCCTAGCTTGGAGGGCTAGGTGAAAAGTCCTAGCTTGGAGGGCTAGGTGAAAAGTCCTAACTTGGAGGGTTAGGTGCAAATTCCCAACTTGGAGAGTTAGATGGAAAAATCCTTAGCTTGGAGGGCTAAGGTGGATGAATTCCTAGCTTGGAGGGCTAGGGTTGAGTCACTGGATCGGTCTGGTGACCGATCAGGGACATTGGCACGCTGCTCCTTAGTGGATCGGTCTGGTGACCGATCCAGCTATGTCTGATCGGACTGGTGACCGATCAGGGAGCGCACAGTGAGATTAGGAATCTACTGTGTGGCTCCTGATCGGACCGGTGACCGATCAGGGAGCAGGCTGCTTCCTTGCTGTCTTGCTCCTGATCGGTCTGGTGACCGATCAGGGAGCAAACGGTGAGTGAGTTCCCTTGCTAATCAAAGTTTTGGATCGGTCCGGTGACCGATCAGGGATCTTGGATTTGATTAAAAAGTAACTGTTCATCTGCCCTGATCGATCTGGGTGACCGATCAGGATCCATTCTGATCGGTCTGGTGACCGATCAGGCTTCACCCTGATCGGTCTGGTGACCGATCAGGCGTGTATAGCTGCGAGAGCTGGGAATCCCAGCGAAGCAGTGGATCGATCTGGTGACCGATCCACACACTCTGGATCGGTCCGGTGACCGATCACTTTAATTCAAATTTCACTGTCAGACGTGGTCAGAGCGTCTGATCGTATCTGATTTGCTGATGTATGTTTCTGATATTTGATATGCTGCTTGATTTGCTGCTCTAATGCTCTGATTGAGTTTCAGGTGACAGGGGAGGATTCAAACACTCAAGGAGAAGTCAAAGAGTGCTTTCCTTGGAGCAGGTTTGTCTCTTTCTCATCTCAGGTTGCAACGGCGAGCTGCAAACTGGAGCTGAGACTGGAGCTTGACTGAGGGGAGCTCAGTGAGTCCAGAGATAGCTCAGTAGAGGCTGGCGTTGGCAGATGAGTAGCTGGGAGCTACAGAGATGTTGTCACTTGTCGCTTGGCGGAGAAACAAAAAGGAACGCGAGAAGGAGAGTTTGAAATAAGTTCTTGAGTTTTTCGTGCTCTTGAGTTCCTGTGTTACAAGCTTGCTGTTCTTGAGTTCTTCAACCATTCTAAGCAAGCTATTGAGGAGCAATCATCATACTTGAGCGCTTGAAGGAGAAAACAAGAGGCTTGGAGTCCGACAGTGGGAAGACACGGAGCAGGGGTCTGCGTGAGATCGCCACTGGGTGGAGCTCAGGGAAGCTTGCTGTGTTTTGTCCTTGCTAAGTGTTTGAGTAAGATCCTTCTTGTTGTTGTTTCATTGTGCTCATTCTATATCATTGTTTGAAACACACTGTGGGGAGGTTTCTCCACCGAGAAGGAGGTTGCTTCATATCCGGTGTTAACCGGGGCTTGATCTGCCGACGATCAAGGGATCGCCCACCTCAAGGGCACGCCAAGAAGTAGGGGCAAGTTATCCCCGAACCTTGTAAACCCTCCTTGTTAGCGATCTTGCTAGTCGTGTTTGTTTTGCTTTCGTTTTGTTTTTTCTGCACACTCTGTTTTCTACTTTTTCCGCTGTGCTACTGATATTTGAGTTGCAGAAATCGCGATAAGTCTTGAAGGAGAGAGTGGTTGTCTATATTCACCCCCCCTCTATAGCCATCTCATTCCCAACAAGTGGTATCAGAGCAAGGGGCTCTATACACGGCTTAACAACCGAGAGTTTTCAACAAGATGACTTTGAGAGAAGGTGTAGGACCGATGCACGTGAGAGGGGGTGGGTGAATCACGTGACTTTTAAAATCTTCGTTATAAGATCAGAGTCGATAGAAAATTGTACGATGCTTTTTATAACGTGCGCAGCGGAAAAATTAAAACGATATGCGAAAGCGAAAAATAATAAAAAAATTACACGAGGAGTTTTACTTCGTTCGGAGCCTTCGCCGACTCCTACTCGAAGGCCCAGGTTCCTTGAACCTTTCCTGTGGGCAATCCACTAAAAACCTCTACCGATAAACTACAGATAGAGTGATTCGAATACAAGATTGGGCGGAAGTGTAACAGCCCTACACTTCCCCCTTAAATAATTTAAGTGCAGAAAAAAAATTCGTTACCTAACACTTAGATTTATCTGAAGCAGCTTGGGTGTTGGGAGCAATCTTCCAGCAGCGGTCGGACAGCGTCGAGTCAAAGTACAAACCGCAGCAGAGGAGCGTGGAAGCAAGAGAGCGCCAAAGCTTGAACCAGAATCAAATTTTCTTATCTGTTAGAGGGCTTGCTTGCTTCTATTTATAGTGCCTCGATGCATGATCTTCTCAGCTCAAATTTTATCCATCAACAAGATGAAATAATTAAAAAAAAAGATAATGTTTCTATCCTTTGTTTCAATTAAGAAAATAATTTAAATAAAATATAAATACAGAATATTGAAAAGTTAACCGAGAGGTTTTATCCTCTTACAATTTTATTAATAATTTAAAAGGAGATTTTATCCTTCCAGCTAAGCTTTACGTGAGAATTTTAAGCATTAGTAGGAATAATTTTATTCTCTAAAAAGAAGAAAATACGAATAATTTAAATGATAATTTATCCTCCACCAAGGCTTTAGATAAGGAATAATTTTATAAAATTCAACTACAAAATCTAATTAAATAAATTCTGTAAAATAGAGTTAATGCATTTAGAATCTAATTAAATAAATTCTGTAAAATAGAGTTAATGCATTTAGAGTTAATTAGACCCCGTCCAAACCTGGATAAGGATCTAACCAGGACTCAACCGAGGTCACCAAAATGGGCCTAAGTTGGACCGCGCCTACAGTCCTAAAATAGGACCCGCCCTCACTGGTTCGTTCCTCCAGTGACTTACCTCACTTACCTCGTGCAGCTCTACTCAACTTCTTAACCCACCAGGTCTTCCTGCCAGGGCTCAACCACCCTGGTCTTTTTGTCAAGTTTCAACCAACTTGGGCTTCAGCCAGTTGTCAGGCCCCGTGAACCCAACTGGACTTCTCGCCAGGACTCAACCACCCTGGACTTCCCGCCAGGACTCAACCACCCTGGACTTCAGCCTGGTGTCAGGTCCTAAGTCTTTCAACCCTGCACACTTAGTAAAGAGGTCAAAACCAAAAGCAAGTCTAACTTTAACCTATTTGTCATTCATCAAAACTCAGGTTTAACTATTAGTGCAAATTGCACCAACAATCTCCCCCTTTTTGATGCAATGACAACCTGGGTTAAAGTTAGAAAATACCAGATAAAGCAATGAGTCCAAGAATAATATGCAAATGACATGCTCTAAGATCAGAAATTTTTAATTTTCTAACTCAACCCTTAAACCCTCCCCCTTTGGCATTCATCAAAACAAAGAAATAATAAGTGCGCAAGCATCAGAAATAAAACAAGCAATCAAGTAATATGCCAGCCAAGTAAAAAATACTTTAAGTATTTGGGGAAAAAAATGCTTAACAAGCATACTAAGTTTCTGAACTGATTCAGAGGGGTAAGTCAAATTCTTAATTTAACACAAACAATCTGAGAGCATAAATGTTAAAGGAAATGACTAGGTGTAAATTTAGAAATGACTTTTCAAACACCATTTTCAAAAATTAAAAAGGGCTACCTTCAAAATCTTAATCTTTTCCAAAATAAAGAATATCTCAAGGCAAATTAATGAAAAAGAGAAGATTTTCTAAAATTTTCTTTTCAAATGATCATTTAGAATATTTTCAGGATTAATTTGAGAAAAAAAATTTCAAGATAATTTTTTTTTTAAAAATCCTTGTTCAATTAAAGAAGATATTTTCTAAAACAGTTTTCACTAAACATTTTTGAGAGTTAGAATACAAAATATAAACTCAAGCTCCCCCTGAACCAAGTAAGAAAGTTTAGCCCATTTTGAATGTCTAACCGTAGTTACTAGCTAACTATCTATAGTTTGATTGGTAGCCATAGGTGCCTTAATTTCTTTAGCACTATCCATTCCAAATTTTCTAAGTAATTCTTTAGTGTATTTTTGTTGATAGACAAAAGTACCCTCACTAGTCTGTTTTATTTGTAACCCTAAAAAGAAAGTTAATTGACCTACTAAACTCATTTCAAATTCATTTTCCATTACCGTTATAAAATCTTGTAAAAAATTTGAGTTAGTTGAGCCAAATACTATATCATCTATATATACTTGAGCTATAAAAATATCAGTTTTTAGAGTTTTAACAAATAGTGTTGGGTCAATTTTGCCTTGGTTAAAGCCTTTAGATACTAAGTAGTTAGACAATCTTTCATACCAGGCCCTAGGGGCTTGCTTAAGTCCATATAAGGCTTTCTTAAGTTTAAAGACATAGTCAGGATATTCTAGGCTTTCAAAACCTGGGGGTTGGCCTACATAGATTTCTTTCTTAATCAGGCCATTTAGGAAGGCTGACCTAACATCCATTTGATACAACTTGAATCCCTTATAGGCTGCATAACTTAAAAGCATCCTAATGGACTCAAGTCTAGCTACAGGGGCATATGTTTCATCATAATCAAGTCCTTCTACTTGGCTAAACCCCTTAGCTACTAACCTAGCCTTATTCCTGACTGTTTCTCCTTGTTCGTTAAGTTTATTCCTAAAGACCCATTTAGTTTCAATAAATTTCTTGCCTTTAGGTAAGGGTACTAAGTCCCAGACTTGACTACGTTCAAATTGGGCTAACTCTTCCTGCATGGCTATGATCCAATCAGGGTCAAGTAAGGACTCTTCTATAGACTTGGGTTTAATTTTTGAAATCAAGGCAATTTGACTAAGGTTCCTAAAGGCTGATCTGGTCTGAACCCTTAGCTCTGGATCGCCTATGATCTGATCAGTTGGGTGGGCTGAGCTAACTCGAATAGTTATGGGTTGGTTAGGTTCAGATTCAGGTGCAGGTTCAGTCAGATCATGGTCTCGGTCCTCAAATTGGCTTTCATTTGGGTCAGTACTAGACCTAACAAAATCAATTGGTTGGTAGGTGGTTTGATCAAGGTTATTTGGGCTAGACTTTTCATCAAATTTTACATTTGTAGTTTCTTCAATTCTTAGGGTAGTTTTATTATAAACTCTATAAGCTCTACTGGTAAGGGAATAACCTAAAAAGATACCTTCCTCAACCTTAGAGGTAAATTTTCCTAAGTGTTCTCTAGTGTTTAATATATACACTTTGCATCCAAATACTTTAAAATACTTAATATTAGGTTGTTTTTCATAATAGATTTCAAAAGTTGTTTTTCCTAGATTTTTATTTATAGTTATTCTATTTTGTACATAATAGGCTGTACTAACAGCCTCAGCCCAAAAATATTTAGGTAGATTGTATTCATTTAGCATTGTTCTGGTTGCTTCTTGTAGTGTTCTATTTTTCCTTTCTACTATTCCATTTTGTTGAGGTGTTTTAGGACAAGAGAATTCGTGATGGTAGCCATTTTCTAAGCAGAATTGGTTAAATTTTTGATTTTTGAATTCCCCGCCGTTATCGCTCCTAAGTCTTTTAATTTTAATCCCTTTTTCATTTTCTACTAATTTACAAAATTGAGTAAACATATCAAAAGTTTCATCTTTATTTTTAAAAAATTTTACCTAGGTAAATCTTGAATTGTCATCTATGATTACTAAACAGTAAAGGTTTCCACTAATTGATTTTACCCCATGTGAGTCAAATAGGTCTAGGTGAATTAATTCAAGAATTGACTTAGTTTGAGTTTGACTAGTTGGTTTGTGCGTTGACCTAGTTTGTTTTCCTTGTTGACATGCATTACATAAGGTTGACTCAAGGTTAGATAACTTTGGTAGGCCTCTAACTAAACCTTTTAGTTTAGGTAGTTTTCTGAAGTGAGTGTGTGAAAGTCTCCTATGCCAGAGCCAAGTCTCATCCTTATGGGTTAAAAGACAATTTTCTAAGGGACAAGTTAACTTAATTTCATAAATGTTATTGTGCCTAAGTCCTCTAAGTGTGATGTTTGGGTTGTCATTGTGTTTGATCAGACATTCATTGGATAGGAACCTAATCTTATAACCAGTGTCACACAATTGGCTAATACTCAGTAAATTGAAGTGAAAATTTTCAACAAGTAATACATTTGTAATTATAAAATCAGACTCAAGTTCAATATTACCTAGGCCAATTACCTTAAGTTTACCGTTATTTCCAAAAGCAACGGTCCCTAGTCTTTTGTACTTGAGTTCTGTAAATTTGGTGGGATCCCCAGTCATGTGTCTGGAGCACCCACTGTCAATAATCCATTTATTTACCTACAGTTAAGTAAAAGATTTAGAACTTAGGTTAAGTTTTTGAATTTTTTTTAAAAAAATTTAAGAAAATTTTAAACATCCTAAAGAATTTAAAACTTGAATTTGAATTTTGAATTTTATTAATTTTTGAATTTAAATTTTGAAAATGAATTTTTGAATTTGAATTTTGAATTTGAATTTTATGAATTTTTGAATTTGAATTTTATTAATTTTGAATTTTGAATTTGAATTTTATTAATTTTTGAATTTGAATTTTGAATTAATTTGTATTTTATTAATTTTGATTTTGTTAATTTGAATTTTGAATTTTGAATTCGTTAATTTGAATTTTGAATTTTGAATTCGTTAATTTGAATTTTGAATTTTGAATTTGTTAATTTGAATTTTGAATTTTGAATTTGTTAATTTGAATTTTGAATTTGTTAATTTGAATTTTGAATTTGATTTGTTAATTTGAATTTTGAAATTTGATTTTGTTAATTTGAATTTTGAAATTTGATTTTAGTTGATTTGAATTTTGATTTTGTTAATTTGAATTTTGAATTTGTTAATTTGAATTTTGAAATTTGATTTTGTTAATTTGAATTTTGAAATTTGATTTTGTTAATTTGAATTTTGAAATTTGATTTTGTTAATTTGAATTTTGAAATTTGATTTTGTTAATTTGAATTTTGAAATTTGATTTTAGTTGTCCTTATTCATCTCACTTGATCTAAGTTGTCAATCAAAGGGATCCTATGATTTGTGTGAGATAAGTTTGAGTTTGATTTATAAAAGTTAATCTGACCTTTTGTTAGATTCAGGTTTGACAAGAAGCAGTTTAAAAGTATACTTCCATAATTGGTTTCCAGGCCGTGGCGAGGCACAGAGGTCTTCTTTGGCCGAAGCCTTATTGGATCAACAACCACTTTCTAGGCAAAACCGCTTAAGGAAGTTGTACTTTTAACCTACCTATTGAAACTCCTTGGTCTAACTAGTCTAGGATGTGGCGAGGTAGCTTCGGCTAGTTCCACTGGGCTAAGAAGACCAAATAGAGGACGCCTTCCCCTACCTGACTCCTTAGATCAGCTTCCCTAACGTACTATCAGCTCGCCCTACCCTGGTACTGAGTAGGTCAAGTGTCAGACTAACTTTTGAAACTAGTCCTAGGTACCCAGACGGGTAAAGGGTGACTTTGAGGTGCCAACTAATTTGGAGTTTCCCCCTAAATTGTAGACTGGGTGTCTAGGGTCAATGTAGTGGATGTCCCTTTTTGGGACATAAAGTTGATTCTGACCTACTTGCTTTGTTAGGTAAGCTTTCGGAACCCACGCTTTTCGTTGATTTTTGCGGGGGTGGATAAAGGAGATAAAGGATCTTTGGGCTGATACTGATTTATATCCTATCCCAGATTTATTGTACATGCCCTTTTGTGATCCAAGAATGAGGTCAAGGTTCTTGGATCGGGTTGTGAAAGTTGCTAGTAGATCCTTAAGTTTTAGGACTTCGCCCTTTAGAGTGGAGTTTTCAGTTTCAAGCTCAATTGTCTTTTGATTTTGAGTTTGTTCAGTTAATGTTCTGGTATTAATTAATTGCTCCTTAAGGTCTTGATTTTCCTTAAGGAGCTGGTCATTCCTAGATTCAGATGCAAGTAATTTTTTATTTAAAATGGAAATAATCTTAAAAAATTTTCATTAACTGAATCTAAATATACCTTAGTCGAGTCGTCCGAAAAGAGTCCGATCTCTTGACTCGACTCGTATTCGGAATCTTCGTCGTGCTCCGAGTCTGACCCGGGTCCAGTTGCCATTAGCGCGAGGTAGCTTGTCTTCTTTGGTGGTTCATAGTCAGAGTCATCCGAACTCTCGTCCCAGGTGGCTTGAAGAGCCTTCTTCTTCTTGCTTTTCTTTGATTGGTCCTCCGTTTTGTAGGGACATTCATGTTTGAAGTGTCCTTTTCTGTTGCAACCGAAGCAGGTTATTTTGCTTTTGTCTCCATAACTGGTTGGCTTCATTATCTTTTGGAAATCTCTTTTCGAGAATTTGCTTTTCTTTTTGGCGAGGACTTTTCTTACTAAGTTAACCATTTGTTCCTCGTCATCTGAGTCTGAGTCTGACTCTTCTTCTGATTCTTGAATTTTCTTCTTCGACTTGACTTCTTTTGAAGAACCTGCAAACAAAGCAAATCCTTTCTCGGCCTTGGCGTTAGTTTGTTCGTGCAGTTCTAATTCACAGAATAGTTCATCTAAATTTATTTTGGAAAGATTCCTAGAAATTTTATAAGCATCTATGATGGATGCCCATAAAGAGTTTCTAGGAAAGCATTTAGTGCATACCTTATAATATCTCTATTTTCTTGTTTGTGCCCAATGAGGTGGAGTCCATTTAGTATGTCCTTGATCCGGGCGTGGAGTTGGCTTGCAGACTCACCTTCCTGCATTTTTATGTTAAATAATTTATTCAATAACAAATCTCTTTTTGTTACCTTCGCATCTGAGGTGCCTTCATGCAGTTCAATCAGTTTGTCCCAAAGTTCTTTGGCAGATTCAGTTGGGCCGATACGGTTCAATTCCTCTTTGGTTAGTCCGCATTGGAGTGTGTTCTGTGCTTTGAACTCAATCTGAGCCCTTTTCTTCATTTCTAGGTTCCATCTGTCATGCTTCAGTAGTGCATTGTTTCCCTCGTCCATTGGTGGTTCGTAGCCAGATTGCACCGCGAACCATTGATCCATATCAGTCTTTAGGTACACCTCCATTCTTCGTTTCCAGTAAGGGAAGTCTTCCCCATTGAAGAGCGGAGGACGGGCAGTACTATATCCTTCACCTTGAGCCATCTGAAATAGACAACAACAAAAACACTTGTTCCAAGACTAGGTCTTGGATTAGTAGTGTGGTAGGAAAAGGAGAAGAAAGGAACAAAAAACGACTCGAAATGGTGTTGCCCAAATTCGAGTAAAATCGATAGAAAATATCTAAATTTAGGCAACAATACCTAATTTAGATCGTGCAGCGAAAACACAAAAACAAACGAAAAAGAATTGGATTTCCCCCGGCTCTTATGGTGGTTGCACCGATACAGAGCGAACTTGGCTCTGATACCACTTGTAGGACCGATGCACGTGAGAGGGGGGGGTGAATCACGTGACTTTTAAAATCTTCGTTATAAAATCAGAGTCGATAGAAAATTGTACGATGCTTTTTATAACGTGCGCAGCGGAAAAATTAAAACGAAATGCGAAAGCGAAAAATAATAAAAAAATTACACGAGGAGTTTTACTTCGTTCGGAGCCTTCGCCGACTCCTACTCGAAGGCCCAGGTTCCTTGAACCTTTCCTGTGGGCAATCCACTAAAAACCTCTACCGACAAACTACCGATAGAGTGATTCGAATACAAGATTGGGCGGAAGTGTAACAGCCCTACACTTCCCCCTTAAATAATTTAAGTGCAGAAAAAAAATTCGTTACCCAACACTTAGATTTATCTGAAGCAGCTTGGGTGTTGGGAGCGATCTTCCAGCAGCGGTCGGACAGCGTCGAGTCAAAGCACAAACCGCAGCAGAGGAGCGTGGAAGCAAGAGAGCGCCAAAGCTTGAACCAGAATCAAATTTTCTTATCTGTTAGAGGGCTTGCTTGCTTCTATTTATAGTGCCTCGATGCATGATCTTCTCAGCTCAAATTTTATCCATCAACAAGATAAAATAATTAAAAAAAAGATAATGTTTCTATCCTTTGCTTCAATTAAGAAAATAATTTAAATAAAATATAAATACAGAATATTGAAAAGTTAACCGAGAGGTTTTATCCTCTTACAATTTTATTAATAATTTAAAAGGAGATTTTATCCTTCCAGCTAAGCTTTACGTGAGAATTTTAAGCATTAGTAGGAATAATTTTATTCTCTAAAAAGAAGGAAATACGAATAATTTAAATGATAATTTATCCTCCACCAAGGCTTTAGATAAGGAATAATTTTATAAAATTCAACTACAAAATCTAATTAAATAAATTCTGTAAAATAGAGTTAATGCATTTAGAATCTAATTAAATAAATTCTGTAAAATAGAGTTAATGCATTTAGAGTTAATTAGACCCCGTCCAAACCTGGATAAGGATCTAACCAGGACTCAACCGAGGTCACCAAAATGGGCCTAAGTTGGACCGCGCCTACAGTCCTAAAATAGGACCCGTCCTCACTGGTTCGCTCCTCCAGTGACTTACCTCACTTACCTCGTGCAGCTCTACTCAACTTCTTAACCCACCAGGTCTTCCTGCCAGGGCTCAACCACCCTGGTCTTTTTGCCAAGTTTCAACCAACTTGGGCTTCAGCCAGTTGTCAGGCCCCGTGAACCCAACTGGACTTCTCGCCAGGACTCAACCACCCTGGACTTCCCGCCAGGACTCAACCACCCTGGACTTCAGCCTGGTGTCAGGTCCTAAGTCTTTCAACCCTGCACACTTAGTAAAGAGGTCAAAACCAAAAGCAAGTCTAACTTTAACCTATTTGTCATTCATCAAAACTCAGGTTTAACTATTAGTGCAAATTGCACCAACAATTGACTCGACTCGTATTCGGAATCTTCGTCGTGCTCCGAGTCTGACCCGGGTCCAGTTGCCATTAGCGCGAGGTAGCTTGTCTTCTTTGGTGGTTCATAGTCAGAGTCATCCGAACTCTCGTCCCAGGTGGCTTGAAGAGCCTTCTTCTTCTTGCTTTTCTTTGATTGGTCCTCCGTTTTGTAGGGACATTCATGTTTGAAGTGTCCTTTTCTGTTGCAACCGAAGCAGGTTATTTTGCTTTTGTCTCCATAACTGGTTGGCTTCATTATCTTTTGGAAATCTCTTTTCGAGAATTTGCTTTTCTTTTTGGCCATTTTCTAAGCAGAATTGGTTAAATTTTTGATTTTTGAATTCCCCGCCGTTATCGCTCCTAAGTCTTTTAATTTTAATCCTTTTTCATTTTCTACTATTTACAAAATTGAGTAAACATATCAAAAGTTTCATCTTTATTTTTTAAAATTTTACCCAGGTAAATCTTGAATAGTCATCTATGATTACTAAACAGTAAAGGTTTCCACTAATTGATTTTACCCCATGTGAGTCAAATAGGTCTAGGTGAATTAATTCAAGAATTGACTTAGTTTGAGTTTGACTAGTTGGTTTGTGGGTTGACCTAGTTTGTTTTCCTTGTTGACATGCGTTACATAAGGTTGACTCAAGGTTAGATAACTTTGGTAGGCCTCTAACTAAACCTTTTAGTTTAGGTAGTTTTTGAAGTGAGTGTGTGAAAGTCTCCTATGCCAGAGCCAAGTCTCATCCTTATGAGTTAAAAGACAATTTTCTAAGGGACAGGTTAACTTAATTTCATAAATGTTATTGTGCCTAAGTCCTCTAAGTGTGATGTTTGGGTTGTCATTGTGTTTGATCAGACATTCATTGGATAGGAACCTAACCTTATAACCAGTGTCACACAATTGGCTAATACTCAGTAAATTGAAGTGAAAATTTTCAACAAGTAATACATTGTAATTATAAAATCAGACTCAAGTTCAATATTACCTAGGCCAATTACCTTAAGTTTACCGTTATTTCCAAAAGCAACGGTCCCTAGTCTTTTGTACTTGAGTTCTGTAAATTTGGTGGATCCCCAGTCATGTGTCTGGAGCACCCACTGTCAATAATCCATTTATTTACCTACAGTTAAGTAAAAGATTTAGAACTTAGGTTAAGTTTTTGAATTTTTTTTTAAAAAAATTTAAGAAAATTTTAAACATCCTAAAGAATTTAAAACTTGAATTTGAATTTTGAATTTTATTAATTTTTGAATTTAAATTTTGAATTTGAATTTTATGAATTTTTGAATTTGAATTTTGAATTTGAATTTTATTAATTTTTGAATTTGAATTTTGAATTAATTTGAATTTTATTAATTTTGATTTTGTTAATTTGAATTTTGAATTTTGAATTCGTTAATTTGAATTTTGAATTTTGAATTCGTTAATTTGAATTTTGAACTTTGATTTTGTTAGTTTGAATTTTGAATTTTGAATTTGTTAATTTGAATTTTGAAATTTGAATTTGTTAATTTGAATTTTGAAATTTGATTTTGTTAATTTGAATTTTGAAATTTGATTTTGTTAATTTGAATTTTGAAATTTGATTTTGTTAATTTGAATTTTGAAATTTGATTTTGTTAATTTGAATTTAGAATTTTGATTTTGTTAATTTGAATTTAGAATTTTGATTTTGTTAATTTGAATTTTGAATTTTGATTTTGTTAATTTGAATTTTGAATTTTGATTTTGTTAATTTGAATTTTGAATTTTATTTTAGTTGTCCTTATTCATCTCACTTGATCTAAGTTGTCAATCAAAGGGATCCTATGATTTGTGTGAGATAAGTTTGAGTTTGATTTATAAAAGTTAATCTGACCTTTTGTTAGATTCAGGTTTGACAAGAAGCAGTTTAAAAGTATACTTCCATAATTGGTTTCCAGGCCGTGGCGAGGCACAGAGGTCTTCTTTGGCCGAAGCCTTATTGGATCAACAACCACTTTCTAGGCAAAACCGCTTAAGGAAGTTGTACTTTTAACCTACCTATTGAAACTCCTTGGTCTAACTAGTCTAGGATGTGGCGAGGTAACTTCGGCTAGTTTCACTGGGCTAAGAAGACCAAATAGAGGACGTCTTCCCCTACCTGACTCCTTAGATCAGCTTCCCTAACGTACTATCAGCTCGCCCTACCCTGGTACTGAGTAGGTCAAGTGTCAGACTAACTTTTGAAACTAGTCCTAGGTACCCAGACGAGTAAAGGGTGACTTTGAGGTGCCAACTAATTTGGAGCTTCCCCCTAAATTGTAGACTGGGTGTCTAGGGTTAATGTAGTGGATGTCCCTTTTTGGGACATAAAGTTGATTCTGACCTACTTGCTTTGTTAGGTAAGCTTTCGGAACCCACGCTTTTCGTTGATTTTTGCAGGGGTGGATAAAGGAGATAAAGGATCTTTGGGCTGATCCTGATTTATATCCTATCCCAGATTTATTGTACATGCCCTTTTGTGATCCAAGAATGAGGTCAAGGTTCTTGGATCGGGTTGTGAAAGTTGCTAGTAGATCCTTAAGTTTTAGGACTTCGCCCTTTAGAGTGGAGTTTTCAGTTTCAAGCTCAATTGTCTTTTGATTTTGAGTTTGTTCAGTTAATGTTCTGGTATTAATTAATTGCTCCTTAAGGTCTTGATTTTCCTTAAGGAGCTGGTCATTCCTAGATTCAGATGCAAGTAATTTTTTATTTAAAATGGAAATAATCTTAAAAAAATTTTCATTAACTGAATCTAAATATACCTTAGTCGAGTCGTCCGAAAAGAGTCCGATCTCTTGACTCGACTCGTATTCGGAATCTTCGTCGTGCTCCGAGTCTGACCCGGGTCCAGTTGCCATTAGCGCGAGGTAGCTTGTCTTCTTTGGTGGTTTATAGTCAGAGTCATCCGAACTCGCGTCCCAGGTGGCTTGAAGAGCCTTCTTCTTCTTGCTTTTCTTTGATTGGTCCTCCGTTTTGTAGGGACATTCATGTTTGAAGTGTCCTTTTCTGTTGCAACCGAAGCAGGTTATTTTGCTTTTGTCTCCATAACTGGTTGGCTTCATTATCTTTTGGAAATCTCTTTTCGAGAATTTGCTTTTCTTTTTGGCGAGGACTTTTCTTACTAAGTTAACCATTTGTTCCTCGTCATCTGAGTCTGAGTCTGAGTCTTCTTCTGATTCTTGAATTTTCTTCTTCGACTTGACTTCTTTTGAAGAGCCTGCAAACAAAGCAATTCCTTTCTCGGCCTTGGCGTTAGTTTGTTCGTGCAGTTCTAATTCACAGAATAGTTCATCTAAATTTATTTTGGAAAGATTTCTAGAAATTTTATAAGCATCTATGATGGATGCCCATAAAGAGTTTCTAGGAAAGGCATTTAGTGCATACCTTATAATATCTCTATTTTCTTGTTTGTGCCCAATGAGGTGGAGTCCATTTAGTATGTCCTTGATCCGAGCGTGGAGTTGGCTTGCAGACTCACCTTCCTGCATTTTTATGTTAAATAATTTATTTAATAACAAATCTCTTTTTGTTACCTTCGCATCTGAGGTGCCTTCATGCAGTTCAATCAGTTTGTCCCAAAGTTCTTTGGCAGATTTAGTTGGGCCGATACGGTTCAATTCCTCTTTGGTTAGTCCGCATTGGAGTGTGTTCTGTGCTTTGAACTCAATCTGAGCCCTTTTCTTCATTTCTAGGTTCCATCTGTCATGCTTCAGTAGTGCATTGTTTCCCTCGTCCATTGGTGGTTCGTAGCCAGATTGCACCGCGAACCATTGATCCATATCAGTCTTTAGGTACACCTCCATTCTTCGTTTCCAGTAAGGGAAGTCTTCCCCATTGAAGAGCGGAGGACGGGCAGTACTATATCCTTCACCTTGAGCCATCTGAAATAGACAACAACAAAAACACTTGTTCCAAGACTAGGTCTTGGATTAGTAGTGTGGTAGGAAAAGGAGAAGAAAGGAACAAAAAATGACTCGAAATAGTGTTGCCCAAATTCGAGTAAAATCGATAGAAAATATCTAAATTTAGGCAACAATACCTAATTTAGATCGTGCAGTGAAAACACAAAAACAAACGAAAAAGAATTGGATTTCCCCCGGCTCTTATGGTGGTTGCACCGATACAGAACGAACTTTGCTCTGATACCACTTGTAGGACCGATGCACGTGAGAGGGGGGGTGAATCACGTGACTTTTAAAATCTTCGTTATAAAATCAGAGTCGATAGAAAATTGTACGATGCTTTTTATAACGTGCGCAGCGGAAAAATTAAAACGAAATGCGAAAGCGAAAAATAAAAAAAAATTACACGAGGAGTTTTACTTCGTTCGGAGCCTTCGCCGACTCCTACTCGAAGGCCCAGGTTCCTTGAACCTTTCCTGTGGGCAATCCACTAAAAACCTCTACCGACAAACTACCGATAGAGTGATTCGAATACAAGATTGGGCGGAAGTATAACAGCCCTACACTTCCCCCTTAAATAATTTAAGTGCAGAAAGAAAAAATTCGTTACTCAACACTTAGATTTATCTGAAGCAGCTTGGGTGTTGGGAGCGATCTTCCAGCAGCGGTCGGACAGCGTCGAGTCAAAACACAAACCGCAGCAGAGGAGCGTGGAAGCAAGAGAGCGCCAAAGCTTGAACCAGAATCAAATTTTTTTTTCTGTTAGAGGGCTTGCTTGCTTCTATTTATAGTGCCTCGATGCATGATCTTCTCAGCTCAAATTTTATCCATCAACAAGATAAAATAATAAAAAAAAGATAATGTTTCTATCCTTTGCTTCAATTAAGAAAATAATTTAAATAAAATATAAATACAGAATATTGAAAAGTTAACCGAGAGGTTTTATCCTCTTACAATTTTATTAATAATTTAAAAGGAGATTTTATCCTTCCAGCTAAGCTTTACGTGAGAATTTTAAGCATTAGTAGGGATAATTTTATTCTCTAAAAAGAAGGAGATACGAATAATTTAAATGATAATTTATCCTCCACCAAGGCTTTAGATAAGGAATAATTTTATAAAATTCAACTACAAAATCTAATTAAATAAATTCTGTAAAATAGAGTTAATGCATTTAGAATCTAATTAAATAAATTCTGTAAAATAGAGTTAATGCATTTAGAGTTAATTAGACCCCGTCCAAACCTGGATAAGGATCTAACCAGGACTCAACCGAGGTCACCAAAATGGGCTTAAGTTGGACCGCGCCTACAGTCCTAAAATAGGACCCGTCCTCACTGGTTCGCTCCTCCAGTGACTTACCTCACTTACCTCGTGCAGCTCTACTCAACTTCTTAACCCACCAGGTCTTCCTGCCAAGGCTCAACCACTCTGGTCTTTTTGCCAAGTTTCAACCAACTTGGGCTTCAGCCAGTTGTCAGGCCCCGTGAACCCAACTGGACTTCTCGCCAGGACTCAACCACCCTGGACTTCCCGCCAGGACTCAACCACCCTGGACTTCAGCCTGGTGTCAGGTCCTAAGTCTTTCAACCCTGCACACTTAGTAAAGAGGTCAAAACCAAAAGCAAGTCTAACTTTAACCTATTTGTCATTCATCAAAACTCAGGTTTAACTATTAGTGCAAATTGCACCAACAATTCTCACTTATGATTTAGAGTATTAGAGAGGGATATTCAAAAATTAGTTGTCTTTCCTTCTTGGTTGTTGGGTAGAGTAAATGATATCAGGCAAGTCAACAGCACATAAATAAGCATTGCCACAAAACAGTTCTTGATTAGGTTGTGTTTCATATCCTTGGTTGTTGGGTTGAGCATATGATATTGGAGAAGCTAACAACGTGTAAGTGTTCATAATCTGCCTGGCTGCCGATGAAGGTAAAAAATCTACTTTCTGTTTCTTTTGTCGTTGCTTTGGCATATCTTGTTTAAGACAAATCATTGGACGTTTTCATGTTCTATTGCGTCCCCCTTATTAACCTGAATCCTTGTCATGTTTTTTTTCCTAGGAAGCTGGAGTCTAAACATGATGTCAATATTGAAGAAATTAGACATATAATGGAGGTCATGGCAAACACAGGACAATACTGGCATGTATTTTTATTCTGATTTATTTCTATACCAACTTCCCTGTTTGTGTTAATACATCATATGCTGTTGACATTTTGTCCAACTAGAAAATGTATGATATGATTATAGGCAAGTGTTCCTAGAACGAAAACAGAATGTGCAGCTTATTATGTTCCTGTGGAATACTATTATGTTTAAACTTTGAACAACATCGGGGTTGTGTTTGATTGCAACCAACATCAAACTATATTAACAGTCTCATGCATTTTAGATTGTCTTGATGGATGATCATCTCAAAAATGTTGTAAGGGGCCTTCACCCCTTGTCATCCCAATATGTAAAGGGCAGATTAGGTGGTCACTCAAAAGCAATCCATCAGATTGACATTTGTGTAGCAGAATAAGAATGAACCCTTGTATTATTCTGGGAAGATACGGACAAAGAAGTTGCTTATTAGGATTGAGACCTTTCCTAAATACAACCTTCGTGTTTATGGTATTAGATCAAAAGATTGAATCATGGAACATAAAACCAATAAGATGTTAAATTATATATATATATATATATATATATATTGCATCTATGGTATGTTATATTGGTTTTATGAGCATGCCAAACTTGCATCATTCTAATACGATGAAGCAAGGTTTAAAATTTCGAGTTGTGCCAAAGTTTCGGCTTATGACCAAAACGATACAATTTCGGTATCATATTGTGTCAATACAGTTTTAGTACTTTTTAAATATAAAATATATTAATTAAAAATATTTTGAGTAATATTTGATCACTATAGATGCTTATATAGAGTTATATTTTGAGATGTTGAATGTTGAGTTTAAGTTTTGATATTATCTGGTTAAATGTTTAATGCTCACTGTGTAGAAGTCAATTTACGTTAACTGAAGTCCACCAACTAAACATGGCAAGATCAAGTAGGTTTAAACTAGATTTAATTTAGATTTATTTTGGTAAGTTTAAAATTAAATCAAATTTATATATAGAATAATTTAGTTCATTATTAGTAGTATATTTTATAAAGTTAGAAATTATATTATATTTAATTTTTTTATCTTTCTTAATAATTTGTTCCTACCACTTTAAAGGTTTTTTTTCTCTATGTTTATCTTTCTATATGGATAATCATTTTAAGGTTAAGAGGTTTTTTCTCTATTTACCTTGTGAAGAGATAAGAAGAACTTTTAATCAAAGAAAGAATAAAATTAAGAAGAAGAAATTAATAGGAGAAAAGAATTTCCTGTTAAAAAACAAATTGTTCTTTTTTTAAAAAAATTGTGTTGTTGTCATGACCTCGTGGAGGTTGCTATGGCCTCGCAGTGCCCGTATTGGTGTCCGTGCTGGTCCACTGTTGGAACAATAAATTCCTTCCATGCCGACTGGCACGACATGAAATTTAATTACTTACTACAAAGTATAATTAAAATTGTTCATGTAGTAAATAAAAGAAGATGGTGTATTGATAAGGCAATCCATTACAACATTTAGTAATTTCTGTTTGATGGATAATAATGATCAAAGTTAAACAGGAATATTTTACTCAGAAAAGTTATAAAAAATTCAATAAAATCATAAGTTTTATTAGATCTTCTATATTTAAAATATGATTAGCTTTTATGTCAAGGTAGTTAGGATTGAGAACTTACCTTGAAACATTGATTAAGAACCTACCTTGAAACATAGAGAGAACACAAGATCAGATTGTAAGTCCTTTAGATCCCATTGCAATTCAAGATTCTACATGGAATCTTCATTCTTTATGCAAGAGCTTAGGGTACTCAGTTTTGACAACCATGGCATTCCTAATATGCTAGCAATTTGTAACATAGGAACATTTCTTTGATAATTTGTAGAGAGATTCAATGATTAGGATGATAATAAGCACAACATGCTTACAAGAAGCAAAATGGATGAGAAAAAAAGGTAGAGATATAAGAATTATATTGATTCATGATCTTGTATTCTACAAAAGGTACTATAGAAACGAAGCAAGAATTGTGGTAGATAAGGTTTATAGAGTAATTTTCTAGAAGTTGAGAGTTGAAAATGCTGCTGTTCTAAAGTTTGGCAGAGAAAAAGTGCAGCATGAATTTGTATTTCTTTATTTCTTGTGATCTATATATTCCTCACTGGAAAAGTATATAAATATAACACTATGGTTTAAAAAAAAAGAAGATAAGTAAAACCTTATCTGATGAAAGCTGCTAAATATGTCTAAGGAAATGGAAGAAGAAAAAGATGATTTCAATGGCTTAGCAATATTTGGCAAAATTTAAAGGATAAAAGTATAAAACTATGAGGGATTTTATAATCTGGATGGAGAAAGAATTTTGGAATACATGATTATTGACATCAATACCATGTCAACTTGGATGGAAGATGAGACTAAAGTTGGAAAATAAGAATAGCAATACGGAAACATAAAATCCTGTTAGGCCCAAAGTTAGGTGTTTAACTATGAGAGAGTTATTGCAGTCGTGATGAAATACAAAAGCTTTTTGTTTGAAAGAAATATGCTTTTAAAATTGGAAAACTTATCAAAATGAAGCAAACTTGGATAGATACAACTAATTATAATGATTGGGTAAGAGGTTTAAGTAGAGTTCAAAAGGTTAAGAACTAAAAAATATTAAGGAAATATGTTGGTCAATACATTGACCTTTTTGATAAATTACCATTGATTTTTAAAAAGGCCATACTGATGATTTTTTTCGTCGAACTTTTCTGCGGTTCTATTTGTTATATCTTTGATTTCAATGTTTTCGTAACTGGGTTAATGTTCAAGGTCATATCTCTACTCGTTCATAACTTAATCAGCTCTAAAAAGTAAAAAAGGATTATTTTTAATTAGCCCTGAAGAATTAGTTTATAGTTTGCACCTCTAGATAGTTAAAAAAAAAGACTCTACATTTACCCTACCTATTAAATCACAGTTGACTCATATCTAGTAATCAACTGATTATGCTCTTTGATTGGTTTATAGGCATGACTGGGATATGCTGAGAGGCTTGCTTTCTTTTTGGATGAAGCAGGTATGTTAGAGGTATGCTAAAGTATTTGGACTTGTGCTTGTGTGTTGTGCACATATTGGTAGAAAATTTCAATGTTATCAGGATAAGATTGGTAATATTTGGATCAATCTATTGTGAAAGATCAGCAACAATCTGGCTTATACATTCCTGACCAAGATGTTATTCTTGGATTTAGTTCTTATATTCAATAGTCTATAGTTCACTGCATTTTCTACAATGTTGATAGGAAATACATGTCAACTCTATAGAATAAACAACTCTGACTTACTGATTACTTATTGAACATAAAACAAGGGACTCACATCCTTGTCTCAGTAACCTTATTATTGTCCATTGTATTTCAAAGAGGAAACGTATTGGTTAAGCAGGAAAAATGTAGTG